>OZ004729.1:67139224-67782720 GCA_963924685.1 Dexiosoma caninum | reverse complement strand
ACTTAAAAATTTCACAAAAGCATTTAAGGAATGCCACCTCATGTTCTAAACGAACATCATATAGACAGTATCGGAGGAAAAGCAGCAGAAGCAGCATACAAATACCTTTGGGAATTATTACTGAACATTGTTAAATTCTATGGCAGCAACTGAGTTTATTATTTTGTCATTGTATTAAAGACTACTTAAAACATACATACACACAAACACACACACTCATACATATGCAAACAAACGTTTTAATAGAAACAATAGCAAGAGAAATCGTAGCAAACCTTGTTGCACTGCACAAAACCGTTGCAAGTGTATGAGTGTTAAATTTAGAAGAAAAAAATAATAAAAACAAAAAAAAATACATTTTGTATTGTATTCAAAGGAATAAACGGAATGCCTGGAAGTAAATTTAATCCTTGTCTTTGAAAATTTATTCCTCTGTTCGCCCGCTCACTCAGCAACTTCTACTGCTTATGCGAGTATTTACAAGCAGAATTCAGTTTTGCATCTAATCAGCACACAAAGGAGAAACGAAATCTTTTGTTTTTGTCTACCAGAGGAAAAGTAAATATACCTTGAGAACAACTTAACAAAAATATTTAAATTTACATTTTCTATAAAAATAATAATTAATTGTTTTGCAGATGTTTTTTGCTATTTGGTTTGTGCAACATTTGAAACAATCATGATTTAAGCATTAAAAACATAAAATGCTCCATCGTAATTGTGCATTAAATGTTTGAGCTTACAAATCAGTCAGATTATAATGAAAATTTAAATAAAGAAGGCGCTGTAGAAAGTAAAGGGGGGTGGGGAGAGGTAAGTAGTCATCAGTGTTTCATCAGTACTTTTACACACAAGCTGTGTATAAATAAATACCAGATTAAAAGGTTTTTATAACTCTCTCTCTCTTTCTTCTATAGATTGGAATTTGAAGATAATAGATATTGATAAGATGATGTTGAAAATGCTTTTAAGACCGGCATTATGCTTTCGTTTTTGCTCGTAATGAGAGATTATAATTTACTACACCATACAAACTGTGAGCTAAGAGTTTTAAAAGGGATAGATGGAGGCGGTAAATAAATTAAGTAGAGTATTTTTTTCTTCGAGAAATCTTTATTTGCCACTGCTCGTTATTAGTAACACCGATGAAGGAGTGAAAGATAAAAAGAATATTTCATATTTGTTGGTGAAAAGCAAATAAACATCAATTGTCTTAGGATTTGAATGTACTAAAAATTAATGAAATCTTTTCAATAAAATTGAATACTGCTTCGAAATAGATAAATTAAAATTTCAGTAACTCAAAGCGGTTTTTAAAATAAGGTACCGTAACAAGTATTGAGAAGCTTTAATTAAATATGGCGCCATAGGCACAGGTATTGTAAAAATTTTCGATTTTTCGACACAATTTTTTTTATTCACTGGAAGTAATCAATTGAAAAAAATTTGATATCGCTTTTCCCTGTACAGAAAAAAATTTTTATTTTTTCTTTTTAATTAATTAGAATAATATAGTTATAATAATATATTTTCTATTAAAATTTAATCGATTCAATTCAATAAATCCATTTAATTAATTAATAATTTTTTTTGCTATGAAATACACGGCTTATTTTTATTTAAATGCTTATCTGGTTGTTTTAACCATAATCAAGTCAAATAAACTTTGTAACGAATCCAACCAAAATGTGCTGCAGAGGCACATATAAACCCATTGCATATTATATTTGGGAATTTATATCTCTTATTTGCATTTTTTTCTCTCAAAGCAGTACTTGTATTGTAGAATAAAATCCGCATCCTCCGAGAATTTACTGTCATAATCTTAATCTTGGTTAATAGTTTCTTCAAAATCAATCTCGTCAATAATTGTCTCGATTTCTACATATAAATATATTTTAGACATTGTGGGTAAAAGTTTCGTCATTACAAGTTTCTCTTTGAAAATTAGCCAACAATTGTATAAACTGTGTAAGTTGACATTGAATGATTAAAATTGAATGGGAATTCCCCGTAATTTAATTTGTTGGTTCATAATGTTGTCGTATTTGCCTGATAGGCACATCATGAAAGGATTAAGTATATTAATGGTTTTACATAAATAAATAAATAAATAGAAATTAAAGAAGAGCTAATTTTTTTTTTGAAGAAATAAAATAATTCAAAGTACGAATTCAAGAAGCACCAAGAACCATGACTTCAATTTAAAGAAATTAGAACACTTCAAAGTGAAAGATGTGTCTGAAAGGCACATGTTAATTGGATTAGGGTTAAACAAATATAAATTAATACTCAATAATTTCTAAAAATTTTTTTTTGCTATTAAAAATTGGTTTAAAATTTTCGAAATATTTAATAAAATTTTTAATTAATATTATTATTAAAAATGTAATTGAAAATGAGATCAAAAATAATTATTTAATTGATAATAATTTAATTTCTTTACACGTAAAAATATACGAGTAATTAATTTTTTAATTGATATTACAAAATTTTTAATTAAAATTCTGTTCTATTTTTTATCTGTGCAAATTCATCTCAATTAAATTATGCAATTCAATTTATTAATAATTTATTTTTTTTTGCTATGAAATGCACAAAATTACGGCTTAGTTTTATTTAAATGCTTATCTGGTTGTTTTAAACAAATATAAATTAATACTCTATAATTTTTATAACTTTTTTTACAAATACTTTTTTTTTTGCTATTTAAATTTTGTTAAACATGTTCAAAATATTTAATTAAATTTTTAATTATTCTTATTAAAAATTTAATTGAAAATAAAGTCCACAGTAATAATTTAATTGATACTATTAATTTCTTTACAGAAGAAAATCTAATTAATTTTTTAATTGATATTACAAAATTTTTAATTAAAATTCTGTTTTATTTTTTTTTATCTGAGTGAATTAAGCGTAATTTTCAGGCTAATGGCTCACCTTGGGCAGAGAAATGGGGTAGTGACAAGTAGTGACTATAGTCTATAGCCAATGCTTTCCTATGTTATGCCAACATCACCTGCATATGGTGTAGCCTGCCGATAACAGGCGAAGCTTTGTCGACCGAATTTGGGCGTTATAGCTCTATGAATGCAGTGATTAAATTCACTGTGCATTGCCTGTATGGACGCATCGCTGGTATTCCATGCCCAAACTTCATTATCGACAGCACAATAAACTTAAGTAGGTGGCCCTATATTCTTTTGCAGGGGTAAGAGAAGTAAATATTTATATTAGCCCAACTAATCCTAATGCTAAATGACTGCTGCTGATCTCTTTCGAGGATAGGAAGATGGTCTTTGGGCAAAGAAGATAGCCAGCTCGAATTATTGAGAAATATATTTCAATTTAATTTGGAACGTTGGAAATATCTTTGGCAAGTATGAGGGTGCTGTTAGTTGAGTAGTCACAGTGTCGACTGTGCAATCAGAAGATCCGCTGTTCAAATCCCCGAACAGATCAATATTTTTCTATCCTGTGCAGGCTAATAACGACCTCTTTTTTGGCGATTTGAGCAAAAATTATCGGCAAAGTAAAATAATAAATAAAATAACTGTACATCAGTCTGAAAATTAATGTGCCAACGTAACACTAGAGACGCAGCAACTCTGTTTTACAAATTCTCAAAAACCACGCATCTGCACAGTTCTACTACAAGTCAGCTCTCTATCATTCTATCTACAGTCCCCACCTGTCCCCTCCCATATACTATTCCATTGAATATGTTGCATAAGTAGGGCACAGCAGCAGGAACAGCCCTGGTTTAGGCAAAAGAAAAAAATTAACTTTAAAAGCAATTCCCCAGATATCTTTCGATCAGGTTTTAATCTCTGCAAGCACACTTAATAGCACACAGACGTACGTATACTTCATATTCTATTGAATATTTTCATACGCTCATACGCTCCATCAACTTAAGAGTGACATTTTGCAATTATTTTTTATATTTTTTTTTTGCATTTTAGTTGCCAAATAAATAAATAAATATTTTTCATTTAAAAAGAAATTGAGGTAAACCGATGGTATTTAGTTTAGCAGAAGTTTTCATTTAATAATTTTCATATGAAAATGCGATTTTGATGTTTATTTGAATTTGTTGTTCTTGCCGTTTATTGTTGTTGTTGTTGTTTTTGTTGATGGTGTTTTTCAGTTGCTGGCATTTGACCACAAAAAAGCATTGAAGCGTAATGACAAGTTGACATCTCAAAAACAGCATGAACATGAACTAACATGTTCATGATGATAACAAAAACGCAGCCATATACAAATAAGAATACTATATGCATATAGTATAACACACACACACACACATGCACACAACTAAATATATATAGATATGAATATGTGTACAATGTACATATATACATACATACGTGTATATGCGGCTAACAACAATAAATATTCCATCAAAATTCAGTACAAACAACCAATACAACCAGTGGCAGTGGCTGTAGCTGTAGCAACAACAAAAACTACAGCAACAGCAACAGCAATTGCCAAGACAAGAACAAATGACAGTAACTAACTAAATTGCAATAACAATCAAAATTCGTGTGATTTTGATAAATTTGACAGTCTTGTGGGCGTTTATGCTGACAACACAACAAATACAATCATCAGCGGCAAATAGCACAAGCAATGATAACAACAACAGCACCAATAAGAAAATTTGTAGCAGCAATATAGAGAAAAATCAAATCAAATCATTAAAATGCCATTTGTTAGTGAAACATGGCTAAAACGTATAAATACTGGAGAAAGTATGATTTAGCAGATGCTATGAAATGAATTTTACGCTTTATTCGACTATTTCCTAGTTGCCATTTTAGTGCTGTATCACTGGTAAGCGAAAAAGGTTGGGCAGCTTCCCCCAGCAAGACTTCATTGTCTTCAGTCACGTTGCTAAGTTAACAACGACCTACAACAACATCTTGTACAGCAATAGATTCGCATTAGAAGTAACTAAACAATTATGGACGTAAAATTTTCATATGAAAACAAACTCTAACTAGAAAATTTACATTCGCTTTGTTTGGCCAATATGTTCACATGTGTGTGTGTGTGTGTTTGTGTTAGTATATGTATTTATGCAAGTATGGAGAAGAGTTCAATAGTAATTCACTATAGTTGCAAGTAGTTTTTTTTTGTTTGGCATGTCGCTAACGAGATATTGCCAAGTTGCAAGCAATCAAAAGCTGTGCTTCCGGTTAACCGCATTGCATGTCTGGCTACATTCGTTTTCTTCACTTTTAACTTACAGTTACATTCAAATATAAAGTTATTCTCATTTGTAAACACACGCACACACATCTACATTCATTTCTATATGTATTAGATATCGTGGGATTCGCTATTGTTATTATTATTATTATTTTTGATGGTTTGTTGCACAGATGTATCTGCACTGCCAAATAAAATTTTTAGAGAATTTAAATTAATTTGAAGCCATTAAAAAAATATATGTTTGTATGTATATTATTTTTGAAAACTGTTAGCTTTGTTTTTTTTTTATTTTAGTGGCCATTTTTAGTATAAGAACGACAATGGAGGGCGTTCTGAGATGGCTTCTGAGATGTTTTTATGGGTCTGAAACTGGTCTTGAACCCAGGAAAAATTGTTCATTTTGTAGTCAACGTGCAGACTAATTCAACCATCGCCAGCCCATTTATCAGCTATCGCCCACTTTTGACAGATAATCTGTATTATAAACGTTTCAGTTTCAATCTAATTGGGCTGCTTCTATTATTATTCTAAACATATTTAAAGATCCATATATTCCTTGAGAGGGCAGGAAGGACTACGCCCACTTGGAATATTTATACCACGTCAGTTTAATTTTATGTGACTTAAAAACCAGAATTTTAAATTGAAAGAAAAATATTGGCGCAATAGTTAAAAAATACATATTCCCCTGCTTAATAATTTCTGGTACTTTTTAGTCCCTTTTGAAGAAATTACAACTTTTCCAAAATCGTTTCCGAAGGAATGGGGGAAGGGTTTATTATAGAATATTCTTGAAAAATGTCAATATAAATATCAACATTTATATGACAAAATAGCAAAAAAAAAAGGTACTGAATTTACCAGCATTTAAAAAAAATGGAAAAAAATTCAAGATTTTCTTAAGAAAACTGGCATAACATTTTAATTGCATTTCCATGTTTATTACTTTAGAAGCCAGATGGCATACATGAAAATAGTAAAATCCAGCTTTTAACAGTTTCTCCCTTAAAAAGTAGAAATTTGAAAAAAGTTCCAGAAACTTGTCACCTTTTTTTGTTAGATTGAGCTACTTCCCAGTGAAATTTTTGCTACATACATCTTCGATTTGAGACCAATGACAATGTAAGCAAGACCCATCCAATGTCTGTATACAATTTCTATTTACATTTACACAGCGATGGCCTAGGGTGTAAGATTTATCCAACACAATATACATTGTAGGCGAAGGTTGGATGGGTCCAACACAATATACATTGTAAGCGAATGTTGGATGGGTCCAACTATTATGGTGAATTCGGAGTGCAATACGATGTATCTGAATGCCATTGATCTTGGAATGAATTTTAACTATTGCATAATTAAATTAGGAACTTCATTTTTTTTAATATTTTGTAATTTCGGAATTTTGTTTCAAACGTTCACTTTCTATTTTCTTTAGTCTTCTTAAATTTCTTTTTCTAAATCCAATAATTTTATTCTTTACAACAAATAAAAATACAAAATATACATACATATGTATATAAATTAACACATAAATAAAAATAAAACAGTCACTTAAAAATTTTTATTTGCGTTTGTTTTGATCTTCATTTCTAATAAACATTTAACTTTACAATTGGATGGGAAAAAGACAAATCCGAATCAGATGCGAGTTGTAAGGGCTTAACTATTTTCGTTTTATTTTCCCTATTGACATAATATTATACAATCGGATGGCTTTCAGTTTGTAATGAGTAACCGGACTGCTGGGTTTTGGAATTCTACTTCTCTTTAATTTTAGCCGTTTTACCCTTTTTTATTCCCTTAACATTCGAATATGCAATGGAAATAGATAGCGAGAGAGAGCTAGTGAGAGATAGTGTCGAGAAGAGTCAGGTGATGAAAGTGGAGAGAAGAATTCTGGCACAACTGTGCATTTGTGTGTTAATTATAAAGAAAAGTTGCTCCATCTCTGTTGTTAATTTTGCTGAATTTTATTAATTATTTTACTTCGCCGAAGTTTCAGTGCTCAAATACCGACGAAGGATGGTGCTGTGGCACAGAGAAAAAACTTTTTGACTTGATTGGGCTGGGATTCGAATCCCCGATCGTTCTCGTTGCAGAGCCAACATCTTAACTTGGCAAAATTCTTTCTCAGTTGATGTACACATTGGGACAGCTATCTGTATAAAAAATTTCGACTGTTTAAGTTCATGCGTTTGGCTTGAAAGGGATGATAAATCAGTCAGTCAGTCCGTCAGCCAGTCACGCAATATATATTTTTAATAACACTAATTATTTAAGCTGTAGGTCTTTTTAATATATGTAATATTTATTTTGATTCGATGTTTCGCTACTCCTTTGTGTAGCTTCTTCGGGAAAATTGGTTTTTGTTTATTATGAAAAAATATTTTTTTTAAAAATTCACAATACAGAAAAAGTTCTTGTCAATGAAAATTCAAAATAAAAAATTTTAAATAATTAGTGTTATTAATATAAAAAGAGGTCAAAAAACTAGAAGAATTTTCAAATATATATTTTTTGTTAAGAAGAAGAAGGAGTTTTGAGGTCGGCCTCAGCAGAAGAAAACCGGAATTCGAATATATTAAGACGCCAATTTTGTTCACGAGTGCTACAAATATTTGCTGTTGAAGCATCCAAACGTTAAAATCTTATGAAAGAAAGGTAGGTAGACAGTTTATTGCGAGGGAAGTGTTACCCCAACCCACGTGGGTCCTATACCTGCAGTAGGAAAACAAAGACTTTCACCTGTTGTAGCAAAAGAGACTAGAGACCATCAAAGTCTTTGCAAGGAGACCAACATAAACTACTGCACTAGATGCAGATGTTCCCCCATAAAGTATACTTGATGACCATATTTTACTATTAACGGGCATCAGAAATATTAGACTGTGATAGTGGTGGTCTAATAATTTTTAATTTCTGTTATAAATTTGTTTTCTAAAAATCCTCCCTCACACGAAAACCAATTTCCAAAAGTTTGCCAAACTTGAAAAAATTCTGCAAGACGCTCATATCTCTCTGCTGATGTAGCTTGCTGAACGCACATCTATTGGCTTTTGCAAATCTATATATATATATGTATATATATGTGTGTACATGCCCAAAGTGTGTAGCAATTGGCACTGCTTTTGCTGCATGTGCATGTGTGTTGTTGATCTTTTTGCGACGAAAAGCACTTTAATATTTGTATGCTGATAAACAACAGTCTTGAGCAAACTTCATTTATTCATGTGAACAAATCTGAATGAATAGTCAAAGTGGAAAAGGATGCTTGCCCAAAGGGCGAAAAATGTTGACTTATTTTGCAGTGGAAAGAGCACGAACCAAACCGGAGGCCCCACAAATATACTGCGTTAATGACACAATAACAAAATTGTGCGACTTTTATGCTTTTAATAAAAAAGGAAATTAATTTGCTGAAGAGGGTGATGAAAAATTTTAGTATAAATGCCACTGCGTGCGTACAACATCGGCCGTGGTCTCAATTTTAGTGACATCACAAATAATTCTTTTTACCGAAGTACAGCCTGTAATCTTTTATCGAGATTTTAAATGCGAGTAAAATGTTTATGTATTTCAGTTGTTTAAAATGTCCCCTAAAATGAAAACGAATCAGCTGCCGTTTCTTCCACACACTTTCAAACACAATGACGTTACAAACTTTCCATGCTGGCCTTCTAACGCGGACAACTGAAGTTTTTAAAGCTCCTACAGGTAGTTCAGATTGTGCCACAAGGCCCCTTTTTTACAAAACTAATCCGCCCGTATGTTTTTTACTTGTGCTTGTCTATCATGTATTCGTTCATATTTGTTATTTTGTTGATTGTGTATGAATCACGGCATTATACACATGGGTGATGAATGACTCTTTTAATTAGTTGGCGCAGGACATGCATGTTTTGCAAAATGAAATGAGTAGTTTTTAAGCACAAAGAAGCACCACTGGCTATACAGAAGCCAACAAATATTTCATCTCTATCAAGTGTGTGCTTTTTTCTTTCGCTTTTTGTCTGTTCTTTTTTTTTTTTGCTTACTTTTTGCCACACTAAAAGATAAAATGATCATTTATTAAATGAAGAAATTTCATTTTTTTTAGTCTGCAACACATATGTATGTATTTTTTTTGTCGTTTATTCTTTTTTTCTTCTGAAAATAGTAGTAAATATTCCAGCAGTAATTAAAGATTTGCTTTGATATTTTTGTATAAATAAGGAAGTGGAATATCGAAGAAATGGAAATTTCAAATGAATAAATTAATTATGTGAATGAGATAAAGTAAAAGACTTCAAAGATTTTAGTTTAATAAAGGAAAATAGGGCAAATATTGTAGAAAGTTTCTTTTTGTTTGCAAATCTTTTAAACAAAAACACCGAGGCGTATAATTCATATAAATAATTGCAGAACACTTATACGCCGTGAATTAATATTGATTTGCTAATTTGTTATTTTGAAGCGACTAAAAAGAAGAGAACAGTGTTGCCAGAAGCTGGAGAAATAAAAGCTTGTAGTATTTGCTATCTGCCACCAGTATTGCCAGACCAAAAACCATGAAATGCTGTATTAATTAAAGTATTTGCTTTATAACTGAAAAAAAAATGTATTTGAAAGTTACAGCAACAAAAAAATTTTGAATTTTCGAACTGGCACCAGTGTTGCTACATTTTGTTTTCACTCATTTCAGTAAAAATTCATCAGAGATTTTTAATTAAAAACAAAACTATTCGAAATTTGCTGTAATAAAAATTGGACTTTGTAGAATTTTTAATTTGAAAGCAGTGTTGCCAGATTTAAATTTTTACTCGTTTCAGTAAAAACCCATAAAATTATTTTAGATTTAAAATATTGTTTGAGAACTGTATTCGAAATTTTGCCATTTGACACCAGTGTTGCCACATTTTGTTTTTAATAATTTCAGTGAAAAAAAAATCAAATCGTTTTTTATAAGAAATATTATTTTGGAACTGAGAAAATGTGTATTAGGAATTTAAAATAAAAAATTAGAAGCTTGTTGAATTTTCCATCTGATTCCAGTGTTGCCTGAATTTGCTTTTACTCTTTTCAGTAACATTTCCAATACTGCGAAATTTTGCTTGTCCGAGTATATGAACCACTTAAATTAAAAGAAGTTGGTCTTTGTATTTGGCACCAGTGTTGCCAGAATAAATATTTTTTTATTCAAAATATACTTTTACAAACTGAGAACTGAAAGAGTTACTACTAATTTTGAATGCCAACAATAGAGAAATATTTTCTATTCAAATTAAAAATAAAAAAACATAGTAAATTAACGTCCAATTTCTGATAGGGATTAGATAAACATGTAAAAATTAAAAAAGAAAATAAAATTTTAAAAAGAAAAAATATTTTAAACAATCTGATAGAGATTTATTTTTTTTACAGCACAAAGTCTACGTTAAATTAAATATTTTTGTGTCGTACTTAAAAAAAAACATTTCTTATTTTAAGATTTTCTTTAAAGACATGTTTTGTGATGGTTTTTTTTTTTAATTTACAGAAATTTTTCTGAGAGTAAAAACAAAACTCTTCTAAAGATGCCCAAAAGGTTACAGTAATTATTTCATATAAAAATTTATCATATCGCAGTTGTTTTTTTCTTTAAGCAATATTTTCGGATTTTCATATGTAGGAATTTTTTGCTGCCAAGTCTTTTGCCGAAATGAATTTTTATGTTTTATTAAAAGAAATATTCTTTTACACAAGGTTTAGCTTTGAAATAAAAAATATTGTCCATAGGACTTTCTCCCCTTTTGCCTGTTAGTCCTTGTTTTCCTACTAAAACATACGTATACACTCATGTGGCTGCAACTCTGCATATTTATTATTAACAACAAGCACTGTCCAGTTTATTCGTTTGTTATTCTATGTGTTCCTATATTTGCTTTCATGTTCATGTATGTATGAGCTCGTGTACTTGAGTCTGTGTTATTTTTGCGGGTTTATAACCACATCGTCAAAAGATTCGTATGGTTGACTAAGAAAAATTAATTAAAAAAATATTTTGTTTATTTTATTTGGCACAGATAGATGGGTGGAAAAAAAAGAAATCATAAATAAAATGTAGCTAAAAAAAGTGCTGTATATAAAAATATGAAAGAAATATTTTGTATGCTTGCATAGTTTTATTACAATTTGAAATATGTTGCAATAGGGATGTTTAAAAAATTAGCAAATTATTTTCAAGGGCCAAAAACAGGGATTTGGAAATTAGTTCGCTATAAGCGAGTTTTGCTGTGATTAAGAAAGAATCGAAATTGGCTTTTGTTTTCATTACAAATAGTTCCGAAAATTTAGTGGGACACGGTCATAATACTTTTTAAATTTATCACTTACGATCAGCCATTTTGTCTGTAGTAAAATTTTTCGCCAAAAGTTTTTTCTTTGATTCTGTTTTTACTTAAGTTTGCACGAGTGAAACATTATATTTTCTGAAATTTTTCCCAAAAAAACTTTAAAGAAACTTTATTATTAGAATATATTTCCAATTTTGCTAGTTATTTACCCCGAACTGTGCTCAACCTAACAACACTTCATTAAGAATAACTGAGTTACATCAATGTTTCAAATGCAAGCAGCGGAATATTTATTGTAGAATTAATGAGACTTAAAATGCCAGAAATAACACATGCATGTGAACACACCCAAACATAAACACACTTGTGAGGAAAGTGCATAATTCTTAATATTGTTAATATTAATAAAATTCAACTTTATACGGCACGCATGCAGCTTCTGTATACTCTACTGGCACATGCAATTGTAACAAATTCCAACTATCTGCTCTCAATAAACGAATCATCCACATCATATGAATACTTTGCAAGCAATTAGGAAAAATAGAGTTTGATTTTAAACGACTTGTCTGCTGCACACAGAACATTCGATGGAACCAAAAACAAACAAAAAACAAGAAATGTTCACAAATGAACTTCAAATATAATTTTTGAAAAACATTGAAAAAAGAAATCCTTACAACAGCCTTCAAAACTCACACTGAAAACAACAACAACTAGAAGAACAGCAGCAGCAGCAGCAATAATTTCGACGATGATGATGTGTAGTACGACTAGAGAGCGTTGCGAGTTTTAATTGAGTGCCAAAAGCAGTAGTGCATAATATCTACGTGATGATGTTCAACTAAGGAAATTACAAGACGAAAATTAATGACAGTTTACCGGTTGCTTGCCAGCAAAATTGTGCAAAAATATAAAATTACACAAAAGCAGAGAAGCAGGAAAGCAGATGCAGAAGGGGTAAAAGAAACTTTTGAAGTTTTGAATTATGTTTCTGACACACACCTGCATGCACACACATGCACATTTGTGCATTTCAAATAAACATGTATGCATGCAGTCTACTACACGTTCTTTAACGGATATCCGGTAACGTTATAAAAGATTTAACTTTAAAGTTGCCAAATACGCATTAAACTTTACTTTGCTGGAATTGTAGGGGAAAAAAACTGCAAAATGTTTTGTACGAAAATTTATTTTAAAATAATTTTCTAAATTTCTTTTAAAGTTAAAATTTTTACAAAGTTTGATACCAAAATTGGTAAAAATGTTTAGAAAAATGAAATGGTTTAAATTATAATATTGTTCAAGCTTAAGGTCGGTAATATTCTTCTAATGTTAATTTGTTCAATATTTCGCCAGTTCTTTGTGTAGCTTCTTCAGGGTTCTTACTAACCTCAAGCTTGAAAATTATTACAAATTTAAAATAGAAGACGGTCAAATAAATTGCAAGAAACAAAAATTAAATATATTTTAATCGAAGAATAATATGTTTGTTGTATAAAGAAAATTTTTTGAAGAAGCTTTATTTTTATTTTGTTTGTATATTTCGTAATTCTCAAAGATTTGTTGAGAATTCTTTTATAAAGTCTACTGGTTGAAAGTCTGCTGACGATTTTGGTATTAGCACTAAATGTCATATACATATATTATTATTATTACTATTATTATTAGTACTCTTATTATTATTATTTGGATTCACAATGTCTCAGTCTGGCAACGGAAAAAACGGAATTGCTCATAATCACGAGAAGGCACATTCCTATCGAGCAGGATATGCGGGTCTTATCTGAGACAATCAGGACGAGTGGATGCGTTCGATATCTGGGACTAAGGTTAGACCCTAGACTAACGTTCAGGGACCAGCTTCAACATGCTGCGACAAAAGACGCCCAAGCGAATGCTTCTCTTAGCAGACTAATGTCCAATATTGGAGGACCACGCTGCAGTAAAAGGAAGCTGATAATGGCAACGACCCAGGCGATTTTATAATATGGATGTAAAATCTGGGCCGATGCACTACATGCACAATACCGGAAGAGGATGATTGCAGCTGTACAACGCACCGCAGCCCTTAGAGCGACCTCAGCTTACCGTACGGTATCGGAACCAGCAGTCCTAGTCATAGGAGCGATAATACCAATTGACCTACCAGTTGGGGAACGCAAAGAACTTTGGAACGTGCGTAGACATACCGGAAGAATAAGTGGAGAGACAAGGAGATCGGCACGAATGCGGATAATGCAGAGGTGGCAGTCCAGATGGAATACGGAAACACGGGGTAGATGGACAGCCAGACTGATAACCAAATTGAACAAGTAGGTGAATAGAGGACATGGCGAGATAAATTATTACCTCACACAGATGTTGTCAGGACATGGATACTTTCAGAAAAATTTCCACCAGATGGGTAAGTCACATCACAAAAATAAATTATTTTTTTTAATAATATTTTTGTATGTTTCATAAATAGTCCAACCGCGATTATTCATACCCCGTTAATTCGCAACCCTAATAATTCCAAATAAAGAATCCCTTGGAAAATACGCTTTAATTCGTAAAAATTCCGTACATTTTGCTCCGCTCGTTAATTTGTATTTTTTTGCAGTTCAAAGTCTGAGGAAATGCTTATAAATCACAGTTAATAATCATATTTAAAAGCTCTGATTAACCAGAAATATAGAAGCGTCTTATTTTATGGTTTGCGCCGTGTCACTTGCATTTGTGCACATATTATTACTTTATATATCCAAATAGACAAATGTTATTCTTGGCAAGTTTTTGAAACATTTATACTGCTTTAAACAGTCTATTTACTTATTTTAGTGCATTTCAGCAGCATTCTTGCTGCTTTTAGTGTTTCTAAATTTCAAGAACACTTTAGCGTGTAAATTCTATAAAGAAATTTTTAAGCTGAACATAGAAATGATTTTTATAGACTTAAAAAAATACATTGGATGCCGCAAATTTGATAAAAATCTGTAAAATATTGCGAGAGATATAGTTGACGAAAATTTGCCAAAAAGAGTGGTTGCTTTCAATTTATTGTCACATCGACATTCGATATGAATAAATTTTTTTTTTGGACTTAGAACGGTGACGAATGCTGCAAATATGCCTAGAATGGGTTGAACGTAGCGAGAAGTGTAATGGATGTCCGGGCAAGTCAAGCGATTGCCATTTTTTTTAATTGTTGTCAGCAAAGCAGAAGAGAAATTACGGAAGGCCGTAACAAATTTAAAATTAAACTGTGTGGCAATTTTATTACATATCGAATGCTTTAATTTGGGCCCATTGTCAAGCCAAGAACCTTTTTTATATTAAAATTTTTATTTTTACAACACATTTCTCGCTGTGTCAGCCAACATTTTGTTGCATAAAAATGGTTTTGAAAAGCGTCACTGGCGTGCAGAATACCCTTGATACACACTCACATATCCAAGGCCTACACAACAATACCAAGTAGTTGTGTAATTTTCCTTTTTTATATTGAATAATATTTTAACAATATTTATTTTATGAATATTTTTAAAATAATTAAAAGGAAAGAATCGCTTGCTGCCGCACGGACTTTATTAATAATTTTTACGAGGAAATTTTGCCATGCAAGAGAAATCATGTGACAGCTTGTCAAGAACAGGAGAATGTCATTGTGTGCTTGTTGTCAATGTTGCTATTAAAGTTTTTACAGCAGAGAGTTAAAAACAACACTCAATACAAATTAAACAATTTTTCACTAACAATTGATTGCTGGAGTGTAGCTGCTATAGAAACATTTGACAAAAAAGGAGAAGAAAGAAAATTTCTGCGCTTTTATGGGTTTTGTTTGCTGTGCCGGTCACTTGTTTTAATTAATTTAGTTAGATTTTTTTTTACAAAATATTTTCCCGTCAGCCGACATTTTCTATTTAAATAGGGAATAAGGAAAAAGTGGAATCAATTTCCTCATTTAGTGGATGTGTCCATTTTGTTCATTTTCTAATTTTTTTCCACATGCAGCCTTGCCATTGTGTAATATTTTACATTTAATTAAGTTTGCAAAAGCTTTTGTGGAGCAAAATAAAAAAAGAGAGTTACAACAAGTGTGAGCAGAAAATATTTAAAAAAAAATTTCTAATTTAATGCTGTGATTCTGTTGATGATGATGATGATGTGAATGATGTCCTTTTATCCTTGTTGTTCTAGAACTTTGTGATTATAATCAAACTCAGTTTTATTCATTTCATATGGTCAGTCTGTTTGGATTTATTTTTTTTTTGCTACTGCGGTTCTCAACTCTTTTCGAAAAAATTTGAATTTTTTTTTATTTAGTTTGGACACACACACCCAACCCACATACACACCCACCTACACATGCATATTTTAATGTTTTTGCGCCAACAAATTTCCCTGCACTGCTTCCTTTTGTATTAAGCTTCCTTCTATCAAACTGTCTAGATTATCAGTGTGCATTAATCAAGTGAAGACTAATTAAAATGCCCATTGAAAATGGAATACATTGATGTTTGTATGTGGATGTGTGTGTGTGTGTGTGTGTGTGTGTGTGTGTGTGTGTGTGTAATGAGAACCATGCCTGGCAAGAGTATGGTGTTTTATTAACTGCTGATGTTACTTGCTAATAAACGAAGTGATTCAATTTCTTTTTTTTGCAGTCTCGTAATTAAAATTTTGCAAATCAAATGTTTACAAATTTGAGAACAAAATTATTTCTTTGGCTGGCAAGGATTTTATAAAAAAGAAAAAAAGTATGAAAAATAATTGTAGTTTCAAGATTCACACTGCCAAATACAGTAGAATATCACGCAACGGACAGCTCGCAAAAGAACACACCCCCTTTGGGAGACACAATTGTTTTCATCCGACAGGGGCATTTTGCAATTGCAATTTTCCTTGAAAGTATATATTCTCTACATGGGAATAGCCTTTTCGCAGGATATTGGTTCGTTCAGTACAGCAAGCTCTCCCAGTATCAGAAGCTTGCAGACATCACCTTATACTGATACCAGTAAAACTCATTTCAGCAAATCTCAGTCTCTGATTGGTATTGAGAATTTCCTGACACTTATCTTGTACTAATATCAAGAAAGGTATATCGCCTCCTAATCTCGGTAAAAACTCATTTGATATAATAAGTTAAAAGAAGTGTCTAACACATGTGTCTGGGAAGCGATGAAACTGCGAAGTTCGACCAGAGACTTATATTTAGTAGTACAGGAACCAAGTGCTCGCAGCTCTCATTGAGCCGAGTGGACCAAGACTTTACGTCTACCCCACATCGCGTTTAAATTCTGATAAGTGATGCTGTTAATGTGCTGTATGTTTCAACGAATTAGTACTTGTCTGAATAAAATTTATATGAAAAGCACTCAAAATTATTAGTTGGACTAGTAGTGGCTGTTGTCGGAATTGAAATATATGCCGGGCGTGTATTTTTTACTTCAATACAAAATATATCGCCATTTTTCTGACATGTGCCATGGTGCGACTCTTCTCATACTTTTCTAACTGCGGAGGCCATTCAGAAGTACAAAAAAAAAAAAAAAAATAGAAAATGAGCTTCAATTAAAAAGTTTCTTAGTAAATTGTTCTTCCAATTAAAATGTTTACTAATTTTCAGATTTGCAAGCAAATTAATCATATCCATTAAGATATTTGTGTTCATGGGGTTTATCAACATTTAAAATCCTTATATATTCACACACAATATATAGAACAATTTTTTTTCACTAAGAAACTTAATTGGCGCAATTTAAAGATTTGTTTGACTGAAAATAATATTCATTTAATTAAATTAAAGTTGTTAGGTAGTGAAACGGTTCTTTGGATACAGTTATTTATGGTCCTCAGAAGCTGTACACGCACAGAAGAAATTTAAACTACATTTTAATTAAAATTGCGTAATGTCAATTAAATAATTAATTGGATTTTCAAGTATAAAGGAATTAATAATGTTAATTAAATTTTTTATTTTCTATTTTATTTTTATTCTTGCTGACTAAATTGAATTCAATTTGATGACAATTTTTAATAATAATAATTAAATACCTGGAAAATTCCAAACAATTTTTTAATAAAAAAAAAAATTTAATTGAATCCGAATGCTTGTTGGGTTGGGTATTAATTTTTATTTTCATAAGCATTTAGTGTCTTTCATAGCAAAAAAAATTCATTTAGTTAAATACCTATTGAGCCCAAAAATTAATTAAAAATTTAATTGTATAGATTAAACTTTTAATAAAAACAATATATTAATTAAATTAGATTTGTTTATTAAAAATATAAAAGTAAAATTTTTTTCTATGCGTGAAACCACAATTTCTGCAAAAGTTCTAGTTTCGGCACAATGCTGCGCATGTATAGGGGTCTTCCCCTGAGTGCCGGTCTAAAAAAAAAAGTTTAGAAAGCTTAAAACTTCTCAGTAAGGTGTTGATGAATATATAGCCCAGCATAATTATGGTATGTATTTCAAAAGGCCATAAGATACTCTACTCTCTAAGTGAATGTGCTGGCAGCGTTCAAAATTCCTTCGTTGTTAAGACCACAGTGGAATAAGAGCAATATTCTCAGATGCCAGAAGAGTTTGTAGGTACATAGTTCTGCGGTCTGTTTGTTTCTAGTTTTTCTCAGTCCACTACTAGCTGTCAATTTTTGCAAAAAAGTTAATCTTAAACATTTTCTTCAATTTAAATAAAGAACATTTTTTTGTAAATTTTCTTTTTTTTTCACCCACATTTTTATTAACTGTTCCTAATTCCCGATATGTATTTATTTATTAATCGGACAGGCTTTGAAGGCCTTACAGGAAATTTTAAATAAATTTCCTATCGCTTGATAACCCCAGTCAATGTTCAAATTTAATCAGATCTATTAAAAATTTAATGCTCTGCGAACCAATGGCGACCATTGTAAGTAACAATTCCCCATGCCCTTTACAAGGCCATAAGTATTTCATTTCTTACTTTTATTGGAAAAGTTTTCATTTGTGAAATAATCTCTCGTAAATGTAAAATACTCGTACTGTCACATTCATGGAAAATTGCCCAAGTTGACACTTTGCACATTAGCAAGACATTATTTGAAAATGACTTTGACAGAATCCCAGCCAAATGCGTTGGGTATCCTTGGATTTTAAAAAAAAAAAATCTTAACGTGCTCGAATGTAGTACAATATTGTTTTAAATATATGTATGTACATATGATGGGTTGTGTGCTGTTTGTTTGCTGCATGGTGACTCAATAGTTGCTTTTGGTAAAAATAAAACAAAATAAATGGCACACATAAGCATAAAACCTAATTTCATTACTTAATAAAATAACACTTTTATTTCAAATAAATGGTATATTCAGGAATCCATACGGGATTATACATATGTATGGACATACATATATAAAAAAACATATGCAGAAATATACATGCATGTTAAAGAGTGAAGCCATAAAGGATCAGTTGCAGAGGAGAATAAAAAAGTAGAGGAAAACGACCAACAAATTGAAAAATCTCTGGACAATTGTATAAAAATAACAAATATTCACACACAAATAGGACACACCCATTTCATGTTGTAGAATTTTCGCACCAGCTTCAAGTGAAGTTGAGCGTCTAAAATGCAACACACACACACACAAAGAACAATAGTTATACTCGTAAAAATGGGTTTGTGTTCTAAAGCATAAAGGATAACACGGCACTGCTGGAGGATAATGTGTATGCTTAGTTGTGTAGTTGGTATACAACTGCATGTGTTTAAAGCTTGAGCTGGGCAAAAGGTTTATTGTCCAAAGCAATAAATTTTTATGCGCTTAAACGCACACATACACATACACACACCCGGACACATATTACTGCTGCCAATAAAAGCTTTTCATATGTGTGCAAGTCTATTAAGCACAATATCCACGTTATGAAAAGGCGACAGACTAACAGCAAACAAATATTCACAATAAGTGACACATTCAGGCGTTGTCCTTTGTAGTCTAGTTTAGTTTGAGTTAAAACAACAACAACAACAACAACAATTTCAACAGCAACTTTCATATTAAATTTTCCTGCTCACAAAACATTGGAGAAAAAAACTTTCATTTCTAATAACAGTCCACAAAAAAAAAACAAAAAAATACACAAAAGCTGGCGATACACTTTACAGCCAAATTCATTCCGAATTTCCTACAATTGTAGCCATACGCTTGCCTGCTAGTTTTTTATTAGAAAACTTTATTATTTTCATATGCTACTCGTAGCCATTCTCATTGCTTATCTCTTATCTCTAATTCAAATCAATTTGCATCAAGAGCCCCATTTTATTCAATTACGTTGAAAATTTTGTAGTTTTTCATTTTCTAAATCGCCATCTGGAGACTACAACATGCTGTCAATTTTATGGCGGAAGGAATCTTCAGCTAAAAGCTCAAGTGGCATTCACACATCACAGTCAGTAACACATAATCAATACGTATGCACAAACGTACTTGTCATCATACAATTATTTGTGAAGACTACAAAATGTACCACAAGGGCACATACACACACACACACACAAGCCATTGAAGAAAAAATATAAATCGATTTGAAATTTAAATAATGTTACAACAAAAAAACTGTAGGAAAAATATAATTTTGTTTTGAATTTTCTAATGGTGTGTTCTTTTTTCTAGACAAAGAAAATACGCATCATTTTATTTAAAACGTGCTGTTTGTTGTTCGTTTTGTAACGTGCCGTTATAAACGCCCTTATTCCCCCCTAATGAATATACTGGGTTACAACTTTATAAAATTGATCACACACAATTACTAATGCACTTACCCAATGATGTAAAAACAGCACGGGTTATTAGAACAAGTGAAACATTTGTATAATTAACATGTAAAACCGATCATAATTCTCATTGACTTAATTTTTTATAGTTAAGTTCTGTACACGAAGAGGGGGGGAGAACTAATTGGAATACGATTATTTCTTTTAGTAGTTCGATTACATACCATATTTAGCCGTCTGAGATCCGCAGTTATTTATCTCGTCGAATTATATTTAGATTACCGTAGTTAGACTACTGAGCTTCGGAGGATTTATTTCAGAATCGTATTTAATACCAAACCGTGGATGGCGGAACTGGGCTATTATAGCGGTATATAGACGACTGAAACAAACGTAATTGGGCGAGCAGGGCACGAATTGTATATTCAGCCTTCGTGTGTCGCCGTGTTACGGAGGTAAACCCACCAATAAGGAAACGAAGTATTCGCTTCGTTGGCAACAAACGACTGTAGTGGTGCCAAAGAAACCAGACCTTTGACAGACTGAACATACCTCGTCTGGGAGAAAAAATTTGCGTTACAGTTTCTTAAAAATGTTTTAATATCAGAAAGTTTTGATCCAAAACCAAAAACACCCATGATAATGGCGAAAGGCAACGGATGCCCTCAGCAACTTTTATAAATCCAGAGAGCAGATAATGCCCAGACAATGATCACAGGGCTAAAACACAAAACAAAAATAAGGCCAATTCTGAAATTGATTTTTAAAATTCTGAATTTAATATGGTAAGAGTACATCATTTTCAATATCTTGGTATTAATGCATATTTTTGCATATTTTGGGAAATTTTCTTACTGAAGAATATACGAGGTTTGTTCAAAAGAATAGGTGCATTTTGTTTTCTTCGATTACAATGGCCTGGTGCATCATCAGTTCTTGCCCTCCTTCGTCGCATCGGTGAAGTAAAATAATTACTAAAAATGGCTACTAAAAACGAAGCTTCAAAATTTAATACGTCTCCTTGACATCAGAGGCGCTACAACACTGCTGTAAAAAAAAACCTGCAAAAAGCAGTGTCTTACAACACCTCCTATCATTTCTCCTGCTATCCCTATACCTCTAGTTCCAGCCCAATGCACCGCATGTGTAGGGGTCATCTCCTGAGTGCTGGTCCAAGAAAAAAACAAGAAAACAGGTCGTAGGGTTAATAAAGAATACTACTAGGAAGTTCTGCAACGTTTGCATGAAGGAATACGTCTCAAACGATCGGAATTGTGAAAAAAATGTAATGGATTCTGCATCACGATAATGCACCAGCTTATTTTTTGGAGAAAAACAATACCTTAATCATGCCACCTTATTCGCCAGATTTGGCTCCCTGCAACTTTTTTCTATTACCAAAATTGAAGAGACTAATGAAAGGAAACCGTTTTGCCGCAATTGATGAAATAAAGTCAAAATCGAAGAACGAGTTGATGGTCATAACGAAATGCACATTTAAGAAGATCTTCGAGGATTGAAAGAAGTGCTGGCATAAGTGCATTTTATCTCAGGGCGATTACTTTGAAGGGGACAAATGTCGATCAATAAACACATACTTTTGAAAAAAATTCAAAATTCACCTTTTCTTTTGAAGAGATCTCGTATGTATTTCGTTATGTTATTAATGCATATTTTTGTGAGGCAGCCATTGCATAGAATTGCTTAATTTTTTTTTATATATCAATTTATTTATTCAACGCAGATGAGAATGTTTGCTGTTGAATGTATTTTCAGTTTTTGTAGGCTTTTTAGAAATATTTTAGTTTTATAGAAAACATAAGAATCTTGAATTTGTAGTCAGAAATTATGAAAACTCCACTGATGAACTAACTAATTATTAGCGAAATAGTACTATATGGATATGCTTTCCTTCTCAATTATTAAGTTTGCTTTTATAAAAAATACTTTAAGAGTATTTTTTGAAATATATTTATTAAACTTGAGATCTTTTTTTTTATTTTATTTTGTTTTATTATTCGATATTTCAATTATAATTATAATTTCCTATTATTCCTGATGATGTTAACAAGCTGTTAACGACATATCAAATAATAAAACAAAATAAAATAAAAACAGACCTCAAGCTTAATAAATATATTTCAAAAAATATTATAAAAAAAGGTCAATTAATAATATAATTAATACTTTACGAGAATATCATAAAGTATGTAATAATATATTTTATATATAGTTTTTTTCGGGGAAAAGCACAATTTTGAAATTACTATCATAAATGTTTAAAAACTTTTGCAGCTTCTTTTAAACATTTGATTCTTTAAATTTGGTTTCTTCATTATGAAAGGGTTTGCAAAATTTTCTTTTCTCGCAAAATTATTAAGACAAGTTTTAAAAAGGAGCCAAAATGGAAGGCCTACTGCTTTGCTTTATTTTTTTTTAAGACTGAATATTTCCATATTTTTGCAAAACAAAAAGCCACTATTTTCTGCAGTCCATATTTTAAACAAAATTCTGTGATTTGTTTCATATTTAAGAAGCTATTGTTAAAATTGTCGAATGTTACGAATCTCATTTTTATTAGTTTTTCCTTTTTTTTTTTTGAACAGCAGCACAATAAAAGTTTATCGCGTGCAACACAGCACTTCTTTCGTCACAGTGCAATCGTTTGTCGCTTTTAGTTGGCATTTTTTTTTGTGTTTTATTTTTTTCTATTAACTACTTTGGACGAGTGTTGAAGGAATAGTGAAATTGGAAAAGTACTACTTGGATAACTGGACAATATCCTGTTGCCAAGTAATATTGCTTGTCCTGCTGCATTATTTTGTTTGCATGTGTTTTGTTTTCCGTCGTTTTTTCAATTTTATCGTTAAAAAGAAAACAAAAATGAAGAGAAAACTTTTCCATTTGTAGCGTGTACTTATTGTTTTCAATTTAATGACGCTTTTACAAGTTGTCGTTGAAGTTATTGTCACTATTACGATTACTTTTATTATTGTTGCAGCAAATTGTGGTCGTATGGCTGCTGATGCTGCAGGACATGTCAAATTTCGAAATGATTTCTAAAACTGTAAATGACAAAATGTTAAATACAGTCTGAGTTTCTTTCAATCTTGTATTTGAGTTTTATTAAGACATTGTTAGAGGTTTCTTTTTCGTTACTACAAAAATTGGTTTCATCTTTTTGTTGTCAGTAAATTAAGGCAACAAATGAAAAGTTTACAATTTAAATGGCTTTGTAGATTTTTTTTCTCTATTTGAATAACTACAAATGTTTCTGCTTTATGCTATTTAATTTTAAAATCTATTCGTTTACTTTTCATATTTCTTTATGGCCACTCAATTTTTTTTTTCATCCAGAAAAATGTCTTGATTTACCTTTGCGTACTTGAATTGATATGTTTTTTCCGTTTTATAATTTTATTTTATTTCTTTTTTTTTCACTTCTATATAGCAACCCTCTTTATGGTGTATTTATAAAGAGTCATAATAACCATTTCCTTTCCAATTTTCAATATCGATGAGCCTTTGAGCTTTCGAAAATTGCATAAAAGCACCAATGGCGATTTATTTTTAATTGTACAATGTTGTACAAAAGCGCACAAGCAAATTGAAGCCTTTTTTTAAGGAGATGTAAAAAAGGAAAACTAAAAATCAAATGAAATTGAAGTTCATAACAAAAAAAAAAAAAGAAACGATTTCAAACGTTGAAATATTTTGTATAGGGAGTGTGCAGTGAAAGAGCTTGGCAGGACTGTTTGTTCAATATCGTTTAAAAATATGAAGTTTTTCTTCTTCATACATTCGTTATGGCAGAGGTTTCATTTCTGCTGATGAGTTTGTTTCTGCAAATGTAGTAGGAATTATTTGCTATTTTGCCACAGATTTGTAATCAAACGTTAGTTGATTTACAGGTTTCGAAATGTTGTAAACTACACCATTTGCAAATGGCAGTTTAAGTTAAGCATTGGCTTAATAAATAATAGTGTTGCAACAACATTTTGTATAGAACAGTTTTCGCTTAAAAAATTTTTTATAGAAGAATTTTTGTTTAAAAATTTTCTTACTGAAAATTTTCGATTAAAAATTTTTCATAGGAAAGTTTTCGCAAAAAAAATTTTATTATAGAAAAGTTTAAGATTAAAAATGTGTTTATTTAAAAATTATCGTTGAAAAATTTTCTATTAAAATTTTAGATTAAAAATTTTTTTCTATTAAAATTTTAGATTAAAAATTTTTTTCTATTAAAATTTTAGATTAAAAATTTTTTTCTATTAAAATTTTAGATTAAAAATTTTTTTCTATTAAAATTTTAGATTAAAAATTTTTTTGTAGAAAAATTTTTTCAATTAAATTTATTTAATTTCTCTTAAACTATTTAATGAGTTATCCTTTGGCAAAAAGAAAAATTAATTTTTTTAATACTATTATATAACAATTTTTTTTTTATTTATTTATTTAAATCTGATTATAGAAAATTTTCAAGAAAAAAATATTTCCCTGAAAATTTTATAGAAAACTTTTTTTTGAAGAATGTTATGTATAAAATTTTTTTTGAAATTTTTCATAGAAAATTGTTCCTTAGAAAATTATGGATAGCAAATTGTTCTTTAGCAAATTTTTCATAGAAAATTGTTCTCTAGAAGATTTTTCATAGAAAATTGTTCTCTAGAAGATTTTTCATAGAAAATTGTTCTTTAGAAAATTTTTCATAGAAAATTGTTCTTTAGAAAATTATGGCTAAAAAATTGTACTTTCGAAAATTCTTCTTGAGAAAAGTCTGGATAGAAAATTGTTCTTTAGAAAATTCTTCTTTAGAAAAGTCTGGATAGAAAATTGTTCTTTAGAAAGTTTTTCATAGAAAATTGTGCTTTAGAAAATTGTTCTTTAGAAAATTCTGGATAGAAAATTGTTCTTTAGAAAATTCTGGATAGAAAAATGTTCTTTAGAAAATTCTGGATAGAAAATTGTTCTTCAGAAAATTCTGGATAGAAAATTGTTCTTTAGAAAATTTTTCATAGAAAATTGTGATTTAGAAAATTTTTCATAGAAAATTGTTCTTTAGAAAGTTTCTCATAGAAAATTGTGCTTTAGAAAATTCTGGATAGAAAATTGTACTTTAGAAAATTCTGGATAGAAAATTATTCTTTAGAAAATTTTTGATGGAAAATGTTTATATAAAAATTCTCACAAAATCTTTGAGAATACCCGAGTATCGTAAGAGAAGAGACTAAGATGCCTTGCAAAATGTATTATATAGACCAAACATTTTTTTTATAGCTTTAAATCTATTTAATTTTTTAAACCATTTTTTTTTTTAAAGAGAAGTACCTCTCAGGCAATATTTGCCAGCTTTATATGTATGTATATGTGCGATTTCTTAGCCTTTTCAGGATTTTGCTGAGATCGTACTGCTGAGTTGGCATTATTAGCAATGAAAATAAATAATAATAAATGTAATTAATTTTGAGTCGGTTAAATAACCAGTAAATAATAAATAATATTGAAATTGTTTTATAATTTCTTTTAGACAAATTTCTTTTTGATTTTTTTTATTATAAAATGGTCCGGTAGATAATTTCTTTAAATCATATTTTTTTATATATACATATATATATGTGTATATTTAAATGTATTCATCATCCTAAAATACTAAAGTTGTTTTTTTTCATTATTTTATGATTTAAAAACTTTTTTGTTTTGGCCACAATATGAGAAAAAATGTGCCGCGTACTAAATTTTTGTTTTTAATTTTTATTGGGAATTGGTGCTTTGAATTTATTTTTGAGTTTTTTCAGTCCGTATTTCAGACCGCATAAATATGCTGTTTTTTTTTAAAAAGAAAATGAAAAAAAAAGAAGTCGAAAGCAGGTCCCAAAGCATTAGTCCTGATGACAACGGTTTGTTCTTTCAGCTTTTCACTTGTTTGTATTTGTTAATACAATTCTATGACGATAGTCATTCACAATGCCACACACACACACAGCCAACAGAGAATGTTGGCAACGTGTGCCAATGACTAATTATAAAATGTTTGATTTCCCCAGATGACAACGTTGGCAATGGCGGGGGTGGGGAAAGATAGCAACTGTGTGCAACAGCAAAGAGAAGAAAAAATTTAAAACTACCTTGAAATACTGTTAAACTTAATAGAGTATGAGCAAATTTATGTTGGATAAACCAAACAAATAATATTTAAAAAATGAAGGTAGCAGAAGCCAATAAATAATTCCAAGTAATTTATAAAAAAAAAGTTATGTCGCCTTTCGCTCAATATTTTAATATGCAGGCATGAAAAGTAAAATCCGTCAAGGGAGTTGCTGAATTTCCCGCTACAACGTTTCTTGTTATTTTAATACACAAGACAGTATGAACAATTCGAATGCTGCTTTCTATTTTTATTTGATTCGATTCCTGAGGAGATTTTATTGGCAGCGCCACATTTGTGCTTTATTTGTCAACAGCTGCTCCACACAAATTTCGACAATATTGAACTTGATGAAATAAAGCATTTGTGTTTCGTTTTTATTATATTTTTTCTAACACTTAATATTTGCCTCAACATCCAAAACTTTGGCAAAGTGTGTGTCTGAGAAAGTTTTGGGTTTAAATGTGTTCTTCATTTACTTTGTTGCTTCTATTTGCCAGAGCATCGTCATCATCGTCTCTATCAACATTGTGATCATAATCATTTACATTTCGATTACTCAATGGAATTGCAACAATTTTCGAAAAGTTTCTTTGGCATTTCTTTTAAAAATGTTCTACCTGTCGTCTTTGGTTGCCACTCAAAAGATGGGTGTGAGAAAGTGTTTGTGCAAAGATTTGTTGGCGTAATATGATTGAATCGAACACAGTGACATTTCTAACTGCAGCTCATTTTGAGAATATTTAGAAAATTTAACACTAAACACTTTTTGGCTTTTGCAAGGCTATACATACGAGTACGAGTATTTAGTAAATTCATAACGAATGAGAGAGCGTTATATAGTGTGAAGAGAAATCAACAGGGAAATGATGACAGTAACAAATAGTGATAAACAGGGAGTTAGAGAGAAAGAAGAGAGTGCGAGTAAAAAATGCTTTAGTCCGAGTTTATACAGGAAAACATTTGGTCTGCATTGGGAATTCGCTTTTCTTTTTTCATTCGCGGTCACACAGGCTAATGATTTTACTTTTGCCAACAAAACGCATGTCATCATGACAGCGATGAAAGTAAATTATCGAGTTCAGTTGTACGTGTATGTAAAAATAAGAGAGAGATATAAAACACATACACACGCTGCCTAAAGCAATTTGTAAACAAACTTTGACACTACAATGCAATGTCAACATAAAATATCTGCGCTACTGGGATTACCATGTTGATTATGTCATGATGGCTGTGCTTATTTCGAAAGTATTCCTCTACAATTTCTGTACACTTATACCAACATAAGGCATGTGTTTTTTGGTGTTATAATTTTGCTGGATATCTGAGGAGACCTGATTGAAACCGTTTTAAATAGAATAACATTTAAAAAGCTTGTATATTAACTGAATTTATTTTGGAAATATCTCTTCAAATCGTTCAAGAACTGAAAGAAAGTGACTTTGATTTACGCAGAAAAATTTTTGTGAAACGATCTTGGAGCGTTTACGCACTGTAAATCCCATTTTTTAGAGCGAGGAGGCTCATTGTCACTTAAACGGCCACGTCAACAAACAAAACCGCCGTTACTGTTCTTCAAGAACCCGCAACCCTCGATTGAAACATCAAAAACCATTGCAATTCCCCAGGGTAACTCTTTGGTGTGCTGTATCCACGCATGAGATAATTGGACAATTCTTTTTCGAAAATTCTCGAGACCAGGCGACGAATGTCAACGGTGAAAATTATTGACGCATGACGACGGAATTCTTTTTGCCAAACCTGCGAGCTCATCCATCGTACTCTTCACACACGTGGTTTCAACAGGATGGGACGACTGCACACACAGCCAGAGCTTCGATGGATTTGCTTCGGGAAATTTTCCCCCAAAATACTGATCAGTCGCTTTGGGGACATCCATGCCCACCGAGCTCGCCCGATGGAACTCCCAAAGATTTTTTTATGGGGCTACCTCAAAGAGAGGATTTATAATGACAATCTCCAATCTCTTGTGGCTCTAAAGGAAAATATTCGTCGAGAAATCAGTTCAATTGAACTAAGTTTACTGCAGGCTCCGTTTTGAACAGTGTGTTCAACTGGACGGACGACATCTGGATGACATACTACATATTTGAAAAATAAAATCCGCATTTCCATTCTATCGTTCAATTCTCTAATAAAAAACTTTGTGCCAATTATCACGCTTTTTATTTAAGTTTGAAAATATAAATCTGCTACCAGACACCCTGTATATATGATTTTAATTTTAATTTATAATCAAAAAGCTTTCAATAGCCGCTTTGTAGCATAATAAATTTTAGAGAAGAGTCAACTCTAATCCAATGGGTTCTAGAGACTAAAAGATAAGGACAGAGAAACGGGTGATAAATATCAAAGAGCTGGGCATTCGCTTCTCGAAATAGGAAAATAATAAAAGAATTGGTGTTTGGCATAAAAAAGCATAAGTTTATGAACTTTTTGTTACAGCGGTAAATTTATTGTTTTCAAGTTTGACACGCAAATGCCAATTAGAGTATCTACGGATGAATGTTCCGTCACGTATATCTATAGACGTAGGAAAATTTTGTGCCTGCGTCTGAGTTTCATTCACCAAAAACATTTCAAGATTTCATTTTATTAATTTTGAACCAGCAAAAGTATTTCAATAGAACTAAAATTTCATCGATAAAGTAACTTCAAGTGCAAACTTGTAAACACATAAAGAAAATAATAATTCAAAAATTTGCAATAAATCCAGGGTATAAGACGACTCTTAATACACCCTGCATTAACAGCCAACACGGGCTGAAACGGTGATGTGAAGAAAATCACTGATACTGCTGGTCAAGGCATTATAACTTCTTTTTACTACAGGAGGGCTTCAAAGTCTTCCTCAAGGCGTTTCTTCAAAACTAAAAGATTGGCTCAGAAATCTGTAGGGTATTTGTAGAATTTAAAGAAAGAGGAAAAACCAACGTTTCGTAGTGAAGTGAAAAATCAAATACATACTAATGTTGTCTTATTGTAATTCATACATGAAGTTGATGATGTGATGCCCTGGTATGGCTGCATATAATTTCGCACAAAGCAAAAGGAAAATAAGAAAAGAAGAGGAAAAAAAAAACAAGTGGCATGAGTTAATGAATTATATGATGTGCAAGGAATTATAAGAAGAGATATTTTACGAGGTACAGACACACACACACACACACACACACATCTAAAGCAAATATTACAATAAACGACAACAACAGTCACAAAAAGTCACCCCGCTCATGCCACCTAAGCAACGCAAAAACAACAAGCAGCAGAAGAAAATGACAATTTTGCGGATTACCCCGGGTATGTGAAAGCATATGAATGATTTGTGGTTGTTGCAAGAAATTAAATGAATTGCAAAAGGAGAGCGGGGGAAATGAAAAGCAAAGAATGTCGCAGGAGCTATTGCAAGCTGAAGCAATGTAATCAAGATTTTAGTTGTGTTGCTTGTTTTTCTGTTGTTGCTGTTGCTGCTGCTCTGTCTCAATGCCGTAAATTGTATGAGGTATGTTTTGGTATTTTTTTGATTTTAATTTTATTTGATTTGAAGTTTTTATCTTAAGGATTTCTCTGTTATTAATCACATCAAATCAAAACTTGAAAGAGAATGTTGCCATAATGAGTTTTATTTTCATTTATGTAATTTATTTAAATTCTTTCCTTTCTTCTGTGAATTGCTTGCGCTTCATTTGGAATTTCGATTAAAGAATATTAAATGGGAAATTTGTGCACTGCAATGGTAAGAATGTCAAAGGTAGATATTTACAAAAGGAAAATAAAAAATAATTCTGAATTGTAGCTGTATAGCCAGTGTGATAGTTTGTCTCTTGTGAGGTGTCATACGTTCATAATGTAAAGAATATGGTCGTCAATAATCAATGTTATGATTTTTTAGGAATGCTCTCTCTGTTAAAGAGTGTTCAGAGCCTCCATTTAGGAAATAGATTCCAATGGGTGTATATCCAACAGTTTTCCCAGCGGAAATTCATGCAAGCGGAACATGTGTAGGCGAATGTAACCGTAGGAACATTAGGGGAGCCCCCATCTATATAGTGATAGTCAGGTAGCGCTTAGAGGTCGTCAGTCGACCATGAATGGTAGGAAAGTACCTTCTCAATGAGCTCTAACGCCGTTGCATTGGGCTAGATTCCTGGATATGAGGGGCATGAAGGTAATGCAGTGGCAGTATTGCCAGATAAAACTAGAGGAAGAGTCATTCTGTGGCCTTATAAAACGTCACAGAAATGCAATGCTTGGGAACTGGGATGAAAGGGAATTCCGTGCTCACTGACATAATAATGCCCGCCAGCGTCACGCCAAATACTTCCTGATCCCGAATAGGGAAATCTCAAATAGGCCATTCACAGGCCCTTGTGCCCTGAGGTACCACCTTAACAAAATTGGTATCTCCGAGACCAATGTCTCTCGCTTTTGTGAAAGTGAGAGCTTTACGACTGTCCTGCACTCGGTTGACAGAGGTTTCACCATATGCGTGAATTTGTGGTGCCTCCACACAGTCTGTGGAAACCAGACCCCAAATAGTGCTAGGATTCCTTAGAAGCCTTAGGATGGGGGTTTAATATGATGACCTTTGCACAAAAGATCTTCTTGGAGTGTTCAGATTTGAGCATGATATCACTTGAACACTCTCTTATGTATCACATCACAATGAATGTCGTTTATTTATTTGTGTTAGTAATTTTTTCAAAGACCATACGGTTAGTGGAGCTGTACTTCTATGGAAAGGAACAGTATATAATGCGAAGAGCAAACATGCACAGTATAGTGGGTTTTCTATCGCGACACAATTACCCGAGATGAGACGGAGTAACGGCTGTGCCTGTAAGAAGATGAACCACACAGGACATTTTGTGCAGCTGTATCGTGCCTGAAAATTGAGTTCGGGGCAAATCAGATCTGTTCATATCAGGAGGAGCGCATAACTGTGACTTGTAGGTCAGGGATATGCATATTAAGGGTATAACTTATTCCCATTTTTTGCAAATATCAAAATAACCCTAGCATAATCGAATAGTCCATTGAAAACTATTAAAAAAAATGACATTAATTTTTCGCGGTTTCCAAAAAAGGTCACCCACAAAACGCGGTAAATTTGGAAAATTAATAGGAAAAGATCTATTCAAAAAATATTATTATCTTATAGTTTTTTGTTGAATATTGTATAATAACGTGTTATAAATATTCCGTGTTTGTGTTTAATACTTTTTATTTGCATTTATTAATAAAATATTTAAAAATTTTTTATTAAATTCTTTTCTTTAGGGATATGAGAAAATCGCTTTAGTGGGTGAGGTTTTTATTTTCAAACGATCCAAACAAATTGTTTTCGTAAATAACACAATATTCGCTATTGCGTATTGTTAGGGCCAAAATTTGGTTATACCACTAATTTATATCCTACAACATCTTTGTGGACCGCTAGAAACGTTATTAAATACTAACGGCTAATGTATGAAGGCTTTAAGGACGCATTGGGCGATGTTCATACGACTGAGAGAATTCTCTTTTGTTCTCAAAAATCTTGAGTGTACACCAGAGTTTTTGGACTTATGACATACCATATGGACTTAAGGTCAACAAATATTAATAGGGAAGGTGATGTATCGCCTTCAGCATCACTGGGTTTTAAGGATGACAGAAGAGTCCAGATCACACCAGAGATCTGACTTGGCTTGGTCTACGGTCGTTGGCTGCTTAACTGCAGCCGTTGTCTAGTCTGGCTCCACGGTCAACCGGATTGTCTGCATGACTTTGTACTGAGTACGGGTTTAATGACTGATGTACCGCCACTGGTCTTCACAGCTACCTCACGGGATTTAAAGACTGATGACTGATGCGGCTAGATCTTCCAGTTGAAGAATTGGTCGAAGGGTACTTCTTGTGCCCCCGAAAGGTTTCTGTTGTATTCCGGTTACCGCTGCACGAGCCAGTACCACACTAACTTGAATACAATCTGTTCCTATCAGGGATTTACTCGACTTTATTCCGAGGGCGGAGAAGTTGTTGCATGGATATGGCTTTCGGCCTGAGCCTTTCTATTTCTTTCTGGAGCAGTATTCAAAGCATTGCACTGCATACAGAGAGAGAGAGAGATAGAGAGAGAGAAAGAGAGAGAGTGAATAGGGAATAGACAGTTGGAGAAAATGGCCAGAAGAAAGAGCTTAATTCACACCTCTGCTGTTGTGTGTTAATTGTAAAGCAAAGTTGCAGAGTCTCTGATGTTAATTTTGAATCGAACCCGACTCCTTCTGCTTGCAGAGTCGACACGCTAACTTCTCAGACATTAGCACAATTAGGTCGAGTATTACCAGTGCATGTGATGGTTAACTGGGTATCATGTGAGGCCGGCATCGCACTAACTGTAGGGGAGGTCATATGCTTCATCGGTCATGGTTGTGATAGGAAGGAACAGATCTCTTAGGTGGAGACAAGCTACAGGCGAATAATAATAATATGTATTTATTTGTATCAGCAATTGTTTCGGAGGACTCTATTAGAAAAAATCAATTTTTTACGAATGGTTTCTACAAACTTTTCTTAAATAAATTATTCTTCATGTCATTTAAAATTTTGATTTGTCTCTTAACATCTCAAACAAACTGCATTTGTCTCATTAATTTTAATTTTGCAATTTCTTGCAAATTTTGCTTTTTTTTTTTGCTTGTTGTTGTTGTTGTTGTTGCTTCTTTCATTTCATGTTTGAAATTAACCGCAATCATATGTCGGACTTTGTGGTTAACAATGTCATCATATATGCGTTACGGCCATTAATTACCTTCACTTGCATGCCTTGTCAACGACTTGAGTTAGTAGTAGTAGTAGTTGTAGTTGTAGTTGTAGTTGTAGTAGTAGCTGGAAACCGAAAAAAGCAACAACAGAAATAATGAAGGACAAAGAAAGAGTTGCAATATGACAGCAGTCAAGATGGCTGCATATACAAGGAGACTTGTAGCGTTAAGGCTATAATAATAGTTTAAAGAAAAGAGAAGGCATGCTCAGCTCCAAATACAATACCAAAGTATGACAAAGGCAATGACACTTTGGCGGGCTAAAAAAAAAAACTGTCACACTCTTCAAATGAATGACTGGCAAGAAAAAGTAATAATTTCAGAACAGCCATTAAATGCTGCACAAGTTAATAAATAAAGTACAACAATTGAAAGGGTGTTCATTTTATATCTACATTTGTTATACTTTAATTTTTTTTTTAAATTTGATATCATTTAATATCCTGTGCAAGGAGGGTGTGGTAGGGTTTGTATAATTTTATGGCTTGTTGCCATCATTCGTATTGCGTTTGCACACTCTAAACTGGAACTTGGTGGTATGTGGCCAGGACAGCCATCAAAGTAACCAAAAGATATACATGACTGACTTCGAAAGATAAGAAATACTTGCATACAATTCGTATTGCAATGCACATGCATGTTGGTCATGTACGGTATCAGCAAAAATATTGCTGTGACAATGTCTGGGCGCTCATACAAATACCTCTGTACCCGACTTAAACAGTTTGATGTGCGTGTTTAAATGCCAGTTAGAATACGCCAGTTTTGTAATTTGCAAGAAATGTTCACAGATAAAAAACATGAATGAACTAAAAAAAATTTAATTTCTAAGTTCTGCGAAATCAAAGGAAAAACTTACAAGAAAATCTATTAAATACAAAATCTACTATAAAAATAAGCGAATAAAAAAGCACTGATCGATCGATCGGTCTTTAGCCAGCTGCCGATGATGCTACCTTCACCAATTAAAATTTCCTCAACCTAGATCGCGAATAAATTCATAAATCGAAGTAGAAAATTCCAAAATTCGAATTTTGTTCGAAAATTCCAAATTTACATTTTTGCATTTGATTTTTTCCCAATCAGGTAAGAGGGAGGTCTCACTTAGGCCAGATGTTAGACCCTTTGTGATACACATGAGATCAACCCCACACAAACTGATGTTTAAATTTCGAAATCGAAAATTTAAAATTTCCTTCCAATTTCCAAAATTTTGTTCAATAAATTTATAATTTTGCAATTGTGCTGAACTGCAAAGGCAATCGAAGCTTTAAATTAATTCTTGACAAGAAAAAATAAAAAATTAACAATTTACTTTGAATTTTTATTCGAATAATTAAAAGTGTTCTCTTTTACGGATTTCAATAAAATTAATTGGTGCTTCAATTAACTTTTCTTATTTCGTTAAATAAATCAAGACTTTAAAATCATTTCAGTTTGACATAAAAATTTCGTAAAGAATTTCAAAAATATATTTTTGTTGTTGTAATAAGAGAAAAATGTTTTTCTTAAATCGAAAGTTTAGCATTGACTAAAGACAACTTTAAATGCACTCGTTACATTTTTGTTCTGTATAAAAACAAAATATATTTAAGTTTAAAATTCTGTTAAAGTTTTCGAATAAAATCGAACATTATTTCGAATTTTCGAAGAGAGAAAAATTATAATTATTCCCTTTAAACATGTTAAAAAAAAGTAATTTCAGTAAGTTTTTTTTATTGAAATCGAAAATTTGGAATTTAATTGCGACATTTTTAATTTAATTTGATATTTTAACTTTTCTCATTCGAAATTAGGTTCGAAATTTTGAATTAGAAATTAAATTTAAAACTGCTAAATTTTGCAAATAAAATGGAACACTGTTTGGAATTTTCGAAATTAGTAAAGAGAAAAATTATAAATATTTAAAGACGCAGATTTCGAAGATTCGAAATTAAATTATTGTATTATTATTATTTAATTATTTTTTTTTTTAATTTGAAAAAAATTCGTTTTATTTACCTAGTCTCTCAGTTATTTTTACTGAAAATTAAGACTAGCATCGTCTTATATCTTTGTTGCGAAGGCAGCCCCTTTTCTTTATTCACTGTATAATATTTTATAATATAAAAGTAAATTTAGTTCTCTTTTAAAAAGGAAAATGCATTTTCAACTTAAGTGAAGCATAAACTATACACACAGCCATATACGAACACATTTGATTCACATACAAAGTCATCTTAACACGATGCACAATGGGTTAGAAGGAACGTTTATGTGAATTAAATTTAAATAATATATGTGATTGTCTTAATAATTTTTAAATTATTTTTAGTGTTTTGCAGACACTTGTTTGACTTGCGTCTTCGTACTGCTACTCCACCTCTTTCCGCCAACTTCTCCAGAAGTCCATATCCGTCAGACTTAATCTCCTAATGGCCCGCTAGTACCGTCATTATCATACCAAGTTGATTTGTTGAAATTTATGAGAGTTCACAGGATAGACGACCATGTTGGATCAAATCTTGGCTAAGGGTGGCGATGGCTGAAGTAGTCTGCACGTTGACTACAAAACCAAAAACAGACATGGGTTTAACACCAGTTTCATACTAAAATCATAAAAAAAACATCTGGCATTTTTCTGATGTGCATTAGAGTCTTTGTGTGTGAGTTGTTGTCGGAAGGTTTCAGTGGCGAAGGCATAGTCATTGGTCACTGAACAAAACCGGCTTCAGCTGATATCAATCCATAATCACATCAGAACGCCCTCTTTCGTCGGTATTGTGTAGCACCGGCGAAGTAAAATAATAATAAAAATGGCTACTGAACAGAAGCTTCAACACTGTTATAAAAACAAAGCATGTCCAAAAAGCAGAATGGTAAAAAAATTAATTAAGCTTCACCGTTACAGTTTCTTAAAAAATGTTTTAATCTCAGAAAGTTTTGATCCAAAACCAAAAACACCCACGATAATGGCGAAAGGCAACGGATGCCCTCTGCACCTTTTATAAATCTAGAGAGCAGATAGTGGCCAGACAATGATCACAGGGCTAAAGCACAAAACAAAAATAAGGCCAATTCTGAAATAGATTTTTAAAATCCTGAATTTGATATGGTAAAGTTATTAATGCCTATTTTTGCTTATTTTTTATTAATGTATATTTCGTAAAATTTTCTTACTGAAGAATATACGAGATTTGTTCAAAAGAAAAGGTGAATTTTGTTTTCTTCGATTACAATGGCGTGGTGCATCATCAGTTCTTGCACTCCTTCGTCGCATCGGTGAAGTAAAATACTTACTAAAAATGGCTACTAAAAACGAAGCTTCAAAATTTAATACGTCTCCTTGACATCAGAGGCGCTATAACACTGCTGTAAAAAAAAACGTGCAAAAAGCAGTGTTGTAAGACAGTGAAGCTTCACCTGCTACCATTTATCTAACTATTCCTTTCCTATAGTTCCAGCACAATGTATTGCATGTGTAGGTGTCATCTCCTGAGTGCTTGTCCCAGATAAAAAACAAAAACAAAATTAACTTGAGGGTCTACTACTGTGACCACAATTCCACAATTCCACAATTCTTAATAGTTTTTCTTCTATTTGTGTCCTGCAACATTTTTATGGGGTACTGACTAATTGATGGTTATACCAGTTCTGGCCGGGTAACCCAATTAATTCGAAGTTTCATACATCTCGCCATTTCGTTTCGAGACACGCAGCATTGATATACCAAAACTGATGTAGTAAATACACCCCTCAGAGATCTGGTCGCAACCCTACTGTGGGCACATATCTCGTACACCGCTAGACAAGTTTAAACTGCAAATGTACTAGTACTACATTACCCAGCTTTTCATACAAATGGCCCAATTTCTTATCATTTTGGTCGGTCCAAATAGATTATTCTTTCTGTTTTTACGTTTAGTTTTTCGCCATATTAAAATTGGAATCATCGAATATTAAAAGTGTTGAGCGTAGGAGCGCAGAAGGTTCTACATTTTTATTTTATATAAAACTAATTTTTCATTACTATTTCGGTTACGTAACGGTGCCACTGTGCACAATTGCATACAACGCTTTTGCAAATGTTTTTACCAGAGTCTGTCTGTGGCTAAGGGTTTGTGTGCGTTTGTGTGCGTCCGCGTGTGTTAGTGTGTGCATGTGTGTATGCATTTTGAGAAGTGTTATGTGACTAGTAGTTGTTGCTGCAGTAGGTGTATTAATGCAAGCATGCATGTTCATGTTTAGTTGATATTTGTCGTTTTGACACCCTTTTTTGCCAGTAGTCGCATAGAATGGCTGCACAAATTCCTGGCCCTTGTTGTTGTTGCTGCTATTTGTTGTTCCTTGTGTTATTGCTGTTGCCAGAGCTATTGATGCTGATGCTGTTGTTGTTGTAGTTCTTGTTGTTGGCAGCAGTATTTTAAACTACAGCATTTGTTAAGTTTTTCGACAGCGGTGGCAATTTGCGTGTATTTGACTTAAATGACTTTTGTATGTAAAGCGTCAGAAGCACATAAATACGTAAAGTATATTATATACAATTTAAACTCCCCTTGCACATACATATGAACATCTACGAATGAGCACAAACTTATTGATTGCACGGGCACAGTTGCATGTGCAAATGCACATTCTACATTTGCTTTAACTAAATTTAGGGGAGCAGTTGTTCGTCAGCAAGGACCTTGTGGAAGTCCTTATTCTCCAAATATGTTTCATAAAATGTATATAAAATTCCAGCAAAGCGTTTGGTTTTAATAATTTAAAAGTGCTTTTTCTAACAGCCCTCCTAAAAAAAAAAAATAATAATAAAACATTGAGCAAAAGACTGCTTAACCCTACGATTCATAACCGGGTACCCGTGTACCTTTTTGACTTTAAAAGTGCTGCTGTGCCTATAATTTTTGAGATATGGACATAAAACTCCGAATCATGAGAGATTTAGGCTAAACTAAGATTTAAATACGAAAAAATTCAAAATATTTTCAATATTTTCTTTAAAAAATGATTTTAAATGTTTACCCCCATAAACACACAACCGGGTCCCCGGGTACCCTAATGCAATTCCTATGTAAATGCCTGACATGTCAATGAAAAAACGTTTTTTTGTGTTGTTTTTATTGGAAATAAATGTCTTTTTTATTTATTTTATCATATTTTATATATATTATATTATAATTCATCCGAATCACTATCGTTGTTATTGTGGCAATTGTAGCATTTAGTAATTGTTATGGCGTGCTCATCGCATGTCGGCGTGCTACATATGCTGCAATTTTTTCTAGTTTTTCTTCTGTGCTTATTTGGAAGAAGGTTGCACATGTAGCACACGCCCGTATGTACTTTTCTGCCCCTTTGTCGTGCTGACGGAGATGTTGACGGACCTGCAGCACAAAGCACACTCTGCAACGGCCTTCCGATGATGCTTTCAATTGCATTTTTTGTTGAAAATTGGCGCACGCTTTGCACATTTGAAATTCTATTTTCTATAACAGGAATGCACAGGTTTTCTGCCAGTTGACGCAGGAAATTCTTCCTGCGCGTCGTGGTGTATCGTGCAGTTGGATTATTTCCATAATATATGATGTGTGATGCAAATGCGCTCACATCAATGATGTTATAGAAAAATGCCATCGGCCATCTTCTTGTTTGTCGCTGGGTCGTGTATTCTTGGAGCGTTTGGTCCATTACGTCCACCCCACCTTTTGTTTGGTTATACAAATTTATAATTTCTGGTTTCCCATTCTCGTCAATTTGTGCATCATCATGCATACTAGAAAGAAGGATGACCGAGTTGGACTTCCGCTGCTTATATGAGAGCAGTGTTACGTTGTCGTAGAAGCCAAATAAACTTGAACCAACGCCTTTTTTTTTGTCTTCTTTCATCTCCGCAGGGATGTAAGCTTTGTTGCGGCGGAGTGTACCCACAATGCTGAGCTTTTCTACTTTTAGTTGCCTAGCCAACGGCAGCGTCGTAAAAAAATTATCCATTGTTATATTTCGTCCGCTACCGTAGTATGGCCCAACTAAATCTCTCACCACTCTTTCGCCAACACCAACTTCACGACCAGTTTCTTGTTTGCCAGTATATATTTGGCCATGAAGTGGATATGAGTTTTTGGCATCGCAAATCCACCATACTTTTATGCCATATTTTGCTGGCTTCGAGGGTATATATTGGGTGAATTTGGTTCTACCACGGTATGGATATAATTGTTCATCAATGGTCAAATATTCTGATGGCACATAATATCTGGCAAGATTTGCATTGAGCATTATCCAAATATCGCGAATTGGCGCCGCTTTGTCTTGACGCTGCCGCTCTACCCGTGTTCTGGGGTCGTCAAACCGCATAAAACGCAGCAAATCGAAAAACCTGTTTATTCCCATGGTGGCGCGGAATATTGGGTGAGCCTGTGACGTCCACAAATCTCTTGCGTTTTCGTCATTAGAATGATTTGTGCCAGCCATCAAAACCATTCCAATGAACGCATAAATTTCGTTGATTGTCGTGTCTTTCCACTTCAACTGACGTCTATTGGGATTCTCTTCATTGTACGCATTATATGTGGCATGCGCTTTTCTATTTGTGTGGCGCACTATTATATCCACCATTTCCACTGTGAGGTATGATTTGAAACACTGCAAAGGCGTCATATTTTCAGTAATCCGCGCTGGACCACAGCGGTCTCTGAATATATTGTGGCTTCTCACTTGTTGGCAACTACGTGGTGTTCGCTGCCATTGTGTGCCGTCACGTGCAGTCATGTAGTCTGCTGGGTTTGTTGTTGGTGCATCTTCTTGCATATCATCATCTTCACTTTCATCATCAAAGAAAATTTCCTCTGGTGCGTCAATAGCAGCTGCAATTTCGTTTGCGTTGTCAACATTCAAATCTTCATTCTCTGATTCCGAAACTTCGCCAGTATAGGACACATTTCCTTCATTTTGGTCTTCCACAGGGTCCACTTCAAGGTCCTCATCTTGAGTCACTTCCTCAAATAAACGTTGAATATATGTGGTTCTTGCTTCATCACTCAAATTCCAGTATTCCCTTGTAGACAAATATCGGTCGTTGCGGCTCATTTTTCACCAACTTCACTGTTCAAATATTCAACACAGACTGGCGAAGCAAATGAAATATTTCAATTTTACGACACAAATGAACATCTGCTATCTAATTCAAAAGCAATTAAGCAAGTAGGTACCGAAAATAAGCAAAATAAGCAAATAAACAACCCTTACATAAAACCAGTTTCTGCCTACTTGTGTCGCTTTAGGTACTTATATACGAACAGAAACCAGTTTTTTTCCAAATATCAAATTTGTACAGTTGAGAACGCAAAATATAATCAACAACAAAAATATTTACAGGAAAATATTATTTTATTTCAATAAACGCAAAACAACCTACTTCGGGTACCCGGGTACCTGGTTATGAAATTGAAGGAGTTTTGCTGGTTATGAATCGTACGGTTAAATTTGTTTATGAAATTTAACGTACTTTGCAAATGTACTGCACTGGGACCTGCGTTGCATTCCACTCCTGCTTTAAATGTTATTTTTTCGTCAAAGGTTTTTGTGGTTTCAGTGGTCTTTTGTTGCAAGTACGAGCACTACTTATTGTCATGCCAATGTTCTTCCAAACACTATTCATGACTGTTTAGCTGTGTGGCTTTTCTTGTTTGTACACTCCAGTGTTCCTGATATTTTAAAGCGTTTTTTTTTTCGTTTCCAGAGATACCCAATCTCTGTGTGACAATCTACATACGCACTTATGTATCTCTGTGTGTGTAACTTCAAGCCACATATATTAGTGGATCTTGGTTTCTACTCTTTTTTTTCCCCCTGTCATTTATTTATTCACTCGTTCATTTTGTAAATTGTGAACTGAAATTTTTGCTGCACGTTATTTAGTATTTGCTGCTTTATGTGCTTGATTTTCGTATTTGTATAGAGTTTTATTTAGAAACCAATAAATTTTCTAAAATTGCATTCTAATTTGTATTTGCAACAAATTACTGGGTTGATCACTGTCAGTGTGTTGCAAAAGGCGTGGTGTTTATGTGTGTTATTAGTAGCATATTTAGCTCGAAAACGAATTAGTTTCAATTTGTTACGGAAGAAGCAATTTAAGTGTAATTTATGTTAAAATGTAGAGGATATTTAGGAAATTTCTTAATAGTTTCTTAAAGCTCTTAAAGTTTGCAAAATTTTGTAACATTCTCATTTATTTACAAAATAAATGGTTGGAAAACAATTTCGTTTTGAAAGATGAACCGTGCGTATTTAGTAATACGGAGGTGATATCTATTCCATCCACACTTAATGTCGTAAGCTCGAACATAAAATTATGCAATAATCTCGAGTCAATATTAGCATTGCTAGACCATTGCTGATTCAATAAGTGTTATAGCTTCATGGAATAAATTATTGCGCAATTTTCAACGCTAATATAAGTCAAGTTATACAAGTTGGAGATGGTACTACTGTTTCATTCACTACTGTTGTTCACCAATTTAACAGCTGATAGTGTTGATTTTAATTTCTTTTTTGCCATTACATCATATTTACACACACGAATGTCAGATATTACAATATTGTACTATATGGCAATATGGTGGCAATGCACTCATAATAAAAAATTGTTACCCAAGTCTAAATTATCTCTATTGCAAGAGAACTGTCACCCAATAAATTTATGTATCAACAAAAATTTTGTGTTTACACCGTTGTCAGATTATTGTATGGCAAAAGTTGCCAGATGTTTAACATTGTATCTAAATATTTATGGGCAGCGTTGCCAACAGAAATGCCGTACAATGGTGTTATTGTTTGGTGCACTAAATAAAGCACATGTGACAACAACAAATGACTGTAAAATGTGCGGCAATCACGTGTCAATGGAAATGAAGGGTATTCTCACGATTGTCAGAATTGTGACAATGTTATTGTTATACAATGTACGGACAATACATTTTGTGACAATTTTGCCATACAAAAATTGTGAGTTCACACGGTTGTTGAAACTTTCATTACAATTTTTCTATCAATATTGTACTATAGGACAATATTGTGTACATATCGTAAAGAGTGTCTCAGTAAGAATGCCCTGTTTCATTTTAACGCTTGGTCGGGTGATTTGACCGCCTGAGTAAGCTGAATTTTGTATGCATGAATGTGAATTTCTTTTGTCAAAATTCGTTGCGTATTGCTTCGCGAAATTTGAAGTGATTGAGAACTTTGCCGAATCGATGTTTTTGGCGACACTCTCGTTTACAGCACCAATGTTTCCTATAGTGTTTTCACACCGAAAGTTAAGACCTGATTTTAACGTTAAAACCACAAACAGCTGATTTAGCGTTCTCATTATAAATTTCCATAAATCAGGTTTTAACGCACAGTTGGTGTAATAAAATTTTTATTTGTTTTCTCCTTCCGCAACTCGACAAATGCATTTTTATTATGTTCTACCCAATAACTTATTTTTCTTTTGTAGTTTTTTATTATTGTTGCTGCGGCGTCCATTGTTTTAAATTATTGTTTGTTGTTTCCCAAAATTTATCTTTACTTTTTTTATGTCATTGGCCGTCATTTAAATGGCCAGCTGTTTTAAATTTTTTAACTTGGTAGCACTGCCTTTAGTACATGAAAATCAAGGTTGTATTTCATTAAATCAACATAAAACCAAATTAAAAAAAAAAAAATTTGAGATGTTTTTAAGAAAATGTTTTTATAATGAAAAACCAGATTTTATCTTAAAACCAAATTTTGCTGTAAAACCAGTCAGTGTGAATACACTATTGTTGTCCATAACCGACTTATTTTCTTAAAATTGTTTGACCACTCTTCGTATTGCGCTGACACATTAGCTGCACTTTCACGACTGAAAATTTGTTGAACTTTCCTCAGCATAAGATTCCAAATTGTTTGAATAAGTTTTCACAATTACAAGGCATGGTTCTAGCATAAAGAGCTATTCTATTTATAATAATCAGAATAAACACAAATGATAGCTGTTTAATTTCAGATTCGCCACAAAAAAATACAACTAAATTTAAAAAGTGATTTTTAATGAAACGCCCTTCATAATACAAAAACCACTCTTTATACACGGCCTGTGTTATGAGCTTTACTTTTCAAGTTCCATATGGTGATATTGAAGCGGTGGTTAAAAATTATTGCATACAAAATATCCAATAACAATAATGGAAATCAATAATAAAATACAAATAACCTTAACAACATTAGTGACATCCTGTAAAGCATCAACACGCATCAACCTGCATCAATAACAACAATAATGATCCTGATCAACATGAACAGCAACAATGATTATTGCCAACAACAAAATCATTATCCCTGAGTTGATGTTTTTAAATGCTCCGATTGCATTTGTGCGCGTGTATACTATATATATCTGTGTGTGTTTATGCATCTGCAGTCGGTGTTGTTGTTAATTAAATTTACATATTGTTAACAAAATTGATTGAGAATTGAATTGTGAAATTTTTGCAATAAATTAAATTTCCATAAACATGCAAATTATAGAATATATTTTGTTGGCTTCAATGGGTTTGATGATGGTGTAGTATTTCATTTCTACTGCATGTGATGACATATTTTTGTTGCAGTTTCAAAGGGACGGACAAACGTTGTTAAACAAATGCAAAAACCATGTTCGATACTTGTTTTTATTTTCATCATTTGGGATTCGAGCAGGGACAACTAATAGATTTAACTAACAACAAAAATGTATATAAATATATACAATTTTAATATGCAATTGTTGTTAAGAGGCTATAGTGTATGTGTGTGTGTGTGTATATGTGTGCGTGTTTAAGTAATCATGGTCTTCCCCAGTGCTATACAAGCGAAATCATTATTGCTAATACTGATGCAATTATAATAAGATTTGTATTTGCTGTAGGTGTAGGTGTGTATAGATGTATATATAAATGATGACGTATACTGTGCGATACAGTGAAGGGCAAAACTATAAGTTTCTTTCTTATTTTTACAAAATAAATTCCAAAAAAAAATTTATTTCTCCATAAAAAATTCCTCCATAAAAAATTCTTCATACATTTTTCTTTTGAAGAGAATGTTGATAAATTTTTTCTTGAACCACTGCTACTTGGAGGCGCACCAGAAAACGCCAGTGTAGAGCACAAGTAGTTAAAAAAAGTATAAATATTTTTAAAAAACTTTTAAATACAGCCAATTTTCATTCATTCGTGAGTAATAATTCTAGTTCAAATAAATATCACTAATTCTAAATATTCAAAACGCATATGTTCGGCTTTCAATGAAGGAGAAAATAACTATGAAGTGGCGTTTCAATGCCCCTCAATGGAGAGGGCTAATCAAACAACAATTTTTATAAAGAAAGGCAGTTAAAAGTTTTAAAAAGCGAATTTCGTTCTCCCTGCACTAAAAACAGAGTTTAAACTTTTAGGAATATGTAGATTCTAAAACAGCAAACCAAAGCTTTCAGCATTTGTCCAAAAAGTATGTGGATAATAATATGTACTTCTCGTATACATTTTCTTCAACTCTGTCGGGTGAAATAGATGATATTAATGACTTTACAAAGACTCTCTGTTGTCACAAATAGTACTGATGATGTGTTTAGTAGTAGAGAAAATATGTATTTTCTACTTAACAGGTGTTGGAGATTCATTGCTCTTTTTCCTTTAATGTATTGCGATAAATTAACTATGAATTTAAACAAAAACAAATTTTCATTTATTGAAGATTTATAAATAAAAAACAAATAAATTTGATCCTGAATATGAACAACATGTTCGAAGTATATTGATCTAAAACAAAATTGTTACTTAGTTTTACTGCAGAATAATATGGATGAAAATAAAAAAAGTAAAAAACCAAGAAAACATTTCTCATCAGAATCCAAATAGAGAAGCTGTTCTTTAAAAAACTACTTTGTAGAGACATTCGCCTGGCTTTTTGCAAAATCAAATTTGCTTAAGAAAAATAAATTCGATAAATAAGCACGTTGTTAGTGTTTTGCCCTTCACTGTGTCGTACTTTAATTTATTTTATCGTAAAGTGTGAATAGAATTTTCTAATCAACATGATTGTTATTTTGTATTATAAAATTCTCCAAGGTGTTTTCTTGCCAACAGCAATTGAAAATGCATACGAATTTAAAGTTGCTACGAAGACATTTTCTGGTTTATTAAGATAAAAAGTATTTAAAAATAAAATATAAATTTTATTTTAGTGTTCGTTTCTTAAAAATGTTTTGCTCTCTGAAAGGTTAATATGTTTTATTCTAAAACAAAATGGATCCTTAATAATGCCGAAAGGCAACATATTTTGTAACCCATATAAATGGGTAGAAAATGCCCTGTAAAATATGCCATGTCGTTTGTGTGTTCATAGTGCTGCCAGACAAAGTTTAGGGGCGACCAGATCAAGAGCCGCTTCAAGAACAACCAAATTATTTTGAAGTTACAGGCAACGTTTTAAAGTCAAAACAATTAAGAAAAAGAACCATTAGATTTTATACGGTTTCTTATGTATTTTTTTTAAACTCCTTAATGTATGCAACAATATATTTATGTTTCTTAATACTTGTTTTTTAACCTTTTTTATTATTCGAACAATCTATTTAATATATAATCTCGATATTTCGTTAACCTTCGGTTAACATCTTCCGGAAATTTTTATTTTTAAAATTTTTTCTTTTTGAAATTAATTTATAAACTTTTTTTAACATGTTTCAATATATTTATACTTAGTTAACAGCCTATATTTTCCTATAATTATTTTAAACGATAAATTTTTTTTAATGTTTAGTTAATTATTAGTAATTGAAGTATATAAGTTTTTTAAAAGTTTTAAAAGCATTTCTTGATTTACTTTCTTTGATCTATAAGTTAACTGAAATTAATTATCGTTGTATACAAATCAATTTGGCCATCGTCGACGTCCGCCTATAAATTTCAATTCCCACATGAACACTACAAATTGTAATAAGAAAGGCATTAGCTTTTTCTTATTAAGTTGCACGCATTTTTTTATGTTACACGCCAAAATGTCACAAAAGGAATTATATACTCAACTGTACAAACATTGAGTAGATTAGCAGGAAAACGCAATTTTCTACCAACTTAAAACAGAAATGCAGACCGTTAAACTGCTGGCTCAAAATAACTGATACTTAATAAGTACGTACACATATGGGCATTTCCACGGATAAGCCTACATCCAATGTACAGCACGTTAACCGTCTTCTAGACAGATAAATTCAGTGGATTTCTTTAGTGAAAATAAAAATAGATTAGCAGGACATAAGTCAGATCAAAAATACAGACATATAAACACACAAAAAACAGCATTAACTACACATTGTGCATCATTAAATCATTATCCAAAATTTGAAGACACAACTATATTGGAGAAAGAAACTAATTATAAACGACGTTTTTTGTTGGAAATGTTACAGATAATTAAAATACCTGCGGACAATAGAATAAACTATAAATCAGATGTAGATAATTTAGCACAAAATTATAGATATTTAGTTAATACAATTTAGATTTAGATTATGTATTATATATATATTTTTATGCAAAAAATTTAGTTAATAATAGATAGTCATAGGTCATTTATTAAATTATTTTCAATAATTATGTTATATTGTTATAGATATATGTTATTATTACATTGTAAAAATATGTTATTTTACATACATGTACATACATATGTACAAAAGAAAATACTTTTGAAAACTTGTTTATTTATGTATACATGTACACACATTTATACATGTGTATAAAGAATATTTTTAATATTAATGACAAAAAATTTTCATTTCCTTTCAAAAATATTTTCTTTTCCTTATTTTAAAAAAATATTATTGTTAATAAAAATTATTATTTCCTGACGATGCTACCTATTTGGTAGCGAAATATTGAGAAATAAATAATAATTAAAAAACTTTTCATAAAAAAGACCATCGCTCAAAAATAAATATAATTAATGAAAAATATATTTAAAAAGGAAATATCGAAAATGTAGCTGTAATTTGAGGGCCGTGCATTTCTCTATAGAAAGGCCCATACTGTGAAACATACTTAGACCTAGTTAAATGATTTGACGATACAGGCAGTGCAAAGCACGCAACAAATTTTCTATTCGCGGTTAAACTATTTAAGTGCACGAAAACTGTATGCAACAATTAATATATTTCTTCTATTAGAGAAAAAAGAAAATAAATAAAAATTTAAAAAAATATATATGATTCTAATAGTGCTTTTTCCCTTATAAACTATATGTGAAATTTATTATTACATACCTTATGATATTCTCACACAGTATGAAAAATATCATAAAGCATTTTATTACAAAAGCAACTCAATAATTTAAAAAAATGTTTACAAGACATTCGTTTACGATTTAAGAAAAAAATATTTTGCGTCCCAACAAAATTTTGCCTAGAGAAATTCTAGACAGGACTGATATGCATAAATAATCTCTAACTGTACTCTAAAGTCCCTTACGGTTGCATATAACAAGTTACATTTGGTTCAAGAATGCTTATTGTTTTTCTTAAAAAATTGTTATAAAAAAGTCAGCAGCTGATCGCACATGAACGTTTGTAATGTGGCCTCTCATAAACACGATGCGTAGGACAAATGTTAAAATTAGGTTGTGCATAATTGAGAACAAAATGTACAAAGTTGTAAAATTTCACAAGGTGCAACTGCAGTAGTCGGTGGAAACTGAAAATTCAAACCGCGGTGATTTTCTTTAAGATAAGTAAGACTAAGGTGGCAATTAAGAAGGCTATCAACAATGGTAGCCTTTTGGAAAGAGGATTGTGAAGAGAAGTCACAGGGGATTTAAATATTTTTTTTAAATTTTTCTTGAACCAGTATTCAGGACTTCCTACTTAGGTATGGAGTGCATTGTATTGGAACTAGCTGGAAAGGATAGTGTATGGAAGAAACAGAAGGTAAAGAGAAGAAGAGAGAGCTGAATTGTAGCGCAACTCTGCAGTTGCGTGCTTTTCTTGAGAATTTGTAAAGGCAGAGTTGCTTCGTGATTGGTGTTATGTTGACGCATTATATTTTTCAATCTCAAGTAGAACCATTTTATTTATTTTTCGTCGCTGAAAATGTTATTGCGCAAATGCTGACAAGAACTGACGGTAACTCATCGCGTTTAGCTAAATCTTATATGGGAGTGATCTCCTCACGCTCTCGACTTCTATTGTCCATCTCATGTCAATGCCAAGATGATATAATTCTTGATCGGAATCAGAGCTGGTTGACACTGTGAATCCTTGGACATGTCTAACAGCAACTGTTTTGCATCATATGAAATCAAAAACAGCCAGAGTTATATTGGAAAAATTTAAGGGGAGAAGCAAGAAACTTGCCAACTTCCTTTTACTTTTACACTAACAGCTTTAAGATTATTGTTTTATAAAAACCTTACTTTTATTAGTAAGACATGTGTCTTTTGATACGGTATAATCATAATCACTTAATGAGTGAAATTTGAAGTTATTGTTCGTAGGCCTTTTAGAAGCTCATATGACGATATTTATATGTGTTTATTTTTTCTTTTGTGACCCTATAAGTATGCAATAGTTAAGAAACAGAGTTTTTGGCATTTTGCTTATTTCCTTCATAAATTTTTTTTTTTTTACCATAAAAATAATAATGAAAATGTCACTTGCACATTAAATGACACTCAAGGTGTCAAGCGTATTCATCAAGTACTCCATGTTGAAGTGCATGCATTTGCAAGCCTGTACATATGTTTGCTGCAGAAAAAAGTGCGTTTGTAACTTTAATATTTTTAATGCTGAAACAAATTTCCGGTAAAGGCAAAAAAAAAAAATTGCATATCAAATATTCTCACACCAACACAAACACACTGTATTTTTATGAACATTTTTTCTCCCTTTTCTTTTTTAATAAGTAAATGTATGCACTCTCCTGCATGTACATATGTGTGCGTGCGTGCATGTGGGTGGGAGTTTGTTCAAATCTTGTTTGTTTTGTGTTTAAACATTTTGATTTTATTTCATTTTCTTTCACTTGTTATGACATGCTGTTGATTTTGCTGTCACTTGAGAGGGTGTCGGTCGGGTTTGTTTTGGAAAAAAAGGGCAAAAAGGTGCTGTTAAAAGCGTTGTTTTAATTGTTGTTGCACAAACCAAAGACAATAACACTGCCGCTGGTATTAAAGGAAGGAGAATTTCATAAAAACATCAGTCATCAGCATGACCCTTTTTTTCCAGGCACATATTTCTTCTTTAACCCAGCATGAGGCATATGTCTTTGTGTACATTTGCATTTATTTTTTTATTATTTTTTCGTTTCATTGTTGTTGTAAAATTGTTTATGCTGCAAAATAATAATATTGTTAAACTGCCTGTTGTCAGCCTTTTTGAGTGTTTTTTTTTTTTATTTTTTGCGTTAAATTTCATTCTTGTTTGGAGGCGGATCTTAAAGCCGTTTAAATCAATTAAAGTTCAGAATTTTCTGTTGACAAAATTTTTTTTTAGGGCCAACAGATTGCAAGCACCGGACTCTTTACTTCGAATATTTGGCAACAACAGTACAGTGAGACATGTCAGTGACAAAAAATGAGTACGGCACGTGGGTCTATTGGCCACATCTTATTGCTTAAATTGCTTAATTCTAATACTGGATGTCAGCAGTAGACATCAGAAATGATATTACTTCACTATGTTGAGGGTGGCGATGGCACGATGGATGGTAGTCTTCACGTTGACTACGAATCCAAAAACAGACCTGGGTTTAACCCCAGTTTCAGACAAAAATTTTAAAATAAAAATAAACATCTCGCATTTTTCTGATGTGCATTAGTGTGTCTTTGTGTGTCAGTTGTTGTCGAAAGGTTTCAGTGGCGAAGGCATAGTCACTGGTCACTGAACAATACCGGCTTCAGCTGATAACAATTCACAATCACATCAGAATGCCCTCCTTCGTCAGTATTGTGTAGCACCGGCGAAGTAAAACAATAACAAAAATGGCTACTGAACTGAAGCTTCAGCACTGCTAAAACTATAAACAAAGAACATGCAAAAGCAGAGCTGCAAAAATAAGTAAGCTTCACGTCCTGTCATTTCTCCTCCTATCCCTTTCCTAAAAGTTCCAGCACAATGCTTCGCATGTGTATGAGTCATCTCCTGAGTGCTGGTCCCAGATGAAAAAAAAAAACAGCAGGTGATGGTTAATGGCCATCCGAACGTATTGAACACTTAACATCGATTCAGCTTTGAAGTCAGTTGGTGACTGTTGCTGGTATTTGTTTGTGATTTCCTTATGATTTCTCTATCGACCGTAATGACCCATTTTCTACTGATGCGGATTCCTTCAATTATATTTTATTTCACAAATTCATGTGGCGCCCAAACATCGAGCTTCTTTGAGCCGGTAACCTGCTTTAAACTGCTGACGATGGATGAGGTAGCACGTTGAAAAGGTCATGTGTGTCTATAGTGTGTGTATAATTTGAATGCGCCTGCAAACAGACGAAGGACAAGAACATTTGTAGTAGTGTGTTCGAGCCCAGTATCCGACTGTAATAAAAACAATATTTTTGCATTTTTCTGAAGCATATTACTTGTGTCAGTTGTTGTTGTAAGATTTCAGTGGCGAAGATATAGTGACTCGTCACTGAGCAGTGCCGCATTCAGCAAATAATATCTTTTGTTGGTATTGTGTAGCATAATCGGCAAAGTAAAATCTTTAAAGAAATGACTACCAAGCACAGCTTCATAATTGAATTCGTCTCCTTGATACCACAGACGCTGGAAAAAAGTGTGCAAAAAGCACAGTTTTAAAAATAAAGAAGTTTTCGCCAACTGTCATCTCTATCACCAACCACCCCTTGCTTAGTTGCGATACATGCATTGCACACGTAGGAGACATCTTTTGGGTACTGGTCCCAGAAAATAAAAAAAATCTTATAGTCAATGTTTAGTATTTCCGCTTTAAAATATTATCCACTTTTGCAATGCTCAGCCCAGGTGCATCTATGTCATTGAAATTTCCGGAATAGAATTGAGGTAACTACTCGTGACCCTCAGTTTCTCCTAGGAACTATGGATATGCATATGTAAATACTCGTGAGGCCGGCGGCGATCGCTTACAGTATTCTTAGAGAATACTTTGCAAATTTTTTAGCCATTTCTTGACATGTTTTCTTTATTTTTCTAATAAAAAAAATTCATACTCTTTAAATATTTCACTCATCACTGTTTAAATTATTATACGAGCGAGGAATTACAGAATTCTCTGCAGCAGAAACTCTACCTGAAATGGCACCTTCCACACAGATCTTGATTGGAGAGATTAAAATTAGGGTGGCTCAATATATGGCAATAAACCGCTTATACTTTTTAAGAAAAAATAGATCAAATTAATTTTCAGATAGTGAACTGCATTCTCTATGATTTTGTACCACTGTCAGGGCTGGTTCACACACACCAAGTTTTGAGTCATCTTGCGGTTGCAGACTTCAACGCAACAGCCATTTTATTTTTCCCTCTTATTTTGACTTTCTATATTGTACGCAAAATGAATAGCAAACCAAGCGCGAGGAGGTGTTTGAGCTTGAACGCAAATTAAAAAAAAAACAGAAAATTTGATCGGGTAAAATTGGAACCTCTATCATCCGAATTTTCTTTGCAAAAGATATCTGGCTTTCAAGTTCTATACCACTTGCCGTGTCTGAGTGATTGCTTTATTTGAGTCATGTAAGCAAATGCAAAGCAAAAAAGTTAAAAGTAAAAATTATACTAAAAGAATTCCAAGAAATTCTCATAATTTTCTTTTTTTAGACTTTGTCTTCCTTCCAATTCCATACCAACATTTAAACCAACTATTAAGTAATATGTTTTTTTTGTAGCAGTTATAATTTCTGTATTACGTTTGTCCTGCTCGACATTGACAAATAACGAAAATTCCGAATGAAGAATTCAAGGTGCTTATTTGCAAACATACCGCCCTACCAGCTCTACTGCTTCCACAGTTAAACGATAAAAACACAAACAATAGAGCGGTTTAATGCTAAAAACAAAATTTAAAATATTAAAAAGAAATAATAATAATATGACGCGTCCATTGTCACAAGCTGCCTGGAACACACAAGCACCATTACGAGAAACAAAAACAAACAAAAAAAGACACTTCCATAAAAACTCAGCCAAGCGTGGTTTTCTACATGCAAAAAAAAAACGTCTCATCCCTCGCAGATTACAAGCTTAACTACAGCATGTTATTTGAGCATTGTGTATGTGTCAAAATTGGTGCCACATTGTCCGCAATTTGAGGAAACAAAATACTGAAGGAAAATAACGCAACCAGGAGAAAAAATCAACATCGATGAAGGCAAACAAGAACACGAGCAAAAAGTGAAAGACAAATGTTTGAATATCACCAAAAACTGAGTGTAGAGAGGCAGGATACACATTTTCTCAGGTGAAAATGTCAGGGCAAAAGACTTTTGTAAATCAGCAAGACAGAAAAAATAAAACAAACAGCCACACACATCAACTTTAAATGAAATGCAGTTTTCTACTGCATCTTAACACGGCAATTTCTTCTAAATACTTCACGCCATGCGACAGACATATTCTAAAAATAAAAGCAATAAGTTAGAGAAAGCAATAGAAATGCTAAAAGAAACTGTTCCCAAAGTCCTTTAGAAGAACAGAAATTCTTCAACACACAACGTGGAAGTGCCGTAGTTAGCGTGTTGACTCTGCCAGAAGAGGAGAGAGCCTCTGCTTTAGTTTAAAAAATAATGCGCCAAGAAAGCACATGACATGCAGCAACTGTGCTTTACAAATTCGAAAAAACGCGCCACTGCTGATTTGTAGAGAATTAAGCTCTCTATCACTTCACCACTTTCTCTCTTCTTTACACAATTTGTTTTCTACCAGTTCCACTGTCTGTCTTGCAGAACCACTGGAAAGCTTTTTAAAAAATTCATGACAAACGCAAGCGACTAGTGTTCCTGCGACTATGCCCACCAGATGACGAAACCTCTGTCTGCCGAGTGCAGTACAATCTCAAAGAATGTATTCAGAGCTCTTTGTGTCACTTTCAAAACATCGTTAGAAATTGGTCTCGGAGAGAAAGTAGCCTATTTGATATTGCCCTGTGGGAATCAGGAAGCATTTGACTTGATGCTGGTCGGCACTGTTATTTTAGTGAGCAGTGAATTCCTTCCAGTTTCTAAGAATTTCATTGCTGCGGCTTTTTCTAAATCCACATAATAGCTCGTGGATAATTGGAGGCAAATTTGTCTACCGTTTTACCAGATAGTCCGCCATTTCATTACCCTCATCATAACTCTCAAATGTAACGGAACTCAACCAAATGTAACGGCGTTCGTTCAGAAGGACCAGCCACTCGCATACGTTTCTAGAGGTTATCATTGTCGATTGAAGGGGCTTAAGAGCCGCTTGACTATCTGGTAGTATGTAGATGTGGGCCCCCGCTCGTACGGAGATACACATATTCCGATTGTATGAAATTCTGCTTGGAAAACTGTTGGGTAAACACCCATAGGTGTTCCTGATTCGGGGGCCGTTCATTCTAAAAATGTCCAAATTTAAAAAAACCGCAGTGTTGTTTAACTCAATTCCTTCTTCTCACTTCAATACATGTCTCGTCTCTACACTACACCATTCCATCTAGTGCCGGTGAAATCAATTAATATGGGTAGGGCGAAGATTATTTTAAACTGGGACCAAATACATCTATTGTATTCCTCTGTTCGATGACGTAGTGTTCGATTGCTCTTGGGAAATCGAAACACCTTCTTCAGTGAGAGTGCTTGTAGATCCTCATCTTCTAAGCAGTACCCACGCCGGTCAATTTACAATCAAATGTTCCATTGACTTCTCATCTCTGACGCCAAATCTTCAGGTGATAGAGTTAGTTCTATCTATTCTGTATAGCTGTTTGTTGCAGAACTAGTGTCGGCAGATAGTATTTCCAAGTACTTTCTCAGGTTTGCTCTGTAGACATGGAAGCAATTTTTTGGAATAGCTGAGACCACTGATGTCGTTGTGGGAGTCAGTTGGTCTCCTTATTAGTTGTTTAGTTCTTGTTGAAACCGAAAGTGTAATTAGTGCCGGTTAGAAATTTTTCAGCGCATTTTTTTGGCCTGAAGGTTCACCTCTCTTACAAACTAAGCAATCAGAGGCTAGGTTATTGAGAGCTTTGTGACACTCTTTAGGGATTCTCCAAATGTTTGAATAACTTAAGCAACCAAAATTAAGCTTTTCATGCAGAGGCATTGTGCCTCTTTAATACTCCTTTCAGCAGATAAGTGTGTAGGTGAAGGGCATAATAGATTTTATTAAAAATATGTTAAACGTCCTTTTACTTAGTTGTAGTCGTTTTCTCTCTTCATCTATTCAGCTTTATGGTTTTTCTTTCATCGTGATTCTTTGTTGTGGATCGTCAAAATTACAACGACCCCTCGTCGCTGCAACATCATTAAATTATTTGCTTGCATGCATTGCCACCACTAAGAGAAGCGGTTTCAGAAGGGGTTGACTAAACGAAGACACGCCATTAAATACAAAAGTAAATGTACGGGAAATTCTCCATTTCAAGAATATCATTTATTTAATGGAATGTAAATTTTGTTTGCTACAGACAGGCTTGTCTAATTTTGCTATTCGTAAGAGAAATATTTATTAAGTGTTTTTCTCAAGATTAAAAATAAGAAGGTGGGGGGGTGGGGGGTAAATTCATAAAAATTTACTACCAAAATAAAATGTTAAGGAAATCTTTTGTTTTACCAACAACTTTAAGATTTTAAATGACGACCCTTATTAGGGGAAAAGTGATTGTTATTTGTAATCAACTGTAAAGATGTTGCAATTTCCTTTCTGCCTTTTCAATACTGGTGAGTTTTAAATTGTACAAAGCACTTAAATTTGTTTATTATAGACACAATTCAATCAACCTTTGGGATTTAAGGCTTCGTATGAGTGACTGAAAGCACTCTACTCCACCCCCCAGCTCCTAAGACTGGGCAAAAGATGAGTGTTACTGTGCGGTTATGCTGTTGCCATAGAGTAAGTCCTATTGGACAACAACTTATCAAGTGAATTGAATTTGTTCATGCGTCCCTCGTCTGTATTGGTTTTAAGCACAAATGTTCCAGTAGTGCTACAAAGTAATTGTCAATTCTCAAAGTGTTAGAAAAATAAAGGAAGTCAGTCAATAACAATAATGCACACACTAGAGTACGTATTTGTTGTGGTTTATCTAACTAAATTTTACCTTGATTTTCTATGATTGCTTTTCAATTTCTGCAAGAGTGTTGGTCGGTCATTCATTCATAAACTCCCAACACATGTGTCTCGAAATTTTGGTTTGAGTGTCAATAATTCTTTGTGTAGGATTTTTTGTTTCTTTTGAAAAAAAAAGGGATTTTTGTTGCTGTAGAGATTTGATTGACTTTGTGGTTGAGTGAATTTTATTTAGTGTTCAGAAACATTCAATGATTGGTTGCACAATGTACGCAAGAAATAAATCTGTTCAATTCAAATGTTGATTTAAGGCCACAGAAAATTAATTGAGAATTATTCCAGAGATTTAAGTTGCAAAAAGAAATTACAAAATTTTTTAATTTTATTTTATTTATTTTAATAAAATTTACAAGAGGAAGGCAGAGAGGAGGGATTGATAAGCCGGCATTATGTAACAAAATTTGAATCTCTCTCTTTATCTTTCATTAAATTTTAAATATTGAAAATAATTATTTTAATTTGAAACATATCAGACATGCAAAAAGGGGAAAGAAAAATTTTTTATAATATTTTTCCATTCGTCAACTTAATTTCTTAAATAGAATTATTGCATTAGCAAGTTTTTTTCGTTTGAACACAGGATGTCGTACGTATACAATGCATTGTAATAGAACTTGTGGGAAAGATATAGCGTAGAGCAGAGACAGTTGGTGAACTCTACAGTTGCTCATTTTGCGAATTTGTTAAGCGGAACTTACTTCGCCGACGTTTATATTGATCAGATGCAGGAAAAGAAATGTGTTATCTTTGACAAAATAAATTTCTATAGAAAATTGGTCCATGGAATGCAAATATTTTCAGTTAAAAAGAGGTCCTTCGAACACAGAAATTTTATATAGAAAATTGATCCTACGAACACAAAAATTTTATATAGAAAATTGATCCTTTATTCTGTATTACTTGTCTGTAGAAAATTGGTCTTTCGAATAATGAAATTTGCTATAGAAAATTGGTCTCTTAAACTGAAAAATATTCTGATGAAAATTGGAACTTTGAACAAAAAATTTTTTTTTGGTAAATTCGTTCTTCGAATACAAAAATTTCCGTAGAAAATTGGTTCTACGGACAGAGAAATTTTCTATAGAAAATTGGTCTCTCGTACAAACAAATTTGATATAGAAAATTGGTCTCTTAAACAGAGAAATTTTCTATAGAAAATTGGTCTTTCCTTTTTGTGGAAAATTGGTCTTTCGTAGACTGAAATTTATTGTAGAAAATTGGTCCTTCGAACACAGAAATTTTCTATATATAATTGAACATACGAACCCAGTAATTTGGTATAGAAAATTTATGTGTTAAACAGAGAAATTTTCTATAGAAAATTAGTCTTTCGAACAAAGAAATTTTTTACAAAAAATTGATCGAATAAATATAGAAACTTTCTATTCGTCACTTGGATCTTTCGAACAAATAAATTTGCTCTAGGAAATTGCTGCCTCAAATAGAGAAATAGAAAATTGGTCCTTCAAACTAAGACATTTATTATAGAAAATTTGTTATTTGAAACAGAAATTTTCTATAGAAAAACACATACATTTTCTATGGAAAATCTGTCAGTTAAACATAGAAATTTTCTTTAAAAAATTTCAGTCGTGTCTAGAAGGCTTTATTTATTTAATTTTTCTCTACGCCAAAGGCATTTCTTACAGATAATCACGATTTGAGCCGAAGAGATTTTATGAACAAAAATTTCTGTTAATCGACACGAAATTTTTAGTTCAAAATAATTTTCTAATTCAGAGGCATCGTCTGGGAAAAAGAATTTTTTTGTTATAAAATATATAAAATAAAATATTTGTATTTTCCTTACAAGACAAAGGCTGGATGCATGAGTGGTTGAATTAAACAACCACTTTTGATTAATATTTATGACTTACCCCTTATCAAGAGAATTAACAATTCAGTTGTTTTAAAAATATAAAAATATTTACCTGCAAAAAAAAAGAAATAATTGTATTAAAATGGTGTATTAAAGTCTTTAAATTTTTAAAATATATTTCGTATCTATAAAGTTAATTATTTTTGTAAAATAACCTTAATGACTATATTTTCGCTCGAGGGAATTTATTCTCAAAAGTTGTGTTTGCATATTTTTCTTTATAATTACTGTTTAATACCTTCACTTTGCCATTCATAATTGTGTTGTGTTCCTTGGCCAACATCATTAGCCAGCCAAAGTAATTAAAAAACTTTAATAGAAACAGCAGCAACAACACAAAATACTGCGAATATTGAAAACAAACACTTTTTGCATGGAATCATTTTTTTTTTTTCAACTTAGAATTTTCTTGTTGAGAGCAGAAAAATAGAAAAAAAAAAATCGCCAAGAAAATTATGTTGTTACAAGTTTACAATCAATTGTTAGCAAACGGTGTGAGACGAAACTGTGAAGTGTAAAATAAACTTTCTCTAATTTATAATGACAACATTGCCAGCAACACATTATAATTTTCACTTGCTGGTGTTGTTGTTGACAACATCAGCAGTGACAAGCTACATTGCACTACAACTGTATCAATATTTGAGTGATAAAGTTTTGTTGCTGGTATAATTTTTTTTATGTTGGCCTTCATCGTTCGTTAATAAAACACCTGATGCATTGAAGTCATACATCAACGTAACTGTTTGGCGTGAGAGTTTGTTTTATGCTGCTGTTTGTGTTGGTGATTTTTGGTTACATTAGCGAAAATGAAATTTCCATAGTCATGCTACAAAATATAGTCGCGTAATAAAAGCCAATGTAGTAGGGAGCAGAGTAGCGAGAGGAGAGAAATTCTCTACAAAACATTTTTATAGTTGAGAGATTAATTTTCTTTGGAAAATTTCTGTCAAAAGAAAAACTTTCAGATTTGGAAAAATTTGCTCTGTAGAAAATATTTCCGTTTAGCAGGTCAATTTTCTATTCACAACTTCTTTTTCAAAAAGACCCAATAGCAACTGCTAATATTATTGTTATTGGCAGAACAATGCTACGATTCCAGTTATCTGTTTGTAAGCAATTCTGCTTCTTCCATGGAAAATTAAATCTTTTCGTTGATTTTGCAAATGCAAACAAATGACATTAAATTTATAACGTGCCACCATTAAAAACCACGTTCAGTGAATTAGCAAATTAATTAAACAACTGAACATACTCCATGACACTATCCGACACCTGACTTTTACTTGTTTTCCCGAAGAGTGTTACTTTAAAGCACGTAAATTGTACATGTGTGGGAAAACATTTCAAAATAAACTTGTTCAGCTACAAAACAGCTAAAATTTATTTTATTTTGCTTGCGAAATAAAATTATTGCGTATAAAATTTGTCTATTACGGCAGTTGCAAGATGCACAATTTTTGTGTTGAAATTATTATAAAAATTGCTGTGCCTAAAAAACGAATTTTTAATAGAAAAGTTCTCCCATCTTAAGAAAAAAATTTGCAAGACGATTTCAATGGTTTGACTGACACCCATTTTGGATAAAAAATTCTCCCATCTTTAGGCAACATTGTATGGAACATTTTTGTAGTTAAGAGGCCAATTTTATGTGAAAATTTTCAATAATTAATGGGCGGAAGAGAAAATTTCTGTGGAAAATTTCGGCAGCTTGGAGGGCAATTATATATGGGTAGTTTTTCACAGTACCGGGAGTCCGCAACAGAATCAAATTCGAACCAATTTCATATTGGATAAACCATTTAAACCATATAGCTCATTCTGCGCCTCCCTGTACATGGTCCATGGCATGGTACTGTACTATATTTATACTATTACCCCTTGTAAGTGATGAGAAGTGCGTAGTAGTCAGTGACTACTTTAACGCACATAAAATGCTCTAACTCGTTAACGGCTAGAGGGATTTTAATGATTCTTTCAATATTAGATAGATCGTAAAATTAGCTATGGACCTTATGGACTCTTGGTGACAGTGGCCACAACAATATTATTTATTAATTGTTGAGACAGAAGGGTTGCAGGCCCAAAATTACCTTTCAACTTAGTAAGACTGCAAGCACATCGGCCAAAGGCTGATATCCTCGATTTAAAGGTCTATCCAATGGTGAAAAAATCACTCAAATTGCTTCAGGGGTTGACGAGTTACAACAATTTCTGTTTTAAAGTGTGAATGTCAAATTTTCAACTGGAAAATGTAAAAGAAAAAAAAAACAATTTGCTATTATTTTATTTTTTTATCTGGGACCAGCACTCAGGAGATGACCCCTACACATGCGATGCATTGTGCTGGAACTATAGGAAAGTGATAGGACACACAACGACACACTAATGCACATTAGAAAAATGCCAGATGTTTTTTTTTCTCTTTCTATAATTTTAGTCTGAAACTGGTGTTGAACCCAGCTAGTTTTGTAGTCAACGCGCAAACTACTTCAGCCATCGCAACGCTTTTACAGTGTAAATGTTTTCAATTGGAGCGTGTTCTCTTTTGAAATGTCAAAGCATCTGACATTGATCCACAAATGACGAAGTTATCATTGTTTATATTATAAAATCTAAGTAAAAAGAGTAACATATTTTAAAAAAGTGTGCGTAGTAAAAAAGTAGGCTATAATTTATTCGCGGGTTGCAGTTAAATTTTGTAAAAATTTCAGGAAGATCGGCCCAGAGGTCTGGTCTCCTATAAGGTACAAACAAACAAACAAACATACACACAAACTGAATTGCTGTTTCCAACTCGCTAATTAAACTGAAATTCCCAAGCCCCTTGGCTCAGACGCCGAGTTCAAAAGAAGTTTTATTTCTTTGGGTTCATTAGTAGACATGCTGAATTTTGTTTTACGCTTACGAGTTCTACTGTGTGATCGCTGGCAAATTTTTCTCGCAAAGAGTTCTTTTTCACCGCTTCATAGCCAAATGCCAGAGCTGTTGTTCCGCAAGAGAATAACTGCTATAATTTTATACTCTTCTCTAGCTGAGGGATTACCGCCAGAGTTGTTTTACTCTGGAGCATTAAAGTAGCATTATGTATCAAATATTATTGTTACTATTGCTCGCATGAAACTAATGCTTTTTGTTGGTAATAAAATTCACATTTTTATTACATTGTAAAATTTCATATGTTAAATATCCTTGACAGTAGGAAAGGGAAGAAGACGAAAAAAAAAAAAAAACAGGAATAAATACCATAATAACTGCTCTTAGTGAAATGAAGGCAATGATAATGCTGCGCTCTCGCGCACACATCATTCTAAGAATAAATGAATAAAACGCAAAATGTAAAGCTGCTTTAGCCAATGATGACAGCAGTTACTATACACAGTAAATTTATAACGAGGGTAATTACAAGCGACTGGGCATGGCTGTGTTATTGAAGTACTTAGAAAGTTTTATTGATACGGCTCACCTCGTAGTTTACTGCTGCTTTGGCTGTATTTAAATGCATATAATACGAACACATTGTATGTTTAAAAATTGTTTCTTTCTTTTTTGTATGTTTTCAAAAATTGTAATGCATTTAAAAGAAAATTTAATGCATTTGCCACATGCATTAATCACTTTTGATGCTGAGCAGTCAACACATTTGTACTCAGATACATACATGCATGCACAAACATGCACTGACATAATACACGCCATACAGAGCCATACTTACATATGACAATGAGCTGGAACTACAGAAACAAGTAGCAACAGTATGGCATGTTACTAGTGCTACTATAGGTACTGTTGCTGTGATACTTGCACTGGTAGTGGAGGCACATGGCCAAAGAGCCTTGTCATCAGTTGCACACAAAAGTATTGTAGCGGGTTTTCCTTTCCACATTTTTTTTTTCTTGTACATCGTTAAAGTTATTTTTCCATGTGTATTTGAGTGTGAGTTAAAAACGTGCCTGGACTTTTTAAACTATTGCTTGTGCAGATGATGATGATGATGATGATGTGCCCGAAAATTCTTAAAACAACATCTCTCTGCCTCCCTCCCAGTCTCTCCCTCTCACTCACTCTTTCCCACGCCATCTCGGTCGCTCTTTTCATCTTTCACTTTGGTATCTTGTGCTAGAATTTTGCTATCAATGAATTCGTAGCGGCTGTATGGTTGGTTGTACGATTATTGTTTGTGACCGCAGGGTGCATTTTTGTTACATGATCAAAATTGCAATTTAATTTCATGTGCATGTATGTGCTTGTAGTTTTTCGCCACTGCTTTATATTTCTGTTACACGTGAAAGCTTTTAATGATGTTTGATGTCACTTATGCGCTCAAGAAAAAGACCATGGAATTGAAAACGAATAATGGCAAAATCATTTATAATTGTACGAATGAACAAATCTTTGAAAAAACATGTGAGACGGAATCCCTTTATTTTCAAAGGTCAACACAACTTTACATATTGATTATTGCTTTATTTTTTTTTAAATAAAAGCTTCGAAATGAGTTTCAATGCTGAATTTTTTCTTCAGAAAAAAATATTTCATTTAACAAATAAAATTTTGTTTTCAAGCCTTTTGTAAAGCAAAAATATTTTTTAAAAGCGGGAGATATTACAGGAGCAGATACACTGACCACAGCAGGCTACTGACTACCATCTCTGAAAAATTAAAATTTATCCGTCTGAAGGAATTTGTATTTTGACCACAACGCAGCTACATGACTACAGGAGCACCACCATTTTAGCTGTCGTATCACTTGGTTTTATTTCTATATTTGTAAGCAACATATATCTACAGATTTGGTGTTGCCAATATTATAAGAAATGATAAATAAATCGCAACTTCAAAATATTAAATTTTTTTTTTGAACCGGTGCTCAGGAGGAATTTTCTACGTATGCAATGTCTGAACCGAAGCTAGTGGGACGAGATAGAAGGACACTTCTATCACAACTTTGCAGTTGTGTATTTTTTTAAGAATCTATAGAACAGAGTTGCTGCATCTCTGATATTAAATTATGGATTATTTTTTAAGCTGATAAATAAATATGTTATTAACAATTTATTGCACCAAGAGCAACGTAGGGGGTTGTTATTAACGCACACTCCACAGAAAAACTTTTGTTCTGATGGGATGTTCACATGGCTGCATAGTCAAAACGTTTAGTACGCAGCCAACAGCTGCCTCATTTTATTAAATATGAAATAGTGCAACAAACATAAACATAAAATTTTAAATAAATTAACATTAAATTTTCTGAAGGTGTTAACCGAAGGTCAACGAAATATCGCGATTATATAAAAATAATAAATAAAAAAGACCTTAAAGCTTAATAAAATAGATTGTTCAAACAAAATTGTTGGCGGGGGTGCTGATGGCGAGTAGTCAGCGTTCGAATCCCAGCCGGGTCAAATCAGAAAAAATTTTTTCTGAGTTTTCTGTGCTACAGCACTCTCCTTCGTCGGTATTTGAGCAATAAAACGTCGGCGAAGTGAAATAATAAATAAAATGGCTCCATTAGCTTAAAAATAATGCGTCAAAAAACATCAGAGACGCCGCAACCTTGCTTTATAATTTACACGCAACTGCAAAGTTGCGCAACAATTAAGCTCTATCTTTCTACCACTTTCACCACCTGTCTGTTTCTTCCCTATCCTTCTCTCTAGTTCCAGTGCAATGCATTGCATATGTAGGGGATAGCCCCTGAGCACTGGTCCAAAATAAAAAAAAAAAAAAAAAAAAAAAAAGTTTTAAAAAATTGATTTTTTCTTTGGCTTTTAAGGTGATATACATTTTGTATAAAGTGGCAATTTCTTATCAACTGTAGTTGTCATCCGACTACTAGGCGACCCTTGTAGTCAAAAACATTTGTAGTCGGGTAGCTTTGTAGCCTGCTACGTTCTATGTAATAATTGCCTGGAAATATTTAAAAGATACTACATTTTTGATTTGTGAAATAATTTGGTTCTCGTTTCAGAGCAGATTTTACAATTTTTAAACGTTTCTTAATTTTTGTAAAATTAATCATTCACGCTTTGCATTTGAGAAATTGAGAATATTCACTTGTTTTATTGGCTTGCAGCCAGTGCGATGAGTATGCAGCAAAAACTAAAGCAGGTTTTCACATTTCAAATTGAATTGGAATTCGAACTGTGCTGCAGGGTTTAATACATCTATGCATGAGAATATTAATATTTTCTATGGAAATAATATCCCAACATGACATAAACATAAATGCAACAAAATTGTCAACATCATCATCGTCATCGTCATCATTATTGACAAGGTTTTGTTAACGTTACGGGGCTTTTGACAAACCAAAAAAAAAAAAAAAATAATCAGAAAGAAATTTATTTCACAAAAATAAAATTTTATGCTGCTGCTGTAAAGGGGAGAAACATGAGTTTCATGTTCATCATCATCATCATCATCATCATCATCATCATCAATATTTATACGAGTATGTACATACTTCATTTTTGGCTGAAATTGATAAAGTTTCATATATTGATATCAATTTCCTGGTAACCATATAAACCATCAACTAATATTTTATGGCAGTATGGAAAAGAGGAATCCCTTTTTTTTTGCATGACTCTTTTCTTTTACTATTTGATTTTTCCTCACTTTCTATTAATAATGTTTGTTGCCATACAAAACTACTTTGAAGCACAAAAAACAAAAAATAAATAAAAAAGGAAGGAAGGAAGGAAGGGATACTATTCCTTTAAAAACAATTTCTGGCGAGGGGGAAAGTATTGCAAGTTGTGCTCGTATTACAAACTTATAAAAGTAAATTGCTGCTGCTGTTGCTGCTTTTGTTACTGCAATTTCATATAAAACAGCAGCACATGAGTTTAACGAAATCATCAATTGAGTAACTGAAGTAACACCAGCGTTATTATGCAAAAATTTACTCATATATGAGTATGTGAGTGTGTGTGAGTGTGTGGGAGCGTGACTGCATTTGCAAACAATTTGTATGGTTTTGCGTTGCATATAAAATATACTTTTTGCTTTCTCTACTAAAACATTTACAGTTGAATGAATTTTACAAATAGTTTTATAAAAGTTTTATGTTGCACCTCTTACTCCTCCTCCTCCTCCTCCTCCTCATCTTGCTTTTTTAATAAAACGAAAACTATCCGGGCAAAGGGAGCAAAACTCGTTTTTTAATAAGAATTTATTACGATGGTTGCAGCTCAAGTTGGGTGAACAAGATTATGCCGCCACAATGTTATCTGCTGCTATTACAGGCTCCTCTCATATTCTAATTACAAGGATAACACATCACAAACTACTACTACTAGAGATGCTTGTGTTCTATAGAGCGAGAACGAAGTAGAGCACAGTTTCATGTCCGGCTAATAGCTCTGGTAAAGCGGGATTCATTTTATGAACTCGTATTAAAAAGGCTCCCAGGGCTCTTTATAAACTTCTTCAAACTTCCCACAATTAAGGAAGCTTGAGATGCTGGTTCACATATACATATATGCGCTGCCGTTACTTTCTTCATTAAGATATTAGAAAGTAACAGACAAGTATAAATTTTACGCTGAAGCCCACTAATTATCCTTAAAGAGCACAATGCATGCGAATACAATAGTGAGTTCATGAAGTTGTTTAAAGTACCGTTGCCGAATAGAATCTGTGCACTCGCTTAAACAATCTTGTTGATTTAAAAGAAAATATGCTTTCTAATTATGCATCCAATGAGCATTGGTGCAAGAAAAACGAATTAAAATTAGGGAGCCAATGAATGAAGCAGATATCTGAAAAATAATTCAACTCAACGAGACATTTATAATAGCCAATTTCAAATCATCGAGATTCTACTGTAACTTTTCTGAAACGTAACGATTTAAGCACTTTCTCAATCACTTAGCTAATTTACATAAATTTTCCTGATAGACATTGATTAAAAATTTAATTGACTGTTAATATACAACGGCAACAAGTTTCGACCCAATTGGATCGAAGGTGAGTGTTCGACGGCGTGAGTAACCTATATTCTTTCACGCTTATTTTTTATTTAGTTATCTAAGCTAAATTATAATTTAATTAATATTTTGTTACTAAAAACAGAAAAATATATTTCAATCTGCGCTGTTGCGTAAGTAGTTTTTTGTACAGGAAAAGATTGTTGCTTGAATCCTCCGTGTTATGAGTTTATAACCACAGCATAAAGGGGAAACTGGCGCTTTGAAACTCATGCGCATGGCAGTGCTGAGGAATAATTTTTGCTCCAGTTGAAATGATGAGAAAGAGGAGAAGAAGGAGGAAGAGGAGGAGCAAGAGAAGGAGGAAGATGAGGAGAAGGAAGAGGAGTAGAATGTGCCTCATTTACTCTGCAAATGCCCGCCAATAGGAGGACCTGCTTTAATAATAGTGTTTCGTCCTACAGATGCTCAAACAAAGGTTGTCGAGCTTTGGATTCTTCCCGATTCTGACTTCTACTCTGCTGTTTCAAATTTATTAACTACGTGTACTCTTTTTTTTCGATTTGCTCTTTAACTAATGGTATCGCAATCGGACCATGATGAATTGGATTTAAGTCGAGCAGAAACCTGGTCACCTAACCTAACCTACGCTAACAGCAAACGATTTTCTTCGGAACTTTTGAGGAAGTCGGCCTTTGTTTGCAATTCTATTCGTAACTAATGCCGTGACTTGGATCTTGGTTTTACATTATGGGCCCTTGTCAAGCAAACAAATAATGCCTGCCTTATCTGAAAGAATATCGACTTTAGAATTTCACTCTACAGTTCTGGCAATTTTCAAAATATCCTCGTTTGCCAAATCAATAATACTTCCATTTGTGCATGTGAATACTATAATATTTTTTTCTTGTGAACATTTCAAGACAAAGTTGCTGCTTTTATATGTTCATGCAGCAGCATGCATATGCTTGTTGCCATGCTAAGAAAAAAATACATTAAAAATATTCCCGATAGTTCTCTCAATGGTCATGCTCTATTAACTGTCAGATGTTTAAAGAAAAACTTGTAATATAAACAGAAAAAACAAAATACTTAAAAGAGCTTTGAAATCAGTTTGCTATACTCAGTTAAGACCTTAAGTTGGCTCTTTGTAGTGCGCCCATGTTATCGCTAATTTTAATTAAAGCTAATTAACTGATCATAAAATTGTAGTGAAAATATTATTAAATTTTTTTTACACAAAAAGTTTCATTTTGCTTTAAAAGCAGCCTGAGAATTTTGTTTTAAGGGTCGGGCAGAGTTGCCAGAATTGTTTCCCCGCGAATTATAATCGTTATATTAATCATTTCGCTTCGTGAAATTAAAATCATACAGTGAATATGAGATAAAGAAGTTTCTAATTCACAACACAAAAGAAACCCATAAGAGGAAACAGCAGCAACATTTTTTTTACTACAAGTTCTTCTGCCATCTTCCGCATTACCGGGCACACATAATTTAAAATCATATAACTAACTCTAGCAAGACATTGACAACACCATAACCTTTGCATATTGGTTTCCATGCAATTACTTGCAGGTTGTTGTTAATATTGTTGCCACTGACTCAGCGCTGATATGCCATGCTGCTGCTGCTAATTCACAGCTTTTCATTTCTCCATTACTTTTTCCCATCACAATGTGTAGAATAATATTGATGATTTTGTTTTTGTTATTTATAAATGATAAGTTTTATGAAGAAATATTTTTAATACGAAAGAATGCTCGCATGTGTGTGTGTGTGTGTGTGAGTCTATATCTGTTGTCATTGTAAAGTGCATGATAAACTGTACTTAAATGTGTTTGCCCCCATTTTTGCCAATATGTACAATGATTTATCTTTTGAAAATAATTTCCCAGATTTATTAAATGGCATTTAAATTAGAATTAAGTAGAAGATGCTTGTGTCATACTTGAGGTAAATGTAATTAAAATAGTTTAATTAATAGACGATACTGACAAATGCCACGAGGCATGATCATGATGACGAAATATTTTGCGTCTTAAAAATGTAAATATACTTCTCCTTGGCAGCTCTTTGATGTGGTTCGAAATTACAGGAGTACTAATCATGGTTTCCCGAACTAGCTGCGGCACTTAAGTTCAGTGTCCAAAAACATTGCCTATAGAACTATTGTATTGATGGAACTAATCTTAATATCTGAAGTTATTAATGATTATTCTTAAAAATGGATGCCGGATTTAACTGTGCTAAACGGTGTTTATAACGGTTGTATAATTTTACATTTTACAACTGTTGTGAACATTAAATACTGTCCTGATTCCTATAAAGTGAAATAAATTTAATATAGTAGATTTATTTATGGTCCTTCGAACCAAATATGGCAGCCATATTTTAATTAGACCAAGACACAAGACGATACTAAAATTATGGTCAAATGGGGAATTAGAGAGTGTGGCAAAATGCTACTGTGGTTACAGTAACCAGCATACTTGGGGGGCTTCCGAATCAAGAGAAACCAAAATAGATACTTCGACTAACTAGACAAACCTCAAGATCTCATCTAACTCACATAGTTCTGATGGAGAATACCACATGCGGAGTATGCTCAAAGGAGGACTATCTGTGTCATTGTCCAGCATTTAGTCGTACTAGCTGAAAAATATTCCAGAGGACCGACATACCGAATGTCGACATAGAGCAGACTTGTTTTTTAAAGTGACCGGTTTAGCGTATGTCCTTTTGTTGGCGGTAATTCGTTTCTTTGGGTAGAGCGCACAACATTCTGTATTGAGAATAAGTATAATCTCGTATAGAATGAGGTCGACGCTGTTGACTCTCTTTTCAACGTAACCAATCGATGCATACACATTTTAGACAGAAAAGCAGTACCATTAAGCAAATCCAATGCCCCTTAAAAGAATCCAGAGGCAATTTTATGTTGCAAATTTTTTATGGTCCTTCGAACTGGACTATAAGAACTCTTAGAACTGGTTCTCTGTTGTCAATATTACAAATTGACAGATTGTTGCTTCATATAAAATACTTCTAATGCTGGGTACTGCGAACCACTGATGAATTGCGCCAGAAGTTGAAAATTTAAATAAGTTTTATTAGTTTTCTCTAGCCTTTAGGCTTTAGTTGAGCCAAATATACTACTTCATGTTGCTTTGTCTATTGTTTTTGTGGTCCTTCCAACCGAACTTTAAACACGCTTCACAATGGTTGACTTTTATCATGTTGCTGCTACCACACTGATTGCAAAACTAACTCTAACATTTGGTACGACAATTTTTACTTCTCTCAATATGCATAAATTGACTTAAAAGGGACGTACGGCTTGCTTATGCTACTACGAAGCATTTTGCTGTCATAGCGATTTCCAGTTGTTGGCTTTTCAGTTTAGGGTCGCCAATGTTTATATATGTCTAGCATAGAGAAAGTGCATCATATACAGAAAGAAGATAATTTTGCCTGTAGTTCTTGCTTCTCGCCATTTTTGTATTCATTTCGATCTTATCAATAATCCACAATTGCAGGATAGCAATCTTAGGCTCCATAAGGTCTCAAAAGAATGACAATATATAACAGATTGAATTCAGTAAATTTTCAGGTTTATAAACAACTTCAGGTTTATAATAACTTCGAGCTGAGTTCATGAACTGTTATCAAGGTTTTAAATTATTGCAATAATTTTTTAATTAAAATTTTTTTAACGACAATTGTATTTATGATGAATTTAAATGTTACTGCGTTGCTGATTTAATTTAGTTTATTTTCTTTCAACTTTATTGAGTAACTTTTTTTTTTATTAATTTCAATAGTCAAATAATTGTGTCTCAAGTAGACGTTAGAAAAATTCGAGAAAACTGAAATGGTTTTAGCCGCTCTATTGCAGCACCTTGTTATTATTATTGTTAGAAATTTCCTTTAATTTTCTTTGCGAGAACAAAAACATCAAAAGCTTCACAAAGTACTGCTTTCATGTTTTCAAAATTTTTTCTTTCATACTTGGGCAATCACAACGGTTTCAAAGGGGCCCAAAGAAAAAAAAAAGAAAAAAAATCTTTCTTCTAGTTTAAAAACGCATATTTTTTTTTTTGCACGGTCACAACTGCTGCATTCACAAATATACACACGCACTTCCCCTACATGCTGGTATATTTTTCTAGATTAATTTTTTTGCTGTCCCAAAATTACCCACACTTTGATGTAGAATTTGTTTTTATGAAATGGAATCTTTTAACAACTATGCAGAACGTATTTTAAATAAGTAAATAACAGGGATATAAATTTATACAAAATCTCTACCGTTTCCGATAGTAACGTAGTATTTCGTTTTATTGTGGCAATAAGAAGCATATGATCTTAATAAAAAGTCTCTAATACTTTCGTTTTATACTCGTAACAGTTTGGCAAATTTTCTAGGCACTAGCGAAGAAACCAAATTTCTCACAGAGCATGGAGGTACTGACCTTTTAGATCAACTGTATATATTACATTCGTTATAATTTCTATTGTTATTCTAAGCAAACTTAGTTTAAGAATGTCATCCGATATGTATGTCACCGATCAGAAGATAATTTTTTCTATTATGTCCTCACAAACAGCGGCCCGCTTCTTTGGAATTTGAGCAAATGAAACGTCGCCAAAGTAAAATAATAAATAAATGTACATAACACCACATAGAAGAAAATAAAATATACATTCAATTTAAAATAACGAAGCTTCAATTAAAATAATAATTAGATTTCAATCTATCACAAAAATTGCAGGATCAATTAAGCATTTTAATTGAAACCACTTCACGTTTTTGTTTCCAATTAACCATTTTTTTTTATCTTGCACCAGCTCTCAGGAGATGGCCTCTACACATGCGATGCATTGTGCGATTGGAACTATATGAAAGGGATAGTTAGAGAAATGAGAGGAGGTGAAGTATTAGAAACTTACAACTCTGCTTTTGCACTGTTTTGAGAAAACAACAAATTTAATTAAGATAAAGGTGGATTCAATTAAATTATGAATTAAGAGAATGGCGATGGATGAAGTAGTCTACACGTTGACTACAAATCCAAAACAGACCTGAGTTCAACCCCAGTTTTAGACTAAAATGATAAAAAAAAAAAAAAAATCTCGCATTTTTGTAATGTGGATTAGTGTGTCTTTGTGTGTCAGTTGTTGTCGGAAGGTTTCAGTGGCAAAGGCATAGTCACTGGTGGTCACTGAACAATACCGGCTTCAGCTGATAGCAATCCACAATCACATCAGAACGGCCTCCTTCGTCGGTATTGTGTAGCACCGGCGAAGTAAAACAATAACAAAAATGGCTACTGAACTGAAGCTTCAGCACTGCTAAAACTATAAACGAAGAACGTGCGAAAGCAGAGCTGCAAAAATAAGTAAGCTTCACCTCCTGTCATTTCTCTAACTATCCCTTTCATATAGTTCCAATCGCACAATTCATCGCATGTGTAGGGGTCATCTTCTGAGTGCTGGTCCCAGAAAAAAAAAAAAAATTTTTTACTGAGCAACGATTAAAAACGCAGCAACTCTGCTTTACAAATTCTTTGAAAAAAAAAACACACCTGCAGGTTGTGCTAGAATTAAGCTCCTCTATATGTCTATGACCTCACCACCGGTATCTTATCTACTCTATTCTTTGCCAACTAGTTCCGGTACAATGCATTGTATGCGTACGTAGGGGACATGGCCTGAGCACTGCTCAAAAAAAAAAAACTTGCTTAAATAAAGGTTTACAAAGTTCCCTCAACTGTGTCTACTGTGATACTCATGCGGTCACGATTGTGTGTTTGTAAATTCTTCATAAATTCATAGATTGAGGAACTTTTTTCGTTGACACTCAAAGGCCCGCAAAAGCAGAGACTTATGTGAATAAACAACAAAGTTTACCTTTCCCGTTAATATTAAAAAGTAAATATAAATGCTATAAAGAAGATCTTTACCTTTGATTGGAATTGCTTTGTGCCGGCAGGCGTAGGAGTGTGCGCGTCTCTAAACTTGTACGTATTTATGTACATTCATAATAAAATATCCTTTCCAAAAATACATACGAGTATTTCTTAAATAATTGTTCTATGATATGAAATTTTCTTGTTTGTTTTTTCAAGTTGAGTAAAAACGAAAAATGAAGAAAAGGCTTCAAGGATGCAAGGAAAGACGTATGACAAAAGCATAAATCCAATACAAGTTTTATATCAATATTTATGTACACAACAAGAATAGAACATGCGTAGGTTTTCAAAAGCTTTCCCTCCAGCCGAAACGACCTTTATTGAATATTTATATAAACTGTGAAAGCAATAGCAAGTTTGATTTTAATAGGCGGCCATTCAATTATTAAATGATTCCTGTTACTATATGCACGACCTTAAATTGTTTTAAGGACAGTTGCAAGTGAGAATGACACTTCATAGCAAAATTGAATTATATATTTTAGTTCCGCGGAGTTCTGAAAAATTTATTGATTTAAGTTTTTTAGCCATTGTTGGGTTCGAAGGACCATAAATAAATTATAATCGTCTACTGCTATTGGGTGCCTCCGTAGTCTAGTGCATGAGCATTAGTCTTATCAATATGGAGGTGCGGGTTCGATTCCCGCCTCGATCCTCTGTGTTGCTATAGACAAGCTTATAAGAGCTTCGTAGAGTTTGTGTTGTTTAGAAAAAATAAAATTATTGGCTGTTTTTTTTGTACCTGTATATCCTGAAATGCATAGATTCAAAACCTATGCCAATTAAAAAAAAAAAATTGTTCGGCTATGCGCCCTCCTTAGTCGGTAAATATCTTCTTCTTTAATTTACACCCATTTACGCCAGGGTTAGTTGAAAGCCTCTACGGCCTGAAAGTCATGGGTTCAAACCCTATGCTAATATTCAAAAATGTTTCTGCTATACGCTCTGCTTCGTCGGAATTTATACAGCCGTTTTTGAGGACGGAAGGACCTTAAATAAATTAAAATCGTCAATTACCACAGTTATTGACAATTTCTTTCTAGTGGTAAACGAACAACTTTGCGCTGTGGCATACATATATTTTCCAGAAAATTGAAAGTGCTGCTCAGAAAATACAGCCTAAAAAGTCGTGCGTTCAAACCCTACGAAAATCTTGAAAAATGTTTCTGCCATGCGACTTCCTTCGATGGTATTTAGACAGCCTTTTTTGGGTTCGAAGGACCATTCAGAAATTATATGCAACTGATCTGGTACAGGTTTCGCGTATGCTACGAAATACGATTAGAACATTTATTAATAGGTTGAACAGAAAACGGCAAACGCCAAAGAACGCAAGACCATCAGCAAATATTAAGCAGTTCATAGAAAATTTATCTCTTTCATACAACGAGAATAACATTTCCAAGTATAAAGAAATTTACTTTACATATGAATTTCATTGTAATGAAATTTTAATTAAATTTTAATGAAAATTTCCAGCAATTTCGCCTGCAGTATTCGTATTTAATTCCTAGTATTTGCCAGAAATTATGCAACAAAATTATGCACATTATTAATACCCAGAAATATGTGAAAAGCATTAAAATTATATTAAAAAAAAAAAAAAAAGACATCCATATTTAATTTGGAAGAATATTAATTTTTGCTCACTGTATGTTTCATTATTAATATTTGTTTAACAAACGAATGCAACAACTGTTGTAACACAGCAAACAATAATAATAACAACAGCGGTAGATGCAACAGCAGCAGTGGCATCAACAACACTAACATGCTCGTACACATCTGCATACGCTCACTTAAACCTACATATGTAGTGATCTCCAGTAGCGTATTCTTTGGCTAAAGCGACAGCATCATCATGAGCAACTTTATCATCATCATCATCATATTATTGGCCATGGCTGGATGTTGTATCAGTGCAGAAAATTCAATATTTACTTTTAAGTTTTACTTTTGACAATCCTGTTACGTGTGCACGTGTTTGTATATGTGTATTTGCTTACACACACACACACACACACACATGAACTGATTCAAATATCGGTTGTTGTTGTTGTTATTGTTATTGCAACTGCCTGTCATCGACTGCACATTTAGTTTTCAGTTTTGTCCAATATAAAAGTAACCAATAAACGCACACATACACACTCGCACTTATTTTATTATCCGTCTCGTTCACTTTTATACAAATTTCGCAATCGTGCATTTAATAAATGCACTCATATTGGTAAACAAGTGCGCGTGTGTGTGTGTGTGTTTGTGCCAGTATCTGCAACTGTGTGCATTGCATTCCCAATGATATGATATTTCACTTATTTATTGAAAATATTTCGTTAGTTTGTTTGCCTTCGAATGCAAGTATCTGTTTATACATGTGTATTTATTATATGTAATTGTATGAGTGCACGTTTGTTTGGGAGTATACATATATTCGTATGTGTGCGTTTATGGGAAATTTCATATTGAGCAGACTTTAATTGAATTTGCTTAAAGTGTAAAATAACAATGTAGCAACTTCTTGAGACATGCGACAATTTAACTACATTTAATAAATTTAATAAAAAGTTCAAGGCAATGATGTGCAGCTAAAGAAGGATTATCCCTTTCCGAGTAAAATTCAGAACAGCTGAGGAAGAGGCATTTCTTTGCTTTTGAAAAGAAAAAAGTAAAAACTTTTTGCATGTAGAGAATTTAAATTGTCAATTACTTGAATGTATATATTTAGTCGCTTTCATAGCTGTTATAAAGTATTGTAGCAGTACAAATCGGACTGTACTATATCAGCGTTGCCACATTTATTGATGCTCATAGCCCCACATCAAGAGGGCAGATTGATAAATTGATGAATGGCCGGCCACAAATAATTTTCTATAATCTATTTGTCGTTATCATAATACCGACAGTATAACTATAACAGCAACGATTTAAAATGCGTAACTGTTACGTTTTCAAAGAAGCAGGCTTCAAGAGAGTCAGATGGACGTACAAATGGAGCTGTTAAAGCAACCTGACAATAAGAATTGGCACAACGAAGGGCCAAAAATTAAGAATGCATTTTGCCGAACATCACAAAGTTTTTCTTCTCCAGTGCCTACAATGATACTTAATCTGTAAAATCTATAGTCCCAGCAAAAAAACCAGTAGGACAGCATACTGCAGATTAGATAGAGAGAGAGAGAGCAGCAGAAAAATGACATGCTTTCCAGATGCGGTATTTTTAAGAGCTTGCGAGCATGCGCAAACAGAAGTCAGAGCAATGTCTCAATTTATTTTACAGCCTGTTAAAATTGGTAATATATTTACATTTATTTAACACGAACATTTAAACAAACACTGCATAAATAGGCGCATTTATAATGAAAGTGCAGGAAAGCGAATTGATTTTAGCGCATTTTTGATGCTTTGCAAGATAAACGATTTTGTTTCCATAACAACAGTACCCAAGGAGCAGAACGCAAACAAAGACCATGCCTTTTCAAAGCGCTTTTGTATCAGGATGAACAACAATAAGCAGCAAAACAATAAACTTAAAAAACTACTTCAGTAGAAAAAGTAGTTTTTGCTGGGCTCTTAAAGCTGTTTAATTGCTAAATTTAATTGACTTGTTTTGTTAAACATTAGAAATTGACATGTTAAACATTTCGTTTTGATTGATTGAGCATACCACATAAAAATAATTGTGTAGCACCGGCCATTGAGAAATTGATAGAAAAATACCGCCGTTTGCAATAAAAAAATGCTAAAAAAGGTTTTGAAATATTTGTTCTATAAAAACAATTTTTTTAAAGAAGCTATTTGGTTTATTTTTTTTTTAATATTTCATAATGAGTTCTTGTATAAACATATGAAATTTCTTAGTTTTTTTTCAAGTATTTCGTTAAAGGCCTATAGAAGATTTTGCATTAGTACCAAATGAAATGTGCATATAGGCCAGCTGGAGTATAAACAAACATATAAATAATCATATATTTTTAAATAATTAAAAAAATTCAAAATATGCCAAAATTGTACAGGCATTTGCTGCAACATATATTTTATGAAATAATAAATGTTCTGAGAAAGACAGTTTGGATTAGATGTTGAGTACTGAAAAAGTGAATACAGTTGAATAATGACTCATAGTTTCTTATACTTTAACACATTCAGAATTTAAAGTGTGAAGTATTCATCATACTCTTACTTTGAAATGTGAAATACTCATCACACTCATATTTTAGAGTGTGACGTACTCGTCATACTCATGCTCGACATACCCTTACTTTAAAGTGCAAAGTACTCATAATTCTTATACATGTTAAAGTGTAAAGAATTCATCATACTCTTAATTTAAAGCTTGAAAAACTCATCATACTCATATTTTGAAGTGTAAATTACTCATAATACTCATACTTTAAATCGTACAGTGCTTGTCATACTTATACTTTAAAGTAAAAAGTACTCATCATACTCATAATTTAAAGTGTAAAGTACTCTTCGTACCTATACTGAATATACAGTGTACATCAGAGTAGTTGAGTATCAGTGACGCCTACTCTCTTTAAATAAAAAAATTCACCAATGAGTATGAGTAGATTCATTGCTGATCTCGTTTTACAATGACAACTGTTACAATTTATGATCAAGTCGGCTCAGTTCGTTTATTCTTAAATATCACCGCTTCCGATATAAAACTCCCCCAAATGTGCTAATATTTATTTTATTTATTGAAATGCCTGATATAAATGTCTTTTTTTTTTTAATAAAATCAATGTGCGGCCTTTGCTTGTATGTTTCATATGGATGTTGGTATCTCTGCGAGAGTGTGTTTTTATTTATGTTTTATAGTTGTCTTTTTTTTGCCAACTTTTCACAATTTCATTTATATATTTGTTCATTCAATCGTTCGCTTATACATTCAGTCATTCATTTCATGCATGTTTATTGCGTTTGCATAGAAATTGCATTTAAAAATTAATTTTATTTAAATTAAACCCATGTCAGAAAACGTTAAAAACGAAATCTATACTTTTTTTCCTTCAGGTGTATTTGTGGTTTATTTGATTGTTTTTTTTTCGCTCTGTGTATTCGTATAAATAGAAAACGAATTTTTATTAAATATTTGTGTAAATTAAAAAGAAAGATCATAATCAAACTTTAATTTATAAACAATTTATTTGTGAATTTTAATAAAGGTAAAAAACACAGCCAGAGACACACATATCCGCACACATACACACTCGCTCGCACACATGAGAGGATAAAATTGTGCATATTTTTATTTGTTTTATTAGTTTGTTGTTTTTGGTTGATTAAATTATTTTCGAAATTGATATAAAAATTGTAAATTAATTAAATATGATTCAGATGGTTTTTATTTATCAAACAAATAAATAAATAATAAATAAAAACAAATCACAAATACAAAGAGAACTTTTTCTATGTTGCACGAAGTATTTTCTTAATTTTAAAATAATTTTTTTTTTTTTTTTCTGAAATTAAATTTAAGAACGTAGGGACATACAAGGAAAGATACATGTGTTTTTTTTGAAGAGCAGACTAACTATCACTTCAAATAAGTCATACAAATTTTAACTGATCTAGTGTAATTATTGCAAGTGGGCGGTGCCACTTGTTAATAGAGGATCCATTCAAAAGACCATCATCAATAATAAAGTGCACGGTATTGCAGAGAGACGAAGTAGAGAACGTTAAAATTAAAAGTTTCCTAATTTGGTACACATAGCATATGTGTCAAAAAGTGTGCGACTTAAACGGAAATGGGGGTATCAAAGCGGACTTGGGTAATTTAGTACTTCATAAATATCTTTAGAAGTGGTATTTAACGAGTAAATAAATTTTACATACATATATTTTTAAACTAATTTGTCAAATACTTTTATTTGTAAAGCATAGTTGTAGGATACTTTCTACGATAATTATTTGCTTGTTGAAATAATTATACTGAAAATGAAATAAATTTTTGGTTTCTATTATTGCTTTCAATAATGAATGTTTAAACGAAAGTTAAAGCTGAATTTTAAAGAAGAATCAAGAAAAAGTAAAAAGCCCTAAAAGTATGCCCCGTTAATAATTTTTTTTTATAAAATAATTAAATATCATGTGTACCTACCGAAAATACAATTTTTATTTCCATCAACTAGAGGATATGTATTTTTCAAACAGAACATATTTTTCCAAAAGTAATTCCAGGATTTTATCTTCTAAAGGAATCCCTGTATGATTATTTTTAAATTTATTTTCTTTTCAGAAATTTTTGTAATTTCATTTTATTTGCTTCCTTTATGTTGTTCCTATGGCAATTTCTTGCGTATTTTCACCTGCTGGTTTTATTTGACAATTTATTGCCAAGACCATAAAAAATATTTTTGTTTATATTCTTATTGTACTTTGAATTAAATCGAATATTCCTATCTACTATCTTGTTTTGATTCTTAACATTTATGTAGAAAAAAGAATATAATAATACAATATTATACAAAAAATAAGAGAAATTTTAAAGAAATTTAAATTTAAAAGAAAAGTTAATACATGAAATCAATGCAAGACCTTTGAATGCTGAATAACATTAAGAATCACAATTTTCTAGTCAACTAAATTTTGAGTGAAGCAGTATCTTCAATATGAATTTTACTACTGCTGTTTACCCTGTTTCCTAAATTTGAAGATGTTGTACGGCTTTATGAACAGAAATATTATTGAGCATCGGAAACAAAATTGTGCCGTGTGATGAGCAATACTCAAAGAGTTCCTTTGTTTAAACATAATTTTTTTTTAAACCACTTTCATTTAAATCGCAACCCCTACTGGCCTCCGACCGACATCTGCTGAAGTGTTGGCTTCCGTTTTATTTAATTTTTGGATGAATACTACATTTATTATCTAATCTAATTGCTTTCGAAAGTAGTTCCCTACTAGCAAAGTTGCTAATTGCTTAAAAGGAATACTATATTATTTTATAAAAAATAAATAAAACCATATTTTGCTACAAAATATTTATTACAACATTAAAATGCTTTTTAGTTTTTAATATTCTAAACGAAAAACTAATTTAATTTAAAATTCTTTAGTAGCTGTTTAAACAACAACAGCAACAACTGTTGATTAAATTAAAGTTATTTTTTTTTTGGATTTTATCTAGCAACAAATATTGAAACAGTGTTGATAAATACATATTGAAACTGCATTTATGCCTTTGAGAGCAGCAGTGAAAAATGTGATCTCAAAGGAGCACATTTTTTCGGCCCACTCTCAACTATTTGCAAGATAACTTTGCTCGCAACTATAAAATTTTTTGATAAAATTTACAAGTATAAATAGATGACGATGAGTAGTTTTATCAACAGTCTATTAAATAATCACATGTGAAATTATTGCAGGAAATTAATTTGTGAATTGGATATATTCCTAAAACTTTAGTGATTGTAGGTGAATGTTCTATCATACCCAAAACGCAGAATAAACCCCGGCTCTACTCTAGAAGAAAACGAAAATACCAAAAACAGCTGGCATTTTCTTTGTGTAAAACTCATTGAGGATGTCAATAACAGATGACTACAATAACAAAAAAAAAATTTTTATATATGTACCTATGAATTAATTATTTGTTCACTGCTCTTTCAAAATTAAACATAGCAACTCTCCCTTAAATTAAAGAAATGAATAAAAATTATATTGGCGCGAATAAAAGTAAACAAATTTTCACATTTACGTTATGTGAAACATAAATGAGCAAAAAGAATCACCTGATTAGTTGATTCTACTTGATATATATTCTGTGGGATAACACACACTTTTGACTGATCGTGTAGTTCATCATTGGTTCCTAAGCATTTCAATTACACTTAAAAAAATATGTGAAACGAAATATGCTTTTAAACATGTTTCCAATCATTGTTTAAACCATCACTGTATGTCATGTATGTATTTGCATCTATACCTAAATAAACATAATCAACTATATGTACAAAATAGAAAAAGAGACATACACTCAAATTTATCAAATGCCAACAGAAACTAATCCATCAAAATGACATTTTGTTTACGTAAACAAATGCACTTAAATATGCACACAAACAACAAACTTAAATACAAAACTCATACAAAAACACACATACAAATTTCTATATGTACATTTTCAAATCGCTACAACAACAATAAAGAAAATAAGAAAAATTAAGAATAATACCAAACTCGTTTACTCATCCTCAAGGTTCCGTGTTCTTTTTTTCTCCCTCTCTCTCTAACAATATTTTGTTGAAGTAACTTTTATTACTTCAAAGTAAAAACGAAAAACAACAAACAAGGAAATTAAATAAAAATAAAAATTACACTTGACTGCAGTTGGAAAACAGTTAAAGGAACAACAACAACAACAACTAAATTGCAACAAGCTGCAAGCCAACAACAATAAAACAAATAAGAGAGGGGGAATTTAAATAATGGAGAGATCTACTTATGAGAGGAAGATAGAGGTGAAAAAGTGTGGTGGCTGTGGGGTGGTTAAATAAAAGATAAGAAACAACAACAGCCGATGCTATACTAGGCTGTTACTGTTGTTGTTAGTTTTTTATTCAACTAAAAAAAGCCACACATATAACGTCTACAGCAAATAAAGATCTCTACATAAGTAAGCATATTTTTTTTAAAATTAATTATGCAACAATTGTGCAGTGATGAAATGCTATCCTAACAGCAGAAGTCATTGTTGCCATCAACAACGGCGAACTAGAAAACAATTTGCGCGCTGTAAAAAATTTATAGGACACCCAATTGTAAAAATATTAATTAAAAAGCCAAGAAAAATATAAAAGCAATTTATTTCCTCTCACTGCACATAAATAAAGAAATCATGCTGCATTAGAAAAAAAACCCTGTCTTCAATCATATAGCCAGGTAAAGCTCGAATTAAAACAGTAAAATGTAAAACAATAACAAAAACGCTGTTGTTGTTGCTACTTTTGCTCTTGGTTGAGAAGGAAAATAACAACATGTAGATTTTTCTATGTTCTATATATGCATGCTTGTTTGCATGTATGGGTGCGGGCGAAGAAGTCTTATTGTTACGTCAGTGTGTATGTTTAATGTTATTTTATCAACCAAAAACTTTTTACAATTTCCAGCTGCTGTTGTTGATGTCAATGCGTTGTATTTCATATACGAGTACATTTTTGTTATTGCTTTGTTGTTACAGTTATTGTTACCGTTTTTGTTTTAAAAATCACATATTTGGTTTATAGTATTTTAAAGGTACATACATAATATGTGATAACGCTAATGCGAGAAGGACAGTTGCCTATTCGTTGCAAGTTTAAAAATGTTTAAATAACCGAGCCTGTATTTTCGAAGTTTTACATCAGATTTTTTAAATTAAAATTAAGTTTTCAATGCAACATTCATAATTCTTTCGAAGTAGTTGAATGAAAATTAGTGCAGCAGACTTCCGCAACAACAGGGTTGTTATCCTTTGGCTGATTAATGCACATGTGAAGAAAATGTTTGTATAGCGAACCATTAACATTTGAAAGGTTAGTGAAAGTATTTGAAAACACTTTTGAAGTGGTTATGAAATTTGAGCTTCAAAATTACATCTTTTTAATCGACTTCAAAAAAGGAATACGTTCTCAATTCGACTGTATATTTTTTTATGTCTGTAAGATTTTGATGATTTTTTTTTCATTGGAAAACAGAACTTTTTATTTGCATAATCGATTTTGAAGATTCTTTTTTCATTTAATTTTAATGGCTGCGGATCGGGGGAATACATCTCCCCCCTAACGTAACATTTAATTGGGATGATCGATTTTTAAGATTCCTTTTTCATTGGTACCGTATGGTACCATTTCAATGGCCGGCGGTTCGGGGGAATACAGCTCCACTTAGACAGAACTTTTTACAGGGTCAACCGATTTAGAAGATTCTTTTTTCTTTGGAAAGGTCGAGCTTACAGTGTAAAGCCATTTTAATGCCGGCGGATCGGAGGAATACAGCTCCCCCTAGATAAGAATTTAAATTTCTTATAGGCTTTAAAGGCGAGTCGAGAATAAAATAAACTTTTTGAAAGATTGAAACAGTAACAAGTGTAAAATACAAATGTAAAAAAATTAAATAGAAGCGACGTAAAAAACGAACTACAAAGTAAAAAATAATAAAACCTCAGTTTTGTATGCGCTGCTATTGAACAGCTGGAAGACTGTGCCAAGTACGAAATTCATCATGACGGGAAAACATAAAAATAAATTCATAAATAAACATGCATAACAAATGAAAAAATTGTATGAAAAAAAATGTTGGATTAAATAAATTCAATACAGTACATTAAGGACCTCAAGGCTTAGTAACTAACTAACGGCTACTACTTAGCTGCGACTTTAAGCATTATTAAGTATTATTCTTATTCTTTTTCCAATATTTTCTTAACAAAATGAATGCGCTAATTTAGATTCCATATCAAATGGAAATTTGTATAAAGGAGAATTTATGCATAAGCAGGGCTTTGAGGTAGCATGGACTGCGCTAATTGCTCGTGCTGACGCTCGCCACAATTCCATAATTCCCGCAATTCCATAATTTTCTTGCAGAATGTATATTTTCACAACTGTCAATATTAACCCAATGAACAATATCCAGCGGCTTGTTCTTCTCTTCGAATCTGCTAACTGTTCGTTTATAACACAACTGCTAATGCAGTTGGGGTACCTTCTTCTCCTGTCATTGAAACTTTGTTTTTGTCATTATTCGATGATGTTATGGAGATGAGAGTTGTAATAGTAAAATACGTTTTTAATGGTTGACTGAACATAAAACTTTTAAGCCGTTGCTTTTGATGAGTTTTTACATACAGATTTTAATGGCAATTTGTGTATTTTTTGTCATCATCTCTAACTCTGTATCAGTGTAGTTTATCTTCCTGTTTTTTTATTTTTTATTTTATTTGCGAACATAAAAGAAAAAGTTCGTTGCCTTAGTTACTTTATAATACAGTAATATTTTATGTCGCATGTAAAAGAAGAAGAAAAAAAAAAACCAAAAAATATAATTTCTTTGCTCGATGATTATAAAGGAGAGATATATTTTAATGAGGTTTTTTGCACATTTGCACTTACACACGTGCAGGTAAGATTTTAAAAAATAATCAAATTACTAGTTCAAAACGCCGCACGAGAATAAATTTTATTATGCTGATAGTAAAAAGTTGAAAATAGTTTTCATTTTCTTTAAATTTTATTTGAAAAACCGGGAATGCATTGAAATAAATCCTGCTGCAGCGTTTGCCAAAGTACAGGAATTTCCTTTATTAATTATCAAGGCAAAAGCAAAAAAAAACATACTTTTAATTGTGAATTTCGAAGAAAAAAATGATTATTGAGTCATTCTGTCATTTATCTTTTTTTAAAAGCTCAAATTTCTTTGTAGCAGTAAATTTGTGTGTGTGTGTGTGTGTGTGTATGTGTGTGTGTGTATGTGTGTGTGTGTGCATATCTGTGTCTATTTACTTTTCGTTTATGCCATTTTCAAATTTCCATTGTTCCAATCTTTGCTATGATTTGCAAACAAATATCAATAGCAATATCTCTCCCTTTCCCCCCTAAAATCAATGGCTTTCTGTGAAATGTCTTTTGAAGTTTTGAAATCATTATTTTTCCAAAACAAGCAAGACAAAAAAGGACCTCCTGCCACAACACAAAAGATGTCAATGTCATGTTCGTTCCTAAAAATATTTATTTCTGTACTAATTCCAATTGTAATGCGTATGTGTATGTGTTCATGTGTGTGTGTGTGTGTGTGTGTGTGGCTACAGTGATATGAGAAATATTGAAATATTTGAAATTTCTAATTAATCATTGGCTTATTAAAATGCGGAAAATATTCATTAGACATGGTATGTTGCAACTCATTGTATTTCAGATTTCTATTTGCTTTATCTAGCAACATTTCAGAATGATTTTGAATTCTTTTGCTTGTGCTACTGATTGAGTTTCACTGATACAAGAACATTTAACGAGCAGCAATATGCGCGGAAATGTCAAAATAAAAGAAAGATTAAGGCTGTAGGCTTGAGAACAATTGAATAATTAAAAAGGAAAATTAAAACGTTCTATCGACGGAAAGCAAGAAACTGATATAACAAGACAAAAAGTTATTTTTTCGCTAATTAGTGGCTTTATAAATTGTATTGTATGTGCGTACCGCTTCTGCAAAATTTCCAATATCAAGTCGTTTGGGCTGTCAATCGGGTGATTATTTTGCTATTTGGTTTATCAGTGGAGGCTTTTTCATAAAAAAAAAAAAGATTTTTAACATGTGGCAATGCTAAAAATGCTCAGTAGAGTTGCCATTTATCCAGGAATAGACAAACAGACGAACGACGAGCAACGCTTCCAAATCATTGAATTCTCTTCTCAAAAATTCTTGTTTCGTAAATTACGTCCACTTTTTGGTGGCCATTATCGACCCAACGACCGGACTATTCAAGCTGTTATGACCAAATTTTGGACCAGCCTCACTTTATTGGACATTAATCCACCAATCCGTATGCAAAGAGTGCGTACAGAGGAAAATATTGCTGCTGTATTGGCCAGTGTCAATGAAGATTGCGAAATGTCAGTTGGCCGCGATATGGCAATTCTATTTTTGATACACAGAAAAAATAATAATTAAATTTTTCCCAATTTCGTCTTTGGCCAGAAAATTAGTTTTTCTTAATTAATAATTTAATTGAATCCACGTTTATTTTAATTGATTTTGGTTTCCTCTCAAGAAAGTGCAATCAAAATGGTCAAATTATATAAATTTTTTTCAATTAAAAGTGTTAATTGATTCTACGTTTTTCGTAATAGGTTGAAATCTCATTATTATTTTAATTGAATCTTCGTATTTTTAAATTAACGTAATTAAATTAATTTTAATTTTACTTTTTTCTGTGTATGTGGTTTCAACAAGACGGTGCCACATTCCATACGGCACGCCGTACCATGAACCTATTGAGAGAGCCAGTTTGGTGAGCAATTAATCTCACATTTTGAAGCAGTTCACTAACCGCCAAGAAAACGGCATTTCAGCGTATTAGACAATTTTTTGTGGATATAAATGAAAATTTAAGTCAGGCACAGGACCTGGGTGACAATATTACAGCTGCGATTGCTGAGATACCGGTCGAAATGCTGGAAAAAGTAAGGCGTATCCCCGTGTAATATTTCCATGAAATAATTTTTAATAAAAAGTAAATGGCACGTATTTAATTATCGTCCCAAACTTTCTGTGCTTTCTTCAATTTTCAAAACCCAAACAGTTACAAAATCACCCTTTATATCAATAAATATGCCTGTGCTTTTCAGTAAGGCCACTGCTATTACTTTACCAAGACTATACAAATATTAAGAAAAATTAATTAATAAATATGCAGCACACAAACAACAAGTATTTCGAATAGAGTATTTAAGCAAAAATGCAATGAACACTTGAAGAAAATAATAACAAGAATCATAAAACTTTCAGAATATGATTTTGAAAAACAGTTTTAGGTAACAGCATATTAAATAGCAGCATATTAAATAGACAGTTTAATCATTTTCTTCGTTTACAACAGTTTATTTTATTTTCTTTGTTTTCTAAAAATTCTAAAGCACACAGAATAAAGTGATCCATTTTCCTTAAATTAATATTCTAATGAATAGAAAATAGCATATTTTCAGGCAAGCAAAATATTAATTGAACAATATAAAAGTGTTTTAAAAAAAGTGAACATTTTTAAAACTTAAAGCCATGCACACACACACACACACACACACACACACACACACACATGAAATACATCATTTGAGTACTCTCATTAATACATGAACAAGAAAGAATTACAAAAAGACCCAATGGAAAATTTACAATTACTTTATACCACAATGGCCATGTACCGAAGGCAATGAGAAAAATTGTGAGAAAAATTGTACGTCACTTTAACCTTGCAAGAGGCAAAAATTTTCAGCAACGTTTATTCTTCTTTGGTGCAGTGCAGGTTAAAGGTTAAAGATTGTGAAAAATGTTTTAGCTGTGGGTTAGTGTCTGTGCTAAGTCGGTATTTGTACAGTGAACAGCTGAAGTTGGCTGAAGTAAAATACGAAAGCTGCTTGATAACTCAGAAACTTCAGTCATTTACGAATAGACTACTGTCAAATTTTGGGCACGCTGCGTCATTTTGTTTGTGTTTGACTGCCATTAAAAACAGACAACTTCGTAAATTTTTACAAAAATTGAAAAAAGTGAATTTAGTGTGTGATGTTCCACCGCAAACCGGAAGAGTTTTTACGGCGTAGACGAAATATAAATCCGTCACCATAACCCAGACACCAAGGAGCAATCAAAACAGTGTGTTTTACCGGCTGAACGTGCATCAAAGGCCAAGGTGAGTCTGGCAGCCAGCAAGGTCAGTACCACAGTTTTTTTTAGAGAAGAGACGCGTTGCCATTCACATTGATTCCCTAGAGAAGGGTAGAATGATTATCGGCGAATATTATTCGGAGCTTTCAGATAGATTTGATATTGATTTAAAGTAAAGACAACCACAAAAATTTTTTTTTGGCAAAAAAATTCTTGTTCCATCAAGACAATGGACGAGTAAACCGGTTTGTAGTTGGTATGGCAAAATTTCATAAATTGGTCTACGAACTGCTACCCCATCCAGCTTATTCTCCAGATTTAGCACCCTGAAAATATTTTATTTTTACAAACCTGAAGAAATTGCTGGATGGTAAGAGATTTGCGTCATAATCGAAACAAATGCCTATTTCGAGGGCCTTCAGAAAAGCTATTATTTGGAAGGAATACAAAAATTGGGAAAACACTGAACTAAATGACCGTGAAATTATGTTATCAAACAGCCCGCGTACTAAACAAAATTGATCTCCTACTGCTGCACCTCTTCTTTACAAGTTACGAACAGTCGCAATAGCAGAGTTGTGCACTTCATTGACTCCACCCAGGAGACATCTCCAAAGCAGTGATCCCAGAAAAAGAAAACACTGTCCTGCGGTCTTCCATCCACTAGTCCTTAATTAATATTTATCCATTGTCCTTTCGTTCTAGTCATTTATTGATCGGAATCTGTGAGCAATTAGATGACCATTAGAGCAAGTTAAAGTACAATTAATGATCGAATGTCAGACTGATTAATCCTATAGATTAATACCTGCTGTAATTATAACTACAAAAGAAACTAGAATGTTTTTCCCTTAACTTTCTTGATATAATTTCTGCACACGCTAAAAATGTAGTGCTATATACTGGTAATGCTAACCGTGTAGTTTGGATTACGGGTAAATTTTTTTTAACTTTTTTAACTATTTTTCCTACTCTACCGCTTGCCGTGCACTTCGTTATTAAAATAGTACAACAAATATAATTTAAAACTTTCTTCATACTGCAACACAAGTAAACACAAGGGTTTTCAACTCATGGTTTCTGTACTCGTCCAATGGAGTACAAGTATTAACTCTCCTTTAGCAGACAATAAATGAAAATTCAAAAATTTTCCAATATGCAAACAATTCGTACAAATAAACACAAGCAATAGCTCAAAAATTTGGTCAAAGTACGGGCAGAAGGATTAACAAAAGGAGGCAGGGAGTAAAAGGTTTTATGAAAAAAATAATTTTGATGTGAAAAAACTATTTACAAATGGATTTTGGAAAGAGACGTAACACGCAGGGATCTTAATTACTCTTCTTTCTTCCTTCAAAAATAAATTCATAATTGATCTTATGGGTCCGATTGGAGGTGTCGTAGTGACACTGCGCCATCACCCTGTTGTACCCAACCTAACCTAACACCGCCAGTTTTTTTTTACCTTCTTCCTTGGAAAGTGATATTTACTTTCGCGAGAGCAGTGCTCAGGGGATTTTTTTCTACGTATGAAATGCATTGGACTAGTTGGTAAAGTCTTAGAGTGGGTCTTAGGCTAAGGGTGTTCTCCTTCGGCGAAAGAGCCACAGCTTGGGCCCATTATAATACCACAAAAAACCCCGTGGCGGCAATCGCACCCGCACATCTAGATCGATAAAGCTAATGCTCATGCACTAGGCTACGGAGGAACCGCCGGCTTAATTCTTGCACAATTCTGTTTTATCTCTGGTGTGGAGTGGATTTGTAAATTTTCAGACTGAAGGAAAACCATTTTGTTTCTATTGTTTTACGCCTATTGATTCTATATTCATCAGTTTTCTTTGAATCAAGTCTGAGTTCAGAGGAAAGAGAGTGATAGGGAGAGAGAGGGAGAGAAGAAAGAAGGGGTGCAGAGTCTTGCTTCTACGGAACAGCTAGTTTAATTTTCTTTTGTTATTTCATTCAGACTTTGGTGACCTCATGCACTTTCTTTCTTTCTGAGAGAACAGACTGCCAGTGTGTAAAGAAACGGACAGTTCCAGTAGAGAATTAAAGAAACTTCATCCAAAATTGACGAATGTAAAAGCACTCTGCTGGCCGTCATTTTTCATTCCTCAAATTCAGACGAAATGAAGTTTGCCTATACGACAGAACTTTTGCGAATGCTCTCGTAATCAATAGCCTTATAGCGTCGATGATAAATGCTCGTTTATTCTTAAAGTAAATATGACAATGGCCAGAAGTAACTACCAAACTTAATTTCGTTGTACTTTCAAAGAGTGAGATGATATTTGTAAGCAAAAATGATGATGTTGGACAATGCGAATTACTACAATGATGAGCATGCATGGTGTGTACACATGAGTGGAAGAAGAAAGAAAATGTATGAATGGGCTCGTATATACACAAATACAGGCAGACAGTGGAGGAGAAGACGGACGGATGGACGGACGGACATGTGTATAATCTGCAAAAATGCCTTGAAGGCTTTACGAAATCTATGCATAAAAGTTTAGGTAAAATAACAAACAAACATCATCATCATCCTGCCAATTGGAAAAAAAATATCACACAACACCACATGCAACAGACCTCAATGGCGGAGGCAGGCAGGCAGGCAGCCAGCCAGCCAACCAGCCAGTCAACAAGCTTCTCGCTCTACTCAAATTCAAAATCAACATTCTACAATTTATCGGCGAACTAACAGGCATTTTAATAATAACAACGGCAACAACAACAACAAGAACAACAACTAGACAACAGTCCATCACCAGTTGTTGAAAACTCCTCTGCACACAAATTTTTATTTACTCGTTTGCCAGCTTAAAAGTAAGTGAGTGAGTATATGTGTGTCTTGTCATGTATGTTGTTGTAGATTTTGGGCCTGGGAGTTGTAAAATTTTGTTGGAATATGAAATTAAATTTCGGCAGGAAGTGGGAGCCTTTGGAGGTGGAAGTTGATTTTCACTGTTTTGTTTTTAATTTCTGTAACTGTAACTTGAGCAATCAATGTTGCTGTCAAAAAATCTTTGTAAATTTGATGAATTTCGGCCAATAGTCCTTTATGTTGTGTACGTTGTTGCTGTTATTGTTGTAGTGTATTATGGCCTTGTTTTTGGTTTGGTGCGCTCCTCAAGTCGTAGACATTTAGACATGTGAGACTTCATGCAGACTTATTAATATCGGCTGGAAATAAAGGTGACCAAGCAGGGCACATTTCATGTTTTTTTCTGTGTTTTAAAAGCACAAAAAAGGAGTAACGAAATGGGACAACACAATGTTGTCATAGGGGGTTTCGTTTGTGATCACAATTAAATTTGTTATTGCTGAGTTACTCTTCAAATAAATATGGCGAGGTTCCCTAATAAATATTGAATTAGAACTGGAACTAGGATAATAGGTTTTGGAAATAGAGGTATAGAAGCAGTTTATGGACATTGCTGAGCATTAGACCTAAATTTTGTAACCTCTACCATAATTACAGAGAAGACTTCACCAGAGAGTTTATTTCTCAAACGAACAGTTGGGCAAAAACCTACTGTATTTACATTTTCTTGCACCTTCTTCTTACTGATAACGAATTAATTTATTTTAATACACAAATGCCGCTGTGAGAAAATGTGGGCGGTTTCACGCCCATATGAATTTAATCAATTACTACAATAACGTCGCCTTTTAACAGAGCTCTTGTTTTAATGAAATTTTGCGTGGAGAAAATTGAGAAACGTATGATTTCTAAAATGTCATCATTGTTGTCCCATTTTGCTGCCATGTCGCCGGTAAACTAGGTCGCAGTTCAAGGCCTACTTTGGTTCTCAAACTGCTCTTTGGGTGGCTTGTTAGAGACAGACACAACAGGAGAGTATAGAGATGAGAGAGAAAATAGCATGAAACAAGAGATCAAAGAGAGATGAAAGAGAAATTAAGCATTGCGTAGAAAGTAGTCTTTGTTCTTAGACCAAACATGAGAGCCATCCGCTTCCCATAGAAAGAAAGAAGAATAGCTCACTAAAGTCCACGGCGGATGACCCACTGAAACACTTACTCCCCAGAAAACGAAGGCGACGTTTGTTCAGTGCAGAATAGTGGGCCGATTATGAATGGCAACCAAACGCCAGTTGCGTTGCCGGCAGGCAAGCAAAGTTTTTAGTTGCTAGAAAAGGTCCAAAATGTACTGGAATTTAGGTAACTGAAGATAATTAATATAATTTTTAGCAACTAGCAACCTTACAAAAGTTCATCCATAGTTGAACCATAAAGGCAGCAGAGAAGTGTCGGTCGGGGTCTCTTCCTCCTCCTTAACCTCCTCCTCAGCTTCCTCCTCATCCTGTTAATTCTTATAACCAAAACAGTAGCCATTTTAAATAAGACCCCGTCCTATTGACATATTTTTTAAAAACCCACTAAACAATGCCAAAACAATTTTTAATGTGTGTCCTGGAAAATCTCAACAGCATCCATTCTCCTCATATCAATGCAATTCCAAAGAATACTTGCAATAAAATAGGTGGCCCCCTATAGCCTTCTTTTCATTGTCTTCTACAAAAATACATGTTCGACGCGCTTCTATCGAATACAATGAAAGGTCCATCTATTTCGTAAATTCGGTGAGAAAAATAAAAGACAGGAATAATTTTCAAAATCCAAATAAATAAATAAAATCTATTCAAAAGCACTTTAAAGAAGAACAATAAAGTGGAAATATTTTTAATGAATAAAGTAAGAAGAGTAATAAATTCTGTTCGAATTATTAAGCTGGAAAAAACTTATGCTGTCCGGATTATAGGGAGTCTACTGTGTCATAAAAATTAAAAATTCCGATTACCGCGCAGTGTGAACTTTTAGATGTCCGAAATATTGAAATTGTACTGTATTATTTTTTGTTATAAAAACTCTTCAGTCGGTCTTCTTCTTCTTCTTAATTTTTCAATTCCCATTTATTTTGGGATATGTTTTGTTGGGAATAGTGTTGTCATACAGAGGTTTTTTCCTTTTCTAAGAGTTTACAGTCCACTTTAGGCTTTACATTATGCCAAAGAGTTTTGAAAAACTTAACAAGAAAAAAATCTTTATGAAATACAAAAAAAGTTGATCCAGCTCAATGTTTCTCGGTTGTATTCCACTACCCCCGCATGACCCAGCACAGGGACTTGGGTTTATGTTACTACAATAGAGTGGTGCATGATGGACTTATTGTTTATTTAGTGTGCGAATAGTTTGATATCCTGCTATCCGAAGTAGGCAGCCGTGTGTGTGTGTATGAGTGTGCACGAGTATTAGGTTTAGATAACAAACGAAAAAGGAAATATAATCATAATAACAACAATAATAAGCTTAAGGCCATGCCTGGAACATTCATTTCACTTTGCAAATACCTTGGCACTCATATTCACAAAGCAAACAATTGAACACACAAACACATGAGTCTTATTCATACTTATGCCAACACACACTTACAGAGTTACAAACTCAGAAGCGTCAAAGCTCACAAATACAGTGAGTGAAATGAGAGATGATGATGATGATGAACTGTGCTTTGCCAGCTGCGGCTAAGACTTGCATAACGTATTCGTATCGTTCACTATCTTTGTTGTTGTTGTTGTTATTATTGTATTGCCTTCTTGAGAGATAATTAAATATTTGCAAAATACTGAATCTTCATGTTGGTTTTGCAGTGATTGCATTGTTTACGTAAGAAAATATACGCTCCTGAAGCCATTTCAATTTTGTAAAGATTTCCTACGAATATCTCATATTTTTTTTTGTTTTCAAGTTACCAGAAAAGCACATCTAATATAAAAATTTCATATGGCTTTTTCCATCATACTCCTTTGCAATTTGTCTTATTGTGTGTTTTAATTCCCTTTTTGTCCTTTGGCTTCACACAAAAGAGAGAGAGAAAAAAAAGGAAAAAAAAAAATTAAGAACCTGCAACAACTGCTCTGTTGACAAATCCCACAAAAGTAATTTACATGTCCTCGCCATTGTTTTAACGTTTTCCTTTTATTGTTTTTTTTTACATTTTTTTTTAAAGGTTTTTCAGCTTTTTTCTTGGCCGTTTTATTTCTCGTATTTTTCACCACCGTTTGCTTTTCAATGTTGTTGAATTTTAATTCCTGTCCATAAAACAAGCATGTTCCCAGGAAACAACATCAGCGATAATAAAAAAAAATGCATTTCTTTTTTTTTTAGCTGAAAGTCCATTACCATAAAGTAGTTTTAAGAATATTTGCAGCAGCGTAAACCCACTAGGCTAGTGGAAAAAACTCATTCGGCAAATGAAAATAAAAATGAATTTTAACACACTCCCTCATGCAGGAATTCTTTTAATAATCTTTTCTGTAAAATAGAGTGGAAAAGATTTTCTTTACATTAAAACAACGACAGCAAAATAACTTTTCATGAAATTGCAATAAATGCCAAAAAATAAAAGGTCAAATATTGCTGTGGAAAGGGATTAAGAAAAATAAAAAGGACAATACCAAATTAAAGGGAAAAACTGCAGGAGGAAAGCAAAAAAAAAACGGAAAGGAAAGAAAAAAAGCAAGTTTTAAACAAAAACAAAATTCTGGTATCCCATACCGGACTACATTTTTGCTCAATGCGGCAGGTTATGCGCTCTATCGGAATTGTTGGGTTCCCTGAAAGAAAAACCCATTCGCACAACCGTTAACTTTAAAAAACAGCAGTCTGCACTATCTACTCCTTTTTGGTTTCTCCAATCCTAGGAATTTCACTATTTTATTTTAAACAATTTAATTTAATTAGAATAATATATTTTTCCAATTAAAATTTTAATCAATTCAATTAAATTTTTAATTAATTTTTGCACTCAATTTATATGATTTATATTCAATTAAATTTTTAATTATTATAATCAAAATTTTAATTGAAAATGAATTCAATTAATTGAACAATAATAATTTAATTAATACTATTAATTTCTTTACAGCTGAAAATCTAATTAATTTTTTAATTATTATTACAAAATTTTTTAATTAAAATTTGGTTATATTTTCTTCGGTAACGCAGATAGTGTTCTAGTGTTAAGGCTGTCTGCTCGCATGCTCGGCATGGCACCTTAACATTTTATTAAATTTTCTTCCTGTTACAAAATCACATCTAGATTTTAGGTTGACAACCTCATTTGGATCCTTCCCTCCGCTCCTTTCTGTTACATCTTTAAACACTTGCAGCGCGTCAAGGAGATTTCCTACCATGATGCCATACGTGCCTGCTCCAGTTACGTTAAGTCTCCGGATTTTGGCAATTTTTAGATTAAGTTCTACTAATTATTTAAAATTGTGACTCTTTTATTCCGGGCTAATTGCCCTAAATCATTTCTTTACTGTTTCTTTCATAATCATTGTGCATTTAAAAATCACCCATGAACAAAAACGATTTTGTCTGTTGTGTGTGTTGCATAGAAATCTTAACGAATGTCTGATTTCATTACGACTATTTCGAGACAAAGAAAATTTCTGAAAAAAAAAAAAAAAATAAACGAAACGAAATGAAATACAACAATTTGATGTGCTGATATTGAAAGTGTCACATTAATCCCTCTTGTGTGCTGTACTGTGTTGCCTGCTACAGCGCTCGTTAGGACACATATTTGTTCATCTTAGACTGACATGGTGCTGATAGTTGGCATTTATGTCTTGTAAAACATCAAAATTGCACTTCAAAATGCTGATTGTGTATTCCAGATAACTTTTCCTCCTCATTTATAGCGTTTTTTGTCCCTCTTTTTTTCATTTTTAATTTTTTTATTCCAATTCCTAAAGCAGTTTTCCTTCATCTTGCCACTAGTTGTGGTGGTATTCTGGTACGTTAAATCCAAACTGCATAAAATCCTGCTCATTGGAGATGCATTATAGAAAGCACTATTTATATTTATAAAGGAAAAGCTGTTTAAGGGAAAGAAAATTATATTAAAAAAAAAAAGAAAAGGAAAACTAACTGCATTATTATGGCTGCAAAAACATTGTCATGTGTGAGGATTTTTTTTTTTGTTCGATTTACTTGATTCTTGCTTTTGTAGTTGCTTAAAAACTGAAAGAAAGAAAACGTTTTAACGATGACAACGACCTCAGCTGGGTTTTTATATTTGAAATTTCTTCTGGTAGTTTTTTAACATGAATGACAATAAAAAAAAAGTAACGATATAATGTTAAGACTTGCGGTAAAACAAATTAGGATTTGTCAAAAATTATTAAAAAAATAGAAAGAAAAGAAACTAACGATATGATATACATATATGTGCATAATTGGCTGAAATGTTAAGGAAAAAGAATTAAAGAAGGCAAAAAATCGGTCACCTTGGCCTGTTGTCAGAGAAACTGATATTGTGAACATTCAATCTTTGCAATTTTCGTTTAATAGGGATTCATAACATTCTGAAGAAACAACCATTTTTATATGGTAGGTTTTCGGAGGTGAACGAAGGAGCATGCCCTTCAGGCTTGCGGATGAGTGTAGCATTCTTTAGACCGATATTTCGGGAAACTGGTTGAGGTACAATGCGAAATCGGGCATGTATATTGTCATCATGACCGATAGTAAACCTCCGTCATGGATCGTCATATATCTTTATATGTCGTCTGACCTTTACCTGGCGTATCAGTCTTCACTGCAGGAAATGGCGAGACATTCAAACTTAACGTTGAAAAAGTTAAAGGGGTCATGGTGGTATTCCAGGAATTTGATTGCCAATGATGTGACATCAAAGATCAGCCGACTTGGAAATGCGACCTCACACATTGCGTTGAGCACGCCTGGATGAGTTCCTCCTAAGGGAAGCCCAGAGCCCCTAACTCAATGAGCTAAATTGCTTCACAGAGAGGACACGTCGGTGATACTTAAATAAAAAGATGTTGGTTTAGTAAAATAATAAATCAAATGTTTCGCTTTAAGCTTAAAAATTAATGCATAAACATAACATCTAAAAAAACGGTCAAAAACTGAACTTAAGTTCGTTCCATGAATTTCACCTCCTGTGGCTCTTCTCTACAATATTCCACTACAACTAGTTCTGAGGGTGCACTGCGCTGCATACCTGAGTAATAGTCTAACAAACAAAAAGAAAAGTTGCCTAAATTAATCAGAAAGTCGAAAACCTGCAGAAGCCCAACAAATGCAACCCTGCCGACAGGTGTCCCTTTACTATTGTGTAGAAGTTCAATGAATTTCTATTTAAATAAAAACTAATTTGGCTACTAAAGATATTTTTTTCTCAGTAACATACATAAAAATATGAAATAAAAATACAAAATGAAAATCAACATGAAATAAATATTTGACACATGATAAAATGTTCAATATTTTATTGTCATCAAATTGAAAATAATTTGTTGACGGCGTGCTCTTCTGAAATAAAATAAGAAAAAAGAAAAACAAACAATGAAGAGTGCAAATCTATTTATTTATTATTTTTATTTATTTATTTTTTTTGCTATTTTTGTCAGTTCACTTTGTTGCCTTTCGAATTTCTTTCTATTAAATTCATTTTCACTGTGAAAGTTTATATGCGTATGTGAGTTTGTATGTGCATGTACAGGGATTTCCAAAAATTAATTCTTTTTAATTTTAGAAAACTAATAATCGGATAAGGGCCGCATCCGTCTAATACGAATATTTCACTTCGTCATTCCATTCAACTCGGATACTAATTTCTTCGATACATTCTCAATGGATAGAAAAAGCATGCCAGAGTGAGATGCTGTTCCTTGCGACACGAACTACCACACATATATATATATATATGTATATATCTTAAACGAGAACCGAGCAAAACTGATCATAATTTCCCTTTCAGTTATGCAGACTGCAGCATTTAACGAAAAACCAAAATATCGCCAATACATAATTTCAGCTAAAAACCAATTTACTAGTCGAAGCTCTTTTTCTATTTGTAAATCGCTTCAAAACCAAATGACGGGAATCAAATTATCAAATTCTCAAAGGATAGAAAATAACGTCAGTTTCAGCCGACAAAAATGAGGCCGTAAAAAGTGCACGTCCTTCAGATATGTCCTTTTTAGGATCCCCTTTATATTTAAAATATATGTCTATGTGTGTCTATATATATTTGAATGTGTTTACGTATTTTTGAAAGAGTATTGTCCTGTTTCTTTATGCGCTCTACAGCACAAATAATCGAAAAATCAGCACAATCATACAAACAACATGCATCATGTACGATGCTTGCTTTATTGTTGTTGTTTTTGTTGTTGCTGTTATTATTATTGTTGCTCATTCATATTGTGTTACATGTGTGAATTGCGCTTGTTATCGATAAATCATGAAACCATTATTTATGTGTCGTCTTCTTTTGCACGATGGGTGTAAAAACTGTGTCAAGGACAGTGATCAAGCAACATGAATTTATAGCTCAAGTTTTTAATAAACAAGAAAAAGCATTTGCTAAATTTTCGTAATAAAAAACAGCTTTTAAATAAGTCCATTTGAAAAATTTACATATTTTAAAAAAAGTAAATTTCAAGAAAACGTACTTTCCTTAAAAAAACAAGAAGTACTTTCAGAAAAGTTCCAAGAAATATAAGCACTTTTTAAAAAGGATACATTTTCGAAACAGTATCTTTCAAAAAGTACGTTTTATAATGTACATATGAAAATAGTACTTTTTAAAAACATTAATTAATTAATATAAAGTACCTTTCATAAAAATAACTTTTAAAAAATTGGTTTTAAAAAAGTATCATATAAAAAAGTACCTTATAAAAAGTACCTTATAAAAAGTACCTTTTAAATGAAGTACTCATATTTCAAAAATAACTTTTAAGAGTTCCTTTTGAAAGCAGTAATTTTTCAGAAAACAAATTTTAAAAACGGTACGTTCAGAAAGAGTACATTTTAACAAAAATACAGTTTAATAAAAGTAGTCTTTAGAAACAGTAGAAAAAGTATCAATCAAAAATACCCTAACAAAAAGTACTTCATCAAAAAGTACCTTCTAAAAATCGTACCCTTCAAAATAATTACCTTTTAGAAAAAGGACCTTATAAAAACTATCTATTAAATGAAGTATCCTCATAAAAACTACCTTTGAAAAAGGTTCCTTTTAAGATCACTAACTTTAAAAAAAAATACTTCTAAAAAAAGTACGTTCAAAACAACCAAATAATAATAAAATTTATTTATTCAGATAAGAAGCTTTTAAAAGCAGAAAAAGTACAATATAAAACACATACATTTGTACTTCAGAATACCTTTGAACGGAAAAGTACATTGTAAAAAAATATATTTGTACTTTAGAAAGTATCTTTTAAAAACAGTCTCCTCCAAAATAATTATCTCTTAAAAAAGTTACTTTACAAAAAGTACAATAAAAAAGTACGTATTAAAACAAGTATCTTTATAAGAACTATATATCAAAACAATAATTTAAAAAAAAGTACGTTCCAAGTAAGTTCATAATAATAAAATTAGCTTTTCTGATAAGAAACTTTTAGAAAAAGTAAATTTTTAAAAATTCTTTCGAAGAATTACTTTTCAGAAAGCATATTTTGAAAATAGTAGCCTTCTTGAAAATTATCTTTTAAAAAATAATTTTACAAAAAGTACCATAAAAAAGAACTTATTTAAAAAATAATCCTTTAAGAACCTCCCTATTACAAAAAGTTTCTTTTAAAAACAAAACTCTCAATAAATTTAAAATTTAAAAAAAAACTTTCCAAAAAATAACATTTTAACAAAAGTATCGTCTAATAAAAATAGTTTTTAGAAAGAGTCCCTTTTAAAACAAGTACCTAACAAAAAAGCCCCTCATAAAAAATTAATTCTTCCAACGATACATTTTAAAAACAGTATCCTTCAAACAATTTATCTTTTAAAAAAGTAACTTTACAAAAAGTACCACAAAAAAGTACATATTTAAAAAATTATGCTTTAAAAAAATTACATTTTAAAAAAGTTCTTTTTAAAAACAGAACTCTCATTAAAGGTAAAATTTAAAAAAGTACAAAAAAAGAAAATTTTAACAAAAGTATCTTTTACGAAAAGTTCCTCGTCATAAATTTTAGAAATAATACCTTTGCCAAGGTACATTTTAAAAAATAACTCTGTAAAAAGTACCCTTTTTAAAATTACATTTTAGAAAAGGTGCCTCTTCAAAAAACTACCTCAGAAAAAACCAAGTATTTAAAGAAGTATCTTTTTAAAAAAGTACTTTTTAAATAAAATTCAATATACCCATAGCATTGCAACGCACTGAAATATTCTCAGTCCTTATAATTTGTGGCGTAGCAATGTATTTCGTATTTCTCAGCAGATCTTGTTGTTCTTTTGCAAAATATGCTGTTTATAGATTTATTTCACTTTTTTCCCTGCAGTGTTCAATGAGCAAATGTGTTTGTTAGTTACGTTCTTTTTAAATTTTATTCATTCATCTATTGGCAACATGTGAATGTTTTAGGACCGTATTGGGTATTTTAGTTCGAATTCCATAAGCACATGCTAACTGTTTGTATTTGCCATAAAAGGCAAAACTATACTGAAGCATTCGCATTTTTCTTCTTCTTCTGCTTATTTTTTTATTTATTTTTATTTTCTGTGAGATTGTGGCGGTGGGTATATGCTTTTTCACAATTTTCGTTTACCAGTTTTTTTTTATTTCTTTTAGCAAAAAATTTGCTTTCTTTTTCTATTTTTTATTTTTTTTTTTTTGTTTTTCTTATATATTTTTATTGTATGGCAATCTTTAATTTAGTGTCTGGCACCAGTGGCAAATAGTTTTTCTTTTTCTATTAAATGACGTTTTATTTTTCAACGTTTCTTTACTTGTAGCCCTTTTCAGCTGAGTATGTGGTTGCAGATATGTGTGTGTGGGTGTGTGTGTGTGTATGTATGTGTCAGTATTGTGGTTGTAGCGACTGGCATCGATAAATTGACAAATTGTAGAAATGTTCAATTTGAAAAATTATTTAGAGGCAAAGTTTTTATTTGTATTTAATAGAGTGTTGAAAGTAAAATGTGGTAGCAAAGTTAACAAAAAAAAATTTTGTATTTCTTTTTTTGTTACAAAATAAATAAGTGAAGAAAAAGTATTTAAAAATATTCAAGCCAAAACAGTTGCTTTTTATGCAAAAACTTACTCAAGCATATGAATGTTATTAATGTTTTGGATGTAAATTTTAATTCTTGAAAAGGCATGACACAAATTAAAAACCATCAAAAGATTTAGGGGTTAGGGGGTGGGTTAAATGCTCAGCTATTGATTTTTTATATTTCAATTTAAAAAGCACGTTTAATTGATTGCTAATTTTATGTATTGAACTTCTGAGAGAGAGGTATAGCAAAGAGGACAAAAATTATTCTGATCTAAACAGTCACAGTTGCAGTTCAGCTAAAAGTGTGATTAAAGCACGAAACACATTAGCCACCTCAAGCTACCGACTTCAATATGTCACAAATAAATTATACACGTTTATATGTGAACGATTATTTAAACGACAACAAGGCAACACGGCTGCAGCTTGTTGCCCATTCTGAATTTATCGTTGTAATCAAATTAAACTAATTTCTACTTTTGTTGAATACAACACAAAAACAGTGTTGAAAACATTAAAAGAAAAATGGCTACAATAACAGCTTAAAATGTGGGAACAAATCTATTTTAGTAAAGTTGCTCCAAATGGAACAACATTTCCGTACGTGATGAAAAAATTAAAAATGTGAAAAAAAAATTCAATAAAAGAATTTGGGACGACCCAGTATTTCCAAGTTATGGATTTCTGAAATTTTCATATAAAATTACAGGGTGGCACAAAAGGAGCTATATGGTTTAAATGAAGTCTTCTTCACAAAATGCTGAAAAAAAAACAAAAAAAAAACAATAATTAAAAAAGTTGTAAAGAATTCAAATCATATAGACCCTTTTGTCGCACCCAGTACAAATGTGCATTGAGTTACTAAACAAATCATGTCAAGTTTCTTTAATATAGTGTATAGATTTTGAATAATTTCCAGTTTATCATTTCATATTAAATAGTAATTTTTGTGATAACGAATTTTTTTTAGCGCTTTTTTTTACATACGTATAGTTCAATGTGGTATCACTTTTTCCATTTCATATTTTTCAAATGTTTCTGTTTTGTTATTTATTTTAATTGGTAACTAGTTAATTTTTTTTTTGCTTTTAAATAATATAAAAATATATATTTCAGTGGAAATGAATGAAGTTCTAATGGAAGAAGTGCGCAACAATAAAATTGTATATGATCTGCGATACCCAGACTACAAGAATTTCAAAACAAGAATGATGCAGTTGCCGTCTTCAAAATAATTTAGTAGCCGACTGCACGGCAACGAATGCAGCCAACTGTATTTGTAACCTCTGTAGCTTGTAGCCTGCTGTTGGCGAATGTGTTTCATGCTTAACACCGACGATGGTCATCAACCCACCTTTGCCATATAGTATTAGAAAATTTTTGCTTATCACTACGATAGTTTAAGAAGTTTATTTTTTGATTCCCTTTTCTGGAAATTGCAGATTTTTTTTTTTAAATTTGCTTACTGCACAAATCAAAAGCCTTACCTACTCACAACGCAACGAAAACTGCATTTACTTTTTTACAAGAGCAATAAAAGTTCCCATTAACTTTGGCAAATAGCGTTTGGTTTGTATTTTGTTTTTTTTTTTTGCCACAAATTGACAATTCAATTTGAAAAATTGTAATTTGTAATAGATGTTGGCAAGTTTAACCACAATTACAATTATTTTTAATAAAATAAACTACACAAGACATTGATGCTGCATGCACGCATACTAATGAAAACCCACGCAACATTTACATTGTGCCATTAAATTATGCTGCAGATACACGAAAAGAAACTAAAGAAATGTATAAACAGTAACAGCAACGGAAAGAAAAGAAAAGAAAAAAAAACAAACGAGAAACTTACACGCACACACAACATTGACAGTATTTCTCAATTTGTAATCATTTTAATGTGTTTTAACCCGCAGCCATATACATATACACAATGTTGTTACGTTAAATAATGTTGTTGTTGTTGTTGTTGTTGTTGTTGTTGTTGCAATAACTACTTGTGTTTTTTTTCCGTAACGAATAGTGTGTGCACGTGTATGAGTATTTTACATTAAATAAAAATAAAAATCAAAAGACAACTATCACTAGTTCTCCTTAGAGCTCAAGATAAGATAGAGTGGGCAAAGAGGGGAGTGGGTGGGTAACCGGTAAGAAGAAGCAGAGGCGAATCAAAAGAATAACTACACAACTGACTGACTGAATAAGAAACAACTATAACCAGCCACTCATTTAGTGTAAAGCAATAACAACTACAACTGCAACTATAACAACAAGAACAAGAATAAGAACAAGAACAAGCACAAGAACAGCTCCATAGCATAAGATAATGAAAGTCGTGGTGGAAAAATTGAAATTGTAGCAAAGTGACATTAAAAATTAATTAAATTTGATTGCAACACTCACCACAGTGTCATTTAATTTAATGAATTTATTTGCACTTAAAACAATATACTGTACAACATGTGCAATATGTTATGGAGAGACAGAGATAGCGAGCGAAAAAGAGCAACACACACACACTCTCAGAGATAGTAAGACAAGCAGAGAGTGAAATTAATGAAGAATCATAAAATATATTAAAAGAAATCCCCTTAAGAAATACTTGTGATACTCAAACATTTTACAATTGAATGAAATCAAAAGTAAAAAACTTAATTAAAATTTAAAAAGCTATAAATCAAGTTTCAGGCTTATTTAAATATGTATTACAAATTAATTCAAAACGATTGCGATTGCTTTGAGTGGTAGAAATGTTTTATGGCGAAGCAACCAGAGCACCAGTGTATTAATCACATATTTATTTTAATTAATTTAATATGTTCAACAAATTTTCACTACTCTACACAACTTTCTCAACTGAAAAAATATTTTCCTTAAAAAAAAAAAGAAAAAAACTTTTTCCAACTTCCTCATAAAATCCCCTTCAAACTTATATGTCGTTTATAGAAGAGAAGAAAAAAAAATATGTTACAACGTTTTAAATTTTCTTTTGTGTTTACAAAATAATTTGAAGTAAAAAAAAGCTCTTCCGCCGGATATTCAACATATAATATTAGCTTGAAACGGAAGTGCTGCATATAAAATAAATATTTATTTTAACTTTTATTTCACTTTTTATAGTCTTCAGCATGCTGTAAAATAGAAAACCTGCAGCCAAAGATGAACTTCTTATGGGAAAAATTATGTTTCAAGAAAAAATTTCTTTGCTCTAACAAAAAATTAATATCCGGAAAATTTAAGAGAACAACAATATTGGTAATAAATTTCGTAAAAAAAAATAAGCGCTGCAGCAAAATAACAGACGGGTTTTTAAACAGCAGTACGTTCTTCTTAATGTAAAAGTCAAAAACACGAGTTTGTTTTTTAAACATTTCGATTGAAACAAGGAAATTAACTTTGCAAATTATAAATTAATTTTTTTTATATATATTTTTCAACTGTTTGATATTAAAATAATATCTTCAATGGCAGGCCCTTTAATCAGACATAAACCACAAGCTCATTTATGCATTTAACTAGCAGGGAAGGCGTGCTAACGTGCTAACGTATGCTTAATTTTAATTACGCAGTCAATGCAATATCCCAGCAACAACAACCACAATGATTAACAGCAACAACAGCAAACAAATAAATAAAAACGGCCAGCCACTTACAACATCATAAATTAAAAATAATGCCTACTCTTATTTAAACCCTAAAGTTAAATATGTTGACGAGTATGTCCATGTCAGCTTTAACACGAACTTAATACAGGGTGGCTCAAAATGACCGAAGGAGATTTGATTTCATTATAACGTCGTATTTAAGACATTATTATTAATTTATTTTTTTTTTATTTTAAATGCAGTAAATTAATGGCGAATATTTATAATTTAATTATGAAAAATTATATCTCGCAAGTGGTGTCCAATTTCTGCTTCCCACATTCGAATTCTATCCAAAACTTCAGATGTTATGCTATTGATTTCCTCGCGTATGTTATTTTTTAATAGTTGTATGGTTCTAGGTTTATATAATATGGATTTTTCCTCTCAAATAACCCCAAAGCAAACAGTCTGGAGTAGTTAAATCCTGTTAACGTGGAGGCCAAATAAAAACCGCTTGTACGGGAAATAATTCGTTCATCAAAAATGTTGCGTAAAAGCACCATTGTATCCCTCATAACGTGAATTTTGTATAGAAACATTCTTATTGTATACAAAATTCTCTGCAGCGAGAGGCCAAATAGTGTCAAACGTCTCCTGCTTGATGTTTCTCCATGTACCCGCATACTCTCCTGTACCCGTTCAATATCCGTCATCCGTGTGCACCGTTCGTCGTCTGGCGGTACCAGGAAAATTCCTCACTGCCTCTTGTTATTGAAAATTTGGAATCAAACGGTTTATTTTTGATTCTGATGGTCCAACGCGCACATTAAAATAACGACGATATGCACGCTGAGTGAAAACAGTGGGTCATTGATTTGAGAAATAAAGTTCAAAGATTTTGGCACGTTATTTAATTGTTTACTATTCCATTTGAAATACCCCAAGTCTTCTTTACAAAATAATGAAAACAAAAAAATTAAATTAAAAAAATTATAAGGAATTCAAACATCTTCGCTCATTTTAGGCTACCCTGTACAAACAGATAAAGAAACAAAAACAAAAAAAAAATACGATTTAATAATGCAGGTCCAAGAAATAAAATATTATAAACTAAATAAAATAAATTAGATAAATAAAATAAAAAACGCAAAGTAAGTAAAATAAGTCAATTAAATTAAATAAATAAGGCTAATAAAATATAAAAGAATATAAAATAAAATAATATACAAATATGTAAAAAATTAAATAAATCAAGTAAATTAAATAAATAAAAAATAAAATTAAATAAAAAAAATTAAAAAAAATAAAATAAAATCAATAAAAAATATAAAATATAAACTAATGAAATAAAATAAATAAAAAATAAAAAACAAACTAATGAAAAAATAAATAAAAAATACAAAATAAATAAAAAATATAAAATAAATGAAAAACATAAAATAAATATAAAATATAAACTAATGAAGTAAAATAAATAAAAAATATTAAATAAATAAAATAAATTAAAAATATAAAATAAAGAAATAAAAATATTTTTTTTTGACAATAAATAAAAAAATACAAAATAAATAAAAAATATAAATTAAATAAAAAACACAAAATAAGTAAAATAAAAAAAAAAAAAAAAATATAAAATATAAACTAATGAAGTAAAATAAATAAAAAATATAAAATAAATGAAAAATATAAAATAAAGAAATAAAATGTTTTTTTTTTAATTCCTTTATTTATTCCCGATTTCCTTAAAAATTTATATTTCATCTTCCATTAATACAAACAAAAATAAAAAATATAAAATAAATAAAAAAATAAAAAATATATAACTTCGAAAATAAAATCAACTACGTAAAAACTTAACGAAATATATAAACATCCTTTCAACATAACTTCCTATACAGCATATATGAAGTGCTTGCTCTTGTAAAATCGCACACTGCTCGCAGCGCGTGGCGCGACATGCATAAATATATTATATACCTTTTCTGCCTTCCTCTTTTGCTGTTTGCAGCTACTACACCGCATCATCTCAATACATTCAAATTACAAAAGAATATTTAATTACAAAAAATTTTGCATAATTACAGGCGGTCGTGAATAAAGAAAAATAAAATTGCGAAAAACGCAGATAATAAAACTGCATAAAAATCAAGCTCAGTGTGTATTAAAATTTTTCCAGAAAAATACAAAAAAAAAAAAGAAATTAATTTATGTAGACGCATGTGTATGTGTATATGTGTTTCCTGTTAGCGAAAATCACAAGACCATTGGCCAGTTGCTATAGCTGCTGCTGTTGTATATTATGCATGCATATAAAACGTTTCGTGGCCACAGGTTTATAAATCAACCATAAAACTGGAAAACAAAAATTATATTTAATAGAATATCGTATAATATGGAGGATGGCAGATATGTGTGGATGTATGTGTGTATAAGGGATTTGTCAATAAGAAAGAGTTATCTCTTATGTGATTTTAAAGCGCTGTTCTCGAACAGAGTAGAGTCAATTTAATGTTAGTGTTTAGTGCTGATCAAAAGACAATGGTGACGTTCTTGAGCACAGGCCTGACAGTGCCCGCATTAGGTACAATTATAATTTGTCATGATTGTCATCATAAAATTGCAGTTGGAATTTCGTAATCTTCATCATCTTCCTAGTATACTTTGTATATTTTTGTTAATAATTAAATGTTGAGTGCACAGTTCCCTGTGTGTTGGCTAATCACATGATTTATTGGAAAACTCTTTATATGTAAATATTCATCCATCTGTATATTCTTCTCTTTTGTCAACATTTAAACTTAAAAACACTGATAGTAAAAATAAAAAAACAGGACACTGCGACATATTGAAAGACAAAAAAGAATACACATTTTTGAAGAGGAAAAACGCTTGTGCTGCACATAAAGTAATTAAGAAAATCCTTAATTGAATGGGATTAAAATAAAAAGATACAAGAGTAACTTAAAGTAAGTACCCGGCACAAAATAATCATTAATAATTAATAAAACAGAAATGAAGTGAATAAGGGAATAAGTGAGTAAGAATAGCAACTCATTCAGGAACTTTTAAACAGTTTGCAGAATTGAAAATAAATAAAAGAATTAAAACTCAAGTAAAATCTAATTTAAAAAGAACTTAATTGCATACAAAGTTATGTGATGTATTAAGAAGATATTGAACACACCGGTGTTTGGTTAATTCTAATAGCTGTCATTGAAAAAAGAATGCGAGAATTAAAAAAAAAAAGTTTAATTAATGAAACCAATTGCGCCCTCTAGTAGGCACACCTTTTTCTATTAAATACTCTGGGATTAAACATTTAAAGGAGAAAGGAAACTTTCTGCTGGAAAAAAATTTCTCTCTATGAAGACAAAGACCAGTTAAAAGTCAAAGGCATAGAGAAAATTCCAAACGCACTATTTCCCCAATTATTATGGGAAATAAACATATTTTTCTTATTTTTTATGGTGACAAATCTTTGGATAAAAACAATTTATAAGGAAAATAACAAAGATTTTCATGAAAATGCTTAAAATTGCGCAAACGGATAAATATGCGAGAGTTGTATCATGAAGACTTTTAAATTGTTGCGCAACTTTCAGCAGTTGTTGTCAGTTTGTTAGACAAATCAAGAAAAAATTAATGAAAGAAAACATGAATATTTAAAATTTGTGTCTAAAAAGTGAAATTGGCTTTTAATCGAAAATGCCTTAAAAAGCCAAAAGTCTCTATTGCTGAAAATAAATTTTAAGAAGTCACAAAAGCAAATGATTTGCATACAATTTTTGACACAGCATTTGCAAGAGTGTGAAAATTGACATGTAGCACAGTTTACCGGGCTTTTAAGCGTTTTCTTGAAGACTCGCAATGATAAAAATATGTGTAAATTAATGAGGAAATTTGCAATTTCACTTTGATATATAAAAAAGCTAAAGTATTGAAAAATAAAAACAATGAACCGTGAGAAACTTAATTTTTATTTGTTGGCGATGATTAACTAAAATTTAATCCCCATATAATATGTTTTAATCATAAGTTAATGCTGAATTATTTAGTTTTGTTATGTTTTGTTAATAAATATATTTTTCATTGATGTGTAAACATCTATACGCTAGGGGGTAAAAATCTTTTTCACAAACAATCACAAATTTTTAGTAAGATTGTAATAACGATAACGCGGTGTGAGCTGTGTATGAGTATATTAGTGTAATCATACGGACAACAAGAAGTGCAGAGAAACTTAACAGCTGCATAGAAATACACTAACACCATCTAGTGCGCAATAGTAGTAGTAGTAGTAGCTACTAATTTTCACTAATTGTCGTACATTATGTTATCGTAGGCAAATAAAAACAAATAAATAAAATGAATACAAAAACATTTAATTTTAATAATTTTTAAAAAGATTTCATTACTAGATGTTTACACATCTCCCCTGTGATCGGACTCACATTATTTTTTTTATTTGAAATGTTATTTTGTTTATATTAAAGTGCCGATAAGCCAAATTTGTTTATTAACTATCTCGATTTTCCATGACAATCATCTGGTTCGGGAGAAATCATTGTTTTAGTAACAACCAGTGAGGTAAACAAAAGATGTTGCATACTATTAGGAGCTAGAAAATTGTAGCCACCTACTTTGTAGCAGTTCTAACACATTTTCGAAAGCAAAAAATTTCGCTTTTTTTTAAATATAAATTTGTATTTTTTTTTTTCGTTTATTTTTTTTAGGTCGTAATTTTTTTTTTGCACCAATTTTTTCCATATTCCTGTCATCCTAATTTATATAGGCATTTCTTTCCTGCCTATTCATTGTATTACAAAATTAATAACACTCATGTGTCATGTCAACTTAGCGTTTGTAAATTATTAACTACAAAATAAATTTCGTTTTTTTTTTTAACATGATATGGCCTGGTTAATGTGTTAAGTGCTTTTTACAAAATCTCTTAATGAAATGTAACACTTTGATTTACAGAAAAAAAAAGGAAAGGAAGCCTTGTAACCATTTAAATTTCACATAAAATGAATGTGAAAAGAAAAACAACTACAAATAGAAGTGCATGTTTTAAATAATTGTTAAGTGATGTAGTAATGTGTTGCATTTAACGTACATTACCCAACAACAAATTTGCATTGGCCATTATAATCTTTAACAAAAAAGAAACCAAAATGCTCTAAATGCTATGGCGCACAAAAGTATGCTATGCATTTTATTTTTCGTTGATATTTTTTGCATGTTGCCAAATGATAAATGATAAATAAGCGAAAACTTTTTAAATGTGTTAAAAATATTTTGTTAAATCACAGTATTTAAAAAAAGTGTTTGTGTATATGTGGGTGTGTGTGTGTGTGTGTGTAGGCATTTTGTTAAATTGCAATCAAATAAACATATGTGACAACAAGAAGTTGTTAATTTTAGTGTGTGTTATAGCTGACTGTTGGCCAGCATTTTATTAAAAGCGTGCTTGTTTTTGTTCATTGTTAATTTTTTTATTTATTCTTTTTTTTTCTTCGTATTTCATACGTGCTTTAAAGCTTGTTGTTCACTATTTCCACTTTGTTTATTATTGTTATTATTATTATTATTATTTTGTATTTGCGTTTAAAAATTTCATTTATTTATTTTTTGTAATTTTTTGCTGTCGTGCGTTGTACGAGTACGTATGCTGTGGCAATTTGTTGTGTAGCAAGGCCGCTATTGTTGCAAATTTATAGTTATTATTGCTGCTGTTGCCGCTGCTACAGTTGTTATTTCATAAATAACAGCCGTTTGTTGATTGCCGTTGCATGTTCTTCATGTTTTCTTGCTGGTTAAACCATGTTTACGTATATTTTCATCATGAAATTTACACTCAATTAACGTTGATTCGTAACAATTTTATACCAATTTTTATATTTATTATTTTTTTTTTCGTTGCTGCTATTGTTGTTGTTGTTGTATTTACCAGCAAACCATGGTAAAGTCGAAAAAAAAAATGTATAAAAAAAACAGAACCCTGTTCATTTGTTCATACATTTGTAAATAGATTTAATTGACGTGCTGTTGTGTATCGCTATCACACACATACGCTCTATAAATATTTAACAAACATAACTTATTTAAAGCTTTTTAATGTCAGCTTTAATGAAATAATAGCCAGTGACAATAAGATATGAAAATTATATTCATATGTGTTTCGTTGCAGCAGTCAAGTTGCACATGACTGTGTAGAAAAAAATTAAATAAAATATGAAAGATATGGGAGTATTTTGAATTTTTTAAATATATAATACTGAAGAAAGTGTAGAAATCTTGAAACATTTTTCCCCATTTTCAGAGAATTGCAAGGCAAATTGATCTTACTGCCTGGACGACGTTGGCACACGATATCCTTCGATCGCTTCATTACATTCAAAACGAATATACCATTTTAAATTTTGTTTTTGATATAATTAAGCGTCGTTCGATATTGTGTAACAACGTGCGGCAGGCAGTTGATGTAAGTCAAACTCAAGTGTGGCAGTAATTCTGATACTTCTAGTTGACCTAATTCTCAGCTGTAAGCCTGAACTTATGGCACGGTTGTAACATGTTGTACGTAGCTGGTACCCACATCTTCGCTTATATTATTATAATAACCTAGATATGTTTATAGTATTAATAACAAAGCATGTCCCTAAAATATATTAAATAGATTTGGAGAGGTCTACAGTTCCGCCCAGCCGTGGTCATATTTTTGAAATGCATATAAAAATCGGTTGGATAGCTATGGAGATATATACATATATTACGCTCTACGACTCCTCGTGATATTATGTAAAGAAAAAATCATCCTATTTGTCCTGATAGACGCTGATCTAGCTCTGTTTAAATTGTCATCAAAATCCAAACCGAATGTTTCGTTGAGACAGAAATTTCCAGGAGGTGTCGTCTAACTTTTCTTTACATTAAAACCATCCTAGCAATATTTCAAACAATATACAAAAAACATTTTCAAAATCGGTCCAGCCGTTCTCCGGTGATGCGCTTAACAACGAACATAATTTAATTTCTATGTCTGCATACAGATTTTCTTTGTATCGGCGACGGTCGCGTATGTGTACTGGGGAACTAATAAATATTTGGCATACCAACAAAAGTTGTTGCTGAAGTGAGAAAATTATTACATGCGATATTTATTTTTGAGTATGTGGCGCATGAGTGTTTTGAATTAATGAAGTTCCAATAATACGCATTAGCACGACTTCTTCTTGGGGTTTAATGATACCTGCCTCAAATATGTCACTGGCCGAATATGCCATTACGGATGGCAACTGGAAATTTCAATTGCATTTCAGTAGTTTTCTGGCAAACAGGGGGCAACACAACATAAGCTCGGTTGCCTTCCATAATCGAGCCATTAGTTTTGATTTCTCATTATCGCCCTTCATATATTTGTTTATCAATTTAATGAAGTTTGGAGAATCTATCATGGCAATAAAAACAGTTACCACTGTTTAACTCACTCTTTGATTTGTCGGTATGGCCAACTCGCCCAGTTAATTGGTCAATTGTTGCAATATTTATGGCAAAAATAAAATTTTTGTTTTCTTGCTGCATCCAGCAACTAACAAACAAGCAAATTAAGTTCATGTCATACAGTTAAAAGCACAACAGGAACGTAAAACGAAAAGAGAAAAGAAACCATTTCACGAATCAAGCAGCATAACAAAGAACGACAATACCACAATGTAATTAAATTTAAGTAGAAATACTCCAATGCTTAATTAAGTCATTGGAGCATGATATATAATATTTTGTTTTTCCTTTTTTTTTAATTCGTAATATAATAAAAGGCAGGCAGGCACTGGCCACCTAATGCAGCCGGCAAAATAAAAATATTCTGCACAAAGAATTAATTTTAATATTTTTCTCTTTCTTATTTTTTAATATTATTTTTTTTTGTTTTGTTTAAATAAGGGGTTAAAAATAACAAACTATATGTTATGAGTAAATAGTTGGTGAAGGCTTCTGCTGCATCTTATTCATCAACATAAATTTACCATTGGCATTTTGCTCTTTATTTATTTTTTAAGAATTTTTCTTTGCTGTATAACTTCGTGACATTATTATTTTTAATATATATTTTCACTTAACTTTAAAGAAAAAATATGTTTTTCATTCGGGGTCTTACACAGAGTCATTGTCATTTATGATGGCCTTTTAAAAGAAACTTAATGTTCCGTTGTGCATAAAAAGTGATTTTTATGTTTGACTTTTTTTCTTCTTTTGTTACTGTATTTTTATTTAAATTTCATGACTAAACAGTTTGAGAATTGCTCTATCACCGAAAGCATTAAAATGTCTTTTCGAAAGTAAAAAATGAACTGATGATATATTCTATTGAAGAGTACATTCGATATGTGCAGTAGATTTTGTAAGTTTTTTTTTCTTCAAGTTGGAGCGACGCGCAATTCAAATTTAAAAATTTTAGTTTTTTCAATGGCAATAAAATTATGCTTGAGGACTGTGGCGTATTAGTGTTGACTTAATATCGAACTAATAAATATTAATCATACGTAGCGGTTAGGAAATTTAAAAACATGCGGTATTAAGGACTAATAAAAAAATTTCACACTTTCCCTATATATTCTACTTTGGAAGTGCAAACGTCTTGCGCGACCATAAAAATAAACTCGAGTTACTCTTTAAGGAAAATAATAATAATTATAATAAATAGTCCTGAAGTTTATTTAAAGTCAATCCTTGCAAGTTATATGACTCAAGGTATTCCCATTGGCTTTTTGTTTTTAGTAATTCAAACACCATGTACTGAGTGGCCGTTTGGAGGCATTATATTTAGGCAACAACTACATTTGTTGAATATTCTTTCTTTTCGGATTACAAATGGTCAACCCAATAATTTTTATATATCGTAGGCTCTCCGATTCTCGGCGATGCTGTTGGTAGACTATATTAGGCCCTACTGAATATCGGAAATATTTATTTTATGCTGACTGTAGAATTAACACATTAACAGCTCACCATCCGCAGCAACTAAACGAAATGTAAACAGTACAATATAACAATATTCACTGCTCGGAAACATACGACTAAAAATACACCAATAGATATAGTATTATTTGTCCGCAACTTCCAAAAAATATTAAAACACTTGACTGCACAGTAGATGCAGCAGAATATTTTCTGCTCAGGTGGAATGGTTTTCTCCGACAAAAATAGATTTCGAAAGAGTTAATTGCTCCAGCAGTTAATAAAATGCTTATAGAGCTGCTGCACTCAGTCTGAAAAATTATTCTTTTTATTTCCAAAAAATAAACAGTAGCTAGATCGTTTTATAGGCAACTAGCTTATGTCCGCGGCTTTGCTCTATTACTATTATCTAGATCTAGATGTCATATATGGTATTAATAGTAGGCATGCATGAGCAAAATGTCATCAAAATATGTTAAATAGATTGTGAAAACCTTACAGTGTCCCCAAGCCGCGGTTTTATTAGGAAAAATATATATGAAAATTGGTGGCATAGCTACATATCACGCTCCTCGACTTCTCGTGTTACTATTTAAGGAAAATAATAAGCTAACTGTCGTTCTAGACGCCGAGCTATCTCTGTTTAAAATTTCATTTAAATCTGTACGAAAGTTTGGTAGGGGCAGAAATTTCCAGAGGTTGTCATCCAACGTTTCTTTCCTTTAAAACCATCCTCGGAATATTTCAAACAATACGCAAAACAGAAATTGTCAAAACTGGTCTAGCATTTGTCTGGTGATGGGCTTAGCAACGAACATAATTTAATTTTTATTTATGCAGATTTCTTTTGTATAGACGATTGTGGCGTATGAGTACTGAGGAGCTAATAAATATTAATCGTACGCATCAGTGGCTAAATTTTAAATGGTGGCGTAAGAGTAATAAATAACTAAATCGCAATCATACGCATTAGCAGTACATCCTCTTGGAGTTTAATGATATAAAATTCCCTGCTTCCAATATTGAGACGTATAAGTGATACTGAAATATTGAATATTAATTAAAGTTTGAAATAAACATTTAATTGGGGACACCGCTAATGGGAGAAATTAAATGAAATTATTAAATATTAATCAGACGCAAGATGGTGTTTTATTTCACAAGAGTAATAAGATGCCGTTAAAGGGTGCTTTAATTTGTCCCACAAGTCGTACGACATGCAACATTTTTGTGTAGAAGAGCACAAGTCAGATCATCTAAACATAATATGTAATGAAACTATAAGATTTTGAGAGAAAATACGGATGAAAATTTGACAGTCGTATGGCTCTCTTGATTTTTTAAAATTTTTCAAAAACCAACGCACACCATTAGATCAGGGATGCATTTTTATGTAAACAAATGTGAGAAAGCCAGGGAGGGAAAACTGCTTTCATAAATTTATACCAATTATAAAATCAAAATGTACATTTTAGACCACGACCGCACAATTTTATAAAAATAGACGTATATTTTCCAAAAGTACACTAAAAATTTTGACCACGAAAATAATATATTCCAAAGTTATAAAAATATTTTTCAGTGTTATTAAAAAATAAATTCAATTACACAAGAACTCCATCCCTGGGGAAAACAAGCAAACAGCTGTAGTTAAATTAAATGAAAATTTTTTCATCTCACTTGTTTTATCCATACCAATGGTGTTGTAAACGCCAGAAAACAACCGTCCGATTTTTACTCTCTTTTTTTGACATACGGATGGAATTTTATTTTATTTTCTCTGACATTTTACTTACGAAAAATCTTATCGTTTAAAGAGGCCTTAATAAGAGAGCGAAAAATGCAATGAGGCGAATTAAATTAGATACCAAAAGAATTTTCTTAATTTTTAAAAATATTTAATTTTTTTCTTGCACCAGCCATCATTGGAAAAAAGGGGTATTGTTAATGGACTTTGAATCTAAATGAAACCTTTTTTCAACAGAAAAGACAGAAAAGACCTCTGAATGAAGTTCCTTCCGGAGAATGAAGTGCTGTCAGAGCAAATTAAATTATGAAACTGAATAGATGTATATCTTCATCTGTTTTTCTCATTTTCTAGCATTCGGTGAAAGTAAAGTGAGCGCACACCTTCGACATTGACCTCATATTGTGGCTTTCCTTTAATGTTTCTGGCAAGGATATCTCCAGTAGTCAAACTACTACTGTGTCCGTTGTGGCAGCTCATCGTACGCACCTTCCAAAGTAAATGTACAGTGCAATTCCTCATAACCGACAACGCAGGAATATATACGTGTCAGGTAATATATTCTCGAAAAGAACTTGCAAATAAAAAAATGGAATTTCATCTGAACCAAGAAGCAACAGTGCCCGCCCACAAGCGGTGTGCTAAAAATTTTCATTAACGAAAATCTGCCCATTAAATTCATTAAACTTTTCTAAATTTCTTTACAATAAAAATCTCTGCATAAAATTTTATTTTCAACTATTATTGAAAAACACTAAAAAATTTTTTTCATTTACAAATTCTACCACATAAAAATACTCATTCAGTTAGAATATTTCCTTCCATTATTTAGTTTTCTGCCATGTAGCAAATGCTTAATCATCAAAACGTGTTGTTTGTTGCAAGTACTTAAGTAGAGAACACCGCCAGGAAAATAATATAAAGATAAATAAAATTATTTCTAAAAAAAAAACACATACACACACACACACACACACACAACCACTTGAGTCCTTAGAAAAGAGAGCCTTTAGTTGAATTTAATATACAAATATATATAGAAAAGGAAAAAAAAAACACAAAAACAACGTTGGCAAATTGAAAAGGGATATGATGCCAAAATTGGAAATAAATTGTAAAAAATTGAATCAAATTCACATATAAATGACAAATAGACAATGAAAAGAGATTGTGCAATAAATAAAGTGGGAACGCGAGATGAAATAAGTGGAAAATTTGAAAAGCCTGTCTAGTTGTTGTTGTAGACAAATAAAAAACATTTGAAGCAGTCTCCATATATAACATATACAAGCATGCATGCCTGCATGCCTCTACTGACAAGGACATGCACATGAGCCTTGTCTTATAAACTACAGTGAATTGTAGCGTGTTGCTGCAAGCTTATGCAATACCCTACTACTTAATATGTAGTTGCGGCTTAAATTTCTAATAGATTTAATTTTGGAAAATTAAAAACAAAATAATTAATTTTATATTTCGTTATTAATTTCTTTCTTATTTAACAAACAAAAAAAAAACGTTTGAAATAATTTTTTTTTAAACAGAAATACTTTTTTATTTTTTTTTTATTTAATAGACTTTTTTGCATGGAAATAATTAAGCTAATTATTATTATATTGAGTATAGTGTAGGGTACTTCACTTCGTACCACTGCTTAACCAACATTTGTTTCTTTCTCTCCGATTGTTTGTTTGTTTGTTATTTTTTTTTTTGTATGTAAAAAAATCAACAGATACTGATAGCAATTTTATGCTTGCAAAGGCATGAAAAGCCTTTGTTCGTGTCTATTTCACGTTATTTTGGCTACGAGCCGTTGGTAAATAACAACGTGTGACAGTCATACGTATGCGAACAGCAGTTGCATTGACAAACAAACACTCAATACACATATTTTTTTTTTAAGGCCGTCATACATATATTGGCAGCACACAGAAATATGAACTGGAAAAAAATATTCAAGATAAACTCACGTAAATGTGAGGCATAAGTAACTGTAGTAAATGCAACATATGTTTTGTCAGACAGACAGACACACTGGGCGAAAAATAGACAGACGTTGTTATGAAAATTCTTCAAAGTTGCAAAAAACACAAGGAAACTTAGAAGCAAAACCATGATTCTAAAACAAATTTTGAGGTTTTTTTAACTAAAGCTTTTAAGTAAACTACTGCAGTGGTTTAATTGTTGTATTAAAGTTTGATATGTTAAACATCTTTAGCGAATTAATTTCTTACTCGGCGATGGTTCGACAAGTACAGCTGTCAATATGTAGAAAGAATTTATTCAATGCACAGTGTGGCCAGCATCTGGATAAAAAAAAGCTAAATGGGTTTTTAAAAAGGATAGAAAAAGCTAAAACAGCAAAAAAAGCTAAAAAAAGCTAAAAAAAAGTTATAAATTTTTCATTGACAATTCACTTATCTCACTTATTATATTAAAAAGATAATTTCATCGTCTCGTTGATTTCTAAATAAATAACAACAAGTGTTCTAATTGAACCTTGCATCATCAATATCCTGCTATTTTTAACAGTCATGACTCAACCTGCAACCTTGATAGATGACAATTAAAAACGACGCCTTTAACACAAATTGAAAGGTATACGCTTTGACCATGCATTGTAATTATTGCACAGTTCATATAACTAAAGCATTGCAAGATCATTGTGCAACACCTGGATGGCTTGAATTTGAGAAACTGTTGAAAAACTTGAGTTCTTTTTCTTTTTTTTTTTTTTATCTAGGACCAGCACTCAGGAGAGGACTCCTACACATGCGAAGCATTGTGCTGGGAACTATAGGAAAGGGATAGTAGGAGAAACGACAGGAGGTGAAGCTTAATTAATTATTTTGCAGCTCTGCTTTCGCACGTTCTTTTGTTTTTATACTCGTAGCAGTGCTGAAGCTTCGGTTTAGTAGCCATTTTTATTATTATTTTACTTCGCCGGTGCTACACAATACCGACGAAGGAGGGCGTTCTGATGTGATTGTGGATTGCTATCAGCTGAAGCCGGTATTCTTCAGTGACCAGTGACTATGCCTTCGCCACGGAAACAGTTCGACAACAACCAATACAAAACCCCACTACTGCACACCAGAAAAATGCGAAGTGGTTTTATAATTCAGTCTGAAACTGGGGTTGAACCCACAACTTTTGGTTTTGTAGTCAACGTGCTAACTACCACAACCATCGCCACCCTCAAGTTAGTGATGTGAAGAATCGTATATCGGGAAACGAGAATATCGCCGGTGTAGTCCATAGTTTCAAGCAACTGTTACTGTTTGCCCTAGCCAACAATCATTAATGATTTTATGTAAGATATTTATATGAAAGAAGATATTTAGACGAAAAAAAGTCGCCAAAGTATTTTTCCTCCCGAAAACACTTTGTAATATAGCAGTAACTTTATTGACGAAAGTTAATCTACTTTAGAATAATTTTATTTGTAAAATCACTTTTTTGTTTCTACTCAAAAATTAAATAAGCTTGACTTATGGGGTTTCTGAAATACACGGTTCATTTGGCAGTGTTTAATTAATGAGCAAAATTTACGGAATTTATTTATATTTTCCAGAAATATTTTTAAATATTATTTTTTTATTCGTAAGTAGGAAATCGTATGAAGATATGTTGCAGGTTTTTCATATTATTTTATTGCAACTTGAAAAAAGGAGATATGATGGGCTTGTGCTATTTACAAGCTACGGAGAAAAGTTTTTCAATTTTTTAATTGCAATAAAAGGCTACAAGTTGTGATGAAAAATTTTTTTCATTTTCATTTTGCGTTTCGTAAATTTTGAGGAAAATTTAAAAAAAAATTTGATAATTTTCCTAGTTTTTCACTTTTTTTTAATATTAATTTTACTAATTATTTAAGCTTAAAAAATATTTAATTTTATTTTTATTTTTGTAGTTTTTTCACCTTTTTTTTAATATTAATTTTGCAGGTTTTCCAGATTATTTTATTGCAACTTGAAAAAAGGATATATGACGGGCTTGTGCTATTTACAAGCTACGTGGAAAAGCCTTGCAATTTTTTAATTGATATAAAAGGCCACAAGTTGTGATGAAAAATTTTTTTCATTTTCATTTTGCGTTTCGTAAATTTTGAGGAAAATAAAAAAAAAACTGATAATTTTTCTAGTTTTTCACCTTTTTTTAATATTAATTTTACTAATTATTTAAGCTTAAATAACATTTAGTTTTATTTTTATTTAAATATTTTGCTACTCATTTGTGTAGCTGCATCAGGAAAATTGAGCAAAATCTCATATTAAACGTTTCGCTCTCATATGCCTCTCACTGTAGATGAATCAACAAATGTAACTAGTTGCTTGCCGGCAAACACAATTGAATTGAATTGTATGTTGGCAAAATTACAAAAAAAAAAAATTAAAATAAAAAGTACAGAACCAAATGCAAGTGGAAAAAACTGTACATATTGAAAATCAAATAAAACAAATTGTGAGCGCATAACACAAGGGAAATGAATTATTTATGAAGTGGTTGTTGCTGGTTGATTTTCTTCTTTTTTTTTTTGTGTTTTGTTCTCTGGCTCGTTCGAATTTTATAATGGTTTCAACACTTTAACCATACGGATTTATTGGCCAGGCAAGGCGAGTTGGGGATATTCTTTGTACGTATATAAATAATATTTCTACAGGCTCTATATGGCGACGATAGAAGGTTTGGGCTGGCAAAAGCTTTTGTGCACAAATTGTCCAGAAATGCATATTTTTTAGTCATACAAAGACATGCGAGTGGACTTGTTGGATTTTTCTTTACTGAAGAGGGTAACGAAAACAAGAAATTTGTATTGCAAGTTTTGGACTAAAATAAATGAATATCAATTGCCACTAGTTATTTTATCACAAGAGAAATGTTAACACTAAGTTTCTTTTCTTTTTGACTTACTACTTCTTCTTCAACTCGCAGTTCCTTATAAGCCTTATCGACCCACTTATTGCCATTGAAAAGCCTAAAACTTTAATTCCCATTAAAACTGTTACTTCCGGCAAATATGCTTTAACCACTCGATCTTTTTTATTTTTTCACTGAATTATACGCCATGTTTGTTAAAGTCTTATTGCATGTCGGCAGTTTATTTCCTGTCATTTATTTATACTTTATCCTTTGTGTTTTCTTTTTTCAAATACTTGTTGCTTCTGAGCTTTGAACAGATACTCGTACATGGGAGTTGAGTTTAAAATGAAATATTTCTTACACACACAAAGACAAATTGTGCAATTGCAATTTTAGTTGCCTTTTAAAATGTTATTGCTGTTACATTTTTTAATAAATTTCTTGGCAAAAGCCAGTCAAGTCTTTATGGCGGCTAAAAGAAATAAAAACGAAAAGAATTTCTAGGCGTGTGTGTTGTTGAACAATTATTTGTGCAGTTGAGTTGTTGCAAAAGGAAATTGAATTTATTTTGATTTGGCCACTTCTTTTTTTGAATTCTGAAAATTGTTATTAAAAGAATTTTCCCCAGCAATTGAGTGAAAGAAGAGCAACTAGTTTCCTGCTAAATTTAAAATCCAAAAAGTCGTAGCCTTGGTGACTTTTCTATAGCATTAAGCACTTAACAGCAAGCATTGAATTGAACCCAGCACTCTTAAACTGTAAGGCAACCTAAATATATAAATAAATCTAAGTTTGGTTAGGCAGACTCACACAAGCCGTCGGACAATCTGTGTCTCACCCAGTTGGATCCAAACATACCGCCGTTGTAGCGCCAAGTTATCAAGCAACTCCGTAGTCCAGATGAGCACTGCTATATCGTCTTAATCCTATTTTCCTCATCCTCACGAAACTCATAATAAGCACATGGAAGTAATTTTTAGCTACCGTCACTTTCCATTTATGAAAAAAAAGTAATAACGCGTCTAAAGTTATCCTCTCAAATAATTTGACAAGTGTAAGAACTTTGTGAGAATTATTTGCAAATTAAACTTCCGCTCTCAACTCAAGTTGCAAGTGCAGCTCGCTTCAAATGGAAATTAAAAGCGGAAAAATCACAAACTTTTTGTTCATATTTTTATGAAACACAAAAATAAAAAATATTTTAATTATGACACTTTTTATGTGTGAGTATGTGTATGAATGTATTAATGTGTTTGTTATTAATACGTGTAAAACATTTTGTTTTAAAAACATGACAAACGATTTCTCTCCTGTTGTACCTTCCATAGTTTTGTATGCATATGACAACGATTTTACGCTGACAGTTATCCTTTCTTATATTTTCATGCTGTTGTTGTTATTGTTGTTGCTGACACTCATTTCAGCAATTCTAGAAAGGAAAAATTAAAATAATGTAGATGAAGCGAACTAAAAGTGAACTCGAAGAACAACAGGCCAGTAATAAGAAATAATAATAATAACAACATGCAACATGGCATAATGTCCTCTTTTGTTGTGAATTTTGTAAATGAATTTTTGATAAATTGTGCAGCAAGCAAACGTAACAATAACAGCAGCAACAGCAATAATAACAACTGCAACAGTAACGAGCACTAGTAATAACAATAAAAATATGCAACACTCATATAAAATCACACAAAAGCCATGCCTGCCTGAGCATGCACGTATTAACTCACCCATACATAGGCAGGGCAAACACAAAGTGCGTAAATGCAGTTTTATCAAATTATAAGGACTAGAATCATACAAACTTTTTCACTACAAAATATTTGACATTTACGTTTATGGCAAAAAATTGTTGGACTCGGTGGTTCAAAATGCCGTCATGATCATGGTCAACTGGGGCTGATAGACTAGTGCACTAGTTGCTAGACTACTGAAGCAGCCACCTTGTATGATATGTTTGCTAAGTAACGTAGTAGATTAGAGTGAAATGTCTGAATTGCTGTCTAAATAATTTAAAAACTTGCTTGCGATCAGCAAATACAAGTCGCTGTGTTCTCTTCTTATTATTGTATCTGTTATTTTTTACTCAATCAACAAAACGAAAAAGACAGTTACGCCTGCGAACGATGAGATTTGCACTGGTGGGCCTGGAATTTAGTTTTGAATATTTTAAGTACAAAATATGCTGATACTTAGTGCAATACCGACTGCAGCTGATAGCAATCCACAATCACATCAGAACGCCCTCCTTCGTCGGTATTGTGTAGCACCGGCGAAGTAAAATAATGATAAAAAAAAATGGCTATTAAACCGAAGCTTCAGCACTGCTAAGAGTATAAACAAAGAACGTGCGAAGGCCGAGCTGTCAATTAATTAATTAAGCTTCACCTCCTGTCGTTTCTCCTACTACCCCTTTCCTATAGTTCCCGCACAATGCTTCGCATGTGTCGGAATCATCTCCTGAGTGCTGGTCCCTGATAAAAAAAAATTATAAATAGAATTCAATACAAAGAAACGTGTATTTGTGATATTTGGGGATGCCCGGGGGATATTTTCAAATTTGTTTAGGGATGTGAAGAAAAGGTAGTTGACTCCACTGCTGCTGCCTTCTATCTGGCTCTCTCTCTCTCTTTGAAGATTTAAACCCACCACCATATCCCATTGCTAACATTAATTTCCACCTGTATATTTCATATAGTCAGCGTTACCATATATTTAAAAAAAAATAAATTTTAATTAAAAAAAAACGGAATTTTTCAACAGAAAACTTTTCACACAAAAGTGTCAAAAGTGAGGGTGGCGATGGCTTAAGTAGTCTGCACGTTGACTACAAAACCAAAACAGACGTGGGTTCAATCCCAGTTTCTGACTAAGATAATCAGGTATGTGATGGAAATCGATCGATTTGAAAAGTAAATCGTCTTGGGAAATCGACAGTAGTGTGATGAATTTCGACCGATTTCATATTCCATATTTGTTTCGTTTCCACATATCTTCTCTAAATACAACTCTATAAAATCTAATAATACAACTGTAAAATATGTAAACATATCTGTATGTGTATGTGAGTGACGTTTGTAAAATATTTAAACAAAATAACAAAATAAAATTTGTATCAACATATTTTATAATTTTTATTTATAAAATGCCTTTTTTTGCTGCGGTTTCGCTAATTCTCTTGGAAGAAAATCATGCGATGAATAGCGAAAATATTCTAAAAAAACGTTTAAGAGATAAATCGGATCCCTTAATTTTACTAGATGAAATGTGGGTATTTAAATTTTTAAATTTCACTTCTATAATAACTAGTATTTATTTAAATAGATTTGTTGAATATTTTCGTTTAAATAAGGACGGATTTATAATCATTTTTTATTTATTTTTTTACTTTTTTTCTATATTTCCTTACATTTTGTTCAAGTAAAATTAAACGATTTGAAAACGAATTTAAACTGGCATTATCGAAATGCGTCACATGTTAAAAACGTCCTTTTTTTCAATAAAACACGATGGAATATGAAATCGTCACAACAAATCGTCACATTCATCACACTATTTGTCGATTTCAAAACGTTTTAACGCCGAAAACGATTTTTATCACATACCTGAATAAGATAGTGAAGCCTCACCTCCTATGATTTCTCCCTACAATCCCTTTCCTATAGTTCCAGCACAATGCATCGCATGTATAGGGGTCATATCCTGATTGCTGGTTCCAGACAAAACAAAAAATCCTCGATCCGCATATATATATGAGTTTAAATGTTGGCAACGTTCCATTCCTCTTTTCCACGGCTCTGCCATGTTGGTGCAGGTCATTTATTTATGCTTGCGTAAGTGTTTATATATGCAAATGTATGCGTTCGTCATTATGTTCGCTTGGATGTGTTGGCATTTATGTATGTGTGTGCAGGTGTAGTGGTAGTTTGTAATAAAATGCAATTTAAATTGCATTTTGTAACATTTTCTGTTTATATGCAACTGACAGTGCACACAATAGCAAATGTTTTTTAACATCTGCATCCAAATGCGTTAAATAACAAATTTACAAATACACCCACACACACACACACACACACAATCACCGAGAAGTAAGATTGCAGGAGACAAAGAGAGTGAGAAAGAGAATATGAGATTTAGCAAATAAAAGACAATATAATGCAGCAGTATGTCTACGTTATCAGACCTGGAACCGGAAAATGGGGGAGTGTATTGGAGTTGTTGCATAAACTTGACTGTTAAAATTAACCAAAAAAGAAAAAAAAACAATTTTTCATAAATTTGTTTGTTTGCTTTTGGCTTATGCAATGCTTGATTATAAACGAATATTTTTATTACGTGCACTTTTATATTTTTCAGTCGTTGCATTTCGAAAGCTTCTTGTTAATCTGTTTGCTCTGTTGCAACACAAAAGTTGTTTAATACGCTTGTTACCCAATTGTGAAAGCTAACAAATGAAATGTGAAGAGTGCTTGGCAAAAGTATGCTGCCTACTGTGGCCAACTAGTCGTCTCACTAGGTACGCTACAAGTGGTGTTTAAATTAGTTGCATGTTTTTGCAGAGGCCAAATACACTTGAGGGAAATTTTTACTTTTATAGTTTCATATCCTTAGCCAATGATGGCGTGTAAAATATTTTCTAGTGCTCAGTGTAGCTTAAGCAATTGCTGTTGATGATTGTCATGTTGGTTAAATCTATTGTAGTTCTTCAACTTTTTTTTGTTTAGTCGTTGCTGTTGCATAAACTAACAACTTTGTATGCAGCAAACGTTTTGACAAAAACATAAAATTGGTTTGAAATAAATCTGAATTTATTTAATTGGTTTCATAGTTTCCATTTATTTGTATTGCTTCTTGTGTTGTTATTATTGCTGTGTTAACCTTTTGTAGTTGTCAACATTTTGATAGAAATTATTAAATTTGTTTAATTTCTGTTCCTTCTTTTATGATTATTCAAGTTAAAAATCACGTTTTAGTTTTAAATGTGCACATGTGTTGCACAGTATGATTTATGAATTCAAACAGAATAAGTATTTGCATAAGAATATTTAGTTGGCAATTATATTTATTATTCAACAATAACTGAATGAATAGATGTATGTAAAAATAATCAGAAAATTATCTTTATTTTGTTTAGGTCAGATTGGTAAAATAGAAAGAGAAATTCTCTTAGTCATCACACCAATTATCTGTTACTAAACCAGACCGAGTTTTGATACTTTAACCGATTTTAATCATGCCGCCTTGCGATATGTCACCAGTGTGCTTTATAAGAGGGAAGCATAAGGTGAGTGCCTTTTTAGCGGCAAGAAAACAATAGGGACAGAGCAAAGAGTAAAGAGTTCCTTCCACTCCTGCTCATCATCGACCTTCCTCCTCCTCTTCATATTCCTCCTCTTCTTCCTTCTCCCCATATTCCTCCTACTCTACCTCCTCTTCCTCCTCAATCTCTGCTTCCTTTTCATCCTCCTTCTCCTCAATTTCTCCCCCACCTCTGTATCCTCCTCCTCTTCATCCTCTTCTTCCTCAACCTAAAGACAGAGCAAAGAGTAAAGAGTTCCTCCCACTACTCCTGCTCTTCATCGTTCTTCCTCCTCCTCTTCATATTCCTCCTCTTCTTCCTTCGCCCCATATTCCTCCTCCTCTTCCTTCTCTCCTTCTCTTCCTCCTCAACCTCTTCTTCCTTTTCCTCCTCCTTCTCCTCAATTTCTCCACCACCTCTGTATTTTCCTCCTCTTCCTCCTCCACGTCCTCACCATCGTTCTTCCTCCTTCCCCTCACATTCCTCCTCATCCTACCAACTTCTACATTCAATCTTTTAGCGTGCAAATCAATATGTATGACAAGGCCACTTTAATACCGCTATTGCAATTTCACTTTTTTTTTAACAACACAAACTCTACAAAGCTTGTATAGCTTGTCAGCAGAAACACCCAGGGTCTAGGCGGGAATCGAACCCGTACCTCTATATTCATAATGCTCATGCACTAGACTACGGAGGCACTACGGAGGATTATGTACAGAATATTTTGAGTGTAGTGACTAAAAGCCCCTTGATAAGCTGATAAGCTAAAGCGTGTTGTTACATCAAAATAATTTTATATAAAAAATTTGTTATGGTAAAATTTTTACTTTTAGTTTATTTCGGTCCTCCAAATAAGAGAAATATATACCAAAAATTTTTGCAATGCACCTGGATAAAAGTTTGTAATATAACACAGTGCAAATGTCAGTGATTTTAAACAATCTACTTGTAGCGTAAATTTAGCCAAGAATGAAAGTACTTTTTGTTAAGACGCCGTAAAAGCAGCAATTAAATATTAAAAGTAGCAATGAAGCACATTAAATCATATTCAACTTTCCTTGTTAAGGGATGCAAACAGATGATTCATATGAACCACAAAGAAAGAAAATATTTCTTCAGCTTTCTGCAATTCCAAAATAATATTTTTGTGCCTTAATAACACACAAACAAATATTAATGATCTTGAAAATTTCTAGTTTCCTTGCCATTAATATGGCAACAAATTTGTAATTAAATTGCTTCTAATTACCGCCATTATTAACCTCATTTCGAAAAGTAAACAAATATGATTTGTAATTGCCTTTAAAATACAACTAAACTAGCAGTCCTTAATAACAAAAAAAAAAAAAAATAAGTAGAAAAAAAAGCATTTAAACCACTGTGCTGGACTGGCAACTACAGTTACGCATCAATGCTTTACTAAATTTGACCACAAACACACACACAACAGGCACACATTCGCTCACTCACTATGGCGGCATTAAACTGCACTTAACTTGCTGGAGATTAAAATGTGTATCTCAAATGTAATGAAAGGCTATCTAGAACTAAATTATAAGCATGTTTGTGCATAAATTTTTATATATGCCCAAGTGTGTGTGTGTGTCGAAGTGTGCGTGTATGTGCGTGAGGAAGTGTGGCTTATTTCATTATGCACGACTGCATGTGCATTTATAAACTATTTTTGTTATTCTTAAGCGAAGCTGTCGCTTGTTGTTGTTGTTGTTCGTTATTAGATGAATAAATGAGTGATGCCTGTATGGGTTAGGCCATGAAAAATGTATGTACGTTGTATGTGAGTGTGTGTGTGTATGTGTGCTATGGGTTCCTATGTGAATTATCGTGATAAAATGTTTCAGTCACAAGAAATTTTTGCTTAACACTTTACAACCCCCTCAGCCACCCCTTTGAAATTCTTCTACGCCAATGTTTTGCTTCGATGGCAGAGAGCTCATGATGATCACAAACAAAAAAATGCGTTAAATGCCAAAACAACGAAACACAAAAAAAAAAATATGAGAAAATTAAGTTGAAGAAATATTTAAAACGCAAAATGAAAAAACCAAACCAAATTATGGCCGCCATAATAATGACAAAACCAAACCAGGGACAAAGTTAAAAAAAAAAAATTAAAATAAAAAAAGAAAACAAATAAAACACTTCAGTGACTTGTTGGGCTGCTTCATTGGCTCGAGAGAGTATGCGTGTGTGTGTGTGTGTGGATATTTGTCCTTCGCTTGGCTGGTTGATGGTTTGTGTTCGTTGGCTGTTTATTTAGCTGCGTTGCTTGGACTGTCACTTTTTGCTGTTTATTGTTGTTGTCATTTTATTTTTGTTATTTCTTTTTTAGTTTTGTCAGTCGTTTATTTTTTTTTTGCCTGCTGTTACTGCTGCTGCTACTGCCGTTGCTGTTGTTGCAACTATGTTGTTTTGCCACTATCAATGCTGATAATAAACTCTTTGGCTGCTGTTGATGCAATTGCAAAAGCATTTCCACGCATATTAACATAATCAAATTGGATTTGTATATCATCATATTTTTGCCACTCAAAACAAAAAAGCTCTGCTCATCATCATCTCCATGCTGGATTTTATATGCTGCCTTTGCATTTCGACCAACCACCACCGCCTATTACCACGGGCAATAATTTCAACATCAAATAATTTCATTTTTTCCCCTTCTCTTATTCATCATTTGCAGTGGCATTGTAAACCATATGTAGGCACAGCCATGCACGACTGAATGTGTGTGTTTGTGTGTATGTATGTATGTTTGTCTGTGCATTTTGGTAGCGGTGATGAGCTTAATAATGTGCCTGCATCAACATCAACTTAAATCTGGTAGTTTGTGAATGGAAAAAATTTCAATAAAAGAAATAAATTTAAGTAACCAGTGTGACATTAAAACCAGTTAAACAGTTGACCTTTTCGATTGAAGTCCTTAAGGATGTTGCTGATTTTATGCCGTTTGGAGTGTATTGATAATATTGTGTATATAAAATATGAGGTTGGGGATAATAATAATTATGCATATTTTAAATTAATTTTTTTTTAGTTCCGAGTACCTCCGGGTTGCGCCCAAAGTTTTATTATATTACCCGTTCATCACGATTTTTGTTTCTCTTTTTATTTGAATAACAATAAAATCTGACTGTATGTTCCCAACTGAATTTCTTCGATACCTATAATAATTACCTTTCCAATGAGCCGCAATAGTCTGCAGATAAACTACGGATAAACTACGGATAAACTTGCCCGGAATACCCTAAAATCAAAGTTCCAAAAATAGGTGAATTTTTTAATTTTTTTTTATTGTTGATAATATTATACTAATGAAAATTCTTTGTGGGAACAAAAGTTTTTTCTGTAGTGCTCCACATTTATGCATGTATAGACAGAACATTTTTAATATCAAAAACAAAAAAATTTTCATTTCCTTTCAAAAATATATTTTTTTTTTTAAATTTTGTGAATACAAATTATTATTTGCTGACGATGCTATTTGGTAGCGAAATATTGAAAATGAATAATTTTAAAAAATTTAATAAAAACGACCATCGGTCAAAAGAAATATAATTAAAAAATTTAATAAAAGATAAATAAAAATAGAAATGAGACAAACAATAAAATTAATTAAAAAGGAACTAAATAGTAAAAAAAACTAAAAAATAATAACATTTCTGTTTTGTATGCGTTGCCATTGAACTGTTTGAATTTAAAGACTAGAAACGCTTAAGAATAAACCAGTTGTAATATAAATAAAATAAGTGGATCCTATTAAAAACACTTAAATAAATAACGAAAAACTTTTTCCCACATTTAAAAGCTTCCACATTTTGTTCGCATTTTACAGGGTGGCGCAGAATTAGCTATATGGTTTGAATTCTTTATAACTTTTTTAATTATTTTTTCTTTGTTTTTTTTTCAGCACTTGGGGAATTAATTATGAATCATTACACGATCGAACACAGCACATACTGCCGGTGCCTCAATGGCTTTGTTATGGGACATATTCGGCGAAAGCATTATTTAGCGCACAAGCAATTTCAACTGGCCTCCACGTTCACCAGATTTAACAGGTCCTGACAGTTTTTTTTTTGGGATATTTGAAAGAAAGAGTGTACGATAACAAACCAAGAACCATACTCCAACTAGAAACCAACATTCGAAATGAAATCATGGCCAGTACACCCGATATTTTGCGATTACACCCGAACTTTTGTGAAAAGTTATGGAAATATGCTAAAAAGAGCACGTATGTGCGAAGCAGCAAATGGACATCGCTTACAGGATATAATTTTTCAAAGCTAATTGCAAAAAAAAATTCCCCAATAATATACTGTATTTAAAAAAATTATAATAATCGCATAAATAAAAAAGTTATAAACCATATAGCTCATTCTGTGCCACCTTATAGAATAGTCAGTGTAAAAATAAGTTTGTCCACGTTTCGGAAAACTTTACCCTTTCGAGTATTCACATTACAGCGAGTTCACTGTATTCCACATTTTTTTTTTGTATTTTCTTTATTTCCTAATTATATTAAAACTGTTTAACATACATTTGTTGAGAGGCAAAACCACGTTAAAGTCATGATTATCGTCTGTTATTGTTTTGATAAAAATTTATAATTCTCGATCAGTCGCCCCTTTTCACGTAATATAAAAGTTGTGAAATGTGCCGCCATTACTGTTGTACAGTTAAAGTAATTGAGACCAAAGAATAAAAGAAATAAAAACATTTTCCGGCAAACTTTATTTGTTGGCACAAAAAGACATATGTGATTTAGGGGTCTATATTTTCGGCGAAATTATGATAAATGACAATAAACAATCTCCGTTTTGGAGTTGGCATTAACCGGGCAAAAATTACTGCAAGACATACAAACCACTCTTTTTTGCGAAACTGTCATAAGTGACAAAAACTATATTTTATGGTAGAGTACAGTGTTTGATATCACTTCAACTTAAAAACCATATTCATATGCTTTTTTTAAATTTAAATAAAATGGCTTTACATTAAAATTTGTAATACAGTCGTATTTCATTGCAGTGGAACTAGATAGAGAGAGAGTGGTATAGTGTAGAGAATAGACAGGTGGTAAAGGTGATAAGAAGAAAGACCTGCAGTTGCGTGTTAATTATAAAGCAAAGTTGCGGCGCCTCTGATGTTAATTTTGAGGCATAAGAGCAATAAGTAGCAATTTTATTTATTATTTTCCTTCGCCGACATTTTGTTGCAACAATACCTACGAAGGAGGAGGAGAAAAATTTTACTTGACCGGGACGGCAATCGAACCCGTTTCCTTAGCATTGCACGTCCAGCACGCTCAATACTCAACCGAAAAAATTTAATTCATACTTGAGTTTTTTGCTTGACTGCAAATTATTACGGTACAACTCAATCTTAAAACTAATATGGTGTTATGGCATACAATTATGGGCTACTGCCTCGCGCACAAATATGGAAAAATCCAAAGGCAACAAAATAACATCCTCCGTACAATTACAGCGGCCCCCTGGTACATTAAAAATTCTCCACTCCACAGGCATCTTAATGTTCCGTTGGTAAATACCGTATTTTCCAAACTCACTTCAACTTATGTTGAAAAACTTGATCTCCACCCGAGTCCTCTGTTTAGAAATATCAAAAATTTCTCAGGATACACCAGGCTGAGAAGGAGGGACACTTTATCTCTCTACCGATTTCAACTCACATAAATAATAATCTGAAACCTGTGTAGAAACGCTTCTTTTGGCCTGCCGCTGGCTGAGCTGAATTTATTCTTGTTTTATTATTTAAGATTTGATTACTTAATGTTAGTTCAATATACATTGAAGATTCAATAAATGGAAGAATGAGAAAAAAAAAATTGTGGATCAGGGATCCAGATGCTCCTCACGTTTCAATTTATAAAATTTTTTTCAAGGGACCTGGAGAAATTCTAACTTTTGCGAGATTTAAATTAAAGTCGAGTGCTGAATTTTAACATAAATTTTTACAAGAAATCATTTCATTATTACGAAATAAAATTTATTTAATCCTATTAGACATGCATTAAATAGAAATCACTTGTGTTAAATAAACAAAGGTTTATGGCTTAAAAATTCTTTCAACTAAAATGTACATGAAAGTACGAATACTCCAATTAAAATGAATAAAATAAGAAAACAACACTCAAATCATATTTATTCTTCTTTGCAAATTAAGCTGCATTAATATGCCCTTTCAAAATGTGTGGAAAAAAAAGGAGTAGAGTTTAAAGGGGGCACCGTTGGAAATGTGTTATGAGCAGATGTGTTTATTGTGAATGTGGTAAAGTCAGAATTTGATTTTTAAAATATACGAACAATTCTGAAATTGATTTTTAAAATCCTGATATTGAGATGTAAAGTCAGAAAAACTCTCAACTAATATTCGCTGTAAAAATCTACGCAAGACACACAAACATATCGTCATCCCGAAGTTATAATAACGTATTTGCAAAAATAAGATTTTTTTTTTTGGTAAATCGCTGGTAAAGTGGTTTAAAGCGAGATTACCAACCCATTAAATTTTTTTCAAAGAATTGAAAATTATAAGCGATAGAAATCTGAGGACTAGATAAATCGAGAAGTATAAAAAATTTTACCCCCGAAAATGATCATATATCCGTGAAGATAACTTCGGCACGACCATATATTTCCTTTTATTTTATTTAACAAAAGTTAGATTTACTTTATTTTTTTTTTTGAATATTTTTAATAATATTTAAATATAATTAAATTGAAATGTTCTGTGGCATTTTCTTGTTGTTGCTGTACTGTAATACAAACGTATGAATAATATTTGCAATTAATATCAGTCATACGTACCATATGAAAGCTTTATTACGCACTTAAGTTATTTATGTGTTATTTAATTCTTAAAATTTTTAATTAGTAAATATTTGAAAAAAAAAAATCACTTAAATTATTATTTTATTAATTTTTTTGTTATTTCCCACTATTCTTTTAAATAACAGGCAACGTTCATAATCAGAGATTAATTGGTGTGTATTGATTTTTGTTATTCGATAAAAATTACTCAAATGTACAATTATAATAATTAAACCGTAAATATTAAATATGTGCATATGTACATACATATATGGAAGTACAGTAACACGTGGCAGTTAAATGAGGCCAGAATGAACTAAAAAACAAAACCACTGCTACCCTGCAGCGGTGAAAGTAAACGGTTTAACCTCTAGCAATTTGCTTTATCTATACTGATAGAAAGGCATATTCGTAATTGTTCTATTACCGGTTTTTTTTTTAAATTTAAGCATGCAGAAGGCAGGTGGAGGAGATTGGAGGTCGCTCCATCACGAAGTAGTAGTGGCCGACCTTTAACAAGCTGAGAAGCGACATCCTTATGAAGAAGTCGAGTCAATATTTACCGTTTTGTGGCAGTCTGTACTGGCCACTTGCCATTGGAGAGGCACGCTGGACACCTTGCGATAGTTGGAAATTCACTATGCAGGAGCTGTGGTGGCGAATATATTGTGGAATTGGCTTGCCATCGATTGTGTAAGTGCTCGGCTCTATACAGGGGCAGACAGACAGACAACGCTGGGAGCCACGTTTTTTGTTGATATTGGCGGCATAGGGGATATGATCCCCACTAGGCTGGTGCGATTCTTGTATGTGCCCGGCTGGTGGTAAATGCTGAGTATTGCAGTCCACAGATGCTTCCATTTTTGAATGATGGGAGCTTTGTGGAATCAAAACTCCAAATCTTGCCCCGCACACCTCAATTGCGCTGGTACCAAATGCACCAACCAACCAACCAAGCATGTCGGCAGTGAATAATTTATTATTTTAAAAGACCTTAAAAATACTTTATTGCCGTCCTTAATTTTCATTGAAAAATCATAGTCAGCGATGAGGATGAATGGAGACGTGAACAAACAAAATTATAGAATTTAGGACGATACCAATCTACATGAGATCCAAGAGCGTCCAATGCAATCCGAAAAAGTCATTGTTAGGTATGAATTTTGAGCTGACGTCGTCATCGGTCCATATTTTTTTGAGAACGATGTTGGCCAGGCCATCATTGTCAACGGCGAGCGCGAGTGAGGCTTAAATTGGATGATATGGAGACCAACGGCATGTGGTTTCATCAATTCTGCGCCTACGTGACACACACCTCATGTCACATTGGATATTTGACGATAATGATCATGATCACGTAGAGGCGATCACACGATTTGACCCCGTTAGACTTTTTCTTGTGTGGTTTTCTTATATCACAAGTGTATGCGAATAAGCCACAAACCACAGCGCTAATCAAATCCAACATAAATCATGCCATCGGTAAAATTCAGCCTGAGGCATGGAAAATTGTATATTTCGAATGCGCTCTATCCAGACAATATGTGGCGGATATTGGAACAATGTTATAATCGACACATAATGGCATCAATAAGCCCTTCAAGCGAATAAAAAATTTCGATGATATCTCATCCGCACTTAGTTTTATTTAAATTTAAAGATATGAAGCGCTTAATGAAAGACCGTATATATGGAGGACATTCTTCTGGATCCAGATAATGTAAAGGATGCTTTCTTAAGCTGGATGGAACTTTTAGATTGTAAAACATGACGCAAAAAAATTAAATTTTAATCAACAAATTTTTGTAGGCAGAAATTTAAGACGTGACAGAAAATGATTTCGAGCATATGGCAGAGCAGCTGTTTTGGACGAGGCAGTTTTTCGAGCACTAATGTTAACTCGCGAATAACACCAACAAGCAGTCAATTGTTGCTAGTTTATCAGCAAAAATCAAGGACTTCCCGTGACCGCATAGGAAATAATCACATGACATTGCATCGCCATTTATCGCTTAAAAACTTTCAAAAACAAAAGTGAAAGCACTTCAGCAAAGAGGACACCAATAAATTATCGTGCAGAGTATGAAAAACATCTACTAAACCGTACACTGATTGTTGTGGTTTAATAAGCCAACTAACTAACTGAACGCTACCGCTGCTATTTCCCAATTTTACGCCACTGTGACTGCCATTATGTTAATAAAATCAAAAAATATATGAGAAATTACATAAGCTGTATTAAAAAAATAAAAAAAAAGAAAAAACAAATAAACATCAGCGGTAATAAGTTTATACAATATCATGCATTAAATATTATTTAACGTTTTATAATAAATGATATTTGCAAAATAAAAATATGCAAAAACTCACACATACAGACATTTAAATTTGATAATAATATGATTGACTACCTTTAGCGAGTAATTTAAAACCAGAATAATTTTGAAAATAAATAATAAAAATGCATGCACAGGCATGCACACTTCTACAATACAAAGGTATGGATTTCATAAATCACGGTACGCTCTCCAATGTAGTGAAAGATTTTTTTTTTGCTTTGCAGAAGTGGAGGGAAAAACACACCAATACAGTGCAAAGTGAATAGGGGAGGGAGTAGAGCAGCAGCGTTGCTTGCAAATATTGCCAATGTGATTTATATATATAACGATTGTTTGGCGTTTTCCACCAAAATTTAATCAAATAGAAAATCTGAAATGTAAAATGAAATATTGACATAAATGATATGAATGCATACAAAACAAGCCCCAAAGCCTGCCTGCTTGGCTGGCATGACATACCATTTTGCTGGCTGGCTGAATGACTGATTGTAGGAATGAATTAATGAGTGAATGTTTGTATATTTGTCAGCGAACGAACGAATGAATCAATGATTGAATGAGTGAGTGAGTGAAAAGCTATTGATATGGTTGTACGAAAAACAAAACATATTTCTGTTCATTTATTGTATACACACACACACACACACACACACACACTCTCTCACAAGAAAAGGAGAGCGATCGAAAACTTTGTTAATTAATTCGCTGAACTACGAGCGTTACTTTCCAAGAAATTCTTCAGAAATTTTGTAATAAATTACAGAATACTTAGCTCGTTGAGCTTGGTGTCTTCAAATCATATAAAATTATAAATTTGATCAATTTACTGTACAGTGTTCAGTTCCCGTCTAAAAGTATGCAGACCAATGAGAAATCAGTTTCTGTTTTCGGAGTATATGAGGAACCAGAGAAAACTAGTGTTTTTCCCACACAGTTTCCTACCTACGATTTTCTTAAAAAAAGAAAATAAATCACATAAATGATCATCATTGTTGGGAGTCTTCCCAATTGCCTGCGTTTTGCTTTTCCTAAAAAAAGAAACAGTTTTGCTCAGGGCCTTCCTCAGATACTCTATATTCTTCTAGCTTCATTGAAGATACAGTATTTCTTTTTTACTTGCTCGAATATTATTGCTTCTGTTCATAGACACCGGGTGATTATCATCGAGGGATTAGAGATTACAGAAGGTACTGTAAACTGAAAGGTACGTTCGCGATATTTTTATTTCCAGTGTAGGGGAAAATCGGAAGAGACCACCACTAAATCGGGTCGCTTTGTAACCACCTCCATATCCCAATGTTTGCCAGTCCTTCCACAAATCTGTCATTCACTCATAGACTAGCACACTAAACAGTAGACTACCGATAATACTCCCTGGTACATCGCTCATTTGGCATAACACTAAAACGGATTACAATTGAACACCAAGAAACATACTCAATTAACTAATACAGGGGAATGGGGTCGGCTGGTCCGCCATCTGCTGCTATTATTTTTGATATAGGGGTTCCTTTTGCTTTTGCAGAAGGACATGTAGAGGAGTTTTTCTGGGGAAAGGCTCAGAAAATGTGGGTTACTCTCCTTAACTACCCCAAGAACTCTGTGGCCGCGTTGAGATGGATGTATAACTCGGCAACTCCTGATATTTTTGCGTATTGGTAGGTTCGCAGCCGTCTGCACAGGCCATTAGCTGCGGCCTCGCATGCTGAAAAAATAAGCATCCTGTAGTAGAAGCTGTGGGGACACTTCGGAGAAGGAGATTGTTGGGCACTTTCTCTCTGAATGCCCGGCTCAGGCTAGGTCGAAGGTGAGATTCTTTAAGAGTCTTTCCTGGACAACTTTGAGGCTGTGCTCTTAGTTGGAACTGAGGTACGTGAATTCCTCAGAGTGACTGTGACGACCTCTGGTTTCTACAGGACTAAGGTGACAAAACAGCAAATACGGTGCTACTTGCATCGACCCATCCTGCTCGCCTGCATTTTATCCTAACCTAACCTAACTATGGACATAAGGCAGTTAATTTTCTTAAGAAAATGCAAAGACATGTAAACTAGACTGCTGCCCAAAAAAAAATTCAGTATTTCAAATCTCTGGTTACATTATTTAAGTGACTTTTTTCAACGGGAAGTCTTTACAAATCCTAATATATCCGCTACTGCTGAATGGTTTGACGGGAATAATTCATTTTATTGCGACAAAAACAATACCAACTGTCAAAATTTACCCTATTGGAATTATGCAGTATTCATGTACAAGTACTGAAACAAAATGATTGAATGAAATGATTTTTGATGTCGTCCGCTTCTCCATCCACAATTCAATTCAAACATACACATACACCCATACATTCATACACATACATAAATGCATGTAGAAATAAATATGGTTGTACGTTTAATAAACTTTGATGCGGACGGATATAACTGACATAATGACATTAAGCACAATTATTTACGCATCCAATTTAAATATCATATTAAATATCAAAAAATATTATATTTTTCATATTCGTTCGCACAATAGTGAAAAGCCATAACCCAAACTCTGGCAAACGTGCATGTTTTCCTACAAACACAACTGTCAAAATGATTGTTTGTAATGTTTATAAATTTCGTTTGATATTATTTGTGATATCGATAGATGTACAGGCGTGTGTCTCATTAGTGCGTATGAGTGCGTCTGCCTGCCAATGGAAGTGCATTGTAAAGGAAAAAATTTAATTTATATATTTTAATATAGACAAAAACGATAGATGATGTATAACTTTGCATTATAATACGCTTTTATTTCAGCTTAATTTATCTGTATATTTTTTTTTTGGTTTTTAATCATGTGTAATTAGTACAAAATCAAATTGTGAAAAATTAAAGCATATTTCAGGGGGCTTTCAAAAGGTAACTGGCTGTTTTTAGAACACGAAAGAAACAAATTCGTTTGTGCAATTACATTGAAAATAAAAACAAAATGAAACACGAAGAACGCTAATGGTGAAAGTGTAAAATCTTTCGAAAACCGCAACAAGTTAAAAATTAATGAATTCAAACAAAAGAAAACAAAATTCGTGTTGATATAAATGAAAATCAATATTGAATTAAAAGGCATTAACTACATTTTAAAATAATTACAATGTGTTTGGCTTGTCTTGATTTGTTATAAAATTAATATTTTGTTAGTGGTCGGTCGTTCGTTGCAATTTACAATTTTGTCTTGGATTTAGTATGTTTCTTAGTAATTCTCACATGTAATTTTGACTGCCTGTTATCGATTTTCAACTTCGAAGACTTGACTTCATGTACTTAATGTTTTAAACAATATTGTTGTTTAAACCAAAACAAATTAACTTTTAACCGCTTCACTATTTTAAGCGTAGATGTTTATTAATATGCTCGTTTAACTGAGTTCTATTATTATTTAGAATTCCACTTCAGCCTAAAATAAATGAAATAAATACATAGAATTTTTGCATTTATTAAAAATTGTCTCTGGCCTACATAAATAGAAAAATAGGCACAATAATGTGTACAGTACTAAATTTTAGACCTTATTGATTTAATATTAAATGTAACGGCAAACTTGGCACTAACAAACCAATTAGTCTTATAATTGTTAGTTAAAGTAAAAAAAGGCTTTTTCGTAAAGCATATTCTCAGGATTGAAAAAAAAACCAATTTTAAAGTCTATAGCAAGGGAAGGAGAAACACATTTATCGTAGAAAAAAATTATAATAATTGATATATAAACTAGTTAAATTGTAGGCGGGAAAATTACTGGGGATAATTACAAAAAAAAACCAATGGAATTTAAGAAATTACACTGAAAACATTAGCAAAAGGGAACACAAAAATGTGTTCGAAGCGCGCTATACTTGCATAATCAGCGTTCTTATATTTAAGCCATTTTAATTTAGACCAGTATAATTTTTCGAATGTTAAACTCTTTTAAAATCTGATTAAAGAAATACAAGTTAAAAAATTGACAACTCTATTAAAGAATATTTTGAACGACATATAGAACTACCCGCACTGTACAATGAATTAATATTATCATGCGCTTAAATTTAAATATCGAAATCTAGAAGCACTAAAAGCTGTCGGAGGCAATACATTGTATATTCATTAACAAATGCTTACAAAAATTCTGCCGAAATGCTCTAAAGTAATTGATAAATGCTTCAAAAAAAAAAGCATTCGTGTGCGCTTGTCTTCTTGGATACCAAAAGCAAATCCTTCAGGCTGCTCGTCGCGCACAAAAATCATGCAAGGGTTTCCATGATGTTGTCTACCTCACACAAATGCTTCCAGGCAAACACTAATTTTTGTTGGGCATATATTTCAGAATTTAATAAATAAAAATTTATAGCATACACCATGGCTGTTCTATAACAACTTAGCAACATTAACTACTAATTACTAAAGGCTTACATTTTTGCCTAGGGGGAGCTGTATTCCCCCTAACCGCCCGCCATTATTATGGAACCACAAATTTGCCACCCAACAAGAAAAAAGAAATACAGTCGAATTGAGAACCTCCTCCTCGGTTAAAGTATAATTTTTCTTAAACGCAACACATACTTTCAGGAGTAAAAAAAGGGGTATAGGCAAAGCATACAGCAGGGCACAGTGAAAATCAAATGTTCTTAAAGTGTTTCACTATACAAGAAATATTAAAAACTAAGTTACTCTGGGAGTTGTTAAGTTGATAGCAGCCATTAATACTGATCCCTGCGGGTCATAAGGATATTAACAAAAATATGTTTTTCTTTCTATTCTGCTGTGCTAGTTTCCTTAGCGATATAAATTTGTAAAAGTACGTATAGGCACATTGAAATAGTTAATTTCGTTACTTAATTTTTTTTACTTTTAAGGACAAAGTCAATTCTTTGTGTGCTTGTTGTAGGCACAATAACCTGTAGGTAAACAAAGGCAGAAACCTTCATGTGTATCTTAATCAGCCTTTACAGCACTTGACTGCTTCGAATATACTCTTCATCGTTAAAGTAAAGTAGTAATTATTTATTTATTTTACCTGTTTGTGGTTCTTTATTGGCTTCGGTTGTTATACTTTTTCGTGTTGTTTCTCTCATAAATTTTTAATTTCCTTAGTGTAGCCGTGTAAGCAAATTTATTAAGCACTTTGTGGTTTTCATGAATAGCGGAGCACGTTATTTAAGTATGTGTTAATTGAGTAAATATATGATGTTACACGATGGTAATGTTACGAATAAAAATTTTTAATATTCGCTAAAACGAATTTGAATACGAATATTCCATATGAAATGTAGTGGTACTCGATATTTGAATTTAAATTTTAAAAACTTTCGCCCAGCGTGCTAATGGCTGAGTAGTTAACGTGTTGGCTCTGCATGCAGAAGAACCCGCGTTCGATTCCCAACCCGATCAAGCGATTTGAGCAATAAAACGTCGGCGAGGTAAAATAATAAATAAAATGTCCGCCCCCCACCCTCCCTCACCGAGCTTAAAAATAATCCCTCATAATTAATTGAGGGTGGCGATGGCAGAAGTAGTCTGCACGTTGACTACAAAACGAACCCACAGACCTGGATTCAACCCCAGATTTAGACTAAAATCATAAAAAAAAACATCTCTCATTTTTCTGACGTGCATTAGTGGGTCTTTGTGCGTCTTTGTGTGTCAGTTGTTGTCGGAAGGTTTCAGTGGCGAAGGCATAGTCACTGGTCACTGAACAATACCGGCTTCAGCTGATAGCAATCCACAATCACATCAGAACGCCCTCCATCGTCGGTATTGTGTAGCACCGCTGAAGTAAAATAATAATAAAAAAGGCTACTGAACCGAAGCTTTAGCACTGCTGTAAAAGAACGTGTTAAAATAGGGCTGTACAATAATTAATTAAGCTTCACCTCCTGTCGTTTCCCTAACTATTCCTTTCCTAAAGTTCCAGCACAGTGCATCGTATGTGTAGGGGTCATCTCCTGAGAGATGTTCCAGATATAAAAAAAAAACCTAAGCGACGAGGTAACTTAATTACTACGCATCTGTAGATTTGCGCAAGATCCTCTATAATCCTACCACTTTCAGCACCTGTCTATTTTCTACGCTATTCCTCTCACTCTATCTAGTTCCAGTGCAATGCATCATATGTGCAGGGAATTTCCCCTCAGCTCTGGTCCAAGATAAAAACAAAATAAAAATAAGAACGACAAACCGATGGTTGAATTTGAGATTGATAACTTCGTACCTGAATGCCATTGCTGAACATTTTGCAGCTTAATACTCATTCTTTAATTCGAAAAACTATTGAGCTATACTATCGAGGAAAAACGGCGATCAAATGATCTCGATCCACTGACACTGTGGAAAGTAAATATGGAACAATATGAACTCGTGTTAACTATAGCAGGAAGGCAATATTTAGTGACACAACCAACGAGTGTTCCAAGCAAACGACTGTGTAGTGGTGTGAGCTAATTTAGACAGCGCAGGAGAAACGACTTGAAAACGTCTATTTCTGAAGTTCAAAAATGCTCTACAGAGACTTAATTATTAATACAACATAAAAGACTTTTCCATTTTAATTCAAGTTGTGAAATATGTTTTTGTTTTGTTTTTCCAATTTAATAAAAATTAATGAAAAATTGTTAGATGTGTTTCATTTTATGTATGAATACGATACGAATACGAATATTTGTAACATCACTAATGCACAAATGTGAATAGAACTAATCTTTAGGGGATCGGTAGTAATAAATGTTGTGTGTGTTGCTTGATATGCCACAAACCTCCTTTTTTTTTTCTTCTTGATACAGGAAATTTTATATCAAATAACTTTGGAATATTTATTTATTTTTTCTTTTAATTGAGACCTACTCGTGTAACGCATTGCGCTGAAAGTGAAAAAGAGGACGAGAACTTTGCCTTGGAGAAATGGAGAGAAACCCCAACCGCAGTAAGTTTACTCAACCTACAAACTGTTCATTTAAAAATTAATATTTTCCTGCCAACATACGTATTGATATGAACTGGCAAATCTAACACGGAATAACACTGTGTGACAACAATTAATGAAGTACAAATATTTGGGATGTCATACTATTTATTTTCTGCACGGTTTTGCCAAGCACAATAACAGTCTGGTTTTGAAATTTCCCCAAGACCTCCACAATCTTGAGTTACGGTTAAAAAAACCGTCGTTTTCGTATCCTAAAGCACTTAATAGCCTGTAACTAAGTTTCTTCACAGGAAACCTTTAAGGGTGCAGAACTAAACTAAAACTCTCACTCTAACCACCCCTGTGAAAAGGTCCTCAAAAAATTCATAGTTTTGAAGAACTCCATATCGAGCCTTTGGTGGAATACCGTCGTAATTAAAAAAATTGTGAACTGAGAAAAATGCATTTGAAGTTCTGAGCCATCTTTTTGAAAGTATTTTCGTTTACTAAATTTATTTTTTTACAAGTTTTTAAATAAAGAGGCATTTTTTGCAAATTTCTTGTCATAAAGTAAATATTTCATTATTGCAAATAAATATTGTTGGAAATAGCTGGAGGCAATAAAGACATTTATAGCTATAGAATCTGAACAGTTACAGATAGAACCATAATTTTTTTTTCCTTTAGATAGATATTTCCCCAAAGATCATTTCTGCATACCCAGCTCAAAAAATTCAAATTTTGAATTACTACGGTATTGCACCAAAGGCTCGATATAAACTTTTTGAAAACTACGAAAAATTTTACGTCCGAAAACTACTCTGTACTGCACTGCACATTCAATATCAATATTTCTTGGTCTTCTTAAAGTAATACAATGTTTTTTTAATGCTTGTTCTTAGATTTGAAGAAAAAAGAAACAACCTTAAGCAGCCTTAACCGGTCTTGGAAGTGCTTGAAAAGCAATTAAGTTTAAGTAAAAAAATATTTTCTTCTTATGCGAATGAAAGTTCTAATTCAGTTTAATTTGCTAAAAAGCGCAATTTTTGCAACAATAAAAATAAGAAATTAAAAAAAACTAACAACTTAAAGAAGAAAACATGCAGCTAAATAAATTGAAAAATTAAAGAAAGGTAAATAAAGAATTAAAAAAAAAAAAGAAAAAACAGGGAAACCAAGACGCATATTTTATACAAGTACAGATATACATTGTTATAGGAAAAATAAATAGTAATTCATTGCCCCGGGCTGTTAGAAAATTAATTAACAAAAGCGTGGGAAAAATTTAAAAGAATTTCGAATTCCAGAATTACTAAAATAGAAAATCGTAACAGCAACAAAACAACTGACTATTTCTGCCAAAAACCTTTTATATTTAATGAACACGCGTTAAAATGTTCATTTGTTCCTACACACTTTGCGGGTCGTTGTTGTTTTTTATTTACCAAATTTAATATTTAAGTCAAACAAAAGTACAGAATACACTCCGTACAGTATTTAAGATTAATTCTGGTTGTTAGGAAAAGTATTGGACGAGCAGTCTTGTCAAGTGAAAAAAAGTCAAAGCTGGAGGGAAGACCCCCATAGAAGACGTATTACACCAGCGACATAAAATCGCCAGATATGAAAATCCTTTACAAGAGTACCGTGTTATACACAGGATTACTGTAAACGGTTAGAAGATAAGAAAAGCGAAAAAGAAAACGAAAGCGTGCAGCAACTAATTGGAAAAAAATTAATTTTTGAGCCCTAAAGCATGCTGCATTTATCAGCAATCAATTATATGGTTACTGAAATGATTGTATAGAAATTAAATTCAGACTAAAAATAACATCCAATCTTCTTTGAATATTTAAAACTTACAACAGCTGTCTCTAGCTCTTAAAAACGCACTTTTAAAACTCAGAGCCCAAATTTCGATATCGAAGGAAATTTCTACACATTTCAATAGAACTTTGTTTAAAATTTCGATACTAATCGAATGCCATAATTTGGCGCCTGCGTTTAAAAATTCACATCTCAAGGCAACCTTTAAACGAATTATCGTTGCAATGTGGACAGTGGTTCGTTGTTCTATCGTTATTATAAAGAGATGTGATATAAGGGAATCAGCAAACTTTTTCCTGAAACCACTTCATTGCTCTTCAATAAATACTCATCCATTTGTGGTCGATTTGGCAGCGAATGGTACTACGCCTTACAGATAGAATACATTTTACGGCCGAACAGCGCTTATGTGGAAGGGAGGTCTTTCCTGTCACTTTTAACCTGGGGAAAATTCAAATGAAATGTCCATCAACACTACTCCTTCTATCCCCCCACATATAACATAGTTTTCTAGTTCCAGCACACTACAGCGCATGTGTAGGGGTCATCCCTTGACTGCTGGTCCAAAATAAAAAATAAGTACGTTAGAAAAATTCCTCTCCAGTATGAAAATCAAAATTGAAACGCTTTCTTTCCGTGGCGGGTAGTCCTATTGCGAATTTCTTTTGAAATTAAATTTCTATGTGAGATTGTATACAGATTTACAAAACTTATTGTTCTTGCCATACATGTGCTCATATGTTATTGTATGCTTGTTTGAAAGCCAAATGGATAGGGATAGCATTGTGCGGAATATCTGTGTATGTGTGTATGTCGTTCGCCTTTCCCTTTAAATGAAGTAATTAATTTAGTAAAGCACACAACTAAATAAATAGACATTTGTTTTCATTTACCTGCCGTTATAACTGCATTTGTGTTTAAAAACACCAACATTCGTTTACATACGTATGTATGTATGTAGGTATGTGTTATTATCTTCGCAGGTAAAGGAAGTGCTTCATGGGATTCTGATATTCTTAGCAGGAGTTAAATAGACATTTTAAAAGGAGTTGCTAAAGTGAATATAAATGTATATTCTATATATAAAGAAACCTAATACATATATGTGTGTGTGTATACAAATATTAATTCATTAAGTTTTCAGTACACAGTGGGAGTAGCCTACCGTTAGGGGCGCAAAAATTCGCTTAATTGAAGTGAACTTAATGGAGTTGACTTTTATTTTAGTTTTTTTTTTTTTATTTTTATTTTGAAAGGCTTTAAATTTATTTTATTTTATTTTATTTACATAATAAGAATAATGAAATACAATTTTTCAAGTAACCTTAATTGCCCGATGTAACCGACTTTCGCCAAAAATAATCAAATACTGGTATATTATATCGAAATGTAAATAAAAAACAACAGCATTTTTATTTTTTTTTGTTTTCTTATAAAGTTATTTATAAAAAATTGGTTGCGTCTTTAAAGATGCATTGTGATTTACTCAGTAATTAAGATTCCTATGCAGATATACGAAGATAGATACTGTTTTTTAAATAATTTATTTCAAAAAGTTAAAACAGTATTTTAAATATAAAAACAAAAGACAAAAATTAAATGTAAATAAAATATGAATATATATAGGGTGGGCCCAAAGGAACCATCGGTCCAAAGTTTTATTTATAATTATATATATATATATTTTCTTTTTTTCAGATTATTTAAATAGCTGCTGTAGAATGAACAAGAATTAAAAAATTTTATTATTTAAAATAGCGATGAATTATTTTAAAACAAGGACATTTTAACGTCTGAATGTCGCCCTTGCGCAAAATATTGAACGCAAAATCTTAGAAAATGAAGATGGAAGTGAGAGCGGTTTTGGTTTATGATAGGCTATTTTTACGTTTTGCTCTTGAAAACCGTCCTGAGATATGTCTCCAGTAGGATGGAGCGCTTCTAAGTCAATTTTTTTGCAGTGTGAAAAATTTCGAGAAGTTTGGAAATTTATTGCCCACCACATTCGCCAGATTTGACAGCATTTTCTTAGTGGTTTTATAAAGAATCGATTATATGTGAGCAAGTCCGAGATAACCCTTAAACTCGAAGCCAACATTGTTGCAGAAATTCAAAGCTGTTATGGAAAAAGTTCTAAAATAAGCACCTAACTGCGAAACTAACAATGGGTGTGATTTAACTGACATTATGTTCCATGTAAAAAAACAATTCCATTTTTAATCTGGAAAAAAAATTAATAAAATAAATAAATAAATAAATAAAATAAATAAAAAATAAGCTATTAAATTGCTCTAGCCCTTGGTAACTTTTGACACATCCAATGAAATATAAAGAAAACGAACAAAAATGCGAAACAAATCGTAAGAAAAGCAAAAATCTAAAATATACATGGAGTATCTGTTAAAAAAGTGCATAAAATAAAAGTTAAACGGCTTAAAGCACTATTGTCAGATTTTCTGAAACCACTTTATTTCACTAAAAGAGATGTGTTGCAACCATTTAGATTTCTTTTAAATCAAAAACTGTTACTCGTTTTTACAAAATTACACAACAAATTAATTTAGTTAATCATCTATTTTATTTGATGTTTTTTTTTAAATTTATCTGATTATTTAATTATTATTAAATTTTGATAAAATAATGATAATATAAAAAATAAATTACAAACAATATAATTTTAAAAAGAATAACGATCTCGAACGTAATCATTAATTAATAAGGCTTCAGCTGTATCCAATCCACAAACACATCAGAACGTCCTCCTTCGTCGGTATTGTGTAGCACCGGCGAAGTGAAATAATTACTAAAAATGGCTACTAAAAACGAAGCTTCAGCACTGCTACGAGTATAAACAAAGAACGTGCGAAAGCAGAGCTGTAAAATAATTAATTAAGCTTCACCTTCTGTCGTTTCTCCTACTATCCTTTTCCTATAGTTCCAGCACAATGCTTCGCACGTGTAGGAGTCATCTCCTGAGTCCCAGATAAAAAAAAAAAAAAGTACGGCATATTTTTTTTTTAAATTACGAAAAAAAAATTTGGTCGAAACTGTGGTCGTAGGAATTTTTTAAGGTTGTTTATTCAAAGATACAATAGATATTTAAGCGTTAAAGTCCACACTGAATCATATGAAAATATTTCTTATATTATTTACTTATCAATTGTGCTACAAACAATTAGTGAATTGGGAAAACACCCTGAATAAATTTTATCAAATAATTTCTCACTTGACATTTTTATGTCATCCGGCCCACTGTGCTTACACACATTTATAATTTTCGTTAACATACACTTTTGCAAGTCCGTTTTTTCATTTCTTTTGGTAAACATTAATTTATTAAGACAATACATTTTGCTTGAGAGTATTATAAGCTCTAGGTGTCTTACGATCTTCCTGTTTCCGTGGAAAACAAATAGATTTAATATACTGTACTTAAACACACTGCTCCCAAACAAACATGCACGCCAGCACACATGCAATATAATTATATTATAATTTTTCTATTGTTTGCTGAAACAAATGATACAATGAATATATACAATACTCTGGAACTTATAATTGTGCGGAGGAGAGTGGCTTTACACACACTTCAATTACCGGTGATCGGTATATGAAATTTTTTAACTGAAACGACTTGATATTTAAGAGATGAAATTGATGAAATTAGTGGAAAACTTTGAACTCCGGTGGCCTACAAATGCAGCTGAATGTTGCCGTTAATGCAGTTTTCTCAGTGTTCTAGCAGACATAGGCAAAGCTAAGCGAGAATATAATTGAAGACACAAATGGGGAACATCGATCGTGTGGATTCAAAGTCTATAGCGGACATACATATATATATATATATATATATATATGTATATATATCAATATATATATATATATACTGGCATATCGCATAAACGGATACAACTCCACAAATTTTTTCTTTTTTTGTGAAAGAGAAAATGATCTTTACAGTGCATAGAGACGACCAAAATGGCAGACCATTGCGTTGATCCCTTTAGAGGAATATGTACATTCTTATTATGTTGAACATACTTCAGCTACATATTGATGAAGACATCAATATTTTGCAGGACCGTATGTTCGCTAAGAAAAAATTCCTAACTTGTCTTTTTTTTTAGAATTCTTTTTTACTTTATTTTTTTCGATTTTTAAAGCTCCTCTGTTGACATTCTGTACAATAAAATATCTACAAGTTGCTGTTGTCCTTAGTTTTGGCAATAAATTGTAATACGTTTTCAATAAAGAAAGCATGTCTGTCCAGTTTGTTCATTAAATGGCAGCATGTTTTGAAAAAAAAAAATTCCTATTCCCCAACTGGACAGCGGAGGAACTGAAGAGCCTTCCTTTTTTTTTAATTAACTTAACGAAAATTTTTAGTAATTGAAATAAAAAAAGAAATAAAATTAAATGGCACTTTTATCCATCCACAAACAAATAAAAAATCTACCATTAAAGGTATTTGAGTGAAACAAAAAGTCTATACAATTAAAAATACATATTTCATCATAATTATTCAGTTATTTAAGAAAGAAATTATTGCATTGAAAAGCCTTTAATTATAACAATTCGAACGAAAAACAACACAGCCAGCATTAAATCTAAATTACTTGGAATAATAAACGCCAGGACTATTATTTGAAATTCTTCTTTTTGTATTTACGAATGCTAATATTCTTTTTCACGTAAAAAATTTAATTGATTAGTTAGTAGACGTAAAACTTATGGCAAATAAATTTTATGCGAAACAAAAAACGAAATAATAAAAATCATTATATTTAATGAATTCAGGCCTTGTAATCTCGCTTATGCATTTTAATTACCGGCTGTATTTGAAATCGTTTATTTCTACAAATTCCAAATACAGTTGACGTGCCAGTGTGCGTTTTGGGTGTTTGTGTGTGTGTGTGGGGGTTGTGCAAGTATACTTTTAGGATTAATTTTAGTATTGCACAGTGACGCCGACTTATCGAAAACTTAACATTTCGGCAAAACAGAAATAAATGCTTAAGTCGAGTTAAGCTCTCAATTTGCTTAAATTTGAAGTCAAAGAAAAATTTTCAACATTTTTGAACATTACAATATGAATTATATACAGATTAATGGAGTTCTCCTTAGGGGTTCTAAAACCCTAAATATATCTGCTCGCTGAACCAAAATATTATTTTGTTACGTCTAAAATTTCTTTAATTAATATAGAAACTAAAATTTTTGCAATTCACAAGCTGGTACAATGCATTTGTATAATCGTTTTATTATACAATGTTGTGTTTTTGTTGTTGTTAATTTTCTTACAAAACTGTGTTATGAATATATGATTGAATTTTGAAAATAGTTTAAATAGTCGTCTTCAGCCCAGGTCTGTGAATAATAAATTTTCTTTTATTAATTTTGCAAAAATCTTTAAAATATTTGATAACTAAGACCAGAATTTAAATTCTTCTTAATGGCAAATATACATTTACAGTCGAACTTCTCTATAGCGAACTTCTCTATAACGAAATCTTCTCTATAACAAATAAAATTCGTGAACACAACATTTTTGTGAGTATTTTCTCTACATTTTGATCTCCTTATAACGATCTTCCCTATAGCGAAGTTCTCTCTGCAACGTACAATTTTTTAAGATCTAAATAGAATTTTTCACACTAAATAATCTCGCTATTGCGTAGTTTTTAGTAATCGATTTTTTGCATCAATTTAGTCACATATGTACATATGTATTAATAAAAAAAAAAATTAATGTGTTCATGTAAAAACAATTTTTTTTGTCTTAATAAATATATTTACTACATAAAAAAAATTTAATCAAAATTTTCAGCAGTTTCTCTATAACGTAGAAATTTGACGGTCCCCAACTGCTACGTTATAGAGAAGTTCGACTGTAATTCAATTCAATTTGCATCAAAATTTCTTATCTTAAAAAAAAATTTAAAAAAATAATTTGCATCAAATTGAAATTTCCATACTGGTTTAATTTAATCGAATAAAATGAAATGAATAATAAATTTTTTTCTTTTTTAAAAGAAAAAAATAGAAATAGAAATGCGATAAAATAACGATACTACTAATTTGCCTGTTCACAAGCTCATAAAGACATACCGACATTATTTAAATGATAAACCATGTTCAGGAATAGAAATAAATTTTCGGTAGATATTAACCGATGTTTAAAAAATGTCGAAATAATAGAAAATATATAACAAAAAAAACCCTTAAAGCTTTACAATATGCAAGACAGATTTATTGTAAAAAAAGGGTTTTAAAAATAAAGATAAAAAAAAAATATTTTTTTCAGTTTGACAAGCAGGGTAGAGATCGCTTCATATTTTTTGGTATCTGTCGAATTGTAAAGGTTTAAATATTGTTTAGTTATGATACTTGATATTTATTTATTTTATTTACAGGCTGAATGGTTAAGCTACTGAAAAACTGCTAGACGTTGCCGCCAAGAAGTTACACATCGTCATATGATGTCGAAGGAGATGAATTTTTGTGTTCTATACTAGCGAGTATAGGAAACTGAGAGCTTGACCAACACTGATATACATACACATATCTGTGTTTGTATAAATAAACTGAGTAACTGAGTGTACTCTTGCCATCAAATGGCGGAGTAGCAGGATTTATTTGGGAGTCGGGGTGGTTTCGCGTGGGGACTCTCTGATCGCCGGGTTGAATAGCTTGTGGTATCTGGTCTAATTTGAACCATGACCTTCGGGGACACCGCCACCTCATGTAACCTAACTTAGTGTAACATCAATTGTACAAAAATATTTCGTTGTATAATTTCAAAAAGACTTAAAAAATTCGAAATTGACTTTTTGATTGATTTTCATACAGTGAAAATACAAGTTCGTGCAAAATTTTATACGCCCGCAATTAGAAATAACGTTCTTATAAATTCAGAAATACCTCAATGGAAGCGTAGAAGTTAGTTTGGAAGTATTTCGCGTCTCCTGTAAAATCTTTTTAATGTAATTTAGGGCTTTTATAAAATCAAAGGACGATGTATAAATTAATGCGTTGCGCTCTCAGATCTCACTGAGGGTATACAAAACATATATTTTTTTTTAATTACACAATTTATTTAAGCTGCAGGTCCTTTTGATATATGTAATATTTATTTTTATTCAATATTTCGCTAATCCTTCGTGTAGCTTCTTCCGGGAAATAAGTTTTTTTTTATTAATAAAACTAAAAAATTAATTGCGTCCAAATGTCCTGTAAAACCTAACCTAGACAGTTTTTTCTTTTAGTGTTATTATTTTTCTAATGTTAAAACTTTTTGTTTAGTAATTTTTTTTAGAATGCATTTTCAAATAATAAAAAAAATCAATTTCAAATAACAGCTTAAAATTATCATATTAATTACCATTTAGTTTGCTTTCAATTGTCCCACTGTATATTGTTTAATTGCTAAACAATTACAAAAATTAGTTTTTTATTGTCTATATTTTACTCTTGTCACAATGCTTATTCCAATATGCATGCTTTCCCCAAGCACAAAAATTATTTTACAACTTCAAGGACTTACCTGAAAATAAAAAGAAAAGAAAAGAAAAGTCTTAAAAGAAAATAATGGACTGCTATTTGTGCAATTTATTAAAAGAAAATTAAAAGGTCTTAAAAATAAATGAAAAGGATATAAAAACATTTTATTGTTGCAGATACCAGTATCAATTATGTTGGGAGAAATAAAAATTTTATGCATACAATTTAATGATAGATTTTCGCGTTCAAAATAAAACAACAAAAATTATTCGTATTTAAAGGAATACTGGAAAATTATTATTTTGTTTTTTCTGTCTTCAGTTCCTGTCAATAACTCTTCCAAAATATTTAAGTAATTTTGCTTAATTATGCTCAGTTGGCTAATTACTCCAGCGACTGTTTTGTTAACATCCATTAAATTGTAAAACATTAAGCTTATAATCTTAGATTTTGGCAAAAAAAAAAAATGAGGAGGTTTAAAAACACATTTAAGCTGCTTAAAATTTTAAAAAACAAACCGTAATACAACTATCGAAAACAATTTTCCTTTTAAGGGCCACCAATTCAAGGCAACTAAATCAGCTTTCAAGTTGTAAAAGATTTTTAACAAAATATTCACAACAAAACGAAAGAGCACACAGTACAGTGATGTTAACCGTATGGTAATGATTGTACCTGTAATTTAAAAGTCCGGAACGGTAGACAAGTAATTTATCAATTTGTACGGTAATTTTCAAAAGTTTTATTTTTTAGTGTTAAATGAATTTACTTTTACTCACCTGTCCTGACCTTTACTTGAAACTTAAAAAACAACAAAGCTGGCAACCTTTGTTAATAGTGGTCAGTACAATTATTCTCGTTTGCATTTTTCTAAGCACTAACGGATTAAATAGATGATATTAAAGACTTTACAACTATCTCCCTGTTGACACAAAGAGTACTGATGACGTGTGTAGTGGCAAAGAAAATACGTATGCTACTCAACTGGTGTTGGAGATTAATTGTTCTTTTTTCCCTATTTATCACAATATTGTGATAAATTAAATGTGAACTTGAATAGGGCAGAAAATTTTCATTCATTTGTAGTAACTTTAGTTCGATTAAATTCTAAATATTCTAAATATTGTGAATATTCTTTGGGAATCATATAAATATATATATATATATTTGATTCTAATTTCAAAATTGTACTTTTTCCCGTAAAAATAAGGGAAATGAGAATCATATTTTTTTTTTTTATCTGGGACCAGCACTCAGGAGATGACTCCTACACATGCGAAGCATTGTGCTGGAACTATAGGAAAGGGATAGTAGGAGAAACGAGTTAAATTCCGGCAGTTATTTTGTCATAATGTGTCTACACATGAGACACACATTTCTCAAAATCATAAAAAGTACGGTTTCTTTACAATTCTGTCATGCATTTCTGCCACAAATGGATAACTAACACCTCCTAACTTAAATAAAAATACATCAATGAAATATGTATACATTGATTTTTCTCATAATACTATCTTTGTATACTTTATTTTATTACTACTCTTTGTTCTTTTTGACATTTTTGTTGGTTTATATAAAATGTAATTATTCTTTAAGGATTTTTTTTTGGTAATTTTACTAAATTAGAATACTAATTTTACGCACTACTTTTCCCAAATTATTTAACTTATTCAGAAAAATATTTATTTAAATGAAGCTTCAATATAATATCTGTAGTTGTTCTAAGAAACATTTGGCTAAAGGTTCCCTGAAATCTGCATTCGCAACAGTGAAATGTGCATAGAAACTAGCTAACCCACCAAAAATCAAATTAAATGTAATTTCTTTTAATAAAAATACGTTTCTGAAAAAGTTAAAAATATTTTGAGAAAAGTAGTGCGTAAATTTAATTTTACTTAAATACGGTAACTTTTTAAGACTCTACGGAAATTCAAATAAAAAAGTTAACATCACTGCCGGAGTGTAATATAAAACAGTGCAGTACGGTTATAACGAACACCGGTTATAAAAAAATTACGTTTACCACGAACAAACTGTCTGGTCTCAACCGTTTTGCTTTAATTTTTCGTTATCCGCTTATAACGAACAAAAAAATCGAAAATTTTTGTCTTTTATAAATTATTTTCTACAATTTGGTGTGTTAATTTGTGAGTTAAAAAAACAAATAATAAATGTTAACGCACAGCAACTATAAACTTTCGAAGACACAAAAATATAAATGAAATTCTTTAAATATCTTATTAAAAACAAACTTGAGAAAAATGTGAAATTTCAAAGTCAACAATTTTAGAAAATAAAATATTTTTTCTTAATATTTTTTTTAACCTTTTTTATTATTTTAATAATCTATTTTTTTAAACTTTAAGGTTTTTCTCTTTTTATTTATTATTTTTATATTTATTTTCGATATTTCGTTAACCTTCGGTTAACATCTTCAGGAAGTTTTTATTTTTTTTTTTTTTTTAAATAAAAATAAAGACTACCAAAAAAAAATTATTTACTCCGGTTATAACGAACAAAATTGCAAGGTGCCGCGCAGTTAGTTATATCCAAAATCCACTGGTCCCAGAAAAAAAAAACAAAACTTTTCGCCAGGAATTGTTACACGTAAAAAATTTTTACTGAAAATTAATTGACTTGACAACTGGCTTTCAAGACTGCTGTATGAAGCAGTCTCTAACAAGCCCTTTAATAACAATGCTCAAAGTTTTGTGAATTTTTCAAAGCCTCACTAGACTATAAGTACGAAGCCTCAAGAATTTTTTTCTCTGAAAAACCTTGGAAGTTATAAAAATTGTGGTTTTCCAAACTCTATTACTGTGCCAGCATACTACATCGCATGTATAAGGGTGATCCCTGAGTCCTGGTCCAAGATAGAAAAAAAATTACCCAGAAGCGTTCTTTTTCTCTCTCCCTTTCCATTCCTTATCAGCTCTCTTCTTTTGTTTCCACGCCGGCAGCATAATTTTCTCTTTATCTGACTATCTCTCACTGTCTGAATCTCTCATAATCCATCTTTGTTTCTCTAATTATATTTCTGATTTAATTTGAATTCGTTTATTTGTGCTCTCGTTTTGATTCTTCGGCCTTAAACAAAACCTCTTTCCCGATAATATTTCTTCTTCCGTCTCACTCACTGCTTCTATATATTTTTGTGTGTGTGATATGTGTACAAAAATAGTTGTAATTCTTTCAAACTTCAATTACTTTCTTTATTCTTTCCTTCTGTTGCCTCGAAATTTCACTCTTTCTAACAATCTTGCTCCCTTGATTTAGTTTTTTGTGCTTTCTCCTAGATGCTTCTAAATCAATTTCGGTTTAGAACAATGGCTCTGCTGCAAGTGGTAGTGTGATTTATGATCTGAGCTAGTGTAAAAAAATTTCCTAATGGTCTACCTGGAAATTCAGACTGGAATTATTATTTATTCAAAAACAACTGTACTGCTACTAGAGCTGAACTTCATTTCGTTCATTAAAAAATTTCCTATTCACACAACAACAGCAATATCGTTTATCGCTGTAAACATCAACATTACGGGTAGTGTATCTGCAACAGATTACAGCTATTGATGTATTTTCTAAGTTTTTTTTCTTATTTTTTGTGTAGTTGTTAAGGACTTAACAAATGTTTTTTTATTAACTGTTGTATGTGTTGGAGGTATTAAAATATTTGACTTCTACCCAGCGGTTAGAAAATAAACGTCAGTGGTACTTCAAAATTACAATGAGATTTATAAAAGTTTTATTAAATAATGTAATAATAATTCCGCAATACCAAAAATATCTATTTATATGTGAAATATTTCTATCTGAAAATTATATGTTAGAAATACAAATGTAAAAAATTACAATTCTTTGAAATGGAACAGTTAATTTTCGGTATAACAATCTGTATAACAGTTTCGAATAATTTACATTAGACTATTGAATGATGGATATCCTAGTAATAATAATATAATATAATGGGGTCAGGCGAACCGTGTCCATTTTAGCGCTTATATAACAAAATACCGAATGCTTACACACCGATGCATGCCCTATCATGCTGCATCCTCTTTAATTTAGAGCAGTACAAATTTTGAGAAATCGGAAGCTCTTGATGTTCTTGGCATGAATATTCAGTGTGATGTACGATGGAATGAGGACATTTTTCATGTCTCTAGAGAAACTTTCAGCCTCCGCTCTCGACTTTTTACGACGGTACAAGACATACTTCACACCAATGGATCTCATTACTATTTATAAGACTTACATCCGACTGAAAATGGAATATAACTCTCATGTACGGGCCGGTTCTTCACAGACTATTTTGATGTTACTCGATGGTGTTCAGAAGAGGGTGAAGAAACTAATCATATCCCTCTTAGTTCGAAAGCTGCTACGTTTTTTCTCGCTGTACAACATGATTTCCTGTATGATTCGAACTCCTGTTCATTTAAATCAACATTGAATTAGTAATAATTGTATAAAAGATTTATATCAGTTACACACATTTACAGTTACATACAATTTATTTACGTAAAAAATTATATCTTTGCCAGTATAACAGTTTCCTAAGGTATAATACTTCTATGGCGTGCATTTAGCATTAGTAGTACAACAGGGTAATTGAAATCATGCCAGGGTGTGTGTTTTTTTTTACAAATACATATACATATGTATGTGTATGATTAACCTTTAAAATATTCGACTGTCTTATAAATCAACAGCGGTTGGCTAGGCAACTTGGCATTTGTAGCAAATTGGCTGTTGAAGATGGTTACAAGATGATTTCAATGCACAAATTAGGAAAATTTTAAAACAACTTATAAAAACAACGATTTACAAGAACCACAACAGCATCAACTTATTTTTGGGATTATTTTGATAATTGGAAGTTGAGTAAATTGCAAAATAAAATATTTTCTAATATTCGTTGTACTTGCGATTACTTAACCAATGAAGGGAAAAATGAAATATTATAAATGTTTAATTTTTTTAGAGCAAAAACGCTTTAAATATTGCAGGCAATAAGTGCAAATTATTTATTTTCATAATCCATTCGAGTTACAACACAATTAGGCTGCATGGGATTAGAGGCAATTATAACATTTTGCCAGAGCTTGGAAATATTTTCATTCATCACACTCATGAATTTTTCCCTTTCAGGATCAATACAATAATTCTACTCTAACTATTTTACATTTAACAGGCAAAGAAGAAGTACTTTTTTGAAGCGCCTGTAAGCTGCTCTTTGCTAACTCTCTTCAGCTCCTTTTCTTTTTCACCATCTCTCTCTCTCTCTCAATTTTTTAAAAGAACATATTTTTTTGGCAAAAATTGTCTCGAGAATATCAAGCACTAAGTCTAAATTGCAGCTGAGAAGCTGACATAAAAGAATTTAAAATGTACTCCAATATTTTTTAATAAATTTAAATTTATAGAAAAACGATGCCGATGTCCCCATGAACAGTCATGTAGTAGTCAAAGTTTGGCGGCTTCGAATAACGCGCCATGTTCTAATTGTTTCTCCATACAAGCCGCAATGTTTTAAAAAAAAAATTTCTGTTATAAATTTTTTATGTGGAAAAAACTTTCAACAATTTTGTTTTTTAAATCTCTCACAGCCACTCACAAATAAGATGGTAGTTGAGATTAAAATTTAAGTGAAATTTTCTTCAAAATAAATCACTGAAATGAATGCAACTCAGCTCGTTCATAAGTTTTATAGTTTCATACATGTTGAAGTACAGACGAATGCACAGGCACGCACACACACGCATTGAAAATATATTGCATTTTATGCATTGCAATGCGTGCATGCATTTGATCATGCAACATTAAGCAAAGCTTTTTTTACTCAAGTACTTTCTGCATAATAAAAACAAAAAGATATAAAAAAGAAAAAAAAAATATATGGCATCAGAAATTAAGTACAAACTTTATTGGCAGCATGAGAACGAATACAAAACGTACTACTAGTGAAAGGAAATTCCTAAGAAAATTTCTTGGGAGTTTACAAGCCTTGGCGTATGTCGATTCCATAAAAAAGAATAACATGTGAAAAACAGCAGTATTAAAGTAGTTTTTATAATTCATATATTGCAGATTCAGTGTGAAACTTAACTGAAAATTTAAATATAAAAAAAATATTTTATTTAAGTCTGCTATAAGTTTTGTGTTTGTAGTGGTGGTTAGTATTTTTTATATCGCTGCTGAAGTATTCCTTCTTTGAGTGCATACTATGACATACTGAGGATTTTAAAGAAAACTAATTTCCTGAATATTTTTCGATCACTGAGCTAAAACAAAAACTTAAAAATGGCATTTGCTACTGATAAGAAAGTGAATTCTGCTAAAATCAGAATGATATTTTGACGACTTGACACCAAAGCAGTCATCTATTACTGATTCTTCTTACAGTTTAGAACAAATTTTATTCCAAATAATTATATGAATGTACATTTAATATTTCTCGTTTTTAGAATTTACCAAACTGCTTCTTGTTGATGTTAGTTGTTGATGTTATGGCAAAAATTGTGCACAGTAAATATTGCCGCTCAGTACACTACACCTATTGTACTTAACACTGATATGAAAGCATACAGACATATTTAAGTAGCAGTGTATAGACGCATCTGTATGCGTATAATCACTCACGCACTTTTATGCGAATAATGCCTGATGCTTGTATGTGTTTTCCAGCACATCCATACAAGCAAACACATGCCATGCATATATAAATTCCAATATGAATTAAGTGCTCGAATCAGTAGATATTAAACTCGTCTACTTGTTAGCAATAATGCATGCTTCAGTTTGTTGCGTAGCAAATAATGAACACAAGGGGCTTTGAGAATTGAAAACGTACAAAAATAAAAAATGCAAACAATTTTGCACTCTTTGGTAAATAAAAATTTAATTGGTAAAGACAACATATTTGTTGTTGTTAATTATACTTTAAATATTGGAGAGAAACGAGCCAAATTCATTTAGTACTTTTCCACTTTATTAACAAATATTGAACAAACAAATATTGAAAATGTTTAATTAGCTGAGCAGAAAATTAATATGGTTTAAAAGGTCTTTAACTTTAACTTGAAATATATAAAGCATTATGAAGAGCATATTGAAACAATATTGTTTTTCCCAACAGGAAAAAAAATAACTTTAAAAACTTTTTTAGTGGTGTTTTCCTAACCAAAAAATTTAGATTAAAATAACAAGCAACAAAACCTGAAACCACAATTTTCTTTTGTTACTCGTTATTAAAAAATTGCTGTAGAAGAGTTAAAAGAAAGGTAACTGATAGTTGGAATACAATTTTCTGCTACTGTTGCTCTAAACGAAAAGCATCTTTAGAATTTTTGTGTTGTTACAAAGTTCACTGGTTTGCTGGCGAAAAAATTTACCTTTTATATATATACATTCATATGCATATATGTATGTAATTTCTCAATTTTGTAAAATAAAGTATTTTCCTCGCATTTTTTTCTTATAATTTATACTATAGAAACAGAATGAATAACGACAAGCCAGATAAGTATGCCGAATACAATAAAATTAAATAAAAGAAATTAAATAAATCAAATAAATAAATAAAATAAATAATTTATATAAAACAAATAAAATAAGTAAAATAAATAAAGCAAATAAAATAAACAAAATTAATAATTTAAAAAAAAAAAAGATAAATAAAAAAAATAATTAGAAAAAATAAAATAAATGATATAAATAAAATAAATACACTAAAAAATCAATTAAATAAAATCAATACAATTAATAAAATAAAAAAAAAAATTAAAAAAGTAAAGTAAATATAATTCCTCAATATATAAATAAAGTATTTTAATCGCATTTTTTTTATAAATTATACTGTCAAAACAGAATTAATAACGACAAGCCAGTTAAATGTGCCGAATAAAATAAAATTAAACAAAAGAAATTAAATACATCAAATAAATAAATAAAATAAATAATTTATATAAAACAAATAAAATAAGTAAAATAAATACAGCAAATAAAATAAACAAAATTAATAATAAAAAAAAAAAAACATAAATAAAAAAAATAATTAGAAAAAAAAATAAATGATATAAATAAAATAAATCTAAAAAATCAAATAGAAAAATATAACAAATCAATAAAATACATAAAAATAAATAAAATAAGCAAAATACTTAGTAATAAATAAAAAATATAAATAATAAAAAAATAAATATAAATAAAATAAATACACTAAAAAATCAATTAAATAAAATCAATACAATTAATAAAATAAATACAATAAATGAAATAAAAAAATTAATAAATAAAATAGAACAACATATTAATTCTTCTTTTTATTCGACCTTCTATATTTATTGTATGCAATAAATTATTTAGCAATGCAGGTTTATTTTTATAAAATTTTTAATTTAATTTTTTTTTTCTGGAAGGTTAGCGAAATATCAAAAACTTATTACTAAGTAAATTAAAAATTTTATAAAAATAAGACCCGCATTGCTAAATAATTTATTGCATACAATAAAACAACATAAAATAAAATCAATAAAATAAATGAAATCAATGAAATAATTCAAATAAATAACTTAAATAAATAATTTAATGAATAATATAAATTAAATAAAAAAATTAATAAAAAAAATAAAATAAAAAAATTCTATAAAAAAAATTATATAAATAAATTAAGTTAAGGTAATAATATGTAATAAAATAAAAAAAAATAAAATTTTGTAATTTAAAATAAAAACTAAATAAAAAAAAATTTAAATTTAAAACATAATTAAAAATTAAACGCAATTGGAAATTTTATTTAAATTTGAAAACAAAATATGTGTCTGTGGAGTTTATTAACGGTAACCGCATGTATGATTAATATTGAATTGTTTCATGCACATATAACTCATACGTCCCACGTTATTTCTTCGAATATCATTAGAAAGAAATTGCAGTTTCTATAATTAGAATGTTATGTTATATGTATGGCCCTTAGCAGCAGTTTCTAAGTGTTAATGATCAGCGTGTTGATTTGTGGAAATAATAATTCATTCACTGTCACAGCTGTTTGAAACAAATATGGACCAATAATGACATTCGCCGACAAAGAATCTCACACTATTTTCAATAAAAATTTTCTTCTGAAATTTTGGGGGAACAGCCAGTTCCTTTCATAACAACCATTTTGTAATTGCCAACGGCAAACATTTTCCAAACGTCCCTCTAATATTCCTTCCATGAGTTCACCGTATATAAACAGTTCTAAGGTTTCGGCTATTTCAATCAAAACTATAGTTTTGCTGTTATTGCTGCTGCATTTTCAAAATAACGCTGCAACCTTTTGGCTTCTCATTCGAAAATGTTTTATGAGAATAACAACAGAGCTAGGCGGGAGATGTTCCCAGCCATCGCTGCTACAACTACTATTACTACTTCTTCTTCTTTAGTTTCGAATTGTTTTCATTTTTATATTCTACCTGGTTTTTATTTACGTTTTCTCATTTATGCTAGCTGTTTTTTTTTTTTTGGTATTTTTAATTTCTTACCCAACACAAACAATTTGTGGGTTTCATTAAGTAATTTTTACAAATTGTTTTCTGTTACACCATCAACGTTTCTCTCATTTACAAAATTTATTATTTTAAAGTTTCTTTATTTTTTTATACGTTTTTTTTCTCTCAAATATTTTTCCTAAAACTTTAATGGCAGCTTGCTGAAGCCAAAGCAGAGCTAAGGAAAAATAGTTTTCAATACCAAATAATTTAAAGCAATATAAGAAAAATAATAATAATAAATATGATGAAATAATTTAGAGAGAAAAAAAAAGAATGAATAATAACTACCTGTACATGTAAAATAATTTTCATTGAAGAATTTTTGCATTTTATTTGATTGTTGTTTCAATATAAACGTGTTCTACAAACAGGTAGTTGTAGAACATTTTTTTGCCATGACGAAGATAGCATTTTTTTATGGAGGCGCCTAAAAAAAGAACAATTAAATAAAAAATGCTTTATAGAGTTGCATGGTGCTAAACTTTTTAAACATTTTAAGAAAATTTTTTTGTGCAGGAGAGCATTTGTTTAAAAATTTCAAAGGCTTTCAACTAGAAAAAACTCATTGCTCTAAATGACAGTAAACAGCAAGTATGTGGCCTTTCCTATCTTTTTTTTGACGTGGGAGAATTCAAAATAAATGTCCACAAATGGTTATCCCTTCATATGCACTCCCGTAACATAATTTCCTAGTTTCAGCACAAGGCTTTGCATGTGTAGGGTTCATCCCTTGCAAATGATTGCAAATAAATAAAAAAAATATTACTGTATAGTGTTTTCACACAAAAGTGAAAAGCTGATTTTAACGTTAGAATCACAAACAGCTGATTTTGTGGAGTCACTTAATGAAATTAGGTTTTAACGCACAGTTTGCGTAATAAAATTTTATTTATTTTCTCCTCGAACAACTAGATGAAAACATTTTCATTATGCTCTACCCAATAGATTCTTTTTCTTTTTCTTTTCCAGTTTTTGTGTTGTTGTAGCTGAGCCCATTGCTTTCAATTATTGTAGTGACTTTATTTACCAAATTTTTTTTATTTCTTTGAGCGCCTTTAAAATAGTCAGCTGTTTTTAATTTTTTAACTTGGTAGCACTGCTTTTAGTACCTGAAAATCAAGGTTGTATTTCATTAAATCAACTTAGAAACAATTCAAAAAAGTTTTTAAAGAAATATTTTTATATGGTAAAACCAGGTTTTAATAGTTGGTTTCAACGTAAAAGTCACTTTTGCTTTAAAACCAGTCAGTGTGAAAACACTATAAGAAATTTTTCAAATCTATTTAAGTACATGAAACATTTTGCCAATTTAATTTGAAAGCGAAAAGAATTCTTGGATTTGTTAAGATAAAAAGCGTTCAAAAGCGTTTTCATTAAATTCATCCTCGCTATGATGCGTTGTTTTCAAGGCGTTTGCTTAAAGGCTCGGTAAGTTTGCACAAGTTGTAACAAGCGAAATCACGCTCGTTTAATATAAAAAAAATAATAAATGATTTGGAAATGGGACAACATATCGCCTATAAATCTTTACGTCATATTAAATATTACTTTGTAAATACCATAAAATATCAACGAAATCATCAATAGCTTAAATATTGTAAATTAATTTAAGTTTCACTACAATATTTCGCAAGCAAATACATTTATTTTAGTCCTACTCAATAAGTCTTACATTCCAAAGCAATCCTCATTCTAAACGAAATTAAAACTTGCATTTGAATTCGAAAAAAAAATTTAATAATTTTGTTTAATTTTCTTTTAAGTGCTCCTCCATCCTCGTATTTTGCTCGTCATCTTATTAAGTATAACGTTTTTTATTATTTCCATTATCTTGAATTGCTTTCAGTCTATGTTGTGTTGTCAGGACTAAAATGATTAAATGTCAAAAAATAATTCCTTATCCAACGCCTTTTGATGACACAAGAAGAAGCAACTGTGCAATTCCTTTTTGGAGCAAAAATAAACCGCAAAGAATAACATCATCGTCATTTTATGGCAACTGCTAAACTTCTATGAATTTTAACTGCTCACAATCAAAATCAACATAATAATAAAGACTAACCACCAGCAGCATTAAGCTAAGAAGGAAAAAAATAAAAGGATTTCTTAAAAAAGGAGTGCATATAATAGACTTGAAATTTTTCTTCAAAATCGTATTTCTTGCTGGCGTTTTTATATATTTTTTATAGACTAAAGAAAAAAGAGGAGAAAAAAAGGACTGTAGCTGTTACTGTCATAAATCTAAATTTAGTTTCTTTTCATTTCATTAACTTTTCTCTAGCAATTTCAGTTCAGTTTATTTACAATATTTTCACCTTGTGTTCTGGTGGTTTCCCTTATTTTGCCACTATTTTGTCGCTTTTTCTTTAAATAAAGAAACGAGCAGATGTTTTTTGTTTTTTTTTTCACTTTTTCACAAATGTATATTTAAAAAGAGTAGTTAAGTTTGGTTTAACGAGTAGTTAAGGAAAGAATGAAGCTGGTATTTTTTTTCTCTTTTTGGCTTTTAGTCAAGGAATAAATTTGCATATGCTTTTGCTGAAGTTGTTGTTGTTGTTGTTGTTGTTTTTATTTGTTGCGAAATCAGTGCATATTTTAGGAAATTTTTCTGAAATGAAACACAAACAATTGGGTTTTAGCATCTTTACAAAATGGTAGCCGCTATTGTGCTGATAAATGTTTTGAAAAAAAAAAAATATAAAAAAAAATTAAATAAATTGCACGGAAAAATTAAGCAATTGAGAGATTGATTGAAATGCCAACAAGCAAATGTCATTGGATTTTATTTATTAAAATAATAAATTAGTTTAGCTGCACTTTTATATTAAACGAACTGGTGGTGGTTTCATGCAAAACATGGCCAATCCCTGGCTGGGAAACGTTTACTGATGATATAATTGGTTGAATTATATGTGAGTGTATTAGTTGTAGGATATCCATCTCTGGTTGCAAGAATAATGTGATGTCTGCTTATAGGTGTTTGCATTAGGGCGTTCATGTTCAGTTTGACACAGAGAGAGTTGGTTGGTGGTACTCCTATGATTCTTAGTCTACGTAAGAGATCTGCATGAATCGCTGCATGTAGCCATGCCACGCCCTTATGTCTGATTCTTGAATAACTTCTTTTTAAACACGTTGAAATGTATAGTCCTTAGAAGCATTAGTTTCTATCAGTAGCATAAAAATTTTATTGATAAGGGAGGGGCCACACCCATTAGCAATATACGTATCAGGAAGACATATCTTTTTTTAAAGACTTTAAAATATTTCAAATATTTTCTCTTTAATTAATTATTTTATGTCTTTAATATAACACGCATTCATAGCTTCAGATAAGCAAGTCATTTGTCATTTGATTCCTTAGAACGTATTGTTTAACTTTGCAAATAGTCCCTCAAAGTGCCTGTAGCACTAAGCCGCAAGAGTTAAGATTGTTTTTTTCTATTTTTCTAATTTAAAAATTGTAAGTTTTATTTATTCAACGATTACAGACATGTAAATAAACTTAATAGTTGCGTGTTGTTGGCATATTACGTATACAGTAGAAATTTATATTTACTGCTGGCGTTTTATATGCTGGTGTTCAATTTTGTATATTTTCCGAGTAAGATGCAGCCATTAGCAAATTATTGGCCAATTTTAATCAATATTCTGCGTAAGATTGTCTCTCTCGGTAGCATATTTCAGCTTTTTATTTTAACTATTTTTTTTTTATTTTCAATTTCCAATTTCAGTACGAAAATATTTCAATCACTTGATTGAATTGAATCAATATTTTGTGAATATACTAATACAAGCAAATATAACGATCTGTTGCCTACACTGACACTGTTGGAGCTTAATCAAACTTTTGGAATGGAGAATTACTGCAGAGTATTTAACGAATCAATCAACAGAACTAAGTTGAAACTCCAGAGTATAATAATTTGGAACGGAGTGCAACTGAATGATGCTACGGATTTTAGACGTTCTTGTGATGGAAATTTGAATGGACTCCTCTTCCGACAGAAAGACAAACATTTTAAGCAAAAAAAAATTAAATAAAAATTCAAGCAGTACTAATTTTTAATTGAAAACAGAAAGCTTTTCTTTACTTATTTCCATTTCAAGTTAATTGTCACATAGATCTGTTTTTCTCTCAAAAGTATTTTTCTTATTTGAATATAATTTATAAGTTTTCATATGACTTGTTTTGATCATGTTTAATTTGCTTGTTTTTCTGCTCTTTTTTTCCTTTTAAAAAAGAAAGTTTTTTGAAAAATATATAAAATTGTTGTGATGCACACCAATACGACCAAGGAGAAGGAGATATAAAAGTTCATGATTTTATTTTTTTTATTTATTTATTTTGCAGTTTCATTCATATTTAAGGTTTCACAGCGTGAAATTTGTTTCGTCATTTGTAAGAATTTGTTATTTGCTTTTCTAAGTTTTGTTAAAATAAAAATAAAAATAAAAAAACGAGAGTTGAGTGGAAAAAACAGAATAATTTTAATGGCATGAAATTATGAAGAAGGTTGTCATTGGCTACAACAGAAGCAAATTAAAATGGGAAAAATATTTGTATTTTAATGCAATAAAAAGAACAACCAAAACAGCCAACATTTTAAGGTTTTATTTTCAATAAAAAAAAACCTGCAAGGAAAGTTAAATGTTTTTAAAAAATTTCTCAATTGGAGTAGCAATAAAATTTTTCGAAATTCCTGAGCTTTTTTGTTACGTTAAATTTCAGACTTTCAAATGGATTTATTATACCCAGCAAAAAAAAAGGAATGGAAAAATAGAAAATGAAGGTTCATTGGGGGAATATTTTGCACTGGTTAAAAGCCATTTTAAAAAATTCTGAAGCTCAACGGGGACTGGATTAACAAATTATGTATTTAAAAGAAGATTTAAAGCTTTGACTTAAATCGATTTTAAAAAATAACACTTCAAAACTGGAAAATACGACAAAAGAAAAATTAAATTAAAAATTGGCCGTCTCCCATATGTTTCGAGTTATAGGCAACACAATCGCATCAGAACGCCCTCCTTCGTCGGTATTGTGTAGCACCGGCGAAGTAAAACAATAATAAAAATGGCTACTGAACCGAAGCTTCAGCACTGCTAAAAAAACAATAAACAAAAGAACGTGCGAAAGCAGAGCTGTAAAATAATTAATTAAGCTTCACGTTCTGTCGTTTCTCCTACTATCCCTTTCCTATAGTTCCAGCACAATGCTTCGCATGTATAGGAGTCATCTCCTGAGTGCTGGTCCCAGATAAAAAAAAAAAAAAAAAATTTAAATAAAAATTAATTAAATTTCTTTAGACTTTTTTGGGAATTTTAATCAAATGTAATAATTGATTAAAGTGCTAGTTCCTATGCGCATTTCACTGGTGCTAATGCACATCTTCAGGGAACATTTACCCAAATTTTTCTTAGAACAACTTGAGATATTATTTTATCCTGTTCTAAAACAACATTTGGATAAAGGTTACACTAAATCAATTTCAACATATTTGTTTTTTTAATAAATATTTTGAGTCACGTAGCCAGCAGCCAGAGGAATTAGTTCTGCTCTCAACCTTAGATGCGCGAATGAAAAACTGCAAAATCTACAAGGACGTGAGATAATTGTAGCCGCTCTTGACTATCGGCCGTATGTGGCCGTAGACTACGAACGTACACCATTCTACCACGATCAGGCGCCTGATAATCCCACACACTTGGTCCACATTCATGGCACAGAGACACGACTGTGTCTAACGTTTTGTGGAATATACAATTGTACAGTGAAATTTGATACTTGTAAGACATATTGAGAAGAAAGTTTTCTGAACTTCTCCTTTCATTATTATTATTTTCTTGAATGCAGCCGAAAAAGAGGAATGGCGTACGTCGTATCGGTCTGATAGGCATGATAATCGATGGCAAGGTGGACTTGGCCAATGGCGGCATGTACGTCTGTACTACGCCTGTACTACAAATCAATTAACCATGATTAATGGAAAGCCTTATATATGCCAGGAACGATAATTATATGAATGTTGATATCAGCACATTTTCAGTGCGTTCCGGTGTTACTTATCTAGCTCCCGCTCCCATACGCATTGTTAGCTGGGACCTGCACTTAAAACCTTTTAAATTTACTCTTTGGCTGGCCTTTGTGCTTAAATTATTATATTAATAAAATTTATTTTACGATTTTCCTTCACAGAATATAAATAATAGTTAAATTTTTCCCAGAAATAATTTTCTTTCTTAATAAATAATTTAATTTTATTTCAATTGATTTCGTTTATTTCAATTGATTTGTGTATTTTAATTGGTTTCGGTGTTCTTTCAAGACAGTGCACTTAAAATAGCCAAATTTTTAAATTTTTCCAATTGAAGCTTCTAATTGATTCTGCGTTTTCGGTTATTGGTTTAAATTTAATTATTATTTTAACTGAATCTGCGTTTTGTTCAATTGAATCTTGATTTTATTTTTTTCTGCGTACCTTATAGAAGCAAAGAAACACACTAAAAGGTACTTCAATAGATTAATAGAATTAATAGAATCATTTTTTTACGCAATAACTGTTTCCGTTTCACTGAATGGACGCCATACAGAGAGAATATTCCTCAAGAACGAGACTATGAAAAACTTTATTGGAAATGATACATATTTGCACTACTCACGGATCACAATGTTAGGAACCTCTGCCCATGTTTGGAAGTTCTTTTTTTTTGCTGGGTATATGTGTATGATCTTTCTAATTGGCTTTATCATTTTCGAAATACAAATATAAAATGCGAAAAATGCAGAGAGGAATAAAACAATTTTCTTTAAAACAATTTCTAATACTTGAGAATTCTCGTACTTTATGAAATTGAATAACAATTGGTTAATATGTTAGTTTTCTGTTAACGATTACGGTAATAGAGCTGGGCTTAATTTTTCTTTTTGAAGCATTTCAAGTTAATTTTGCTTTCCATATGTACCTCCAAACTTTTCAATCGTTTTGGCGATATTGTTAGAATTTTAAATTCTCTCGCGCCACAGGAGGTTGAAATTTCTACAAAATGTTGTTTAACGCTCAGTTAAGTCCTAGACGGAAGTACGAAGAACTACGATATTTGTTTAAGATTAAATATGAACAATCCTTCGAATCGTTAAACATAACTTGAACGTTTGTAAACACTTTATGCGGCCTTAAATCTCTAAATGATTACTTTGTTCGATTGCTTAATAATTGGATTTCTCTTCTTATGGCCTTTAATTTGAAAAAATTCCTAATTATTTATTATTACGCACATGTTCGTCTGAAAAATAAATAAATAATATATGCCGAACAAAAACCCGCCAAGTGGTGGTGGTCCTTTTAATATAAAAATAGACAGCATAGCAAAATATTTGCTTTGTTTGTTTGTTATGAACAACTCTTCATTAGTGTGGCAAAAATATATTTTTATAACAAAAAAAAAAAAAAAAAAAAAATAGAAAATATGCACATATTTATGTATGTACTATAAGCTGTGTAAATCTACGAGTCTCTATATACGATATGAAGGTTAATTTCTACGCTTGCTGTTATTTATTTGCTCATCCCGCTGCTAATATGTTTTTCATTATTTTATCCCTGAATGTATACTGTTGTTGTTGTTGTTTGTTATATTAAAAAAGAAATGATTTTTTTTTTTTAAATCGTACTTGTTTTCTCAGAATTGTTGAGAGAATTATGTGCAATTTTTTTTCGCAACTTTTTCTACTTTTATCAACAACATAAAACTCAATCACAAATTATAATGTATTATTGCCATGGCAAACTGTTGCGTTGCCAAGCAATCAGGCAAAAGAAAGAAAAACAAAAATAATCATCATGGCACAAAAATACAGCAACACGTACTCACACTCCACACACACACACATACAAGCTAATATGCATACTCTTGCACACATAGCAGTTGTCGGATAATAGTAGAACAGAATCAGGCAGGCAACAGCATTATTTAGCCAACAACAATTATTATGAAAACCAATATACTTGTACGCACTGTATAACACACCAAAAGAAAAAAGAGAGAGAGAGGGAGTGTACAATTTGGGGGAGAGCAAAAAAAAAAAGGGGAAAAGAAAAATGGCAGCACTGCTTTTAGGGTTAGCGGAGCTTCATAAATTTTCACTTTCCCATATTTCTATTGCAAAAACTATTTTTTGGAAAACCGAACGTTGAACGTTGCCTTTTATGGCATCCAGGCTTACATTGAAACTTCATACCGAAGCAAAAGCGGCTCAAATGTTCCTCAATCAACTTCACTTGTTAACGTGCTGTCAAAATTTGTTATCCCAAACGCACAGTGTTGACATCGCGTTGTTTGGGTTAGTCTGAGTTCAGACGGGAGAACATTTGAAAGGGAAAGTTTGGTATCATAATTTGGGTAGGGAAGAGCGAATCGTCATTTTTGTGTTCGGTACTCGACAATGCGCTTCCACATTTTTTCTGCTTACAAAAAAATAGCAAATAATCACAATAATAATGGAATGTCGCTGGCGAAATGTTCGTCAGTGTGAACGCGAATAAAAAAACAAAAAAAGAATTCCTGATAACTTCACTCCAAATGTTCGCCTGTCTAAATGCGGACATGTTTTGTATTTTTGGCGATGCGCTAAGTTTGTGGAAATTTTACTATTAAACTGGATCACCATGTAGGCGGCAGGCAGTTGTCTCAACCACCAACTGCCGTTAAATAGTCGTTAAAATAATGTCTCTAAGCAAATTACGGCATTCGATTCGAATCGAAATTTTTAGGGATTTTATTCGATAACGGATGCCACAATTTGGGGCCAGTTTTATTGAAGTTAAAAATATTTCCCTTGATTTTAATTCAAATAAAATTTATGTGACTTAAAAAACATCCCTGTGTTAAGAAAATTTTTATTAGCAAATAAATTATCAAATAATTATATTGACAACATACTAAAAAAAATGAGTAACAAAATCGAATTTGGTATGGCAAAATATGGACGTTACCGGTAACCCTGACTGACACCCACTAATTGCATCATCTCTTTTTTTCTCAACTCTTGTCCGCTCTTTTTCCCACACTCTTCATATAATTCCAGTAAATTGTTTTTTTTTTTACATTCGGCACTTGGTTTTGTTGTAAAACTCGTGTGGGCTGCATTTCAATGAGAGGAGATTACAATAAGAATTGAAAACAGTGTTTTCATAGTTTGAAAAATAATGAAGCTTACGATGTCAGAAAATGGCCCTAATGTGTACCCAGAATAAGTGATATTTCGTACGTTTAATTTAGATACTGATTGTAAGGCAACTTTCAATTACTACTCCGTTAAGAACAAAAAAAAAATTTCTGATACATTATCGCTCGACAGTACATATTAATTTTTTTTTACAGCTAAATGCATATTTTAGCTCAATTTGCTTTAAATTGCGTATTGCATATTGAGTTTAAAATTACTGCGCTGCTTAATGTCATACTGTATTAATATTCTACAACAGTTTAACTAAAAAATTTTTGTTGTGGTTCAAACTAAAAAATCATAAAATAATACGACTTTTCGAATTCAGTTTATTGTGTTGTTATAAAATAACAGTAGAAATTAATTAATATTTATTTATTCAACTCAGGGTCGTAGTTTAACATTTGGGGGATTCACAATGTCTCTTATGAAGGCATATTCTGATAATGTCTTAATATATTGAAATAATTTGAACAAATTGTTTTTGTACTACAAACAAAAAAGTTATAGAAGACATACAACTTTTCGAACTCTGTTTATTGTTTTGTCATAAAATAATAATAGAAATCAGAGTTGAACGGCTGAAACTTTTGCCGGCTGTAATATTGAAAAGCCGCCGCTTTTTATAATTGATATAAAAATCAATCATTGTTTAAAAATTGTTCACAACTTTATATCATTATTATTTCATAATTTAAAAATAAATAAGAGCCAAGAAATCAGCACACCTAAAAATAATCAAGTGAGACAATTTTGCTCCCGTAACTTATCTGCCTGACAGCCACTGAATGTTTTGCCACTAGCCCAGTCTTACATATTATCCCGGCAAAAGCTGTTATTGTTTATTTCAACAATTTTGAGTATAATTTTATGCAATAAGTTAATTGAAAATTGACTTTTTAGGAGCTTCTCATTCTCGATCTTAAAACTAATTATTTTAGTTTTCTTTATTTGTTCTTGGCATTTAAATATCAAGTATTTATGACTGTTTTTTCAGCTCACGGAGTTTTAAAATGTGACGGGTTTTTCACAGCAGTCATATTTCTTCATGTTATGATTCTAAAACATATGACTTTACGACGACCATATAAATACCTCAAATATTTAAGTTGTAGTGGTAATGTTTTACTTCTAAAGACATATTTGATATTTGTTATTTGATCACCAGTCTAATATTTCTATAAACAAACAATAAATTCATATCTGGCTTTAGCTAGAAAATAAGTGCATATAATTTTAGTTTTAAGAGCATTTTTAATTTTTTTAAGTACATATTTTAAAATTTTTGTATTTTTTTTGAAAATATTTTACGTGCATATGTTAAATATTTCAATGATAAATGCATTTTGTTGTGCCTATAAATGCATATTATTACTCTTTTCTTTTATCCTGTAGTTCCAGCTTAATGCATGGCATTTGTAGGGATCATTTCCTGAGTGCAGGTCCAAGATACAAATAAAAATTAAAAAAATTTTTGCTATTGCTTGCTGAAGGAATTGAAGAATAGATTTTTATTGCCATAGAAAATTTCTCCAGGTAATTTTCATTCAAAAATTTCGTAGCTTAGCAAGTTCAACCAACAAATATTTCACCATATTCAATTTATTTTCCAATAATAATTATAAAAATATGTAAAAGCAAAAAAAAAAAACCAACTTGATAGACATTTTTTTCCACTCGTCTTTATGTTTGAGTAGCAAAAAAAAAAAACTACTGCATGTCCATATACAACCATTCGTTAATAAAATGTTGCTTGCAACTGAAAACCGCATACAAAAATAGCTGATGATTAAACATTTGTAGTAAATAGCAGCAACAACAAGCAGCGAGCGAAAAAAATTTTGTATTATGAAAAATGAAATGAATGATGTGCACATGAGTTGTTAAACAGTGGTTTTATAATTAACTCTGGGAAATAAATAGACCTGTTTTTAATAGAGTGCAGAGAATCAGGGGAAAAAAGCTGAAATAAATATAGCGATGCAAAAAGGACTAAAATGTTTAATAAACTTGCAACTAAAAGTATTTAAAGGCTGCCAACAAAATCCAACTTTAAATATGTATTGCATTGTGTGACTATTTATAAAGGGCAAAGAGCAGCAAGAAATATTTTTATTTGTTGATTTATAATTTAGTTCTCGTCCATCAGTTATTCAGTTAAGCATAAAATCCTTTTTCAAAAAAAAAATAAAAAAAAAAATAGAAAATGAAGAATTGCTATAAAATACAAAGTTGAAGGAGAAAAATTCCAGTTACAACTCATTCGTATAAATATTTTCAACAATCATGTATTATTATTGTTTCAACAAGTCTTCAACAAAGTCAAAAAACTATTTATTTCTTTGATTTCGATTTCATACGTCATTCAGAGAATTTATTAAGCTTTATTATATTTGCAGCATGAACGTAACAGTTTTAATGCACAGCCAAAGGCAGTCAATCGATAGGCCTTCTGATAATACACAAGAATGCATATAAAAGGATATATGGATGGCTCTTAAATCACACCACTTATTTCGGTAGACTTAGATCGTATTAAAAGAGTATATAAAATTACGTGTTGCAAAGTGAAAAAAAATTATTTGAAAAAAAAAAATTATTTTTTTTTAAATATATTTTTCTAAAAAAATTATTTTTTTTAAATATATTTTTCTAAAAAAAATTTTTTTTTTTACTTTTGAATTAATTTTTATAGAAAAAAAATTATTTTCAGAAACAATCTTATATTTAGCAAAAAAAATAAATAAATTGTTCACTACTAAAATCCTAAACTTCTGAATAGTTGTTCATATTAAGTTCAAAAAATTCGGCAAAAATCGGTTGAGGAATATTATAGAGCAACGGCTTAGTAAGGCAATTCAGATCCACATTTCTATGTGCCTTCAGTGTATTCTTGTTGGCATTATAAAAGAAACAATCTGCAGGAACTCAATAGATTTAACCCTAATCAAGTCAGATAAACTTTGTAACGAATCCAACCAAAATGTGCTGCAGAGGCACATATAAACCCATTGCATATTATATTTGGGAATTTATATCTCTTATTTGCATTTTTTCTCTCAAAGCAGTACTTGTATTGTAGAATAAAATCCGCATTCTCCGAAAATTTACTGTCGTAATCTTAATCTTGGTTTATAGTTTTTCAAAATCAATCTCTTCAATAATTGTCTCGATTTCTACATACAAATATATTTTGGACATTGCTAGAAAAAGTTTCGTCTTTCAACTTTCTCTTTGAATATTAGCCAACAATTGTATAAACTGTGTAAGTTTACATTGAATGATAAAAATTTAATGGGAATTCGGCGCAATTTAATTTGTTGGTTCATAATGTTGTCGTCTGTGCCTAATAGGCACATTCTGACAGGATTAAGTGTATTTGTGGTTTTACATAAATAAATAAATAAATAGAAATTAAAGAAGAGCTAATTTTTTTTTTTAAGAAATAAAATAATTCAAAGTACGAATTTAAGAAGCACCAAGAACCATGACTTCAATTTAAAGCAGTTAGAACACTTCAAAGTAAAATATGTGTCTGAACGCCACATGTTAACTGGATTAGGGTTAAATGTGAATTGTCATTCTCGGAAAGTAGATATTTCTTCAGCAAATCCTGCAATTTTTTATAATAATAAAATCTTTCTTTTGCATGTTCGGGTGTAGATAGAAGAACCCGGGTTCAACTCGCAGCCTGGTCAAGCCTAAAAAATTGTGCATCTTCTTCCATAAAAATTTTATGAATACGGTGTTTATTAAGAAAAATATGAAAAGGAATTATTTCGTTCCTTCGGGAAGGGATCTCAAAATATTTTGTAGGCAATTAAAAATTCAAAACATAAACTTTATAGATTTTAAAGGCCCTTAATAGGAACTCCTTTGCAAATATAACTGTGTGCGTTTACGGGTTTGTGCTTAAGTTGCTTGCAATACAAAACTAATCATTTGCTTGGAAAATATGCTCAATTTACCACTCAATTTTGCATGTTAAACTATTTTCAATTTGTACAAAAATTTCGTTTTCTTAATACAAAAAAAAGAAAAAAGAAAAAGAATATTAACAATTCTTGACAGCATTTCAGTACAAAATTTCAGTTGAGGAATAATTTTACAGAACAATATAATTTGAATAAAATCAAATACTTATGCAGACGTATTAATTCTTTTTTGCGTTCTTTTTCCTCAACTTTTAGTTATTGAGATTTATATTAATATACAGCTTAAATGTATGTATGTGGGAGAAGTTTATATATACATATATACACAGTAGAATCGTTATAGTTGAGTTAGATCGGCAGGTTGACGGATGTAAAGAAGGTTCAGCTCACTTGGGTTCAATTTATTATGGCCCCATTGTGATACACGAATCAAATTAATTTGGTGCCTCCGTAGTCTAGTGCATGAGCATTAGTCCTATCAATATGGAGGTGTGAGTTCGATTCCGGCTTAGACCCTGGGTGTTTCTACAGACACGCTTAAGAGCTTCGTAGAGTTTGTATTGTCTTGAAAAATAAATGTAAAACTTTCTTTAAGAAAACTATACTTATAGTATTTCAATAGGAGTAGCGAAACGCCCCGATTTAAGCTCAAGAAATTTAAAAAAATTTATCACTTCAGTTTTTTATGAATTAATTTTTCCTACTCATCATTAAAACGTCTTATTGCTTTTTATGGGCTTTTGTTGAACTAAATCTAGTTCTTTGTACAGTTGTTACTGCAGAACGCATTATTCCGAATATCTTAGACTAAAAATATTGTTTAACAAATAATGGGTTTTCTTATGAACGTATTAAAAAAAAGTGCTTTCCTTGTCGTGACTAAAATTTTACAAAACACCGAAAGTTAACCACAGGCACAGAGAAATGATAATTTTGTTGATGAAAGCTTTTGTACATGAACGTTACTTGACAAAAAGCTCTATGCCTTAAAGCTTTTAATAAGACAAAACATTTTGCAGTTGAACTTCAAAAATATGATTTTAATTTAATGGTATAAAATAAAAAGGCAACATGTTGAAACACAAATTATGGTTATTTCGATTGTTGAAAAAGGCTTTGCTCTTTTCACTTAATTTATGACTATATCTGCCGTTTGTTGTGTTGTGCTTTATTAAAGTACTCTAAAATGGCTCTATAGCGAAATGATACAGTAACACAAGTCTTAATGAATGTGGCAAAACAGGATAAGAAATGCAATGCACTTTTAGTAGAAACCATGGAAACACTTTAAAGCTTTTTACGCTTATTTTTGATAAGTTCTGTAGGTGCAAGCACAGGAGCAGAGTATGGCGTTGGACCAAGAAATGGGAAAATCTTACACTGTTTTAATATTTTAGTGAATGTTTTTTCTGCAAAAGGTGTTGCCATTTCAATATTGATGACTGTGTAGGAGAAACTGAAAGGCTGAACTACTTTATAGTCCTTTTTATTCAAAGTTATTAAATAAGATGATTGGTGGGAGAAATTGATACTTTCTTGTCTATTGACTAGGCAATTGAAAGCAATTTAAAACTTCCCATATACTTAAAACTTTGAAGTGCAACAGAGGAAAAGTGTTAGCGCGGTTCTACGCCACAGACACAAAGTTTATTAAAATTTATTAAATTAGTTTTTTTACTATGCTTTTGAAGCAGTTCCTTTAAATTTCACACCAGAAAAGCCGCCAGGCAGTAATACTGTTATGATAAGCTTCCAGTTCTCAAAAGCAAAAGCTTTAAGAACTGTTAATTGCACATATGACAGTTTAATAACAGCTTTATAAACAAGTTTCATGTATAACAGCTACAATTTGTACAATCTGCACTGTTATTTAACATTAAGCTTTCCTGTTAATTTTATAACAAATTGCTAAAGCTAAGGATATTTAGAAAATGACAAGACTTTCAAATATTTGTAGAAAAGCTTTTAAAATTCAGATAACAGCACCAGCATGGAGGTTTTAGATTTACAAAAAAATGTTAAATTTCAGCATACTATTTTCTAAACACTTTACAGGGTATGGGCGAATGATATTGTTCCAATTGAAATATTCTTTAATATCAACCAAAAATGTTTAGTTAGAATGGCACTGCTTAAAATGCTGGTTTTAATTGTCACTACTTAAAAGAACTTTACTTAAAATTATAAAAAATAAAAAAATAAATGTTTAACACAAAATAACTATTTTACCAAAAATCTCGAATACTTAACAAAGACCTGTGCAAAAAATTTCTATTAATTCTTTTAAACGTAACAAAACCATTTTCTTTAATGCTGCAAAAAAGGATATATATAGATATTCAAAATTAAATTAAATCTTTAATGAAGTGCAAATTTTAAAAGGAATTCCAAATTGTGGTCTAAAAAAATTTTTTTTTATTATTTTGTCTTCTGATTTGATGTTTTTAGTTTCTTGGGATAATGTCCCATCCCAGGGGATCCAGAGAAAGCTAATTATTGTTGAAGTGGCAGCCTGTAAAGCTGACCTGCAGTTTAATTTTTTAATTGTAAAGAAAGGATATCTGGCGGGCTGTAAAACCAATTGTAATAATAAAACTAAAACTACATAATTTGAAAGAGCGGATAAAACTACAAGTTGTGTTTAAATAAAACATGATCATCGTTTTTTCTATATAGAAACCAGAGAGTATAAAAACAGCTACATGTACCGTGAGAACTGTGACACTGCGGGGTCCAACAGGAAGCACCGGATAGGAAGGTGCTCTTCGGAGTAAGAAGGAGTAAAAGCTCGAAGTTATGCGAAAGACGTTCCTAGCTAAAAATGCAACACGGTGAGAAAATACGGTATAACCATCCGGGAGACCCCGCTAACCAGTGTTGTATAACACCAAAACAAATTAACATATACAACCTTTTTCTTCTATATAGACGTGTATTTAAAGGCAGCTTAAACAACAAATAGTAATTTTGAGAGTTTTTTGTTACTACAAAAAAAGGATATATGGCTGACTCCGAAAGTTGTTGAAATATTTAAATAACAACTATTATAACTTAAATAACAAAAACGATTGCAAGTTGTGAGAATTAAAATTTTAGAAATTTAAGAATACATATTTACCAAAATTTACTATTTAAAAAATATTTTAATAAAAAAAATTTTTTTTTTTTTAATTTCAAAAAATACAACATTTTAAAATCGTAAACTATGAAAATTTTAAAACTGCTAAACTAAAAAAATTCAATGCAATGAAACTTCAATTTTGCGTCAATGTTGCAGCCAGGAGCATTCTAATTAATGAATATTTTTCGTTAATAAATGAATATTGTTGAATATATAATAAAAAAATTACTCAAATATCGCACGGGAAAGAATAATTTTATATTGAATGCAGTGAACACTGCGAAAGGGTGGCATGCTTCAATGTAAAAATAACACTAACAAGTCACACTTGTCAAATTTTCAAATAAATATGCTTACGACTCATCGCATGCAAACGAGAGATACCCCTTTTTCGTTTTATTCCTTTTATGGTGTTGTGATTGCTCAAAAATAATCGAAAAAAAACTTACATCTATAATTTAGAATAACGAAGGTAATAAAAGTCTAAACGCTGAAAAAATTTTAAATTGATGACATGATTAGTTTATTTGAGGCCACAATATATTTAAAAAATACTTATATTTTTTTATTAATCAATATTTTCATTTATTTATGTATTTTAATAACGACTATTTATGTATATTTGTTGTTCGGCTAAGCTAGCCTATCTACTCTTTAGTAGACCTTCAACCAAATTTTTAGAAAAAGCTAAGAAATCTCAAATGTTAATATAAAAACTTCCAGAAACCATTTGAGAATTAACAGTATACAAACACAAAAAACTAAGTAATCTTTGCCGAAAAGGATACAGAAAAAACTACTATTTGTATTTTCGGTAACTTTCAAATAATTTTTGGGAGCTTTTATTTAAACATGTGGGACTTCTTAGATTTTTCTGAAAATTTACTTGAAGGTCTACTGACGAGTTGATTTTAGCACCAACCAACCCTACATACAGGCCAGATTAACGAAACAACAAACATAAATAAATAATCGCAATTCATTTTGACTAGCGTTAAGTTAAAGAGAATAAATAAAATTGAAATAGAAAAATTGCTTTATAAATTAATTAAACAATCTAACTTTGCAACTTTGACAAATGTATGCAACATCTTAACTCCAGCCTGTTCATGTGTGCACATCCTAAAAGCAACAGTTAATATTTTCAGTTTCACATTTTACATAATTTTAATCCCATTATTAAGGAAACATACTTGCTAGAAACACATAGAAATAGAAACACAACAAAGAAAAAAAAATTAAAAAAAGAAAAAACATATATAATGACGATAATTGTCACGTATTTTAGACATAAAAAATGTATGTGATCTGTGAATAAAACAACACCAAACGAAAAAAAAAAAAGTAAAAAGATTTACCAACCACTAGGCTGTAATAACTTGGCCTTACAGTAGCATACGCGAGGAGTACTAAAATAATAAAACAAATTATTTTATTACTGCACAGCTCAAATACCCGTACTGCGACGTTTAATAGACATTAGTGTATGTTTTCAAACATCATCATCACGCTGTAATTGTCTTTAGTTTCATCTTCATCTTCATTAACATGATTATGTTTTTGGTGAACATTATGCTAAATATGCTCCAAGTTGTACTTGTAACAACAAGCATAATTCACCTTAAAGTTGAGTCCTTTAGAAGCGAACACATGAACAGTTGTTCATGTCTGCTTGAATGTGCACGGGTCTGGATATTTGCTTGTTTTAGAACATGGTTTGTATTAAATGCCTGGCATAATAATAAGGGTCCATTTACTCGCTGCTGTTGTTATTAAACTGCATACTTAAGGTTAAAATAGCGATGAATTCAAAATAAAAAATATGTTGTTTTAGGGTTTGCGGCATATAACGAATTTTGAAAGCCTTAAAAAGGAAAAAAAATTTGTGATATCAAAAAAAAATTTTCTTTTTAAAAATGTAGCACTTGAAATTTTTAACGACCAATTACATTAATGGAAAGGGCAGGATATACTCCTAGCTAAACTTATTTTAAATTAGAACAGTCCTAGGAGAAATTTAAAAATTGAGGGCTAAAAAATTGAAACATTAAGTTTTTTTTCCCCTTTCTTATTTCAAAATAGGTGCAGAGAAGCATAAAATTACAACATCTATCAGTAACAAGTGTTTTTGGGAAAATTTACGAGAAAAGGATATATGACGAGCTTTGAATATAAACGGTAATTTAAAAAACATCCAACAGCACTTGGTAAAGTCAAGTAGACTACAGGTTGTGATACAATAATTTTAACAAACTTTAAAAAAATTTTTAATGAATATCTTTTTTTACATTATAAATTAATTTCATAATAAATTTTTTTTATTCTCTGCAAAATTGCAAAATTTAAAAAAAAGGATATACGCTGAGCTTTTTAATAAACAAAAACACTCGACCATAACTTTCGCAACTTTATAGAGCACAATAAATAGTAAATTGTAGTGCGAAAAGTTTTAAGAAAAACAGTAAAAGCTGGCTTAAGCGGACACTCTTCAGTGAAGACAAATTTTCTTAGCCAGCTCTATAAAACCAAAAAATGTTCTGCCAGTAATAGCTATATTTTCGGCTACAATTATTAAAAATAATATTCTGATAAAAAAGGATATACGAGGAGGTGTTCATATAATAAAGTTTAGATAAATTATTTGCACAGTTGAAGACACTAAGTATATTGACAAGTTGTGGCGTCATAATATATTTCATATAATCTTTATTAATTAATTTAATATAAGCGCGAAGTCTATTTCTAGAGTTATAAATTTATTTTATTTATTTTTTCCAAATTTTCCAATATTTCGTTTAACTTCGTTCGATATCTTCAGGGATTATTTTTAATGTAAATAATTATTTTAAAAAGATATAGAATAAAATTATGACAATAAAAATATTTTAAAAATATTAAAAATTTATAATATGAGAAAATATTTTACACTGAAACACAATAATTTTTGCAATAAAAACATTTTCCTCTACTCTGGCAAGTTAAATGGATGATATTAACGACCACACATTTGATACAAAGAGTAGATAATTTTTCCTAAGTAATTTTTATTGTGATAAATTAACTGTGCACTTAAACACAACCGAACTTTCATTCTTTCATTTGTAATATTGGAAAATATAATAAATACAATAATTGTTTTTATTGTAAAAATAGATCTTGCGCTTAATATAAATTTATAATAATAAATAAAGTTGAATAAAATATATACATAAATATATTTAATATATTAAAATACAATATCTTCTATAATAGGGCAACATATAATTTGTCTTCTTTTTTAATTATTAAGCTCGAGGTCGTTATTCTTTTAAAAATTATATTGTTGTTAACATCATTAGGAAATAAATGATAGAAAATTTGAAATATTTTCAATATACAAAAAAATATTTCCTAAAAATGTCACAAAATTTTGTCAAAAAATTTTTTGGTTTTTGAAAAAAAAAACAAATTCAAAACATACATTAATATTTACATACGAGTATATAACAAATTAGTATTATAAGATTATAAGAATATATTGAAATACATACATATATTTATAAGAAAATATATAATAATATTTAAAAATTTTTCATTTCATTTGTAATAGAAACTTTAAAAAATAATTAAATTACTGCTAACAAAAGTACAAAATTATCTGTGTCTTCCTTAAAAGTTATTCTTTGTGTCGTCAAAGGTGTGTTAATTATTCCTAAAATTTGTAACATCATATTGAAATATATTTATTAAGCTCGAGGTCTTTTTTTGGTATTTTATTTATTTTATTATAATATATTATTATTTAATATATATAATAATAAAACAAATAAAATACCAAAAAAAGACCTCGAGCTTAATAAATATATTTCAATATACTAAAAAGGGTCTATTAAGAATATAATAAAAATTTGTAACATGAATTATATTTATCAATTAATTACAGTTATTTTCTGTGTTTAATTTTGAAACATTTTCAAACTCCGGGAAATAATTTAGAACAATGAGAAGATAAATTTTTTTTCTGTGAATTTATATCTCAATACCTTTTATCTGATTTATGACCCCATATTCTAAGAAAAACTTTGAGAGAAGAATACAAATAGATTGCACTTAACAGGAGCTTCTTTTAAGACGCTGTCAGTCTAACAGGATTAACATTTTGTGACACACGAAAAAAAAGGAAATATTTACACGGTTGTTCAAACAATTTTTCACTAGATTTTTAGTTCTTTTTAAGAATATTTGAAGCAACTTTACGAACTCTTAGGCAATTTTGTGGACAAAGTGCAGGTGTAAGACATTGTAAAATATTACAAAAAATATAAATAAAATATTTCACTTGAAATATAATAATAATTAATTTTAAGAGGCTGACCTGATAGTATACTGAGGAGTGTGCTAATCTATCAGTGTGAGGCGAACTGCTGCAGCAAAAACCAGTGAAACAGGGCGTTACCTTGTTTGTTAAAAATACTATTCAAGTTTAATTGTATTTGCAATATTTAATAAATAAATAAGTAATTTAAATCGTCATCAGAAATAAAATACAAATTTACATATTTGTGCGAACTGCTTTGTGAAACAACATACAATCTGTAGTCTTCAAATTTAGCTAAAATACCATTTAGAAATTCATAAAAACACTTCTACACAAACCAACAGCATAACAGACACAGCACATGGGCAAAAATCCCCTGCCTCGTCATAAACCATAAGTACTCATTGTACGCTTTAACTTTATGAGTTTCTAAATGAAGGGCCACCAATGTGCGTTGATACTTTTACACGTTTGTCGACTTTTGTGTGCTGCCTGTAAAATTTGTTAAAAACTGAAACGTGCCCAAGTCTTTAATGTTGACTAATAGCCAGCGAAATAAGCCTGATGCCACTCAACTAAATATCCTGCTAGTGTGATTTGCTTAAAATTTGTACGTTGTGTAACACAAATTTATGCAGCCATTAAATTAAAAATAAAGAGGGCACAAATAGGCCTGAGTGAACCGCTTTACAGTAAATTATGTTTTCATTTTTTACTATTTATCAAAAATTGTGATTTTTATTTTCCACAAAAAAAAAGCAAAACGGAATGAATTTGAAATTTTAGGTCAGTTATATTTTTGAATATGTGTACCATTAATTACAGTAAAGTTAATTCCAAAAGAAATAAGTTTACGCGAAAGAGAGCAGAATTCAGCGCTATAAATGAAATTCAATAAATTCTCTTGAATGTAGAATTGCAAAAATAAAATTGGTTACACGTGTTCAACGGAACAAAAAATAAAAATTTAATCAAATATGGAAAATTAAAGATTTAAAATTTAATTAATTTAATTTATATTTCTACTTCCCATTACTCTCTAAATGAGCGCTCAGGGTGGGTACGTTTGTAAGTTCAAAAGCTGCTAACGCCGTTAATGTTGTTCATATTAACGGCGGTTGTTTAAGTCTTCAACCGACTGCAACATTTCAGCAACAACAGCTTCAAATAAAAAGTGAATGTTCAAGTGCATAATAAACGCATCAATTTAATTAACTTAATTAACTATAAAAACTTCTCTCTCCTTGTGTGTGTGTGTGTGTGTGTGTGTGTACGAGTATGCATTTCCTTTTTTACATTGTAATAAAGTTTTCAATATTATTAAAAATATATAATAGTTTTAATTTCTTTGTGTTCTTTTTCCCATTTCATTTTCTTTTACAATATTTTTATATAACAACAACAAGAAAAACAAAAAGGCATATAACACTTAATCGCTTAAAAAGGTAAACAATTTTTACTCAACAAAGACACTTAAAATTCATAAAACAAACTTATAAACCAACATACAGGCAGACACATGGTAAACCAAGTGTACACTAATACACAAAAATTATGGTTTTTCGTTCTAAAACCAAAAGTTTGCAATATTTTCAAGCTAAGAAAAAATATTTTAGAAATTCGAAAGTCCTTAAAATTTCTTCGATCTTATTTTTGAATTATGTTTTTATTAAAATTTTTATTTAAATATTTCCTGTTAAACAAAAAATAGCTGCAACTAGATTCATCAATATTATTGACAGCTATTTGAATAAGGAGAGATTGACTAATGGGGATAAATTCTTATTGAGTAGAGTTGACTGATAGATTTATGAAGTAAATAGGCACATACTTATTTGAGATCTTAAGTTCAATTCAATAACAACATAATACAATTCTAAAGTCCTCTTAGCGGATAAACAGTGACAAACATATCTTAAGATAAGTTGAAAAATGTTTTCGTCTACCAAAAAAAAGGTAACAAATGTGACGGACTTATGTATTAAGTAAGAAGTCCAAAATCCTCTTGCGGACTAAGGTAAACTGTTAGTTGAATTTTTAGTAAAAAAAGGATATATGGCAATCTGTTATATTAAGCACAATATTTGTAAAATTATCAAGAATTCTTATTTTTTATGAGAAAACTGTAAGTTGTAGAAAAGTAATTTTTTTAAAAAATTATTTCCAGGACATAAAAAAAGCAAATGAGGAAAATGATAAATAACATAAAATAAATTTAAAAGTATAGTTCTGTTGTTGAAAATAAAATATGAAGGAATTTGAAAGTTCTAAAATCCTCTTGGTGACAAAGAAAAATTTTAATTTGATTAAAAAAAGGATATTATTTTAAGCAAAATATTTTCAAAATTCTCAAGTCTTTTTATGGACCACTGAAAACTGTAAATTGTAGAAATGGAATTTTTTTTTCAAACAGTTTTTGCAGGACGTAAATAAATTAAGTGAGAAAAATTATAAATATATTAAAATGAATTCAAATATATAGTTTTATTGTAAAAAAATTAAGGATATATAGCGGCTCTTGAAATTTCTAAAATTCTCCTTGTGATAAAAAAAAACTTAAAGTTGAAGAAAACACAGAATATATGGTGGACTCTTTTATTAAGGACACTATTTTTAAAATTCTTAAAGCTTTTTATGAACCAGAGAAAACCATTAGTTGGAGTAAAGGAATTTTTTTTAAAAGGGGTTTATGGGAGAAAAATTGCAAATATAGAAAGTTTAAATTAAATAAAAATTATATATTAATGACTTCTATATTAAGCCGAATATTTAAAAAATTCTAATATCCTCTTGCAGACTAAGGAAAACTGAAGTTTAATTATGTTTGCTTTATTTTTTTTATTTTTTTAAAAAAAGGATATATAACGACCTCTTATATTAAGTTAAATATATTAGAAAAATTTAAGTCCTTTTAGGGACCAGGAAAAACTGTAAGTTGTAGTGAAGGAATTTTTTCCGTAATGCTTTCTAAGATATAAAAAAATAAGTGAGAGATAATATACATATATAAAAAAAAATAATATATGGTTTTGTTGTAGAAAGTAAGCATATATGTCTGAAATCCTCTGGCTGACTAAGAAAAACATAAAATTTTCCAAAAAAAGGATATGGGCATTTCTCTAATGTCGAATGCGACATTCGTACGCATTTCAAGTGAAAAAAAAACATATTCCAAAACATTATTTTATTTTGACAAAATGCGAATTTTATAGTTCATTGGTAGCACTGGTTTTCAAGAAAATTGCAAATAACTAAGTCATTCGCATGCGACAAAAACAAAAGTGGCTTTCGAAGCAAACAAATCCAACACTGATTTCAGCGAAATCTGCAGGAATATTTTCATGCGATAAATTTTAAAATGTTATGCATTGATGTATTTTAATAATGTTATTTATTTTATTTAAAAATATTCAGTAGCTTATTTTTTATTTAATTTAAATGATTGTCGAATGCGACATTTTGTTCCATCGTAATTATTATCAATATTTTTAACTTTTTTATGAAATAAGACATGCAGAAGATGATGATATATGATTTTTAATATATTATATACATTTATTTTCATAAATTTTAAATTTATTACAAAAAAATATTTCCAATATTTAGGCATCTTTTCGTTCAAAAATTGCATAAAGTGAATGTACATGAAATAATTTTAGAAAAAATTTTTTTTTTAATTAGTACTTGTTACACTTACGAAGTCGACCGTTACAAACTTTAAACGAGTTAAAAAACCCAAGTACGGATAATTATCTAGCTATTTTTTTTTATTTAATAAACATTTAAAATGTCTGTTTGCTACCAATATTTGATGACCGTTGGACAAACATCTTTTACACGCTGACAAAAAATGTTGTTATTTTATGTCGAATGCGACATGGAATATGATGTAAGACAAAGAAAAATTTTACTGTTATTGATAACCGAATAGCCGTTTTTACATTATTTTCATATTATTTACACATGAAGCGAGATTTAAAAAAGCAAATATCAATGCATAATGCTTCTAATAAAGATCAGTCATCAAAACAATACATATAATAAAAAAAGTTCAAAGCAGAGCTATTGCACTTGTTCGATTTTGAACTCTTATATTTCAAAATGTATTATGAATTAATGTAAAATTTGATAACATTACTTAAATTTGATCTATTCTCTATAAAAATACGTTACGACATAATGCTTTTACAGACTTTGAATTTTTTGACTGCGGTTGACTTTTGTGGAGAAATGCCCATATATGACTGACTCTTATATTACGTAAAATATTTTTAAAATTCTTAACTCTTTTTAGGCATCCGAAAAGCCGGCAAGTTGTAGTGTGAAAAAAATTTTTAATAAAACAATTTAAAAAAAAATTAAAATTTTTAACTATATATGTATATATTGAAAAAATTGCGTGAAGAAATTTTCAAGAAAAAGATTTATTAAGAAACATCAAGAGTTCTTTTGGGCTGAATAAAATAATATTTTTTTCAGAACAAAAAAAGGATATATGGTGAGCTATTAAGTTAAGAAATATATATAGAGAAATATTAGGCCGCCGTACACATGAGACAAAAGCGGTAGTTGTAGTAATGAAATTTATTTCAAAACACTTAGGCATGGTCAATGCAACTCTCCTGCTCAGGGTTATGTTCAAACTTTTCAAACTGTTGCTTACTATACCGAGTGCCATATCATTTATAAGAATATATTTGTTGAGCTTAGAATGGTCTCTACTTTATTTTCTAAACTTTGCAATTCGAATTCAATATGTATAAACTGCAGTGTGAAGCTGAAGCTTGCGAAATGGAACACATAGGAACACCGATGTTGCATTACTGCTACAGCATACTGTACATCCAATTCCTTTATACGCACACAAACAATGAACAGCAAAAGTATTTTTTAAAATGTTGATATAAAAAACAATATGCCGGTTATTAAAATGAAAATGTAAACATAAAAAGCCTTAAATGAAAAATCTCTATGCACATACACAAAAACCCCACTTGTGATATAAATAAAAAAAAAAATAAATAAATTGTATTTTGCAAAAAAAAAAACTGTTGCCTACTTTGCGGTCTTTCATAAGAGCATCAACAACAATAAGTGCAAAATGTTGAAGTTAACAAAGTGAAGACCAGTCCCTCAACCCACTAAAAATAAATAAATTCACACACAAACACCTGCGCACTGCATTATGAACATCAGCATATAACAAGCCATCAGATCGGAATATAACAAAAGGATTTTTAAATAAAACAGCAACTCACTGGCTACATGGAGCCCAACAATAGCAAAATATTCTTTGTCTTGTTATTGTAGCCATAACTTTTTTCTTCCTTTCTTGTTGCTTATCTAAAAGAGAATTTTTAATTGGGCGTATGTGTAAGAAGCAACATAACACACATACCGTGAGCAATGGCATTTACTAGTCCGACAACAAATTATGTTGAAAGCTACAATTGTATTATGCAAGTTGAAGTAGAAATACATAAATATGCAGGAGTACGAACGACTGTTTCACAACCGTTAGATGGTGTTTATTTTTGTTGTCTATGAATGGCTGTGTGTGTCGTTTTTCTTTTTATCAGAAATCAAATTATAAAATATTTATTAGTGAAAAACATTTTAGTAGGCCTTAAAGGCAGACAGTTATTTTCTTTTATTTTCTCACCACAAACATTTGCTTATGGAAAGAAAAGACCAACGTTTAGTGCCATTCAACACCTGGCTTTGTATGCCTACCGTCTCAGCACTTAACAAATCTCTGGGTAATTTTTGTAGAACACGTTGTTGCATTTTAATAGTCGTTTGCAGGTTTCTTTTTTTTTTCATATACATACATATATATATTTTTTTCTACATTGCTGTCATGTCAAAGATATGAAAGATACTTGTTGTTGACAACACTTAGTTAGTCACTCACTCTTGAAATGTTGCTGCTGTATTGCTCAAGATGTTTATTACAACCAGGTGTTTTATTTTATGTTTCTTGCTGTCGAGTATGTCGTCTGTACTTCAGAGAAAAATCTAACAGTAGTAGTTGTCTTCATCTTGCCCTTAGTGACTTAAATGTTGCAGTTAAATTGTATGAGTTGAATTTTTTTTTTCGTTTATTTTCTTTTAATTAACAACAAGTGTATATAGATATTTATGCCTAAGATTAGATGGCATAGAAGAATATTTGTAAGAAGACCCCACCCAATAAAAGCGCATTCAGCAAAGGCTGGTTGAAGCACATAAGTTTTTAATAACATTTTTTTTTTAGAAAAAAATAAAAAAAGAAATAAATAAAACCTGGAGATTTCTTTAATTTTTTTATGTTACAATTTATATGCTTGTGTCTTTTTCAAAATGGTATAGAAAATTTTCAAATAGCTTATTAATTGTAAAAGCTCTGCATATATCCTTTTTGGCCAAATTTGTAAATGTTTTGAAGACTTGTGATACATGCTTGGAATTGAATACAAAAGTAAAAACTTGAACTATAATATGCTATTTCTTTTGAAAAACTAATAAATATATAATCTTTGGAATTTAAGAATTTTTTTAATTAAAAAAAATTTTTCTAAAGGAAAAGAATATTTTTTCAGGTCACAACTTGTGGCTTTTTAGGTTCTTTAAGATAAACCAAACCAATTTTACGTAGCTTTGCAATTTTTGCATGCCGCCATATATCCTTTTTTGCAAAACTAAATATATCCCGGTGAATGCTTTGAAAGGTAAATTGTTTGAATTTTTCACAACAGCACAGACAGTTTATTTTCTTTTTATTAAGATCTCAAAGCAGTTAAATGCTCAAGTTTTTACAATAAAAGATACTCCCATGAGGCAGAGTTGAAGATAAAAATAATACAAGTTATTAAAGTCTCGTTTAAAGGATAATGGGGAGTTATTAAAATTAAGACAAACATGGGCTTAAGAGCCAAACCGAATGCCACAGTTTTGTTTAATTATCAAAATAAAATTTAGAATCCTTGAGAAAAATAATTAGTATGAAAACTGCATTCGCCTCCCATAGACGAATAATTTTTATACCTCTAACGTTCCCTACTTTTGGCCATGACAAGTATTCGCACTCAGTGTATTTATGAATTTCATGTAATCTATCATTCTAGGTGTTCTATTACCAATTAAAATCGCTTCCTGCTAAATGATTTACTCCTTAAGAAAAACAAGCATAAACTAAAATCTTAAAATTTTCACAAGTGTCCAGAAAATGCTTTCCTCTTGCTGCTAATTTATCCTTAATCGGTTTGAGTCCTGTAAATTTTCTTTTCATAACGACTGCAATTAATTTAGTTTTTACTCGGTTCTAAAATACTTAAAAGTTACGCGGCTCATAAATCAACAACTGTTGGGAAAATGTTTTAAACTCCTGATACCCCAACAACAACAACAGCAATGTCATCATTTTAATCACCCTTGATGTTCGTCATCATCTTCATGGCAGGCATACATGTTATGAAGCTTTTGTTTTTGCTTCTCCTTTCCTTCTTTCTCTTATTTTTTTTGGTTGATGTTACGACTACTTGTTTAGATCTTTTCGTTTAGGTTAAAATTTATTTTTTCCTCTTTTTCTCTCCCAGGGAATTTCTTTCATTAGCACTTTTTTCCGTCACTCTGCTAGAACCTGCCTGCCTACACGACCATCAGTTGTTTTTATTCTATTCTCTAATTATTTGATTTGTTGCAATTTCTGAAAAATTCTTATTTTCTGCTATTTTTCATCTCCCTTGTTTGTGATGTTTTCGTTTTGATTGCCAGTGTTCGTTTGTACAGCAGACCCAAACACGTCTAATCGCATAAAATGCTGCAGGAAATGATACGATAATGAATGCTTGACAGAAATGTTATGACAGTTGTAGGGAGGTGAGTAGTGCCGCAAAGGCAGACACATTTAAGGACTGCAAATGAATATGGGTTTGTTTGCTGTTAAGATTATTTTGTAATGACTTTTGTTGCGCTGTTGTAACTGGTTGTTGTTTGCAAAAATGAAATTAAGCGTAAATTTAGTTTGTGTATACTTCATGATGGTTTTTTCCGTTTAGATAATTAGCATAAAGGGAAAATGGCATAATGAAGAGATAAGAAAATAAATAACAAAAAACATAAAAATTAACGTTACTGCTGTCGGAGTAAAACCAAAAAAAAAGAACAACAATTTTTATTTATTTTTTAATGTTACAAATACAATTATAAATTTATACTCGGACATACTTAAGGCATACAAAGCAACCCAAAGGCCTTTGTTAATTGTAGGGAAGCAAAAAGGAAGCTTTTACTAGAGATCGAATCTAAAATAAGTTTCTTCATCACATAAAACAAAACAATTCTTCTGGCAAAACTTTAATTTGAAATATCGAATCCCAAAAAAATTTTTTTTAATTACATTTCTTAGAAAACATTTCTCATTGTAGTCTTTTGACATCTTTCGAAGGACATATACTAAGTATCTTGAGCAGATTGATTATTTTGCAAGTCTGCCGTATATCCTTTTTGTTTAATTTAATAAAAAATATTTAAAACTTCATAAAGGTGCCCAGTTGAGAGGGAAGCTTTTTTTAGATATAAAGAAACACTTTTTCTTTTCTTTAATTTGCAAGTATTATTTTTCATTTATTTTCTTATTTAAAAAAAATTTTTTCTGCACAGTGGAATTTTAATAACAAAATTTAATGTCACAACTTGTGGCGTCGTGCTTTCTTCAAAAGGGCCTAAAAGTTTTTTAAGCAGCTTAATTATTTCCGAAGTGTCCCATATATCCTTTTTTAAATCATTAAAATATATTTAAAACAGTGTAAAGACCGTCCCATATTTAGACACAATGAACCACTTTTTTCTATTTTTTAATTAACAGCTGTTTTTCACTTATTATATTGAAAATAAATTTTACACACATTTTACGCACATTGCAATTTAAAAAAATAAATTTTTTTTAATTAAATTATAATATTTTTCAAGCTAAAGGCCAGTAATGTTCTTCTAATTTTTTTGTCACAACTTACAGTATTGAGGCTTCTTAAAAATGGTATACAATTTTTTAAGCAGTTTAATTATTTTAAAAAGTGTTCATATATCCTTTTTTAATTCAATAAAACATATTTGAATCATTGTAAAAAGAATTAAATGCCCTATGTTTGGATGCAACGAACCATTTTTTTAATTTTTTGAAAAACCTATTTTTATTTATTTTATTATTTAAAAAAAAAATTTTTCCACACATTGCAATATTTATAAAGAAAGAAATTATGTTACAACTTGTCTTATTAAGCCTTCTTAAAAATGGCATAAGATTTTTTTATATAGCTTAATTATTTTAGTAGTTTCCCATATATCCTTTTTCTTAAAATTAGTAAAAGATAATAAAAATATTGTAAAGACTGCCCCATATTTAGACGCAATCAACCACTTTTTTCTCTTTAGTTTACAAGAGCTGTTTTTCATTTTTTATATAGAAAAAAAATTTTTTTCTTTGCACATTGTAATAAAAAATTTTTGTCACAACTTGTGGTATTGAGCCTTCTTAAAAATGGCATATGATTTTTTTATATAGCTTAATTATTTTAGAAATCTGCCATATATCCTTTTTTATAAATGATACAAATATTATAAAAACCTCGTTTGATTTGATCATATATTGCTCGTTGAACATTAATTCGCAGAAATTGGTTGAATAAAATTTCTTAATACAAGGTTTTTCAACGAGATTTCATAAAAATGAATTTTGAGTACCACATCGTCTCTGTGTGGTTTGGTAAACTCCCTGCATTACTATTAATTTAATGCTTAGTCCGTTTTATAGCTTTTTATTAACACTTCATTTGAAAAGCAGAAAAAAACTAATTGCCATAAATAGACTTGCGTTATACTTTTTTCTAAAAGTACCTAAAATTAAGTTTAAAAATTAAAACAGTTAAATGCAGCTCACCACAAACCGACAACTTTTTTGTGAGAGCAAAAAAAAAAAAAGAGAAACAGGGTGAAAATTTGTGGACATTTACGCTGACAAGTTTTCAATTCCAAATATCAAAAAGAAACTCAAACAAGAAACAAACTTTCCTAAAATAAGAAAAGAAACTGCTATCGTGGTTATTTGTTTATTTGTTGGTTTACTGTAACTGTTCCTTTTCCTTGACAATACAAATACTAAGACAATTGCCAAATAACATTCCAACAAATGCTAGAAGATCGCCTTCATATGATTGCAAATGCCTTGCAGTTGTACTTTTTCTCTAAGTTTCCTTTCGTTTTTTCTTTGTTTTGTAGATGCCGCTGGTTGCCTAAAAACTTAATAAAAGTTTCTTGTTAACAGTGATGAGCATCATTAAATTCAACGTATGTAATTTGTATTGTTTTTTTTTTAGAGCGTTTTACTAACAGACATTTATGTTGCAAGAGTCGACTTATTTTCCTCGAATGGTTTTGGTGGTTTCCTATTTGTTCTATTTTGATGCCCACAAAGGGTTCTTACAGTTTTTCAGCGATTTTTGTTTGTTTTTTTTTTCAAGATTTTCTATTAGCTTTTCTCTGAGGAAACCAAAGTAGCGTAAGATAAAACACGAATATTATCAAGCTGTGGGTGTTTTAATTGCCAAAATTCGGTGTTAACACGAGGAAGCAAAATCAATAGACACAATAGTTGTGATGTAGAAGAGGATCTGTCAAATTTTTAATATATAAGTATTATTACTACAGGGAAATATCCCATGACCGGGTAGTCAAGGGATCGCCGGACGTGTGGGATGTGTTGTCAAGAGAAATTGGAATTGAAAATAAAACTTGGCTGAAAAAAAGACGTAAAGTCTGCTTTGGGCAGAATTCCATTATGCCAGATTCTACTGTACATCCAATACACAATACACATCACCGCAAATACTCAGCGATGTCTTAAGCAAGTCAGCAAAATAATTTTTGGGGCTTTTTTCTCGTAGTTTCTTTCCATTTAGAATTTTTGGGGAACTTCTCCCAACCAAAAAGGGAATTAAAACTTTTGTTTCCCATATTTAAATATTGAAAACAAAATCAAATCGTAGCATAATGAGTAAAACCAGAATACGATTTTTGTTTGGGCAAAAGGATATACAAGAGACTTCTAAGATTAACAAATCACTTGAAATAAAATTGTGCCATTTGCAAATACATAAAAAACCACAAGTTGTGTGATTTATGTTCTTCAGTTTGCCACATATTTTTACGATATTTAAAATACTTCTTTTGCCCTGCAAATATCTGGTTTGTTTACATGTACAATGTACAATTTGCAAACTTCTTTTTATTTTGAATTTGACAGCATGTTTTTCCGTGTGCAGTTTTTTAATCGCAACAATATTTAATTGGCTTGTTAAATAGTGTTTGTCGGGGTTTTTTTTGTCGTTAAGCGATGGCCATAAATTATTTATAAAATAAAAATAAAAAGCAGCAGTAACAATCATTAAAGGAATACAGAAATACATGTAAAAATTGTCCAAAAAAAAAAAGAGAGAAGTAAGACTGACACTACCAGCAACAAAAAACCACATGCCCCTATTCAGTCACATACATATATACATACATACAACTAAAGGGTTTTCTAATTGTGAATAACATATGTGATGTTATATTGTGAATATTCTGTTAAGGCTATCAGTTACCTGTGAATGACCAAATAATCAGTAAACATGATACTTTCGTCATGGCAGATGTACCGAAGGACGAGGTTCTTTTTTTTTATCTGGGACCGGCACTCAGGAGATGACCCCTCCACATGCCATGCATTGTGCTGGAACTATAGGAAAGAAATGGTAGGAGAAACGATAGGAGGTGAAGCTTAATTAATTATTGGACAGCTCTACATTTTGCACGTTCTTTGGTAATACTCGTAGCAGTACTGAAGCTTCGGTTCAGTAGCTATATTTATTATTGTTCTACTTCGCCGGTGCTACACAATACCGACGACGGAGGGTGTTCTGATGTAATTTTGGATTGCTATCAACTGAAGCCGGTATTGTTCAGTGACCAGTGACTATGCCTTCGCCACTGAAACCTTCAGGCAACAACTGACACACAAAGACACACTAATGCACAGAGATGTTTATTTTTATATTAATATTTTAGTCTGAAACTGGCGTTGAACCCAGGTCTGTTTTGGTTTTGTAGTCAACGTGTAGACTACTTCAGCCATCGCCACCCTCTTCATTAAAATATACTGCCGAAATTGTGAATGCGTGGTCACAACTTTAAGAATTGTTACTATAATTTTGGGCAATAATAATCGTCCCAAATGAGTAGCTGTGAGTGCTACAGCGGACAAATTTGCTGTTTCCTGGCTAAAGAGGCGCCTTTTCGCTCGAAGCCCCGAAAATAGCAGATTCGTGATTAAAACGTTGCAAAAATTAACCTAATCAGTGGATTCCAAGTCGTTCTCCGAATTGAGCGCTTCTTGACCCATTCTGTGGCGTATTTTGCCTTCTTGACCTTAATCGTTTCAAGTTCATTTTGACTGTAGAATTAGAGTTATTTGTAACCTCCAATGCTTGAGTCTTTCCCGTTCATCTATGCTGAAAAGATGGGCACTCCGTTCAATGCCCGGCGTAAAAGCTGTAAGGACGCTTCGGAAATATAGACTGTTGCACAGTTTCTGTGTGAATGCCCGAACCTGGCTGGGGCTGCTTTTACAGGCAATTTGAAGCTGTGCTCTAAGCTGAACCTGGCACACTTATTGAGGTACGTGGACAGCACAGGTCAGCTGTGAAGTTCTCTGCTTTCTGCGGCACTAACGTAACAAAACGGCACTTGAATTGCCCAATCGTGGTCGGACCCTTTTAAACTATTTTAAAACTCCAACTGTTCTCTAGAAAAATCGTGCAGTCGATCGGCCACTATCTAACATGCTTTGCTATCTAAAGCCATTGGATATCGCTCCATAGAGCAGTATCGAGTCATTGGTCTATACCAACAAGCCAGCAACTTTCGACGATCATATCCAACGTGCAGTTGTATATGTTGCTGTCGAAATGTATGCGAGAATGATGTCAAATTGAGTTTAAAAGATTCAATCGCTCTAAAAGGCCTCATGGTGGTCATATGACCGCCAACGATTTTCATTCTTGAAATGTAACATTTTCACTACACCTGGCTGAAATTTCAACAACAAAGTATTTCAAATATTCTGTGTCTTATTAATAGATTAAATTGTTGTCTCCTTAACAACTCTCCTTAACTCATTATGATAACACACACGTACATACGTCTACACTTACAGAAAGCCATTTTTTTTGATAGAACCAAAAACTACAGTATAAAATTTATTCCTATTAAAACTAAATGCATGTATGTGTGCATATGTTTTCTTGTTATATATTTGTAGGTGTAGTTGTGTGTACATTTTACGTGACGTGTTAATTTGTAAAATGTTGATGGCTGCATAACTGAATCTATGTGCGTTTGTGTGCGTGTGTGTGTCTGTGTGTGTGTGTATGTTTTAAAATTTTTTATTTAAGGCCTTGTATGCGAGTAAAAGTCAAATGTTGACTAATTAATTTTTTACCGCTTATTTTGGTCATCAAGCCAATTGTGCCGTGTTGCGCCTGTGTATGTAGGCGTGATTATAGATTTTTGGTATCCGTGTCAGAAGTGTTACGATCCCCCAATAATGTTGTTGTTGTTTTTTTAATAAGCCTGACAACAACTTCTTTGGGTTTAAAAAAACATTATAAATTAAAAAGCGACAAAAAAGCAGGCATATGCGAGTACACACACCCATAAAACAAAAGCTAAATTTTTAAAGCTTTTTAGAGTCTCTTGCGAAAGAAGGGAGAGTCGAAAGCCTACCCTGCAATGACAACAGCTGTAAAAAATATCTGTGTATGTAATGCAGCGAGCAGACCTTGTACAGCCCAAAGAAGGTACACAGAGGACTTCTAAATGGCAAATTCGTACTACAGGGTTTAAATAAGACGTTTTTTTATACATCTTCTATTCTTATCTCCCTGCTACAGAAGGCTCTAAAAGAAAGCTTCGTTCGGCTCTAATTTTTTATTTTTTCTGTATCTTGAACCAGCATTCAGGAGATGGCTACTACACATACGATGCATGCTGCTGGAACTAGGGGAAAGGTATAGTCAGAGAGATGACAGGAGGTGAAGCTTCACTATTTTACAACTCTGCCTTTGCGCGTGTTTTTTTTTGTAACAGTGTTGCAACGGATCTGATATGAAGGAGACGTATTCAATTTTGAAGCTTCGTTTTAGTAAACATTTTTTCTTAGTAATTCCCCCGTGTTCTGTAAACCGAGCCTTGTATTAGTTTTAAAAACGAAAAATTTTTGCGTATTCGGTTTACAGAACATACCCGATTAATTTACTTCGCCGGTGCTGCACAATACCGACGAAGGAGGACGCTCTCATGTGTTTGTGTATTGGTATCAGCTGAAGCTGTACTATTCAGTGACCAGTGACTATGCCTGTGCCACTGAAACCTTCCGACAAAAACAGATACAAATACTCATCAGAAGAAATGCGAAAATATTGTTGTGACTTAATCTGAAAATAGGCTCGAACCGAAGACTTTTAGTTTTATAGTCAACGTGCAGACTACTTCAGCCATCGCCAGTGTTACCTCCCCTTTTCTATGAGAAGGAAGTAACAGAAAAATAACAAATTTAGAAGGCCTTGCTGAATCTCCAGCGAAAGGAGAAGTCTTGTGACACCCTGCCTTTGTGGCAGCAGATTTATATTTTCAAACTTAAATAAAAAACGTAATAATTGACACAAAGTTTTATTAAGAGCATTGAACGATAGAATGGAGATGCGGATTAAAGAGTATTTCATCCAGATGCTTTTTTAAAATTTCATGAATAATCGCTCTTGGAAGTCCCAGTGAGGCTGCTCTTTTCCGTATTGAAAGTCGCGGATTTTCACATAAATTGCTTTCAACCAGTCCAATGTTTTCGGATCGACTGGATCCTTTCCGTGAGGCATTCATAGTGAAAGCAGTTGTGCGTAGTCTCTGCACCCACGAACGAATTAAATTTATATTCGGTTTATCACTTATTCGCCGAATACCGAATTTTGAACAAAATTGTCGACGGGCAATTACATAAGAATCATAACTCTTAAAAAATGTCTCCACAGCGAACTACATCGTGACTGACAAATCCGCACAATCGATAATTTCAACGACGCCAACCTCCCTCCGCACCGTTTATTACTTTTTGCAATAATCGTATTTGAAAATATAAATTTGCCACCAGACACTCTGTAGAAGGCATGTGTACTGCATAATCGTTCTCCCGCTGAGGTTGCATACCTCTTCCGGGCATGCGTGTTTACCAAATAACTTGCACTTTGATGGTAGAGTGTAGTGCCTATTTGTTTCCCCTTAAACAACTTTTAAGCACTTTAAGTAGAGATAAGTTTAGCAGGATAATTAATAAAGCAGCAATCATTTGCCCATTTAATTAAAGTTTAAATTGGAAATTGTTTTTATATGCCCTGCACACAATTCTCATGGTTTTCAAAATTTTCTTTTAGAAAAAAAAAAAAAAAAAAAACAGTGCTTCATTTGGCAGCACCAATGATGGCAAAGATCAACATTTATCTTCTCGTTTCTTCTATTTCTGGTATTATTTAGATTTTAATGTCCATTTACTCTAAAACAGAAGGAGGTCTGGTCGAGGGGTTAAAACAAATGCTACCTCGTTAACTGTAATGTCTGTCCCCTTAAACTCCTTCTTCCGCACAAACACTCGCGGCTTTCAAGGAAAATAAAAATAAAAAAAAATAATTCAAAAATAGAATTGCACTGAATTGTGCAGAAGTTCACACTATTACAGAGGGAAATGGTAATACTTTGGCGTTAACAAATCAACAGCAATTATTTAATCGTCATATGCCACAAGGGCCATTCGTAGTTGATAATGGTCATTCACAGTGAGAAATCAAAAAGAGACAGAGCGCCTGACTGATGGACTGATAGACAGAGTTGTGGAAATTGCACACACACACACACACACCCACACACACAAACAAAAACACCCACAGCCACTAATATACATATGTTTCAGTGGAGCTGGTGGAATGCATAAAATCTGAGAAGCAGGAATACCCAAAGGGAAATGTAGACAAGCAATTCAACACTGTGATGGAACGTTTTAGATAATTCGAGGTAATTATTTGCTTAAGACTTCTAAGGCCTCAGACACGCTGTTGAGACAGACGACATCGTTACTGAATTTTTTTTTTATTAACGCTCCGAGTGCTGTAAATTTTGCATGTAACGCCGTGCCTTGTAATTTTTTATTTTTATATTTACTTAGTGTAATAAACCAATTTTGAATCGAGTATGGCTCGTGCTTGACTTGGACGAAGAAGTTAAGTTTTTCTTTTGTAATAGTGGTCAGGGGATGTCCCCTACGTATTTTAGGCATTGCACCGGACTTGGAAGGAAAGCGATAGTGTAGGGAAGAAGCGGGCGATGAAGTGATAAAAGGTTTGAGAGCTTAATTTTTGCAATACTCCACAGTTTTTTTTTTTTTATTTTTTTGAGTATTTGTAAAGCAGAGTTGGTGTGACTCTTTTCGCGGCTTAATTTTTAAGCTGAATAGGTTTCATTTTATTAATTATTTTCATTCGCCAAAGTTTTATTGATTACATACCGGCTGAGAAGAATGCTGTCAGAGTTGCCCCAATTAAAAAAAAAATTATTTTTCTTTTTTTGTTCAAGCGTGAATCTACTGGTTGCAGAGTCAAAACGCAAACTAATCAGCCAACAGCGCCCTTGAATACAAATAACATCTGGTAGCTATCATTCCATTGCTGTTGGCCGTGACCTTTCAGAGATCAAAAACTTTGTTAATCAAGAACTTTTCTTCAGTGTGGTCCTTCGAGCTCATGTGTGATTTGCAAAGCAAAAATCACAACACAAAAAGGAATTTAAAAATATATTAGACTAAACTCAAATTCTGGCCAATGTAGTCTCAAAGATGATCACCTTTCTGCTGGTACGTTTTCAAAAGATGACGTTCTTCTTATGACAGGTCTTCTTTGACCACGTCCAAAGACACAAAATTTTCTTCTCAGTACTGATGGTTAAAACTTTGATGTCTGTTGTATTTTTTTATGCAGACATTGAGACCTTGGCCCCATATTACAAAAGAGAGTGCTATTAGTGCTTACACAATGGAAAATTTTTGGTCTCGGCAGCAATTTGAATAACGGAACTTCTGCTTGCAAAGTTTAACTCAGCTAACAGAACCCTCATTCGTCATTCATCATTAGAAAACTTTGTTTTGTTATCACACCAAGTGTCGAGTGCAGTACCCTGTGATTCGAATAAATAATTTTTTTTCTCACATTTTATGGATCGCTGCAGGATAGGAACTTCAAGATAGTAAATTCTTCTATTTGAACTTTCTCTTGATTTTCTCAAAATGCGAAAGAAAATATTTTTGGGGGATTCATTTCTATTCAAGACAACAGCAACAACAACAACAAACTAAAACTTTAGGGAAATCCTGTGTAACATTTAACGCTAATCAAGTCAGATAAACTTTGTAACGAATCCAACCAAAATGTGCTGCAGAGGCACATATAAACCCATTGCATATTATATTTGGGCATTTATATCTCTTATTTGCATTTTTTTCTTTCAAAGCAGTACTTGCATTGTAGAATAAAATCCGCATTCTCCGAAAATTTACTGTTTTAATCTTAATCTTGGTTTATAGTTTCTTCAAAATCTATCTCTTCAATAATTGTCTCGATTTCTACATATAAATATATTTTAGACATTGCGGGAAAAAGTTTCGTCTTTATAACTTTAACCAACAATTGTATAAACTGTGTAAGTTTCCATTGAATGATAAAAAGTTAATGGGAATTCCCCGTAATTTAATTTGTTGGTTCATAATGTTGTCGTATGTGCCTGATAGGCACATTATGACAGGATTAAGTATATTTGTGGTTTTATATAAATAAATAAATAAATAGAAATTAAAGAAGAGCTCATTTTTTAAAATAATTCAAAGTACGAATTCAAGAAGCACCAAGAACCATGACTTCAATTTAAAGAAAGATGTGTGAAGATCAAAGTGAAAGATGTGTCTGAAAGGCACATGTTAATTGGATTAGTGTTAAAAACTATTTCAATTCAGGAAATTGTTTTATTAGACGACTGCCCTGTAGGAAGCCTTGGGCCAAGTATCTCCACTTGGTGAACGTCTATACTTTTTATTTTGCCTTTGATGCGTAGGGGCGTTTAGACAGCTACAAAATGAGTTTTTTGCTGTTACATTTCCTTGTGTTATCAATAGATGAGAAGGCACGCAAAATAAAAAATATAATGTTAAATAGTGTCGTTCCTAATTTTTTACATATGTAATTAATTAAAATGGTCGAACAGGCAGTCCAAAATTACATATGATATTTACTAAGAAACAAACTAAATCAAAGACAAAAATTGTATGTCACACTGACAAGCACTAGCAGAACGGAACAACATGCTGTTTTCATAGGCTGCTACACCTTCATCTTCAGCGGTCTTCGTGTTTTGTCCACTGTGTGATTATCAATAGACGTAAATTAATAGCTTTACGTAATTATTCTTTTCTGTAAATCGAATAGGATAAATAATATGAGAATATAATTAATTGCTGCAGCATACAGGTATCACTAGTGTAGTAATCTAGTAAAAAGTGTTGACTAAAAATTACTAAAATGTTCAAAGTCCCAGACTCTCAGTTTCCAATATGGTCCCAGGGAAACTACGTACAACTACTTTGGACTAAATACGATCAATGTCAGCAGTAGTGACACACACATTTTATACATCTATAGTAAATTACATTGTCTGGAGTAAAATAAGACACCAGTACTGGTGACTATGTCAATAGCAGATCATAACAGCAGGGTCATAACAATAAAAATAACGTTTGTTTGCCAGTTAACCTGCAACCCCGTAACTTTTAAATTTCTTACATACTAGTATTTTATAAAAATTACATATTAATGTACAATTTAGCAAGGAAAATAAATAATTAACAGAAATTAAATAATTCAAAAAAATTTTTTTTAGATAATTTTCCTTATTGAGAGTTAAAATTTCAGAAGAATTTCCGGTAACGCCTTCTACTAGTTACTACCCCTCATATTAAGACAGAGTTAGACAGCCTGCTGCCATTAACAAAATGAAAGAGGAAAAAAATCACGCAAAAATAAGCGAAAAGTTGTGATTTTTTTTTTTTGTTGCACAGTTTCATTTAATTTCGTCGTCATCGTATTGCATAAGCTGTTATCCTTCCACTTCCACCGATTTCTTTACTTTCGCTCTAACAAACCGACAGTCTAGCTGTTTGTCCATTACTAAAAACACACACACACATTCACAAATGCATTAACACATTCGCACTTAGTCACTTAAACATTTCTGTCTCTCAAAGCTTTTTGATGTTGATGAAGTTGCTGTCACCCCGGTGATAAGTTTAGTTCATTGATTTTTCACACTTAAAGGAAATGAAGTGCATACAATTAAATGAGTTTATTTTTTAATCAAAGCGAGTGGAGTATATAAACAAGTGCAGGCCAAAAAAACAAAAAAAAATGCTAAAAAAATATTTATCTCAAATGGAAAGAGAAATAAATTAAATGTTTTTTTTTGCTTTTCAATAAAAAAAAATATTTTTTTTTTCATATAAATTATTGCTGCTTGGTTTAGTTATTTATAATTATTTTTGTTGTTGTTGATATTTTAGAGTTGACATTTGCTTGTTCACAAGCTGTCAGTTTTGCGGCATTGACGCACACGTATAAAACCCTGCCTCTTGAACATTATTTTCTTCAACACATTTGCTGTAATACAAGTCCTAATGCGGCCTTGGGCTGCTTTGCCATTTCATTTGGGACGAATATAAAATATTGTTGTCAATTGGCTGTTAAAAGTGTTTCTATTCGTTATAGGGAGTTTTTGTGTGTGTCAGGCCCAAACAAGTTAATGCAGGTATATGCATGCTCCGAGTGAAAGGCAATGTTGTGGCAAATTACCTGCCAAGTTGAGCATGTTTGTGTATGCGTTCGCTTAATACAACCAAATAAAACTACGTTTTTGCACAGTCTTTGTTATTTTCAAAAAGGCTTTGGCTGGGATTAAAGCTACAAAGTGACGAAATTTTCTAAACAATTTACTTCTCACAGACATCAGGCAGCAAACATAGAGACAATATTTCACAACAAATTGATGGCATTAAGTTCATGTTTCGATGATGCAATTAAATGAACTTTTCATTAATATAAACGTGAGGTCAACTCAGTCAACACAATGGCACCCAGCAGCACCCAAGTGAGCTACTTCCCTTGGGCGTTCTGCTAACCTAACGCTCAACTAGCTTCTTTTTAATCCTTTTTAATATCGAATTTCAATAATTCGAAAAACTTGGTTTTTTTTCTTAAATGCCATAATTTAAGTATTTAATTTTATTATTTTCAAGTTCATTAACTATTGGCAAATATTTTAGATATTTGGCATTTTGCTAACTTGTGCGAGGCTGGCGTATACGAGGCCTGATTTTTGTACTGTCAAATAGCATCAATATTAGAACGTGCTTCATTTTGCTCTCTGTGAATGCCACACAAAACTGCAGACTTTCGAAATATTTTTCCAGGGGCCTCCGTAGCCTAGTGCATGAGCATTAGTCTTATCAATATGAAGGTGCGGGTTCGGTTCCCGCCTATACCCTGGGTGTTTCTACAGACAGGCTATAAGAGCTTTGTAGACTTTCAGGTATCTGATGAAAATCGTTTTCGGCGTTAAAACGTTTTGAAATCGACAAATAGTGTGATGAATTTGTATGTGACGATTTCATATTCCATCGTGTTTCATTGAAAAAACAGACGTTTTTAACATGTGACGCATTTCGATAATGCCAGTTTAAATTCGTTTTCAAATCGTTTAATTTTACTTGAACAGATTGTAAGGAAATATACAAAAAAAGTAAAAAAATAAATAAAAAATTATTATAAATCCGTCCTTATTTAAAGGGAAATATTCAACAAATCTATTTAAATAAATACTAGTTAATATAGAAGTCAAATTTAAAAATTCAAATACCCACATTTCATCTGGCAAATTTAAGGAATCCGATTTATCACTAAAATGTTTTCTTAGAATATTTTCGCTATTCATCGTATTATTTTCTTCCAAGACAATTAGCGAAACCGCAGCAAAAAAAAGGCATTTTATAAATAAAAATTATAAAATATGTCGATACAAATTTTATTTTGTTATTTTGTTTAAATATTTTACAAACGTCACTCACACACACATACACATATACATGTTTACATATTTTACAGTTGTATTATTAGATTTTATAGAGTTGTATTTAGAGAAGATATGTGGAAACGAAACAAATATGGAATATGAAAACGATCGAAATTCATCACAATACTGTCGATTTCAAAAGACGATATAAAATCGATCGAGTTCCATCACATACCTGTTTGTATTGTTTGTTTTTTTTTTTTTTAACTAATCGTAGAAGAGCTGAAAATTAAACTAGGTCGGCAGCTGGGGAGCGCTGCTTAGCTTATCGGCACACAAGTAAATTTTTACTGTTTTTGTATTCAAATGTCTTCAAAACTAAATTTAATTTATTCAATAAAAGCTCTACAATAAGTGCCAATTGATGAGTTTTCACCTCTGCAAACTTTTCCCGAGACCACGGTTTCTATAATTTCCAACAACCCTCGTTATTCGGCACAAAACCTTTTTTTGCCATTTTATTTATATTCATTTGCAGCAAATTTAGTAATTGTCAACGACTTAACATATTTTTAGAGTTTATTTGGCATTGAGCACTAACAATTCCATTTCATTTTTATTTCAAATTCTATTTCCTTTTGTATAAATTTTATGGAAAAATTTTCTAGTTAGTTTTCCACCACTTCCTACTAACTTACTTACTTACGTACATACATACATACATACATACATACATACTTATGGAATTCAAAATAGGAAGACCAAAATATGTTGGGAATGTTTTGTGGTGTTGTTGTTGTTGTTGTTGTTTTTGTTTTCTATGCTCAAGCAGCCTGCATGTGCTCAATGTTGCAACAACAATAAAAGAAACAAGCAACAAGAACATAAACCATGAAGAGAAATCACTCGAAAAGTAGCTAAAAGACAATTTATTTTAATTTATTTTGGACAAAAGCCAATACAGCCAAAAAGTAAAACTATTAAAATCAACTACTTTGTGTGTGAATTATATAAAAATTTATAGACTATGAACTGCAAAATAAGAAAGTTTATTGTGCCACAGCATGCATTTGAGTACGTCGGTATGTATGTGCGCAGTGAAATGCCACAGAAGGTACTGCAGGAGCCAACAATTGTTGCTGATTTGTTGAAATAAATATTTTGTGGCAACTAATGAAAGCGATTACATATTTGGAAATCTAAAGAATTCAAATTATCAAATTTATATTTTAAATAGTTTGTAGACTTCGAAACGGAAGTGTTTTACATTGTGGTATTTCTTAAGACGACAAATGGTCACATTAATTGGCGGCTTTTTTTTTGGATATTCAATTTGAAGAAAAAATTCAAACATAAAATACAGCATTTCGTTAAGAGCTTGTTACTGGCACCGAATTTCCAAAACACGCTTGTTTGTTATTCAGGTTATTCAATTATGACATGCGACTATGAACTTCAACGGCGCTAAGAAGTCAATGGAAAAGTGAAGTTCTTAAAGTTTTCTTTTCAGCAAACTATTCAACATAATCAAACCGAATGTAATTGCGCTGTAATTAGCGCGTTTGCGTAGGGTGGTTTATAGAATTTTGGGCCGCAGAATCGACGGGATTTTAGCGACTCCCCGGTAACCCAGCTGGGGATATAGAAGAATTTGTTGAGTAAACCTTATATTGTATACTCACAGAACTCATATGGAACATCCCATTTTCTGGTATCTGTGTAACAGAAGCGAACAGGTGCCAAGTCGTTACATACGTGAACGTACAATTCGTCATGTAAAAACACATTTTTGGTATTATAACATACGTGATCGTATAAATGAACGTACGATATTTACAAAATGTCACCCGTTAAAAAAATTTAATGCGAATACATACAAAGTTTTGTTTAAATTTCGTTAAAATTTTCAGTAAACTAAAATTTCATTGAATAAATTATATTTTTAATGCATTATTGTATTTTTAGGAGTAATTATAACAAATTGAATCCACAACAAAAGGAAATAATAGCAGAGTTCATGAATGAACACCAACAGTTAGCAAAAAATTTGCTAACCAATTGTGCACAGGGTAAATAAAGCTACAGCCAACCGGCTATGGGATGAGTTGTCGAAGCGTCTCAATGCAGCAGGACCACCAGTTAAAGACGTGAAGCTGTGAAAGAAGGTAAAAATATTGAATGTCATAAAAAAAAGAATTAGTTGTTGATATCTCTGTGATTTAGGCTTACGCTGACCAGAATTATCAGGCATCTCTTTTAATAAATTTTCCAAAAAGCGGACCGGTGGCGGTCCTTTTGAGGAAAAATTTATAACGCTCAACGAAGAACTGTTAATTGGTGCAGCTGGGCTGGAAGCTACTGTTGAATTCAACAAATCGGTGCCAACATTTGGTAATGTGGACATTTTAAATATTGATCTTTTCAGTGATAGCAATTTGAACAGTGATGAACCGAACTGCTGTAAAAATGCCTTCGATAAAATTGTAGAAAAACCAAAAATAAAAAGTAAAAACGGTGCCGACCAAAAATTGCTGTTGCTGGAAAATAATATAAAAGTTGCAACAGATTTCCAAGCAAATGTAGATGCCAAACTGGGTCGTTTGCTTGATATTCACGAACGCCTGCTTCAAATGAAAATAGAAAAACATGAGAAATAAATGGCAATAGCGGACCTAGATTTACAAATAAAAAATCTGCAACATAAAAACCTCCAAAATAATGTGTAAATAATTATGTAGATATTATTTAAATCAAATGTAGAAAACCACAAACTGAATTAAATTTTTAATTTAAACATTTATGATTTTACCCTTTTATGCAATAACAACTTATTTATTACATTTAAAATTTGAATCACTATGACTGATGTACTGTAATATGCCATTCACAGTGTTGCGGAAGTCAAAACCTATTGTGAATCTTAAGTAAAATTACGATACGTTTACAATTGTATGTCATAATCCCACTCCGTTCATACGATTGACGTATCACGTAATTATCTTTCGTACGATTGTATTTACGTTCACGGATGTAACGATTTGGCCCCAATTTTTACAAAGCAGAATTTTTAGGAATACGCTGCTCTAGAAATTGAAGAATTTCTCTCTCTTTAAGATAACTTCAGTCTTTGTCGGTAGATATATAAATGGACCTTATGCAGGCGACTCTTCTAATAGATGCCACCAGTGATTCGACTTGAAATCTTTTACAGTCTTTGGCTGTTTAAAGACATTTCTAGTCTAGTCTGGTTCCACTGCCAGCCGGTCGCCCATACGTCTCTAACATGAGACGCGGGTTTTTATGACTGATATACCGCCACCTGTCCTAATTTGGGTCTATTAGACCAGGGCTTCGCAGCTACCCTACGAGTGCATACCTCTCAGATGTGACACTAGTTTAGGCGGTCTCAGCAAGGTGTTTCTTCATACTCAAGGATAACTATGATGGGAATTGCACCTGGTAAGTTACTTGGTACCTTTTGAGTAGCCAGTCAGGCAACTACAACAGTCTCAATAATCAGAAGACTGTTGAATTTTTTCTGCCTTGCAAAAGCTTTATTCTGCTTTATCCTTCCTCTAAAAAAATTATGCATTTAAATTCAATTTATCCAAAAACTAATACCCCATTCTTTACTATTTAAGTATTTTCCCTTATCGTATCATTTATTAAAAAAAAAAACAGGTTACTCATCCAGATTATTTCTCAAAAATACTATACAAATATTTGCTGGAAAAAATAAATACGTCTAAAAAATCAATATTTAGTTTTAGATTGGTATTTTTATTTTGTATTGCGATGTTACTCATGCATAATGGAAACAATTTCTATTGCATACAAATATGGTTTGTTTAACAAGAAAAACAAAAATTAAAAAAAATATAGAAACGAAAATAGAGAGGAGGTACATCCTATAAAAAATTCACGTTAATTTTTTTTTTGTTTTTTCTTTATAAAAATTCCCACATAAAATCCAGCTCAAATATATTTTTCCCTACGAATTAGTTTGTTATTGTTGCAGTATTGCTTGTTTGCACAACTACACTAACAAAAATGTAAATGCGACAAAATTCTATTGCTTACAAACACGTTTGACTAACTTTCCATCATGCATCAGTGTAAAACCAGCAGCAGCTTTCTGCAGCGCTATTTGGCAATCAACAACACATGTGCTTATGGACTAGAGTTGTTGTCCGAATTTTTAAGCTTTAGGCTTAGAGATTAGTGCTTTTAATCCACTGGGTGTTGAAAAACCCCCAAAAACCATGCTGCTGCTGCTGCTGCAATTGTGTCCGATAGTGGGAAATCGAGACACTAAAGTTTTTTTTTCCTAGAATTTTTGGTTTTTTCCTTTTGCTGGTTTGATAGACACGAATTAATGCTAAACAACAATAGCAGCAAGAACAGCAATAGCAAGATTGACATAAAAAATATGAACAACAAAAATTTTTGTGTTTCTTTTTTCCAAATAGTACAGGGTATTCAAAGTAGCAAAAATTTCAATGGATTTTGTTTTACATGAATTAAATTTAAAAATTCAAAACAAAAAATACTAAATATCTGCATATTAATGCAGTGTATTGAGTAGTATTCAAAGAAAATTAATTCAAAGTTCTAATAACAATTAAGAAAACAGATTTTGAATGAATAACTTGATGGTCAATTTAGAAATGTACTACATCGCTATTCCACATTTACTTATTTAAAATATTTAAATGTTTTTACAACGAAAGACATTTTTGCAACACATGTGGGGCAAGCAGGCAGGCCTTATTGAACAATTTCAAAATTGAATACGTTTCCTTGACACTAGAGGCTGTAAACAAAAAACTTGCAAAAGCAGAGTTGTAAAAATAATGAAGCTTTGCTCCACTTGTCATCTCTATCACTATGCCCTTCTTTAAGTTCCGCTACATGCATTGGCGTTGCATATGTAGGAGACGTCTACTGAGCACTGGTCCCAGAAAAAAAAAAAATAAAAAATTACCTTTGAAAACCATGCGATTTGACGCCGTTAGAGATTTTTTGTGAGACACGCCTACGACCATGTTTACGCGAATAATCCGCTAACGTTGGCATATTTGAAAGGCAACATTCTCAAGTCTTCGCCGAGATTTCTCGCGAAATGTGCGCAAAAGTTGCTACAAAATACTTTAAAAGTACGAACTGCTGCAAGCAATCTAGAGGCGGTCATTTGAATGACATTTTCGTACAAAATGGCAGAGCCCAAGCATTATAATGAAACTAAAGTTCTTTCGAAATCATACCCATATTTGCGATTTATTTAACTTTACTTTTGCTACCAAAAAATGTATAACACTTTAATATGTATCCGTCCACCTAAGTATCGTATTAATTTTCATAATATTCACGGTGATTGTGTTTTCTTTTCTAGCAAAAGTGTATCGCATTTCTTGCCAAATTCGGCCTAATCACTTAAAATATTTCCACTTTATTGTAGTGCTACAAAGCCATTTTACAGCACTTTAAAGGCGAAGAAAGAAATGGAAATATTTTTAATGAGGAAAGTGCAAAGTGCACTGCACTTTTCGAGAATCGTAAACGCTATTAAATTCTTATTTTACTTCGCCGGTGCTACACAATACCGAAGAAGGAGGGCGTTCTGATATGATTGTGGATTGCTATCACATTTTAACGAATTAAGCCGACTTAAGATTAAGACTTCTTCTGTTTAAACAAAATTAATCCTTTAAATTTTAATTGCATTCAAGTTAATTTATTGCAATTTTGTGTGATTATATATTTTTTTCTTGTTGTAACTCCTTCCCCTGATTCTATTAGTTACTTATACTGGCTTGTCTCTTTAAATATGCCTTTGGTTTTGCGTTTTACTTAAAAACGTATTTGCTCTCAACAACTTTTCTTATTAAAAACCTTATTTTCCAGTGCAAACTTAAACTGCCAAGCCAATTTTACTTGATCATAAAACTAACCTAATTTCAGTCTAAAAGCAACTGGAAAACTAACAGTTAAAGCAACAACAACTACACATAAAAAAAAACTTTCGTTTACCACTAATTTTCTAAAATTTTAACATAATTGTTCCCTTTTGAACGAGATTTGTGACTATCTGTGGGCACGTGTGTGTGGGTGGATGGGTTGATAAGCGTGTGTTTGTATGGCTGTATTCGTACTATTTTAATCACAGTTTCTGGTAGCAATATTTCCTTCCGTCTCCAGTTTTAACTCACACTCACTCGTTGCTCGCACACAGCCAGCCACTTTAAATTACTTAATGCTCATTTTTATTTGTTATTTAAGTAGTACGAGTACGAGTGGTTGCCAAAAAGTTTTAAATAGTTTTCTTTAACTTTTTGACTTGCAATAAATGTTGCTGTTGCAGAGCAAATGTAAAGTTAACTGCATATAAGAATTTGTGTAGCGATGCGTCTGAGTGTGTGTGTGTATATGTGTGTATACCGAGCAACATGTATGATGTGTTTTTAAGTTTTTCCTGGTGTTTTGAAAAAAGAAATTTTGCTTAAGAAAAAAAATTATTAATAAAAGTTAAATAAACTAAATGAGAATTATTATTTGCAATAATTTGCCACAATCTTAAATTATAATTGTAGCATGGGTGTTCAGTTTGGGTTCATTACATACACTGATAGAAAACTCTTCATTCAGCCAAAGAATTTCTTCATTATAGCCATGAAATTTATCTTTATAACGGAACTAATGAATTCCTTCAGTGTATCAAGGAAATTTCTTTTTAATATATTTTAGAATATTTAATGAATGCATTTCATTGCCAGCATAAAAGATTTTTCTATCAGTGTATGCTTTTGCAGTGTATTAATTCGATAATATTGTTGAGCTTTTAAAACAAAAAATATTTTTCTTTTGAAAATTTTATTCGAATTAATTGTATGTCTTGTTTCTTTACACGTATTCCCGTACTAAATTTGTTCATCAATAGTGAAATTTAAAAAAAAAATATATATATATCGAGTCTTTGGTGCAACACCGTCGTAATTCAAAAAATCGTGAACTGAGGAAAATGCATTTGAAGTTTTGAGCCATCTTTTTGACAGTATTTTCGTTTACTAAAGTTATTTTTTTACAAGTTTTTCAATAAAGAGGCATGTTTTGTAATGTTTTCTGTTTATAAATTTCTTGCCATAAAAGAAATATTTCATTATTGCAAATAAATATTGTTGGAGATAGCTGGAGGCAATAAAGACATTTCTGGCTGTAGAATCTGAACAGTTAGAGATAAAACCATAATCTTTTTTCCTTTAAATATATATTTCTCCAATGATCATTTCTGCATACCTGGCACAATTCCTCTCGGGCCACGGATACTTCCGTAAGTATATGTACCGGATGGGCAGCGCAGATGGTCCCGACTGCATTTACTGTGGTATGACGGATGATGATGCAGGACACACTTTGTTCGACTGCATCCGATGGCATACTGAAAGAAATGCAATGGCGCAGCGGCTTGGCTGGTGCACTCCTGCCAGCGTGATGGGGAGGATGCTCGATTGCGAGGACAATTGGTACGCTGTGGCGCAATACGTAGGGTACGTTCTACGAAGAAAGAAGAGGGACCTCGATGCGTTGCTGCATAGCGGGGCCCCCTCTGAAGAGGACCAGGGGATACGGGCTGGGGCCATAGTGGCGGCTGCAAACTTGGCGGAAAGCGGTCCCGGGAAGGAATATACCCAGAGGAGGAGGAGAGAATTTTTTTTAGTGGTAACACTATTCGACGCAGATGACAACGGTCTTTGTAAGTCCAAAGGCACTTTCAACCCTACTTAGCACGCCAAAAAAAAAAAAAATACCCAGCTCAAAAAATTAAAATTTTGAGTTACTGCGGTATTGCACCATAGGCTCGATATATACAGGGTGGCTCAAAATTAGCGAAGGTGTTTGAATTCCTAATAACTTTCTTATTATAATTATAATTTTTTTATTACTACTTTGTAAAGAAGACTTGAGGAATTTAAAATGGAACAGTAGACAATTGCACAATGTGCCAAAATTTCTGAACTTTATTTCGCAAATCGACGATTTATTGTTTTGATTCAGCGTACATAGCGTCGTTATTTTAATGCGCGGGTTGGACCCTCAGAATCAACAATAAACCCTCTTGTTGCAGAGGGGCAGTAAGGGACATTCCTGGTACCGGCAGACGACGAACGGTGCACATGGATGGCAATATTGTACGGGTACAGGAGAGTATTCGTGAAGATGGAGGAACATCAACCAGAAGAGGTTTGACGCAACTTGGTGTTTCACAAGGGTTGCTGCACAGAATTTTGCATACAATAAGAATGTTTCGTTACAAAATTCACACTGCGAGGGACACAATGGCTCTTTCATTCGACATCTCTGCTGAATGAATTATTCCTCGTAAAAGCAATTTTAATTGACCTAAGCTTTCACCGGACTTAACCGCTCCAGATTGTTTCCTTTGGGGTTATTTGAAAGGAAAAGTCTATATTTATAAGCCTAGACCCATATGACAATTAAAAAATAATAAACGCCTTGAAATAAACAACATAACACCAGAAGTTTTGGGAAAGGTTATGGAAAATATTTTAGAAATAGCATGAATATGTGAAGCACAAGATGGCCACCACTTGCGAGGTATAATTTTTCATAATTAAATTAAAAATATTCCCCATTAATGTACTGTATTTGAAATAAAAAAAATTAAGAATAATGTCTTAAATACGAAGTTATAATAAACTCAAAGTCCTTCGGTCATCTTCGGCCACCCTGTATATTTATAAGAGTAACGTAAATTAATAATTTAGCTAGTTTTCTTTTTTTTTCTTGGACCATAACAGACAAGTGGTGATAGGAGGGACTAGATCTTAATTCTGGCACAACTCTGCAGATAGGCTATTCTTATGAACTTGTGAAGTAGAGTTGCTGCATCCGCCTCTCAATTTTATTTATTACTAGTTTAAGCCGGTAACTAATGAAGTATAAAATTATAACTTATTTATGCTCAAACAAATATCAAAGTGGAAACATTAAAATATGAAGTATAAACATAAGAGCTGCGCTTATTGCTGTTGTTGTTGTTGTTTCTGCTGTTGGCTAAAAGTTTAGCGGCTTGTTTTATGTGAAATTTTTTTCATAACAGTTTCGAGTGGTACTTGGTATTGTTGCTATTGCTGCTATTGTTGCTGTTGTTTGTTGTTGCTTTTGTACTTCCAATAACTTTTCATTTTAACTGCTAAAGTTGGCGTAATAATTTTTATTTGAGAACAACTCCCACCGAACGCTAGACCCACATTAAAAGGAAACGTGGAAACTAATAAATAAATACGTACGTGCAAGAAGAATACTAAGAAAATAATAAAGAAAATGGAAAACTATGTTAAAAGTTTCTAGAATAACGTAGTTTATTGAGGTTTCGTTTTCAACTTAAGTGTTATCTGCTTAAAATATTGGTTAAAAGGGACATTAAAATTATAAATAAGCCAGAGTTATTGTTAAAACAAGAACGTTTTATTGGTAGAGTCATTTCGTAAGAATTCTGGAATAGAAGTTGAGAAGAATGAGGTTTCCACATGCAGTGCCATTGTGAAAAACTTCGAAAACATGCAACACTTTAGAATGACTAATTAAATGAAAGAAATTAAAATAGTAAGGCCCCTGCAGGTTAGATGGGCGTTATTGGAAAGCGTCTTGTATAACCATATCTCGCGCACGAAAATGTTTTATAGTACGGAAATAGACATCTGTAACTTGGGAAATCCCCTCATTATATAGGGGACATGCAATTGTGTGGTATGGAAATCAGTTCCAAAAGCACCACGTTTTTTTTAATCTTCGAGTAGCACTCAGGAGATGACCCCTACATATGCAATGCATTGTGCTGGAACTGGAAGTAAGGGATAGTAGGAGAAATGATAGGAAGTGAAACTTAACAATCTTATAACACTGCTTTACACGTTATTTCTTTTATAGCAATATTGTAGCGTCTCTGATGTCAAGGAGACGTATTAACTTTTTGAAGCTTCGTTTTTAGTAGTCATTATTGGTAATAATTTTACTTTGCCGACGAAGGAGGGAGTTCTGATGTACCTGTGGGGATCGGGTACAGCTGAAGCCGTTACTGTTCAGTGAGCAGTGACTATGCCTTCGCCACTGAAACCTCCCTACAACAACTGCCACCAAGACACACACAGATGAACAACAGATAAAATGCGAGATGTTTTTATGAGTCTGAAACTGGGATTGAACCCAGGAAAATTTTTCGTTTTGTAGTCAACGTACAGACTACTTCGACCATCGCCATCCTCGTTATAGGAAAGCTTATGGTATTATATGTTGAGTATAGTCTGTACTTGTAGTTTTGATTATTCATTCATTCATTCACATTGAGTTGCGCCGCAAAGGAGTTTCGGCTGCATCCAAAATTTAACCAAATCTCACAATCAAAGCTTTTGATTTATGAATATCTCTTCATATCCACATTATATTCCTTGCATCAGAAATTAAAGAATTTTCCTCAACGAAATGTATGCCAAGGCTTGGAAAAACGATGAGTGGTAACATTTTGACGAAATATAGATCATGTTTGTGTAAAACTGAAATTAAATAAACGCCACAAAAAAGTCTTTTGAATTAGTTTTCATGTTTCTTATTGTTGACCGAAAACATTTCTATTATGTGTTCAACAGTTTCTTGTGATATTTGGCCATTAACATTTTAGTGGCTTGTGCCTCTATAGCCTTCACTCAGTAACGTTTATATTTCCATGGGCTTTTCAATATATTTTTCTATTCTTATTGTTCATTTGTAGGAAATGCTTGAAGCTTCTAATAGCAAGTCCTGGCAGTATTGTTGTAATCTTAAATATTTAGACAGTCTGCACTTGGCATAAGCTTTTTTCCTTTTTAACTATAAGACGGATCCAAACGATAAAAAAATTATTTACAAACATTAATTCCTTCTCGTCACTAAAACTCTGCACTATAGAATTGAATAGGCAACAGGTATGAGGCACCCTTAAAAAAGTGATTTTATTACAAAATATACCATTTCTTAGAAATATAAAATTTTTATAACCAGTTCTGCAATATGATTGCAGCCCAGCAAAAAGTTAGTAGGATTCTCGAAGCTGTAGAAAAATTGCATACTTTCCAGATGCGCTATTTTTAAGCGCTTCCTATAGGGTGACAACATTTGCGTTACTTAGTATGAAGAAAACGGGAAAAGAGTACGGGAGGGAGGGTAGGAGGATTGCTGTACTTTTTTTAAAGGGTCCTTTTTTCAAAAGGTATTTTTTTTTAAAGTAATTTTTTTAAAAAGGTCCTTTTTGAAAAGGTACTTCTTTCCAAAAGGTATTTCTTTTAAAAAGGTACTTTTTTTAAATGGTAATTTTTTTAAGAGGTACTTTCCCTAAAGCGTACTTTTTTCAAAAAGGTACTTTTTTGATATGGTACATTTTGCCAAAGAGTACTTCCTGGAAAGATATTTTTTTTTTAATTTAAGTTTTCTATTATGCTGACTTCTACACCCAAAAAATTAACCATCACAATATTTTTATAATAAAAATGATGATGGTACTTCCACACACATACTCAGTTATTTTAATCAAGGTAACCATCACAGTCTTCCCAATGAGTATTTCAGTTGTTGATGTAATTTGTTTGCTTTCTGGCATGTCTTCTCTTATAATGGAAAGTAATTCATTTCATTTCATTTGTCATACATTTAAAGTATTCATGTGTGAAAGTTTCTCTAAATGTACGAGTATGAATAGGGGGAATTTGTATATCTTTTATGGTGTTCCTGATGGGTGTGCTTTAGCACAATAATGATTGCATTGACATCGCACAACAAACAGATCAGTATTTCTTCTAGTTTTGTTTTCCAAAAACGTAAATCTTGTTGAGAATCTCCTAAAACTGATTTTATATGGAAAATTTTGAATTTCATTTTTCTATTAGTCGTCTGCTCTTGTTTAGTATAATTCCTTATTTTTACCAAGTTAATCTTTTTTATTTGTTATTGTTGTTGTATTTAATACGAGAGCTGCAAGTGTGCTGTGTGTTGCTTTTGTTTGTTTGCCAAAAATTTCACTTCAATTTGAGAATTTCTGTTTTGTTTTTGTATTTTGTTTCAAATCGAGAATTTCATTCTTTTTCTCTGTGTTATTTGGAAAAAAGATTTCTATTTTTTGCTTTTTATTTCTGTTCATATTTACACATCAATTCCTAAAAACAAAACAGAAACTGTTTCTGCTTTCAGGTGTGTTGTTTTTAGAGATTATTTTGTGCAAAATGACAAAAAGATTGAAATCCTTGTTACTAAAGCCAGTAGAAAAATTGCTTAACTAAATAAGAAATGAGTTTTTGTCATTATGGCAAATGAAAATTATTTTCTTTTGTTGTTCGGCAAACGAATATTTCTAATTTAAGTTGATTATAAATTCATAAGGGAAATTAAAGATTTATGTGCTGGAAATCAACAAGCAAGACCGAAAGCACAGTATTTTAGAAAAAGAAAATAATTTACGAAAATTAAAGTTTAAAGTCAGGTGATAAATTGCTGCCGACTGCTACAACTTCGGGGTTATAGGGGATGCATTTAAAGTATCAGAACAATAGTCAAACCACATTAAACGGGCGCCAAATGAAATTCCAAAACAATCTGGCTCCCTTACAGGGAGGAGGGGGTTCCTCTTGCGACTGAGTCGTCTCTATTCGTTGTGTCGCCAAATTGAAATAAAATCTACAAGACTATATATAAAAGGCTGCTATTTCCTGAGCAGTCTTTGTTCTTTATGAAACTTGAAGGATTTATGTGAGATCTTCTTGTTACAGTCACTTCGTTTCATTTTCAGTTTCTAAATTTACTACTTATTCAGGGTTGGTAACATAAAAAAAAATGTCATGGTATTACCAAGAACAAGGATATCTTGGAGATATAAAAACGAAATAAATTTTATTGTCTTCACACAGTAAAACAGGCACTGACACACACACTCACGCATGGCCTTAAGAATTTATAACATTGGAAACACTGAATGTTTGGGATCGTGATGAGGTTGCACATGAAATTGATTGATTTATTACTTAAAGCATTAAAAGAGTGCAAATGCAAAATCAAGTTACACAAATAGAATCAGGCAAAATTTAAAAACTTTCTGCCGCATAATTTTCCATGTTAGACTACCTGTTCTAAAAAAAAAAAAAAACATAAAATATTTAAAGCTTTAAAATCTACTGGTTTGCCAATAAAATTAATGGCATTGAGAGTGCATTAAACATTTTTTTTAAAGCCCTTTTCAGCTGTGGGATTTATGTACTACCAACTTTGCTTTTAATTTTATTAAACCATGGTTTTAAATATCAACTTCATACATATTTATAGCCAGTGAGTATTGGCGTGTGCCTAAAATTTATTTCGTTGCACACTTTTGTAGAACCTTTTTGCTTTTCCCGGTTTATTTGTCTATTTGTATGTGTTTGTTTGTAATTGTATGCGTATAATTATATAGTAACGCATGCTTAATTGAATCAAATTATCCTGTGATGGGTTTACAGAATGGCAACAACACGTACGCATAATAAAGGCAGCAGCAACAACAATAAAAGCAATAACAACTTGTCAATACAATACGCAGAGCCAACAACAGAAACACAATACTCGTACATTGCAAATATTCCCTAATGCATTTCAACACAACATTCAACAAGCTTTAGGCACTAAACTATACGAGCGAACACAAATGTATGAACACGCAAATGCTTAAGCATAAATTTTGATTTACAATCAACGACGTAAGGAATCATCCAGCTTTAAAAACATTTAATTGCATGAAGAAAAATATTTTCTCAAAAAAACCTATAACTTTTAACAAAACACTTTTTAATAAGAGTAATTTTCGTATGAAAAAGTATCTGTTGAAAAAGTACTTTTTTCAAAAAAGAAGTTCTTAAAAATTTACCTTTTAAAATGAATGTGTATCTTTAAAAAAGTACCCTTCAAAAAAAATAACTTTGTAGAAAGTACCATTTAAAAAGTATTATTCAAAAAATTACCTTTTAAAAAAAGTTCCTCTTGAAATATTAATCTTTTAAGAAAACTATCTTTTAAGAAATGCTTTTTAAAACACTACCTTTTAAAAAAACCCGAAACTTGTTAAGAAATGAGCTCTCAAAAAATTTGCGTTTTAAAAAATACCTTTTGAAAGAATAAAACACATTTTTAAAAAGTACCTTAAAACATCAGCTTTTAAAAAAGTCAATATTAAAAAAGTAAATTACAAAAAAGTGCTTTTTATAAAAGTACACCAAAAATACTTTTCAAAAAGTCCCATTTGAACCAAGTAAATTTTAGACACGTTCTTCTTATAAAAACGTCCTTTTAGAAAAAATATCTTTTGAAAAAGTAAAAAGGTACGTTTTGAAAGAGCGAAAAAACATTTTTTAAAAAGTAGCTTTACAAATATTTCTTTTTAAAACAGTGAATATAAAAAAGTAAATTAAAAAAAGGTCCTTTTTACAAATATACCCCTATTTGAAAGAAGTCAATTTAGAAACGTACCTCTTATTAAAACAATGTTTTAGAAAAAATACCTATTGAAAAAGTGAAAAACATAGTACAAAAAGTACCTTTAGAAGAGTTAGCTTTCAAAACAATGAATATTAAAAAGGTGCCTTTAAAAGAAATTAATTTAAAAAAGTGGTTTTTAGAAAAGTATCCCAAAAATTGCATTTCAAGAAGGCGTTCCATTTAAAAGAAGTAAATTTTTAAAAAATTACCTCTTCCAAAAACGACCTCTTAGAAAAAGTATATCTTAAAAAACTAGCTTTTAGAAAAAGTACCTTTAAAAAAAAGTACTTTTAAAAAAAGTACCTTTTAAAAATAAGTACCTTAAAAAAAGTACCTTTTAAAAAATTACCTTTAAAAGTTTACCTTTTAAAAAAGTATATTTTAAAAGAGTGACATTAATTAAAGTAGCCCAAAATCTGAAATTTCAAAAAGTAACTTTTAAAAAAGGAAAATTTAAAAAAAAATTGGAATAAACACCTGCGGAGAAATACAAGTTTTGTATAAAAAAAAATATAAAGTATGTCTATCTATGAAAAAAAAACCGCGTGCTGTTGCTTTATTTTTAACACCCAGTGTGTCTACAGACATGCATATGCATGCATGGATTGCATACTAAATGCACATAAACTATTGTCTCTAAATAATGTCATGTATACACACACGCACAGTTATTATAATTTAGAGTATAAAGAGCTTTTTGCATGTACGCATATGTATGCACATACATATGTATATGTAACTGTATGTATTTTAATATGTGTGTATGCGTTTAATTTGTTTCTTGCTACGCACTGTTATAAATATGATAACAACATTGGCGTGGTTACGATTTAAATTTGTTGATACTATATGTGGTCGATATGCTTAGAAATGTGAAATGCACACACGTGGATAAATGCGTTGCGTACAATACTAATAATAATAATAATAATAACGACGATCATCATCGAAATGATTATTGGTTTTGGTTGCATGACTGGTTTGTCTGTCTTTGGCATCTTGTTCATTTGCCTGTCAATGCCTCTCTACCACTCCCTGTCTCTCTATGTCTATTTAGGTACAAGTTTGGCTGTTGAATTGGATTCGTATAATTACCAGGCTGTGTGAATCATTAAATGCGGCTAATACGACTACACATTGGCTTGTGTATTAATGACGAGTTTTGTTGTCAAGGAGGTAATTTGCCAGAGATACTCTAATGAACAAATTATTCAAGCAAAATGGGCCTTTTTTTATAATAAACCAATGTCTACAAAACACTGGTACCTTATTAAAAATCTAGGTGAACTAACCAAGTTCTCAGAAATGTTTTTAAGAAGATTTGAAATAATAGAAACGGCCTCAGAAGGTTTTTCTCTTTAAACGCGGAAAGGCCTTAACTATAACAAGAATTCTTCTTCAAATCCTTCCCTTAACAGTGTGTAACGATTATTACTAGACTATTGAGTTTTAGAATGTATAAAACTTTATGGCTTATTGCATAATTACATGGCATATTAAATGCCTTGGATATGTTGCCTTATCTCCCCCATTCTAATGTCCACAATAGAAATAATCAACATTACAATCATCTTCAATATAATGTTGAATATGTTCAAAGTTAAATACTGGGATAATAAATGGAAAAATAAATATGGAAATTGGTGAAAAATTTGTAACTGAATTATAACTAAATTAAAATACTTGGAAAATTAATTTAAAATTGACATAAAGCGTGTTTCAATTTGCATATTACTTCACCGCATAACCACAGTAATGAAATCAAATGAACATATTTTTACTTTTTAAGGTGCAATTTATGTGAAGTTAACTGGAGCTGACTAGTGGAAAGGAGTGTAGTATAGTAAATTATAACAGAGTATACTAAACTTTAGTACTGTGTAGTTTAATAGAGTATACTGCAGTACAATGCAGCCCAGTAGACCAGTGTAGCTGAAATCAGAATATAGTATAACAGAGCAGAAAGAGGTAAAGTAGCGCAGAATTAAAAAAACTAAAGTATATTAAAGCAACATAGAGTGCGTGCAGTGGTATAAAGTCCAATAGGCAAGAGTAGACTAGAGTCGACTCCACTATAGCAGTCGCGTCCAGGTGGCGATGGAAAAAGCGTGAAATAGAAAACAACTTCCATACACGAAGCGAGAATGTTCTGCGAAGTTGGGTTTGGAATTTTCTCAGGTGACCTTGGCGTTCAGCAATCATACCGGCTTTCAAATGGGGCAAGTGTGTTTCACGCTGAAATACTGGACATAAAGGAAACGGGCAGGATGCTGGGTGATGGAAATAAACGTGGAAATATCGGCATATTCGTTAACAGCCAGGCGGGACTTCTTGTGCTGGATTTTTAAAAGACAATACAAACTCTACGAAGCTCTTATAAGCTTGTCTGTAGAAACACGCAGGGTCACCTCCATATTGATAAGACTAATGCTCATGCACTGGACTACGGAGGTACCCTAACGCAACGTAACGTATAATTTCTTCTGGCTTGCTGGGTGAATGCACAGATGTGCTATACAGATGGTACCAGCAGACAGACAATACTGTCATCTGGCTGCCGCCACAGATGAAACTTTTTCGCCAACAAAAGGGCAGCATCCGCTGTGGACGTATCGGACACGATTTCAGTTGTATTGCTGTTTAACACTATAATGAGCTCGATCGTGGTACAGTATTTTCGGAAGGCGGAGAATAGCTGGAATCGACTGAGCTCATGCGGAATCGCAAGCACCACAACTGCCTTGCTTCAGAGATAAGCTCACCGAGCGGATAGTAATTAGGGACCGGAAAGCAGCTTACGACCGCTGATGGGACAATGGGCGTGCGGCAGCTGTTGCGAACGGGATAGGCAGGAAACAGTCTAACATTTGCTCTGCTCGTGTGCCAAGCACGCAGTATGGCATATATTTTTGGGCAAACATATTCTCGACGACGCGTCGTATCAAAGAAGTCGCATGCAACCGACCTTAATGCAACGGCATGAATTTAGTACATCTTTTCGAAGGATCCAGCGGTAGATGTCTGACGTCCGGTTGAACTCAGGCGAGTGGCTGGTATCTTCAGGCAGCCACGTGCACCAACACAACCAACTGGACTATAGCACTATTAGAGTAGAGTATACCCCGACAGCATTAACACGGATTCTTTCGAATCTGCTTCATGCAAGCCAAATGAAGTAATCAACCAAATAAGCGTGTAATAGAAAACACTAGAAAAGCAGAGCAAAACTCAAGGAGTTTTGCAGAATAGTCGCACCACTTAGCAGAGTTCAGACTTATTTCGCCTACATACTTTAAAATTTCAATTTAATTATGAAGTTTAAAGCAATTAGTTGCTTTCCACTCCAGACTAATAAGTCAGCCGTTTCGTTTTTACGGTTCTTCTTCACTCATCTTCATTTCAAAGCGTCCAAAGCACTTGTCAGTTCAATGTTGAACATCTCAACTGCAATAATACTCGCATTTATAACAACTATTGCAACAGCAAGTGCAGCATACGTATCCATTAAATCAATGGCCACCACTGAAAACAACCACGATTTGCAATAAAAACAGCAATAAGAACATCCAGGAGGAGAAGCATTGTGTGTCAGCAAAAGATTAGTAATGTTTTTTTACTAAGAGTTTGTTTATGACTTTTCTTCACACACACACACACACACACACACACTCATACATACACAGATTCACATATTCATACGTATTATTCTTTTTGTTTGTTGTTGCCGCATACATGTTCACTTTTTTCCAATTCGAGTTGTTGAGTTGTTTTTGCTGCTGACATTGATGCATTGCCATAACGAGCAGCTTTTTCCCTCAACGCTTCCTATAATTGCTGTTGTTGCTGCCGCTACTCAAAATGTTTATTTAATCGAAGAAAATGTGTTTGAAACGTTAAAATGATTGAAACGATTTTGGGGATTTAAAATTGTGTTTTCACGTACACACGTACATGCACACATATGCGATCGTATTGAGGAAGGAATAATATTTCAATGCAATTATAGAATAAAATCAGACGACATGATATATTTGCTGTTTAACTCACCCGCTGAAAGGGATAATCTTGATGAGATGATATTAGCAAATTGTAGTGTGTAGGAAAACCAATGTCATTTCAAAGCCAAAAAATTTCAATAACAAAGAAGCGATTTCAGGGGGGAACTTTTTAGTATGAGAAAAAAGATTAAATTCTCCAAAAATCGTGAAAAATCCTGCTAAAATATTAAAAAATCATCAATTTATAATTGAAAAATCATGAAAAAATTTGATACCGCAAAATGCATATTTTCAATAATTTTTCCAACAAAAAATAAATGTACGTTTTTGGTCGCAGCATATACGAAGGACATTGCTTTGCCATTTCCATGCATCCTGTATTATTTTAAAATCTTTTTGATTATTTTAAGAATTTTTTCTGTTTTCATTCTGTTTTTTGTGTCTTTCAAAGTGTAAATAAATTATGTTTGTTTTACTTGATTGGCTCCATTAGAAAGTTTTTAACAAACCAATCAATTTTATTCAAAAATTTATATCTTTATAACAAAATTCCTAAATACGTTAACGTGTGTATGTGTGTATGTGTTTATGCGTCTTTTCGTATAAAATATAAATAAAATGTTGTTTAAAAGGAAACCATAAGATAAATTTGCCAGGATTTTGCCAGGAGAAAATAAAAAGAAAAAAATGAAAATTAAAAATAATAAATAAAGCCAGTATATCCTAAAAGGATAATAGTTGAGTTTTGAATTGCTTTGCTTGCATGCAAAATTAAATACATTTTTAACCATATCAAATGGAGACTTAAAGAATATTTTTTTTACTCTTTGATTTTGATAATTCTTCCTCAATTTCGGCTGAAACAGAGACTGTTAAGACAACAAATAGCTGGTCAAGCATTAATATGTATGGGGCGGGGGGTTTTTCATGTGTTGGAAATAGAGTTGCTTTTTTGCTAGACAGCCAGTTTCTATTGATTGTGTATTGTGTGTGTTTGTTTGTTTCTTTGTGGCTTTTACTAAGGACTTTTTGATTTGTTGTCCAAGTTTATTTATTGTCACTCAAAATATAACACAAGCCAAAAGGAAATTTTTTTTTACAAATTTTTTAAGACTTTTAATTTTTTGTTGTTTCATTTTGTTTTCTGATATTTGAAATCCAGTATGACTACAATAATTCTTTTTATTGTATTGTCTTGTTGTACATATTCGACACACTACCAATATTTGGGAAAAATTTCAAGAGACTTAAATTAAGAGTTTACAGCAGTCGTAGCAATACGAAGCAGGATATTACAGACTTAAATTACAGTTAGAAAAAAAGGACACACAAGAAAGGCAACAATAGCAGAGTAGCTAGCGGAAACATAATATGTATGCATACGTGTGTGTGCGTGTGTTTGTCTCTGAGTGTGTGTGTCTTAAAATGAAAAATGGCAGAAAATGGTCAAGTGTCCATGAGTATTGAAATTCTCTAAAGGACTTTATTGTGGCATTTTAATTTAAAATAGATTTCTAAATATTTCCTTATATTTTCACTTACCTTTTAGTTAAATTTCTAAATTTGAAATTAGATATCCATTTGTGTAAATATTTTTATTTAATTTTTTTTTTTTAATTTTATGCAACAGTATATATTGAGTTATAAACTCACCTGCAATGAAAAAAAAAATTTTATAAATAAGATTGATTTGGATTTTTTTCAATTATTTAAAAGAATTTTTTGTAAAATTTTTAATTACTTTTTCCCTGGAAATATATTCTCTTAAGCAAAAAATTACCATGTTCAGACATGCTTTTTTATTTATTTTATTTTATTTATTATATTCAGTTTAATGACACAATAGTTTTAGTGTTCAGACCAGCGTTACCACTTCTCAGGTTTTCCCTTATTTTTCAAGATTTTTTAAATGCCAAAAAGTTTTTTAAGTTCTTAACTTCAAAAATAAGTTTTTTTAAAACTGATTCCAATTTTTAAGTTTTGTTTATGAATTTTTAATTACAGATATGTGATGAAAATATTATTTGACGTTGCCATGTAATGTAAACGATTTCAGAATTTTTCTGTATTAAATGTCTCTATTCCCTCTTTAATACAACTGTGCCGTATTAATAATATTATAGTTTTTTATGCCTGTTTTTTTTTTTTCTAAAAAGTTTTCTATTTCAAAACGGATAAATATTTAAAGAAAAACGGAGAGGATAATGGACTATTTTTAGTTTTTCGTGTTATTAGTTTTAAACAGAAAACAGCTTAGAATATGCTACAGACACATCGGAGGGTCCAAAAAAAGCTTAAAAAAATGGGGATCTGTTTAAAAACCTGGGAAGGATAAGTTTGTTGTTGTTGTTGTTTAACTTTTTTTTTTTGTTTTTTTTTTTAATAAAAATGAATTGAAAATATATATTTTTGTGCTTTTTTTATTATTTGGACACTTTTGTGGAAAACTTTTTTGTTGAAAAATTAAGTTTTTTTTTTTAAAAAAGTTCTTCTTAAAAAATATATGGTAACTCTGGTTCAGACACACAAAGGTTAGGTAACTAAATAAGTCGTTACCATTTGTAGATAATTTTGCTTAGTAAAGACACTTTTGACAGTGTTGTATTTCATGTTTCAGTCAATATTTATAACAATTTTGTATTTATTGCTCAATAACTTAAAGAATATACTCAATAATTGCTCATTTATTGCGTAAATCTCAATAAACGTGTTTGTTAGAACACCATATTAAATCAACTCCTCGACTAAATAAAAATTTCCTTGCCGTGAGCGTTGTTTCCCTTGACTTTTTTTCTATTTTCCCAATAATTTATTCACTTGTTTTTTGTGGGAGGAATTGCATAAAAAATTAATTTAATTCTTCTTCTACTTGGATAGTTTGATGATTATAAATTCAAGTTCAATGTCAGTTATTTACCTGGGTAAGGATTTGCAAGAAAGTGTGCAGCCCATATGACGCAAATGAGTGTGCCAATCGGTACCCTGGTTATTATAGTGCACCGTTGCCTACTAATAAATAAAATGGCAACCAATAGACTATTTGAATGTGTTTGTGTCAAAGTATGAGTTCTCTATTTTTCTTAATTTTTTTTTTTTAATTCTTTCATTTACACACTTCTATTAACTGCATGGCCAACGATGTGAACTCGATACCGTCCGACTGCTTAATTACATTCAAAACAAAAAAAAAAAAAAAACATTTTTTGTAAGTGAACGAACGCTATCGTGTGACACTGTGGGCCAGGCACTAAATATTTTATTCAGGTACTTTTCTTCCTCAAATGCAGTCCTTGAATATTTTAAAACTAATATTTATTATTTGTTTTCTATTATTATTTTTTTTTAAATTAATTTGCTTATAAACCAAAATATGAAAAAAAAGACAAGTACACAGAAAAAAATTATAATTAAAGTTTTCTCTATTAAGTCTTTTTCAATAACAATAAGAAGATGTTAACCGAAGGTTAACGAAATATCGAGATTATATAAAAATGAAAAATAAAAAAACCTTAAAGCTTAATTAAATAGATTGTTCGAATAATAAAAAAGGCTAAAAAACAAGTATTAAGAACAATTTTTTTTCTTAATTAATAATTTAATTGAATCCTTGTTCATTTTATCAAAATAATAAAAAATATATATAAATAAAAATATCAAAACAGCGCATTCCAAATACTATAAAAAATACAAATAAATAAAAAACCTGGAATATTTTCAATTGAAGCTGTTAATTGATTTTGTGATAGGTTGAAATCTAATTATTATTTTAATTTAATTTTCGTATTTTTTTTAATTGAATTTCGATTTTTTTCGATATTAAATTTAAAATTAAAATTAATTAAAAATTTGATTTTTAATTTTTTTTCGGTTTTTAATTCTTTTTCGCTCTTCAATATTCACTGAGAACTGATAGCAGGAAGAAAATTCCCTCATGGGAACAAAAATTTCAAGGTTTTCCCCAATTTTTTTCCCCAATTTAAAATTAAAATTAAAAAAAAAAAAAAGTAATAAACGTGTTTCTCTTGTTCCCCCACCACCTTTTTAAGCATTGTCTATAGTTTGACTACTCCGCAGTATAGTGCATGAGCATTAATCTATCAATCTCTAGGTGCTGGTTCGATTCCCACCTAGATCCTGATTGTATCTGCAGACAAGATAAGAGTTTATTTGACTTTGTGTTCTCAAAAAAAACAAAAACTCTAAATGAAGAAATATTTTTTGGAAAATATTAAAGAATTTCATTGAGAAAAAAAATAAGAAAACTGCCTTAATTTTAAATTCTTAAAGATTTTTATTGAACACAAATACAAAAGCAAACACACTTATTTCCATCATGACACATCATGCCATTTACAACCACCACTATTCAAACAATTGACAACTGAAATTGTATTTTTTCTATAAACTATTTACCACTGAAGAATAAAGAATAAAAAAAAAATAGGGGCGGGGGGCAAAAAACGAAAAACAATATCCTTAGAATTATAAAGTAGTCCTAATTTTTTTCCACTTTACTCTTCTTCATCCTCAGTATAGAAAAAGAAAAAGAAAAATCACTAAAATAAAACTACAGAAAAAGAAATATCATCATATCACATAATAGAATTGGCTGTAGGCCAAAGGGAATCTGTAACGCAGTCAAACAAAGATGAGAAATAAATATGTAAGTGAAAAAGGATTTCATATTGACATCAAAATGAGCTAAAAACATTGGTGAAATAAATTATAGAAATGCAACTACTGACTTATTCATCGGGTGAGTCATCAACGTACAACACAAACGCAAACTGGTAGAAGCTTGAAATTCAATACCCCTCTTTCGATAAACAGCTGATTTAAAAAGGAATTTTTTGGATATTCGAACGATAAAAAAGGGGCAGAAATGTGTGAATCGGTAACATAATATCTGCGAAAGGCAGATAGAACCAAAATGCAAAATGGATATAAATGCTCTTAAAAAATAATCAGATACGTGTTTGAGACTTTTTTGATTTAGGGGGTAAAAACTGAATTTTGGTACTTTTTTTGCAACCCATATACCTTCCGAAGTATTGAACATAGAACAAAGCTTTCCGCATTATTCTCTTCTTAGATAAAATCTCGAATGTTTTTTCTTAATTTTTCGAATTTCGAACACATGGGGGTAGTATTGAACTTTTGTACTTTTGTGACATTTAAACGTAAATTTTTTACTACTTTTATTCAACCACTTGATGTGGGTATCAAATTAAAGCGATTTTTCAGAAGGTATCGTAAAATATAATGAAATTTCAGCAGACATAATAAGGCGCACGTCCCAAAATGCAAAATCTGCGTATCCAATAAAAGGGATTTATAAGAAAATCAAAAGAAATTACTATGAACACAATATGGCGGACACGACAAAATAGCACACTACTATTTTTTACCCAATTCCATGATATGGATATCAAATTAAGGGGATTTTTGTGGAAGAAAACTAAAAACAAAGTGAAATGGGTACTTTAAAAAAGGCAAGACACCCCACCTCGAAAAAAAAGCTTTTTTTTTGCATCCTAAATAACTTAAGAACGAATCAACAGGTTGGAACCAAATGTACGCATTGGAAAGAAGTGAAATTTCAATTGAAAAGTTTTTCGAAAATTTTCGAATTTTTTTTTTTTTAATAAATCATAAACTTCTAATTAGATAAATTTAAAAGTCTAATCAGCTCTTAAGCTATAAAAACAAACCTCGATAGCTGTGAATTTTTACTAAAACCGGGTGATTCGTTCGGGAGAGTGGTTGACCGAAAATATCGACAAACTCGTTTTTTTCCAACAACTCCAAAAGTCTTCGTCAAATCTATGTATTTTAGATATTCACTGATGTCTAGAGATTTGAAAAATGTAAGGGAAGCCGCAAATTTCGCTAAAATTTTTAAATGGCACCAGAAATATTGATGTCAAAACTGAAGAAAAAGTGTTTGTTTTTAATTATTTCACAATTTCTTGTCAAATCGATTTTCGATGCGTGTTAATTTTCTCGACATAAAAGCTGTGTGATTGGTTTGAAATTGGCCGCAAGTTTCAGGAAAGGCCTGCAAAGCCAACCGATTACCATGCAAACTGTGAATTTTTGCACTCTCGCAAATGAACTGTCAAAAATTGTATGGAAATTCATTTGCACAAACTTTGTAAACTTGTCCAACAAATTTGACTCGTAAACTTGCACTGTTCAATTGCGCATTTAGTAAAACAACATGTAGTCACTTTTTCCCCACAAAAATTTCTAGTGTTAACTTGTCACAAATAGCAACTTCTGCAAATAATCTGGGCATTTGAATACTAAGGCATTTTTAAAAACAAATTACAATTTTTAGAGACAAATTTTCTTTAATTTTAATTGCATGTGTTGATGGCGAGTAGTCAGCGTCTTGGCTCTGCAACCAGGTCAAATCAGAAAAAAGTTTTTTCTGAGTGTTCGTCGGTATTTGAGCAATAAAACGTCGGCGAAGTAAAATAATAAATAAAATGGCTGCATTAGCCTAAAAATAAATGCGTCAAAAAAACAGCAGAAACCCCGCAACTTTGCTCTATAATTAATACGCAACTGCAAAGTTGTGCAAGAATTAAGCTCCATCTTCCTACGACTTTCACCAGCTGTCTATTCTCTATCTTATCCCTCTCTCTAGGGATAGGCCCTGAGCACTGGTCCAAGTAAAAAAAAAAAAAAAAAATATTGACGTTGGCTAAAAATGGTAATGCAGATCGACCCAACATTAGCTCCACTTCCAGGCAACTTTAAACTTTAAAACGGGGCTTCATGTGCCATATTATGTGAAAAATTTACTTATAAATTTTAAGTTTTGTGGGTTCGATTCTTAAAAAAAAAAAATAATCAAGAGTTAATTGTTCTAGGAATTTCCTTATAACTGCGGTCTCACCTCTCTAGTACAGAATTTGATAATTAACAATACTGGAATACTTAAAGGATATTTCGAATTCGTTTAAGATGCAAAACCTTCATTTAAGTCTTCTTTTTCCATTGTCTTCTATTTAACAATATGAATGAATGGCTGAATGAAAAAGTAAAAGAAATTGAGGGAAAAAAACCAAATCTATACAATGAAATGAACAAGAATTTGAAAATAATATTGAAAAGCGGACAGTTGCTAAGTATCTTTATGTGTAGAAGCGTTTCTGTTTGTTTGTGTTTGCCGGCAATTGTGAATGTATTTGTAACTGTACATTCGGGCTGCAATTGTTTATAGGCAGTGAAGCACAACGTGGCATAACAATGTTTATTTCATACGCTCTGATGTTTTACAATTTTTTCTTGTTTTATCCTGGTTGTTTTTTTTCTCTTTCTCTTTCTTTATGTCTTTTGTACACTTTTTCTTAAGTTCATACACTACACTTTAATATGAATGTATTTTCGGTTTGGTTTTGGGCTATTTATTTATTTATTTTATTCGACAAAAGATCAACAACAAACTACAAAACTGATAATGTTTATTTGGCATCATCGTGTTGAATAAAACCGATACTTATTGTAAAAGAAAAAGTCGTTTGGGGTATAAATACAAAATAAAAAAAGGCAGCCGAGTCACCAGCAAATCCCTTTAAGAAAAAAAATATTAGAAATTTAAAAATTAAATAACGATTTTCAAGATAATTTTATATCATTTACGCAAACGATTTATAGTTGAAATTTATTTTAATAACTTTTAATTAAAACTAGACGGTCAATTCATGTTTTGCTCAAACTCTGTTAATTTCAGCCCTGTTAAAATTGCTTTAAAAATTTAAACTCATGCAGTTATTGCCTTTTTTTTTTGTGCAACTTAGACACAGCAACAAATTGCAACAATTTGAAGTCCATTTAGATGGCGTGCTAAGATTAATATGAAACGGCGCGACCTCAACTAAATTGTGCTACTTTTTGTTATTGTTGTTTTGCTTTTCCAAAAACTGCTCTACAGTCATCCCCCTTTTTTAAGTGGAGTTTTTTTGTTATTCGTTTATAAAAGGGTGTTTTTTTTTTGAGACGTTCACATTTGTAAATCGACCAGCGATTTTATAAGGAATACTTTTACGCCACGATTGACTTAAATGTTCTCCATTATATAGGGTGGCCCAAAATGACCGAAGGTGTTTGAGTTCAAAGAGCCATTGCGACCTTCGCAGTGTGCTCTGTGGCTCCTTCCTGTTGGAACCATACTTAGGCAAGGCTGATCTTAAAAAATTCTCCAACATTGTCCGATATCTAACACAAGTGATGAAAACGGCGTAGCCTTTTTTGTCTATTAACAAACCAATTCAATTGGAAATCGGCTTCGTCGCTCACAATTAAATTATGAATTAATTCGTGATTTTCTTCTGAAATAAAGTTCAACGATTTTGGCACGTTTTTCAATTTTGTACTATTTCATTTTAAATTCCCCAAATCGTCTTTACAAAATACTGGAAACAGAAAGAAATTATAAAAAAAAGTTATTAGGAACACCTTCGCTTATTTTGGGCCACCCTGTATTAATATAAATTTTGAGGAATACAATGAAAAATTTGCACTTTCTCTCTTTCCCCGTCAGAAGGCTTAAGTCCTCTGTGGCTTTTTGTAGGCGCAAATTTGCCAACCGTTTTGCCAGATAGTCCCCCTCTTTTTTTCAACACGTTGAGAAGGTCCATGGAATACAACTCTCATGTATGGGCCGGTGCTTCAAAGACTATTTTGAAGTTACTCGACCGTGTACAGGAAAGAGCGAAATTTCTCATAGGAGACAGTAGGGTGGCCAACTCCATTGACTCTCATGAGCATCGTCGTATGACACTCGACCACACATATTCCGATGGCATGAACTTCCGCCTGGAAAACTGATGGACCTACCCCTACCTAGTTTAAAATTTACAAAAAGTGAATATTGTTGATCACTTTAAATATGGAGAAAAATAAGAAAATAAGAAAATAAATTTAAAAAAAAAACCGTCTCCCATAAAATTTGTGTGTTTGGGGCTTACGATCATTTGGTGCTAAAAGAATGATATAGCTTATTATATAAGTAAATTAATTAAATTTTAAGTACTTTTGCGTCATGAAAACATAGTTAAAATAAAGAAATGAGCTGTTTTCTTGTGTTTTCGCCAAGTTAACCCAAAAAAAAAGTAATGTTGTCTTAACAGCAGTTGTTGAGTATTGAATAGCCAGCTTATTTCACTCAAGACCCATCCCCAGAACGAAATCATATTCAAGCATTCATGGCATAAAATTAAACTTGCAACAAAATGAATTGCTTTGATATTAAAAATTATGTTCTTCTTTATACGTTTTCAATTTCAAATTGAAAAGCTCTGAGAAAAAACACCCTCAAATGCCACTGATAAAGAAGAGTTTCGACGTCGTGTATTTAATAGAGACAGACAGACATGTTAAATAGAAAAATGACTTTGCTTAAGTTTCATGCACTTCATTTAGTTTAATCTGTAAACAAATGCAATGGTGTTAGTATCAATATATATATATGTGTGTGTGTGTGTGTGTTTGTGTTTGCGCGTGTTTGTTTGCTAAGTTCAAAATTGACATTGATGAAATGTTGAACATGGAACATTTTCTATTTCTTTCTATTTTTAAGCTGGATAAAAATTTATATTGCGATACTAAAAGGTATGCCAAAATTAAGGAAAAATTACTCTTGAAATATTGTTCAACTGTGGATACTTGTAAATATATTTTTACTTTGAAAATCTTACGTTAATTATGTGACACTCTTTATATTGTTCTATATAGCCCAACAAACTTATATGGTGACTGAGGCACGATTCTCGTGTTGCTTTTGGCTAAAAAATATCTCACAATCTGATTATAATTCAAAATATTCGGAACAGACTTTGCTGATACAGGCCTCATGCCGAAAACATCCCAAAAAATTGCATGACACGAGGCGACTGATAAGCCAACATCCTCAGCAAATTCTCTTATTGTTTGCATTTGTGTGTCTTTGTGACAGTTGTTGTCGGAAGGTTTCAGTGGCGAAGGCATAATCACTGGTCACTGAACAGTAACGGCTTCAACTGTATGCAATCCAACAGGCACATCAGAACGCTGTCCTTCGTCGGTATTGTGTAACACCGGCAAAGTAAAACAATTACTGAAAACGGCTGAAATACTGTTTAAATTTAAGAAAAAATTCAATGAAAATAAAAAGCTCTTGCTCTACAATGCGTTGATTCGAAGTCACTTTAGGAATTTAGCAATTTTGTATAGCTACAAAAGAATTAATAAATTAAAATCTCTTTAACGAACGCAAAACAAAGCTCTTAAAGTAGTATTTAATCTTCCTCTGACGTACTCGACTATATCTCTCTACAAAAATGTTTTTGAAACAGTTCTGCCAGTGTTTGGCATATACAAGTTTCAACCTTTGCTCTATCTTTTTAAATCATTGCACAATATGGGTCATCACACAATTAAATTCTCGGGTAATCAGCATGCTTTTTTTAACACGAGGAATAACACCAACTTAGCAGTGCCTCGTTGTAGGCTGGAGTCTACAAAGCTACGCGTAGAATACATGGGTAGTCGAGAATATAATAAATTGCCAGAATCGCTAAAATCAATAAATTGAATTTCATTGTTTAAAGTAAATTTGAAAAAACTTTCCTAGAAAAATTGGAAGTAATTTTGCCTTAACATACATATTTATATATATATGCTTATATGTATATAAATGAAGAGCAAAACTAAAAAATTCAATATTGTGTGGATATGTGTAATAAGTTAATATACATATCGAGCCTTTGGTGCAATACCGTCGTAATTCAAAAAATCGTGAACTGAGAAAAATGCATTTGAAGTTTTGAGCCATCTTTTTGATAGTATTTTCGTTTACTAAAGTTATTTTTCTACAAGTTTTTAAATAAAGAGGCATGTTTTGTAATGTTTTCTGTTTGTAAATTTCTTGTCATAAAGGAAATATTTCATTATTGCAAATAAATATTGTTGGAAATATCTGGAGGCAATAAAGACATTTACAGCTGTAGAATCTGAACAGTTCGAGATAGAACCATAATCTTTTTTCCTTTAAATAGATATTTCCCCAAGGATCATTTCTGCATACCCAGCTCAAAAAATTCATATTTTGTGTTACTGCGGTATTGCATTTTTCTGGATTCACTCTAAATAAAAGTTAATACTTGAAAAAAAAAAAAAAACGAAGCTTCAAAATCGAATAGGACTCCTTAACATCAGTGGCGCTACACCACTGCTATAAAACAAAGAACGTGCAAAAGCAGAGTTCCACGATAGTGAAGCTACTGAAATTGCAGTGGCAATAGAAACTATTTTTTTTTATATTATATTTTTAGATTAAGATTTGCACACATTTTGTAAATTTCATATTGAAAGATCCAAAATTAAAAATGACATGAAAAAAAAAAAACTTCTCCTACTACGCTTTCCTCTAGTCCCACCACAATGCATTGAAAATATTGTGCAATTTATTGCATAATGTAGCGACAAAATGACGCATAACATGTACAGGAATATTTTATAATGGACAGCCAGTTTAATATGCTTTTAATTATTTAAAATTTCTTAAAATATAAAACAAATCAGCTTAATCACTGGGCCACAGGCATTTATTACCACTGTACAAGAATTTATTATACTTCAGCTCTTTAAATTATACTCGTCCCAGCTTTAAAGTAGGAACTAACAAATGCGTAACGTTTGCATTTCTAGCCTTTGTGCTCACATATTAAATATTAATTACCCTTTTGAGGCATGTCACAATGTAATTGTTTGCGAAACAAAATAAATAAAATAAAAATTGGAAACAAAAGAAAAATATGTCGACATTTGTTGCCTTTTGGCTATTTTGTCTAAATAGTTTACAGATTACAAGTGTGTGTGTGTGTGTGTTTGTGTGAATGTGTGTTAGTAATTTATTAACAAAAATGTACAAAGTGAAGTTTTGCGTTAAATTCCATTAAGTTATGGGCCACCGATATAAAAATAAATGTAGGCAATTTAAAAATTTATGTGCCTAAACAACTACACATTGCGGCCCTTTTTAATTATATTCTTTACTTTGCGGCAACATGCAATTTTTGCATTTTTTACAAAACTGCCGGCAATTAAACTGTATTTAATTTTTCCTCCTTCCTTTTTTCTGTAATATTTTATTGTGGTTTTTGAATTATTTTATTTTTGTTTTTTCTTCATTTCTATTAACAATTTTTAAAATAAAGAATCGTAGAAACGAGACATAGAAGTACTTGCATGCACTCGTTTTCCAATGCAGTGCAGTGAGTCATTAAAGTTGCAACATTCGTTGTTAAATGTTGTTAAATTCTTTTTAACACCCTCTTAATCGTTAGAGAGCATTTATTTTATTATTTTGTTTGTTAACCTGCTTTTTGTAGCAAAATAGAAATGCGTTTCTAATATTTATAACCCTGTTAGCTGGTGTAACTTTTCATAAAGCATTAACACGCACTTGTGGCGGCAGAAAATCATGTTTAAACGTGCACTGTTTTCTATTTCAGTTCGCATTTAATGCGTGTGTACAAAAGTAGCTGCCTTAAAGTTCAAGCTGCCTGCAATTTTCGCTTTAATTTTAAATAAACATTTGAACTCGCATTAGTCACTGTGTTCATTAGTTCAGCGATATGCTTAGCTGTTGTTGTCGCCGTTGTATTAACTTTTCAAGTTAAGGTTCGTTGACCTTTTCCTTTGCAAACAAGTCACTTTACTTTGACAGAGTATGTTGTCAATCATTTTATAATTCATAAGCGTCGCCGTGTTGGCATTTAGTTTGTTTACTTAACACAATCAATAAGTCAGTTATGAGCTGCAGCTAAAAGTGTGTGTAAAATTTTTTGTTGCTGTCGTGTTGATTTAATACGAAAGTAACACAAAAGAATTGAAGGGAAAAATGTTAAAATTTTAAGAGACTTCAAGATATTTATTTAAGTAACCAATTATTTAATTTTTATTCAACGCCAGTCAATATTCCCAATCTACGTTTGTTATACGGTTTAGCTGGTCTATAAGTCAAATTCATTTCGTGCTGACACCAAAGTCGTCAGTAGATTTTTAACCAAATTTTTCAAAAAAGCTTAGAAATTTCATGTGTTTATACAAGAATTTCCAAAACAAAATTCTTTGAGAATTATGCAATATACCAACAAAATAACTTAATTAGAGGTTCTTAAACAAAAAATTTTTTTTTTAAGTTTAGGAACATTAACCCTAGAACCATAACGATATTTTATAATACGTTAATACCAACGATACGTAAATTGTACGTATATATGCATTTCGTTTGATAAATTTCAATAAATGACAATCCTTCTGTAGGATTTCATTTCAATTGTTTTTTTTTTAATTCATTAAAAATATATATTGAATTACTTTCTTATAAAAAGTAAAATAATTTGCAAATATGTAAATTTTTCCTCAAATAATTCCTCATAGTGCATTGATGACAGCAGTAACACGTTTTTATTTTTCATCGGCATAAAAGAGACTAACGTCATGTTTTCATCATAAATACAGTGCGATGATCCACAGTGCTGCAAACCGAGTAGCTCGGGAGTCATCTCAGCCTTGTTCTTTCATAGTGTGGTAATGTTACGAAAAAACTACGTGCAAAAATTTAACCTTTATTTCCAACGATACGTAAGTTTTACGTACAGTCTCTAAGTGCGCATACTGTGAATTCCTATAAAACATTAAATATTCCTATAAAACATTAAAACAATTGTAAGCATAGGAGCACAATTGATGAGAGCAAAGCTAAAATGAATTGGCGTTAGAATGCCGATCACTTCTTTTATATACATGTGAAAAAAAATGTACGTAAAATTTACGTACATTATGGTTCTTGGGTTAAAAAGATTTAAATTGAATAATAAAATGTTTGTTGTATAAAGAAAATTTTTTTGAAGAACAGATTCTTGTTTGTTTATTTTCTTTATATATTTAGTAATTCTCAAAGACTTTTTGTGAGTTCTAATATAAACATATGGAATTTCTTAGCTTTTTTCAAGAATTTGGTTAAACCAAAAGAAATGCACCAGCTAAACCATATAACAAATATATGTAGATAACTGATACAGTCGAATGTCCTTTAACGGGCACTTCCCATAAGCGGACACCCCCTTAAAACGGGCATAGTTAAATGCAACATCTGATGACTCATCAAATGAAATTTAACCATTAGATCTTTAAGAATCAAGACACAACACATTAATATATAAAGTGACTACAGCTAAAGCGAAGGATCTTATAGCATTTGTGAAGCTATGAATAAACTTTCATCACACACCAAACTAGGATGGGCAACCCCATTGTGCAAACACTTTCAATGGCCCTTTCGCTCTCCCTTCAAGAGAGATTACGCTGTATTTATTTATTTTCCACATACATTTTTAAAATATGAAATAATAATACAAAATATTTTGATTTATGTTTGTTAAATAATTTTATTAAACAAAAAATAAAAAAAAATTATTTTTCCTGATGATGCTAAGGGGTGCTTTAAACGATAAGATTTGTCGTACGTAAAATGTGAGAGAAAATAAAATGAAATTCCATCCGTATTTCAAAAAAAGAGAGTAAAAATCGGACGGTTGTTTTCTGGCGTTTACACAATTGGTATGGATAAAATAAAGTATTTTCTTTCTCATTTAATTTAACTACAGCTGTTTGCTTGTTTTCCCCAGGGATGGAGTTCTTGTGCAACTGAATTTTTTTTTTAATAACTTTGAAAAATGTTTTTATAGCTTTCGAATATGTTATTTTCGTGGTTCCAAAATTTTTAGTGCACTTTTAGAAAATATACGTATATTTTTAAAAAATTGTGCTGTCGTGGTCTAAACTGTACATTTTGATTTTATAATTGGTATAAATTTATTAAAAACCAGTTTTCCCTCCCTGGCTTTCTAACATTTTTTACATAAAAATGCATCCCTGATCTAATGGTGTGCATTGGTTTTTGAAAAATGTTAAAAAATCAAGAGAGCGTTACGACTGTCAAATTTTTATCCGTATTTTCTCTCAAATTCTTATAGTTTCATTACATATTACGTTTAGACGATCCGACTTGTGCTCTTCTACACAAAAATTTGGCATGTCGTACGACTTGTGGGATAATGTAAAGCACCCTTAACCAAAGGTTAGCGAAATATCAAGAATACATATTACTAAATAAATAAAAAAATTTTATAAAAATAAGACTTGAATTGCTAAATAACCTATTGCATAAAATAAACATAGAAGGTCGAATTAAAAGGATAATTAATACAAAATTTTTTTTTTTTTAACAGAAGTAACACTCAGGAAATGACTGCCTACTACTGCTACTAATAATTGCTCAAGATGTACTCAACACCGAAATATCATTGTTTCTGTGACTGACTAAAAGGGACTGCCTTCGCATAAATTAGTCTCCAGCAGTAGTAAGAAAAAAGATTATTACAATCAATATTTCTTAAATTCCGCAGCCACCCTAACATTAAGAAGTGACTGGAGGAAACTTCAACATATTTCCCTTACCAAAATTTCAATTTCCTTTAAACACGTTTCCTAGAAATTTTTGCAATTTTCTTCAATTTTATTTTCTATTTTAACTAACATGTCACTTGACAAACCGGGACACACGTACCCATTTGTAGTTTCTTTTTTTATTTTTCTCTCTCAACTACAACCAAACACAATAATGCAACAATATTTAAAGCCAAAAAAAAAAAAAATACTACTCCGATAAAAACAAAGTTGATTTTTTTTGCTTAGAAAATAAAAACAAGGCACGCTCTTGACAGTTTGGCAGCCTGACGCGTTAACGTGCAAATGCTAGAGAATTTAATAAAAGAGAGAAAAAAAAAAGAAATGCTCAACAAACTCGTAAAATAATAACCAAAATCCTTAACTAAATAAAATGCCAGCGAACAACAAAAATCAAAGAAAACACACACACACACCCACCAACACAGTTGAAAATTTAAGAACCGCCAGATTCAACGCAACACATATTGTTGTGACAAACATGCAGGAGGTTATAAAACGTATAAAACGCAATGAAGAGCCTGAATAAGTTTGCAGCAACAACAGAAAAGAAACTACTAATATAACAGGTAATACTTACATACATACATACACACCCATACATACATACACACCCATACATACATACACACATCCATATGTATGCATGTGCGGTAAGTAGTGCGGCAGTTAGTCATGGCAGTGCAAGTAAGAAATTCAAAATAATCAGAATGGTGCCATAACATATTGCAACATCATTAACAGTGTGCGCGGAAACAATTCGTTTGCATTTATTTACTATTGAGTAAGTTTGTCTTTCCTTACACAGATCTATCCTTTAGTAGAGGCCAGGAATGATTCATTTTCTCTACCGCCCAACTCCACAACTCAGTAGCAGTAGTAATAGCCAATCGGTGGCTGCACAGTGACATGCCCTACTACCCCTTCGCCCTGCAACGAACCCTGCCGCACCAACTCCTTTGCCGTCTCATTACCGTTAAACCCTCAATGACCCGGTACCCAGCATAGTGTGACCCTACTGCACCTCCCCATCAAATCGCTAAGGCCCCCTACATTACCCAATCACTTACGACCCTACAGTCCCTCTCCCCTTTACCCTTAGTGCCGGCTGACTATCGAGGTAGAAGGTATCCTCCTTGTCCACAGTTACCTCTGAAGCCATCAACTCCTTGGCCCTCTATACCGACACCTCAGCCTAAGAGACACTAAAATTGTCCGACAGCCCAAACGACCTCCACATATCTGTCATCATCACATAGACACTAGAACCCTTGACCGCTTCCGTCTTTGATCCTTCCAATAGTCCATCTGCTCCTCCTCCGCAAACCCACAGCTCTTGCAAAAATTCCGTGAGCGAATGCCGAGTCTATCGGCATGCCGTCCAAGGAGGCAATGAATCATGAGAACTACGACCGCGTGATGCATGGACATGCGCTTCAAGGAAAGAAGGCACTTAATCCTTCTCCTATATAAGTTGCTCCAGCACAGCCTAGCAATACTGCACGTCACCTCATACTGCCAACAAAACTGAACCACCACATACATCGACCGAATGATAACTGGTTTAACCAAGGCCCAATAATAATTCGGACATTGTAGCTTTTTAGCCGCCCTGGCCGGGCCAGCAGCAATGCAATTACCCACGATATGCCTCTGTCCCATCTCATAGAGAACTAATACCCTAAACTGTGAAGACTTAGTTCAGAGGGTCATCTCCTAAGTGCTGGTTCAAGATAAAAAAAAAAAGTTAGTGCCGTCTCATTTCATTTTTATTTATATTTTCATAAAATTCACATTTTGTGCGTATAATTTTTTGCACCACTGTAACCCACATATGCGTATGAGTACAAATTTGCAATTCTACTCGTAGCAATAATGTTGCTACCACTAACAAATCACGTTTCAAGTTTTTGTTTCATAGACTAGGACGCAAAAAACCCACGGCAGGCAACACATAAAAAAAAACTACGAATAACCCACAGTGTCTTTTACTTTGTATTGACACGAACACACACACATACACATATAATTTATTTCTAACGCTCCCACTTCCAAACTGTGAACTCGTTCGGCAACAAATGTACCGTTAGTTTGTTGTAGTTTAATGGCGAAAAGTAATGTTGTAAATGCTGGCATTTACGTGATTTCGTAGGGACTCTGAAATGCATATGGAAACTAAATACAAAATTTCATATAAATAAATTTATAATTTTTTTACAACAAATAAATATTACGTGTGAATGTACAGTGAACGGTATGTATATGTAGGGATGTGTGGCTTTAATGTGTGTATGTGAGTGAAATCAGGTGTTAAGGCGTTGATTCTATTTTTATGTGTTTTATTTTCATTTTTTTTTGTTTTGTTTTTGTTTCCTTTAACTTTTTTTATTGCCAATTCTGTTTTCAATTTTAATGTTGGAAATTTTTTTTTTGAATTTAATTTTAGGTTTTCTATTTGGCAAAAGAAACTTTGAATTCTATTTTCCTTTTCTTTTTTTGCTTATAATTTGTTTTGCAATTTCTGTTTTGCTAGTCGTCTGTATTTTTTTTTCGTTCTACAAAATTGATTGATGTACGAAATGTGTTCTTTTTACTATTTTGTGGCATATGAAATTTTTAAAATTTTTTTCGAAGTAAACTTGTCGAAGTTATAAGTAGATGTGTGCATGTATGCATGTGTATGTTAAATCCAAATTAACAGCATGAATGTGTAGGTATTTGCCGTTGCCTTGATATCAAAAATATAGGGGAAAACGTCAATTCAAATTTTGCCAACTTATGAAGCGGAAATTATACAAATATTACTTTGAATTTCACACAAAAAAAGGAAAAAGTTCAAATATAGAAATTTTAAGCAAAAAAAAACTACAGTAGTGAGCATAAATGGTGAAAGTTTTAACTGCTTGAGAACAAGTAACGCAACTGAACTCCATTTATAACAACAACTGTCAGGGACTGTTCTCAATAAGAATAAATTAATTCTTGCTTAAGTGATAAACCAAATATGGGCATTTCCACTGAAAAGTCTACCGCGACCAAAATATTAAAGTTTATAGACAACAATTTTGTATACAAGGTGGCCCAAAATAAGCGAAGGTGTTTGAATTCTTTATAACTTTTTTATTATTTTTGTTTTCAGTATTTTCTAAAGAAGACTTGCGGAATTTAAAATGGAACATTACACAATTGAACAACGTGCCAAAATCGTTGAACTTTATTTCAGAAGAAAATCATGATTTTATTCGTAATTTAATTATGAGCAACGAACTCCTTTCCAATTGAATGGGCTCGTTAATAAGCAAAAAGGGGTACGGAAAATCGAAGAGCAAGAATCAACAGCGAAAATTACACCCACTTAAGAATACCGTTTTGTGCGGTGTTTCGTCGGAAAGAATACTTGGCCCATATTTTTATGGAAATGACCACGGTGTCGCCGTTTTCAATACTGGTGTTACATATCCGGCAATGTTGGAAAATTTTTTAAGGCCAGTTATGGAAAACCATTCGGAAGTACGGTTCCAACAGGTTGGAGTCACAGCGCACACTGCGAGAGACGCCATGGCTCTTAGAACTCAAATTCTTTCGGTTATTTTGGGTCACACTGTATGTTGTTTTTTCTTTATGTTACAGTAAACTGGTAGGAATCAAAAAATATTTATCTATGCGTTAGCATTCTAACTACGGGGACGTTGTAATACAGTACAAGTCCGAGGAAGTTAAGAATACGGAAAAGATAAGCACATTTCAGTCACCACACAGGACTGTAGAAAATTAAGTGCTTCTTAACTTTTTAGAGTCATTTTGGTTTTTATTTTATTTTTCTATTCCTAACAACATTTTGACTTACTATAGTATGACGATTCCTAGCGGGCATTTGGCAAATTGTATTAAGGACCGCTATAATTTCACGACTCTTTTTTTAATATTCCAGACGTTTGTTGGATGAGTGAATCGTTGTTTAGACACTTTGACGAAAATTGGAAAGTTTTTAGTAGTTAACAAACGTATTCGACTTTTCCAAATGATAGTTTTGCTGGTCATTTTGATGTTTTTTTTTATTTTACACCACAATCGCTGTTTAAGCATTCTGACGATCATTCAAAGATGGTTATTTCACCACAATCGTATGTTACTCATTTGAGTGATGCTTTTTAGAGTCTATCGCGATTGTTGGACGAGTGAAAGAAATCAGTGTGGTTTATGTTACTTCAAAATCGCCATTTACACTTTGTGACTGTTGTTGGCTGTGTGGCGTGACAACCCTCACTCAGCTCAATATGCAATGCTGTCTCATTAAAAGTTTCGTTTAAAGTGTCTATGATATTTGAGCAATAAAATAATAACTAAAATAGCGCTTCTATTCCTTAAAAAAATCAAAATTAAACAAATTATGTTGAATTCTTTTAAACTCAGTTCCGCGGTAGAAGTTTTAGAATCTTACACGATGCTTTGCGGAGTATCGTAAGCGATTTATATGGCAGAGTCTCTCGAATAACACAGTTTCTCTAGTACCGTACTGGTAGTGCACGATCGGAGTACGACATCGCGGACGTTTAATTTAATCGCCCGCTCAGATCGTGGAATAGTTTTCTACAATTGAAAATGCTAGCTGGGTAAATACACATGAAAAATAAACATGCATTCATCATACCACGCGAAAGTTAAGAATTCCCTAAAAACAAAACACTCAACTTTTACGAGCTTTCACTGTAATGGCTGTTAGTATCATTTCAGCAAAATTATTGCCAAGAAAAATTTATAAATATTAAAGCAACGCTGAGTTTGTTTTTTAAATCTTGCAATTTATTAAATTTATAGGCCACATCCTCCCACTGTAAATGTTCTCACACACAGTCCGTAATGATGGCTACACGCGATGCGATATGTTTATGCAACCGGGCAACTTTCGTTGTAGGTTGCATAGTCCTGGTTATGCTTTCAATTCACGTGTCGCATTCGTGGTTGCAAAAACATCAAAATATTTTGATATTTTCTGATTGCATTGATGTTGGTTCCATAGTGTGTATGGTTGTTTAGTTTTTTTTCCGGCTTCATTTCAGTGGAAACAAGTTCAAGCTGTATAGTTGTATTTTTTTAACCGTGTTTCTCCAGCCATATTCAATTCAGAATTGATGTGGCAAAATAAACAACATGCGTTTCGTTGTTCTATCGTTCTATAGTTCCTATAGTTCCAGCACAATGCTGCGCATGTGTAGGAGTAATCTCCTGAGTGCTGGTCCCAGATAAAAAAAAAAAATTGTGTAGCTCCGGCGAAGAAAAATAATAAAAAAAAATGGCTACTAAAACGAAGCTTCAGCACTGATATAAACAAGGAACGTGCAAAAGCAGAGTTGTAAAATAATTAATTAAGCTGAGAAGTTGAACCTCCTGTCGTTTCTCAAACTACCCCTTTCCTCTAGTTTCAGCACAATGCATCGCTTGTAGGCGTCATCTCCTGAGTGCTGGTCCCAACGAAAAAAAAAACACTACTCCCTGTACCGCCTCTCGCAAAACCTTATTTCGTAGTTCCGGCACAATGCATCGCATGTGTTGGGGTCATCCCTTGAGTGCCGATACAAGAAAAAATATGTTTCATAAATTTGTAGCATCGCCTGTAGCCTGCATAACGTAACTCACCGTCTTTACATGAGACCATGCTCTAATACAGTTATGGGAATAGCAATGCATATATAGTACATGCACTAAATAAATACCTGCCGTGGTATTATTAGTAAATATTTTTGTTGCAATTGCTGGCAGTTTTTGTAATATGAATGTGCATTGAAGAGATTTTACTAGAAACCAATTCAAACGAAATTGCACAGTACGTGCGTATAAACTAAATAGTCTTTATAAACGTATAACACTCACTCCCTGGCTCCTCCAGAGTGCCAAACCCACTGAAATAAAAAACACTCACATGTTCCTTATTAGTGTGTGTGTGTGTTCGATTCTTTGCGAATGAGTTGGGTAAATTATGGCACATCTAGTGCCATCATTATATGGCAAACATACACACATTTACACGATGCATTTACTACTATTTGCACGTTACTAACTAGACAATGATTATGAAATGGAAAAAACAAAATTGCAACAACAGCAACAACAACAGAAAGAAAATACCTCTTTTATAAATAAATATAGAATAGAATATGCAATTTGCATAATAAATATTGATGAAATATTTATAGCGAAACGAAAATAATGAAAAATAATGCAACTATTCGTAATTATGTGGCATATGGAACTATTTTTTTTTTCTCTTTCTTTTTGTTAATGTAGTGAACTTGCATCGCAGACAGAGTGAAAGCATTTTGTTCAAATTGAACTGCGCAAACGTTTTTGTGCTAAAAAATTTATGAACATGTTAAGCTCTTTTTTGGCATTACGATATTAAAATGCAACAATAATTAGATTTAAAAGAAATTCATAATTTTGTATAATGATGAAATTGTCAAATGCATTCGAATTTTGTAATCGTTGTAATTGAACGAAACTTAAAATGAGAACTGCATGCAGTGCAATCGAATTGAATGAGCGCAAAGGTAAGTGGGAGCTACAAAATGGCTGGGTCAAAGGTTTTTTTTTTTTTTTTTTTATCTGCATTTAAAATATTGAATAACTTTTTGTTTTTTCTTTTTTTTCTTGGACCGGCACTCAGGAGATGACTCCTACACATGCGAAACATTGTGCGGGAACTATAGGAAAGGGGTAGTAAGAGAAACGACAGTAGGTGAAACTTAATTAATTATTCTACAGCTCTGCTTTCGCACGTTCTTTGTTTATACTCGTAGCAGTGCTGAAGCTTCGGCAAATTTATATTCTAGATTGGGCTAGAAATTCAGAATTCTTAAAGCTGTTTTTGCCATAAATGCACACAGAGGTCTTGCCTCCACTTTTGACGTAAGAAAATTTAAATCGAATGTCAATAAACACCACTCCCCCTATTCTTTCTCCCAAAACCTTATTTCCTAGTTCCGCACCGCATATATAGCGGTCATCTGCTGAGTGCCGGTCCAAGATAAAAAGAAAGAAAAAAAAAGTTATTCAATATTTTAAAATGCATATTTTTTGTCAAGCTATATTTCTGCACAATGTGCATTTGTGTGGGTAAATTTTTTTGTCGAGAGGCGTATAGCAAAATCGAAATCTGCCCAAAATTCTAAGAAAATTACCAGAAGAATGTATGGGCCTAAAATCTAAACTAGCTCCCGCCGAGAGGCATCAAAATTCGCATTTGGGTAATTCGTTTTTTGTTTTGCTACTAAAAATTTTTTTTTTAATTTTTCAAAAATATATTTAAATTATTAATTATTGTTATTAAAAAAAATTAAGTCAAGAATAATAATTTAATTGTTACTATTAATTTGTGAAAATCTAATTTAATAAATTTAATTGTTCTCACAAGGTTTTCAATTAAAATTTTATTTTATTTTTCTCTGTGTATTCTGCATTATGTGAATGGCATTGTAAAATGTAAATTAAATAACTGCTTTATCGTGTGATGAAGTAGGTGATAATTATTTTTTATTTTTTTTTTATTTTAAAATAAACAAATTTATTACACGAATTTTAATTTGAAAATATAATTAATTTTATTGTGTAAATTCCATTAGCATCTACTCCATGTTTGTTTATAAATACATTTTCGCTTGGCAATTATTTAAATTTTAAATATAATTTAATAACGAAAAAAGAAATCAAGGCGAATTTTTAGTTGTAAATTATATTTACATTCAATTTACACACTCCCCAGCTCGCGTTAAAACACATACATGGCACATAAGTACATACATACATATGTACACACACACATATATGTATATATAATCCTACATGCCAACACTCATACATGTTTACACATAATTAAATTGAATTTTAGTTTTTTTTTTTTTTAGCTGGCAAATACAAACGAAACTTTATGCATGCAGTATTTCAGTTAGTAAGCAGCGTTGCCTGACAAGTTCCTTCCCAACATGTGTATGGGAATATGTGACAACATTAAAAACGAAATCTGAAATTAGAGCGAAAACTGCGAAGAAATGAAAAGTTTTATGTGCACCCCCTTTTGTTTTGAAATGCTTAGATATAGTTGTATTTTACAACAGTAAACCTGTCCACCCGTTTGTTAACTGTTTGCTGAAACAGTGTGTTGTTTACGTGGGAGTGTATATTTTTAATCAGTTTCTCTTGTAGTTGTAATTGGAGTAAAAAAAAAGTTAACTAACTGCAACATCATCATTTCGTAGACTGGGAAAACATTTTCTTTTCCTGTCGCGAATGAAATCTTTATTAGGGGACATTTAATGCAGAGCAATTTAAGAGAAATTTAAATTTAGCAGCGTTATGAATTCAATCTTAAAATATAATTAACTGTATTTATTTAAAACTATCTTTTACCCGCTTCTTCGCCCACGTTATTATCTCCATCGTTTCGATAAAGTCAGAGAGGCATAGATTACCTCCTACGTCCGTCCCCTCGTGGTAATATGTGTTCTTCTAGGCGCAGACCTATTTATGTTTTAAATGTCAATAAAATCGATTAGTTAGTTTCGCTGACGCGGCATCTTCCCTCCTGATCCTATTTTTTAAAAAAAATGAAAAATTTGTACATCGATTAAGTGTCCTTCTAGGGGCAGACTTGTCAATATTTTAAATTTCATTAAAATCTAACAAACAAAATGAAAAATAATCTTTATGAAATTTATGGTTTTGGGTCCACACAATAGAAATTGTACGTGACATTTTTATTTTGCGTTGTCGGTTAAACTTGAAGTTATCCGAGGATTAAAAAAGTGGGCGTGGGCAATCTTTCTTTCCTAAAAATACTTTCACGGACTAATAAAAACATTGAAAAAAAAATTTGACAAAACAGTTTTGCTGTACAACGATTTTAGTTTTATCCAAAAATGGGTCTGGTAAATTTTTTCCTCTACGAACTTAAATTAGATTCGCAAGAATATGAAAAAAGATATAGACAAATCGAACCAGCTGTTCTACGATTTTAGATAAATTTTCAAAAGAGGCCGGGTTAAATTTTTCTTTCCGTAAAAGTGGGCGTGGGCGTAAAAACCTAAACCCCGAAAAAACGTTACCCCTAAATTCTATATACTTTTTTTATTATTTAAAAAAACTTTTGATTTGAAATAGACCCTTATCTTAAATAAAACACCATCGGCTTTCAATAAATTATTACTTGAATCCATTTTGACTTCTATATCCCATGAATTATTAACTAATTAGTTGCCAAAAACAGTGCTTACGTTTTTTTGGGCAAATATTTGCCATATGTGACTGTACCTTAAGTTGTGTTATGACGAACATTGGACAAAAAAATTAGCTAAATCCGTCCAGCCGTTCTCAAGTGATGCGATTACCAACGATAAACATTTAATTTTTATTTACACAAATGAGAAATAAACCCGAATGACTTTAATGGGGTCCAAAAGATAAGATTTATATAAAACATATTTAATTGATTTTATTTTAATAAATACAAGCCTTAGGTCCACAGAAAAATAATAAAACAAATATTCTAATTGAAAATTTTGCCATAAAAATTAACAATTAATAAGATTTTAAGCTGTAGAGAAATTAATTGTATCAATTAAATTATTATAGTTTGTTCACTTAATTGAATTAGCTTTGAATTGAATTTTTCAAAATAATAATTAAAGATTTAATTAAATATTTTAAAAATTTCTACCAAATTTTTAATAGGAAAAAAATCTTTCCAATTCTATTCGAATGCTTTTTTTGAATATTAATTTCTATTTGTATATATAAAGAATATTGCATATATGAAATAAAGCAATAATTTTTATTCCATGCTAAAAAAATTAATTATATATTAACCTAAAAATTAATAAAAAATTTAAATGTATTGATTGAACTATTAATTGAAAAAAAAAATATATATATATATAGAGTTTGTGTTTTATTTCCAAAATGAGAACACAAATGTGTAGTTTTTATTTCACTGTATTTAAAATGTTTAGAAATAAAGTTTTAATAATTCTATATGTTTAAAAAAGGGGTTTGAAATACAGATTTAATATTTCACAATTATGGTTAAGCTTTAGAAGCTATGTAAAATTAAAAAAGTAATAAAATAACTTTAAACTTTGAGACATTATCAACTGATCTTCGACTCTAACTTTAGACAACTTTTAAACAACTTTTATGTTTCACAAACTCGTACGACTTAGACAACTTTATACAACCTCTCTTTTCAACCGATAATTGAGTACTTATTCTTGCTACTTCTTCTTCGCTGCTTGTTGCTATCAAGGTATGGTGAATAGTATCAACTTAACCCCTTAAGGCCCTTACATATATATATATTACCAATTAAAGGTGTTAATATGTTATTTCTATGTATCTTATTTTATATTTTATATATGCTATCTATTTAAATATTTTGCTGCAACTACCGACGAAGCAGGGTGCTGTAGCACAGAGAAATAAGAATAATCGGGAATCGAACTCGATTCCTTTTAGTTGCACAGTCCGCACGCTTTTATCCAGTGCTATAATTTTTAGCAGGTATAGAAAAAGCTGTTCTATAAGAGCAGCTGCATATGTGGATTCTAAGCGGTGCTCAACGACTTTCAGGTTTTCCGTATAAATTACATGTTAAGAAATTTTTTTTCCTATTTTTTAAATAAACCGCTTGAAATTTTTTGAAGAACAAACTTCTTGCATGATTTTTTCGTGAATATAATGGGTAAAAAGTTATCACACTTTGAATATCCAGTATGCTTAATTCAAGTTTGAGTCCAAAAGTTACAGTCTTTAATTTCTATTAAATTTTCTTTATGCACTTTGCTGCCCACGAATTTTAGCCTTCTTCAAATAGCAACACAGAAGTTCACTTAACAAACCGCATTTTTTTTTATAATTATTTGTAATATAATTTTTATAAAAAAAATATTTTTAACGCTCCAACTGATAAAGTACAAGAAACACTTGCATGCATTGCAATAAATTGGCTGAGTTTAACTTGTTTGTTTTATTTATTTATTGTTTTTTTTTTATTAAACCACAATTATAATTGTTAAATATAGTCATTATAGAAGTAAGAGACTTTAAATATTGTTTAATGGTTAATTGTCATTTTCTGTTACAAAAAAAAAAAAAAATGCAAAGGAATGCCAGCAATTACAGCTACACACAGCTCAGCAAATTGCTGCAAAAGGAATCAGCTGTCTCTGCATGCGCGTATGCATGTGTATGAGTTTGTATATGTACATGCATAGATAAAGCAACATTATTTTAACAATTAAAATAAAATGTTAATATTAAAAAGGTAAAGCATAAAATGATGACAGTGGAGTGAGTAAAACAGCAATTGAAGAGTCCTTCCAATCATCATCATCATCATCATCACCAACATCATTGTTAACTTTATTATTATGCATTTGTTTAAATGACTATGCGTGTGTAAATAAATATGTACATGTATGTGTATGCATGTGTGTATTGGCTGTATTTTGTATTTTCATATTGCTATTGGCAACATTTTCAATTCATTTTTTTTTTGCTGTTTTGCATTGAAAGGTAGCAAAAATAAACAGCAACAGCAGCAACGACATGAGCAACATCACAAACGACAACAAAAATTAAACGCAATAAGATAAATATTGGTTTGATATCCATACCATTAAATTAATACAACTCAGCGGTATATCAATAATTATCAATTAATATGCAATTGTCTGTTTGTAATTTTGTTTGTTACTGTCCGCACACAGCCACAGACACACTCATCTACATACATGCCCATGAAATATATATTTATTTATTTTAATGTGTTATTATTTCATTTTTAATTTTTAATGAAGAGTTTTCAATTATTGGAAGAACTCTGGTAAAAACAGTGAATTTATTTAAAGAATAAATATCGTATGCCTAAAAATATTTGCGATTAACAAAAATTTTGAAAATTAATTGTCTATATATACGATTCTAATTGTGCTTTTTCCCTTATAAACTATATGTGAAATTTATTATTACATACTTTATGATATTCTCATACAGTATGAAAAATATCATAAAGCATTTTATTACAAAAGTAACTCAAAAATTGTGGAGGAAAGCATATCCATATAGTGCTATTTCGCTAACGCTTACTTAGCTCATCAGTGGATTTTTCCCAACGTCTGAATATAAACCCAAGATCTATATGTTTAAAATTCAATTAATCAAACGAGAATTGTTTGAACATTAAACATACAAACCAAAAAATCTATAAACAAAAACATAACAATCCATGAGTTTACTTTTATAACATACTCACATTTCTATTTTTAGCTTTTTTATTCTCATTATTATATTTATTATAAAAAGCACAATTAGAATCGTATATATGATTAAATATTCCCAAAATAAATTCAGTTAATATATTAATTGTCTATGTAAATTTCGTTCGCAAATCTTTTGTAAAAGAAAAGCACTTTTTTTGGTTAAAGCGAATTTATTATGGATAAAGAATTTCAAATTGCTTACGAGTGGTATTCTTTTTGAATTTAAAAAGCATATCCCTTTAATACGATGTAGAAAAAGTATAAGATTGATTGGAAAAAAAATTTAACCGTACACAGAAAAAAAGTAAAATCCAGATTCAATTAAAAAACAGGAAAAATTATTGCTTGTTTTTTTTATTAATTACGATCCTTAATTAACTTTTATTTTTATTTCAATTAAATAGTTTAATTGGTACCATTAAATTTTTGTAATCACTTGAAAAACATCAATAATATAAAACCGATTTTTTGAAGTCATCTTCATGAAAACTAGAAACATAAACGATTTTAATTCACTCAATTAATAAATTAATTGAAAGTTTTTATTTTTTAGTTCAGCAGTTAATGAATGTAATTAAAAAATTAATTAAAAAAATACAATAACAACCTATTAAGTTTTAAATTGTTGCAATTAACCTTTAATCAAATATTATTTTAATCGCTAATTTCTTAAAACCATTTCAACGCCATTATTATTTAAAACGAAATTTTCTGCGAATGAATAAGTGGCACTTCCAAACTCTTTTCAATATATTTGACATCATATCATAATTTAATTAGATTTTGTAAGATAATCAAATCAATTTTTTAATTATACTAAATATATAGGGAGTTAATCTATTTGGCAAACCGAAATATGCAAAAAGTTCGATTTGAAGAAAAATATTCATTAAAGCCTTTCTATGTTAAGGTAACGATATATACAAAGTAATTTTTTTTCTAAAATTATTTTATTCGTGAGAGTAGCTCAACTGAAGAAATTGTCTTTCCAATGAAGCGCAGTGGTTTATGGAAAAGTACAACGAACGTCTGTACCTCGCAATTGATATGAAGAAACACTGCCGGCTGCCATTAATTAATAATTAAAAAATATAAAAATAAAAATAATCTGCACTAAGCGGTGAAATGTATACTAATTAAACGCCACAATTTTTATTTTTTTTTTTATTACTCAGTTGCACTTTTTTCATTTCTTACATTTAGCCTTCGGAATTTTCATCTAATCGTGCAACTGCTACAGGCAATAATATGAAATTTGTCTTAATTTCTCACCATAATGTCACGTTTTAACATTTGAAATACTATGTACGTGGCTGTTAGTGCAGCTGTACACACAACTGTATGAGTGTGTATGAGTGTGTATGTGTGTGTGTGTGGCTGCATTTGTATGCATAGGAAGTTGTACGTATTCATAAGAACGTTTAACCAAACTTTCAGTGGCTATTAACTTTTAATTGTGGTCAAATAGCAAAAAGTAAAACGCAAAGCAGAAAAAAAATCGAACATGTTGGATATTTTTTAAGCAACTCGTGCACATTTGGCTCTGTTATAATTATAAAACGATGTGTTTTTTTTTTCTCTGTGTTTTTCCCCCCTTTAGCAGCAGCAGCAGCAATTGCTGCCAAAAGGTGTTGACTTTGAAATTAAAATTAATTGAGTATTCCAAATGCATTGCTTTTGAAAGTATCTTTTGCTTTAGGAAAACTTACGTTTCGTTGCTCAGGCACGGGGAAAAGAAATTTCCACTTGAAAATTGGCTCAGGTTAAAATTTTTCATTAGCAACAAGCAACTGTTTCACAGAGTTGGGAAGAGCTTTAAAAAAAAAATAAAGATTTTAGTATTTTGGCAACATTTGTTAGTTTTTAGCAGTAAAAAAATGGTAAATTTACTTTTAGAATTTTTCTTTCTATTTCGCTTCCTTTCTCAAGTAATGGTTTTTTTTTTTGCAGCGATATTTATTTGGTTTAATGGTTAAAGACAATGAGCGTAGAGGACTGTAGGATTGTAGATACAATTACAAGGAGCAATTGTTTCAGTTACTCGCACATACCGGCATTTCATTCGATTGTTTCTCTTTAATGTTGCAATCTTTTTTCCACCGACTCGCAATGCTGTTGCTGTTTCTTGCTTAATGAGCTTAATTAGTGTTAAATGATAAAAACGTGAGCAAATAGTTATTACAGAGACGAACTATTTACTTAAAGTTTTTAATACTTTATACAAGAATTAATGTAGAAATGTTATAAATGCGTCCGTCTACCGCGTCCATTGCAGACACAAAGTTCAAGTGAAATGATTGTAATGATATGAAGTAATGAAAATAGGAATGTGAAGCCATGAAATATGCAAGATCTAGCATACCAAAATTTCTCTCAGACATATAAAATATTTAGTTTGGTAATACATATGGCCAAGTTTCCCAGGCAGACCCACCAACCAAAAATTTTCGAAATTTCTCCAATTTAATTTTTTTTTTGTGGAATATTAGACCTGGTATTGTGTTCATAATTTCACGTGGAATGCTGTCAAACTACGAGTACATAGATAAAATAGTTGCTAGGAAAATTCATAAAAAAATATTTAAAAACTAATTCTAGGGATACTCATGAACGCTTAAAATTAAACTATATCATGAATTTCAATTGTTGTGCAATTTTAAACAGTAAATCTCAAAGTAAACAAAAGCAGCTGACTTATTCAATGCACAATTAAGCTGTGCAAGTTTACGAGACTAAATTGTTGGGCAAATTTACGAAGTTTGTGTAAATGAATTTTCAAACAAATTTTGACAAATTTTTCTTTTCAAACAACAGCGTATAAACAAAAATTGTGAAATTTAAAATAATAAATAAAATTATACATACATACGAGTATATTGAATCGTGGAGAAAATAAAATGGCAAATAATAATAAAATTAAGTTGAATGAAGTGGAGAACCGCAGTGAAGAAAAAGGAAACAAAGGGACAAGTTCAAAAATTTCAACAGCAATAGTAACGCCATGAAAGCTTCTTGGAAGGAAATCGATTAATCAAAGGTAAGACAAAGCATATGGGTACAATGAAAGTGTGCATTATGAGCAGCTCTAATGACCATATGACTACCGTACCCATGAACATTTTTGAACATAAATTTTACATATTTCCTTTTCTATTTTTATGTATATACATACATATGTATGTATGAAACTATCTACAGATGAGGTATGTCGATAAATTTGGAAAAGTATCCTGGGCAACAAAGGCGTAAACCTCCAATAAAATCGGGAAGTGGCTGCGTTTTACAATTTGTTCAATATGATTTCGAAATTTTTTTTTTTATATTAGTTTTTATTTACTTATTAATTTTTCACAGATAAATACAAACTATTTGTGAACATATGGATTTTATTTACATTTTTATAATAATATGGCGTACTTATATAAAACAAAAGCGTAAAATTCATTGAAATCGCTAGGTTGGCACCACATTTTAAATGCCAAATTTTTCAAGTGAAATAATTGATGTTGCTAAACAATTTTTCACAAATCCGAACAGAGTAGTACTAGACTTAAAGCGAATACTGCACGATCAATATTCAGCTTCAATATTTGACATTGTGTGCGTTATTTTATAAGAAATAGTCACACATACACATATACGTATAAGTGTGACTATTTTTTATATTTGTTAATCCCGAGTTTATGCACGCAAATACATATTTGAAGTAGATGCTGTGTTCAAACCTAAAAATGCCGCCAAATAATTGTTAAAACTTTTACTTTTTGGTTTTTTTTTTTTCAATTATACAACTTAAATAAATATCTTTAATAGTGTAAAAAGGCTAAGAAATTCCACTGTTTACAGTGTATACCTACCATTTCTTGTGTATCCTTGTCAGTTGCAGTTGTTGCAATGGGGCATAAATTACTATTCCGTTTATTTGTAAAAAATTGTTGCAATTGCTATAACTTAGAAACACTGGTTTTATTTATATTATCACTACTACATTGATGTTGTTTTCTATTATTTATTGTTGTATTAATTGTTGTTGTATTTAAACTAAATTGTCGGCAATTGTCGGGCAGACGGCAAGAACTTTTCAAAACATCCTGATTCTCACACTGAGAATTTGTATTACGGGTAACATCTGGGGCCATGTTATTGTTTAAATATTTATTGAAATTTCTTTTAGTGCTTTGAAACCAATATTGGACAGTGTTCACAGGCATATTGCTTATATGCGTAAAAGGCCGCTTTCTGTTCGCTTTAAATAAAATCTGTAAAGAGAATGACAAGAAAGAGAAAAAGTGGAAATGGTACCCTGAATAAACAGCCTTTTGCATATGGAAAATAAAACAATAATTACACAGCTTTGTAAATAAATTTTAACTTTTATTGGCCCATTTTAATTTTTTATTTTTTGTATTTTTTTTTTAGAAGAAAATTGTTGACAACATCAATAATTAAAGTTTCACAACATTCAGAAGAATTGTTTATTGTTTTTTTTATAAATAAAAACGAATATTGTTAAAATATAAAACACACATATACATACATACAATTTTAGCAGTTTTTTAAAATAAATTAATTTACAGACATCAAGTATTAAGAAATGTTAATTAAAATTTTTATATTTATAGACGAGTATAACCAGAGTTATATGTACGAGGGATGTTTGATAATTCCGTGACTGTTTGAATTTTCTTTGCAGTAACTTTAAGTGCAACTCAGCTGCCGCCAACGACCACTTATTAATAGAATACTGTGAAATTTTGACAGCCATTAAAATCAGACAACTTCGTGAATTTTCACAAAAATTAAAAAAAGGGAATTTCGTGTGTATTTTTGGCGCAAAAAAAACCATCTCTGAAACCTAGGAAATACTTGATAAATAATATAGGAACTCTTCACCATCAATTTCAATGGTTAGAAGTGCTTTACTGAGTTCCGTTGCGTTCGTACCAGCACAAGTGACGTCGTATATTCAGATCGCCCAAAAGAGGACATCACGCCTGAAATCTTCGACAAAATTCATGGAATACCTAGAGGAGGGTATAACGATCAACGGCCAATATTATTCAGAGCTTTTAGGCAGATTCGGAATTGATTTAGAAAAAAAAACTACCACAATTGTCGAAAAAAAGGTGCAGTTCCATCAAGGCAATGCACGAGCAACACACGTGTGGAGTCAGTATGGCAAAAATGCATAAATTGGGCTAAGAACTGCTACCCCACCCATATTAGCCGGCTGCGGCTATTTTTTTCCAAACCTGAAGTATTGGCTGAGTGGAAAGAGATTTGGGTCGAATAAAGAGGTCATAACCGAAACAAACGCCTATTTGGAAAGCCTTGATAAAACCTGTTATTTGCAAAGAATAAAAAAATTTGGAAAAACACTGGAAAAACTGTATTGATCTGAAAGGAGATTAGATTATTTGCCGACAAAAATTTTATTTATTCAAATAGTCATGGAGTTATCAAAAATCCCTCGTTTTTGTTTGTTTTTTTTTTTTTATTAATATTAAATATATCATAGAATATTTAAGAGTCATTTAATTTATATAGAGAAAAAATTATACACACACAACAACAAAATAACAACATCAATATAAAACAACATCAATATACGAGTAGTTTTTATTTCAATTCTGTATTCTGTAAAACAACTTTTCATTAGAAAACAGGGCACCTTTTGTACTCAATGCTGATGCAACATGTTGCCACACACACACATGTGTAGAAACATTCAGTAGGTCGTTGGAAAAAGTTTAACCACATCATTTATTTTACTCTTTTTTTTTTTGGTTCATAAATACAACAATAACAACATCAATTTAATATCGAATATGAATTTATTAATAAGAAAATAACATTTAAAACTTCTTTCTTTATAATTTTAAAAAACAACATTTAATATCTCCATATAATGGTTCAAAGACATATTAAATTACTTACCTTTATTTTTAAGGGGAAGAAAAAATATTCAGAAAGTTTTGTAACATTATTTATGATTTCAAGTTGCATGCTTAAAGAAGGTGTTGTGCTTATAATTTATAATTTATGAAGTCTAAAGTTGGGTGTGTTCAAGTGTTAAAATAAATCAAAGCAAAAGGTACAAAGAAATACGTAAAAGAAAAACCAGGATAAATCAACTTTAATATAACAGTTCTTCTAAAAAAAACTTGTATAAAAAAGATCATGTAAATGAGTTTTGGTTTTACTTGAATGTGCAAAAATTAAAAATTTATTTATTTATTTAGAGAGATTACGAAATAGATAAATAAATAAAAAGAACTTTTATAATGTGTACACAAGCTCAATATTTAAACTTTCTTAGACTGGAACTCAAGGAATGACCTGTGCACATGCGATGCATTGTGCTGGAACTAGGAGATAGGTTCTGACTGGGAGGGAGTAGTGATTTGAATTTTCTTACTTCAAATACTTCATATTTCAAATATTGAAATATTTAAATAAATTACTCAATGTGTTTTTTATTACTTTTCTTAAACAAATAGTTGTTTTGTTACAAAAAACATATAGAATTTTAAAAAATCTGATTTGTAATCAGTGATGCCAGTTTAGCCTTTTAGATGGTAGATTTATCCTTTTTTTTTGTTTTTTGGCTTCGAAATTTATGTTTAATGTTTTTTTTTTGCAAATTTTCTGCTAAACCCATAAAATCATTTTTAAATATATTAAAAATTGTCATATTGACAATTAAAAATTTAAGTAAGACAGTGCGTCAATGGAAGACTGTGCTATAATGAAATCCATTTCTTGATTTATTTGATATAGTATTTAGCTATCTAGTATTAACTATCGAGTATTAACACTGAGATTGGAAAACTTTTTAAAACTATGACAATAATTAAAATAAAACGAAGGAATTATCTCTATTATCTCTGTTTGTTACATGATTTAGCTGGTCTATACATTTCATTTGGTGCTAATATTAAAATTGTCAGAAGACCTTTAACCAAATTCTTAAAAAAAGCTAAGAAATTTCATATGTTTATACAAAAACTCCCACAAAAATCTTTGAGAAGTATATAAATAAAATAAACTAAAAAGCCTCTTTAAAAATTTTCTTTATACAGCAAACATTTTAAAGTTCGAATTAAATCTATTTAATATTTTATATTGTTGTTTTTCTTTTTTTGTATATACACTTGGAGTGCATTTTTGTATAATAACTTTCAGAATGTTTTATGCATTTTTTGTTAATAGTAAAAACAAAACGCTGAATTATGAATAAACCTTTAACCTTTTTTAGCTCTGTTTTGGGTGATTTAGCTTTTTCTAGTCTTTAAATGAATCGTCTGTTTTTTTTTGTGCTTTCGTCGAGATAAAATCACACCAAGCAACACAAAAATGTGTGATTTATAGAACGGAACGCAATCACAAGCATGACTTTAAAACGGCAAGAGAATTGAAATCAGGTGATTTGTAGAACAGGTCTAGTATATATTAAAATGTCGTCCATATTTTTGATTTCTAAACAAAGTACTAGAATTATAATAATTCTAATTAACATTGAGAAATAAAACAATGTTGACAATTGTTTTTTATGTTTAGACGACAAGAGATACATAGGACATACACGTTGCTCAATAAACTTAAAAATTTAAGTTGATTTTTTTACTTAGAAAGGTAAAGGAATACTTTTAGCGTGGGTTGTTAAACAAATTTATTCAATGCTTGTGTTTATAAATGAAAAACAAAATTTCTTTCTTATTTAAGCGGCTTAAAATATTTCATTCTCTTTTTTCCTTTAACTAATAATTCTTTTACCATGTGGTCATTAAACACTCGTAACAACTATAAAAATACTTTGCCTGCATATTCGGAAATTATAAAACATACATAACAAATAGTTATTTTTACACAGAAATTCTCTTGTCATACAGAATTTTTTTTTAAATCAACCAGCCAACCAAACAAGCATCCAACCGAACAATATTATTTATTGCATTTTAAAATTTTTTTTATACACATACATACGAGTGAGCATATAGATATATTGTTTTTTTTTTTGGTTTTAAATCCTAATTTTTCTTCAATACAAACACAATTTGTTTATAAAAATTTTTTTGTTAAAATTATGAACGAGGAAAGTTGACAAAAACATATAAAAGGGTTATTTATAAATATTTTAAACAATTTGCAATTTTATTTTTTATTCATTTTAGTTTTTATTATTTTATAAAAAAAAAACGGTTTTTTGCGGAGAGGTTTGTTACGTTTAATATCTTAAATGGCCCTACAAAGAGGCAAGAGTTAACAAAATTTTTTTTTTATCTTGTACCAGCACTCAGGAGATGACTCCTACACATGCGGTGCATTGTGCTGGAACTAGAGGAATTGTAGGAATTGTAGAGGGATTGTAGGAAAAATGAAAGCAGGTGAAGCTTCACTATCTTACAACACTATTTTTTCCACGTTATTTGTTTTTATAGCAGTGTTGTAACGTCTCTTATACCAGGGAGACGTATTAAATTTTGAAGCTTCGTTTTTAGTAGCCATATTAATAATTATTTTACTTCGCCGGTGCTACGCAATACCGACGAAGGAGGGCGTTCTGATGTGCCTGTGGATTGGATACAGCTGAAGCCGTTACTGTTCAGTGACCAGTGACTATGGCTTGGCCACTGAAACCTTCCGACCAACAGACACAAAGATACACAAATGCACATCAGAAAAAATTCGAGATGTTTTTATGACTTTGAAACTGGGGTTGAACTCAGGAAAATTTTTCCTTTTTTTTGTAGTCAACTTGCAGACTACTTCGACCATCGACACCCTCAATAATATGAAATATATTCTCCTTGGGTTTTTTTAATATCTATTGATTGATATCTTATACTACATGATATATGTATGTATGTATGCATATCATATGCATATATGTATGTAATTGAAACGTACTGTATGTTGAAAATCGACAAATTTTTTTTTTTTTAATTCTTGTAATTAAAAATTTTAAATACTTTAAGTGTTCTCATGAAACCATTTAAAATTGACATTTGCGTCATTGAGGAAACTTGAGACTTGTATCATGCAACCCCTTTAAACTGTTGGGCAACTTTTATCAGTTAATGTCGTAACGTCAATAAAAAGTAATTTTAATAAAACATGAAAAATTAATATTCGTATGTAAAAAGTGTAATTTCCATTTAAAAATTCCATTCACTATTCAAAAAACTTATCATTCTGTTGCTCTTTATTTATATGTATTTGCATGTGTGTAAGTATGTGTGCTTTTTTAAGAAAACACTAAAAACTAACTCTAATCCAGCTTTAGAATTTATATGAAAGCTGCAACAGAAATTCACTTTAGAGGTGCTGTCAATTCTACAACAAGTTATATTTTGCAAAAAAAACTGATATGAAAACCTATGCAAATTTTGACATGCCGTACTGCAATTAGCAAATATAGGAGCACAGGTGTGCCATTTGAGCCACCTGAATAAATTCGCCTTATAACTTGGGTGGTTAAAATCGCTATGGAGTTGTGATCTGCGCTAAAGAATTAACAAAACTTTTGTGGCCATCTATTAACAGCTTCTAGAATGACTGAAACTGGTTGGGAATGGCAATTAACACAGGGGACTAAAGTTCAAGGCGTAGAAGTTTATTAGAATTACAAAAACAAATACGTATAGTAGTAGTAAGGAATAGTGCAAAAGAACAGCAACACTATGAAAATGCTTTTATTGAAAGCTCTTGCCTTTGTATGAGTGCAAGTGGATCGCGAATCAGGAAATGAACAATGAAAAATAAAAAAATATACACAAAAGAAAAAGTCATCTTCTAGTTGTTGTTTTTTATTACTTACATTTGAAGGAGGAATGTGAAAATGAAGCCAACATGGCGACGGGAACATTCTTTCCATTTTAATATTTAAACCGACGAACCGACCGACGCGATCATTATATTTAAACAAGATTAAATAATTGAGGGTTGCTTTGCCCTTGTAATTTTCATTAAACAAACTGATTATTAGAAACGACATGCATATATTTTTCCTTACACACATTCGATTATGCACAACAAAACACACACGCACATACATATTTATATGCAATTTGGACCAAACTATAGATTGGTTCTTTTTTTTATTGGCACCTGCCTCTTTATTTTATTTTCTTTCTGATTGAAATTGAAACTTTTGCTTTTAAAAACTTTTTAAAATAACTTACTGATCACTTCACTATCAGATTTTAGTAGATAAAAAATTAATTTAAAAAAATACCACCACCTTCCGAATTTACGATGCGTACGTGCCGAGAATTTTCTAGAAACTAAATTTAACTCAATGTATTTTCTTCAGATGTGGAAGTCATTTAATTCCATTCTGTGGCTCTTTATTTATATTTGCATGTTCGTAAGTATGTGTGCTTTAATAATAAAACACTAACAACTAACTCAAATCAAGCTTTAGACTTATTTGAAAGCTGCAACAGATATTCACTTTAGAGGTGCTGTCAATTCTACAACAATTTATATTTTGCAAAAACAACTGATATGAAAACCTTTGCAAATTTTGACATGACGTACTGCAATTAGCAAATAAAGGAGCACAACTGTGCCGTTTGAACCACCTGTATAAATTCGCCTTCCTATTGTGGGTGGTTAAAATCGATATGGAGTTGTGATCTACGCTAAAAAATAACAAAACTTTTGTGGCCATCTATTAACAGCTTCTGGAATGACTGAAACTTGTATGGAATGACAATTAACACAGGGGACTAAAGTTCAGGGCCTAGAATTTATTAGAATTACAAAAACAAATACGTGTAGTAGTATTAAGGAATTGTGCAAAAGAACAGCAACACTATGAAAATGATTTTATTGAAAGCTTTTGCTTTTGCATGAGTGCAAGTAGTTCGTGGATCGCGAATCAGGAAATGAACAATGAAAAATAAGAAAATATACACAAAAGAAAAAAGGTCATCTTCTTGTTGTTGTTTTTTATTACTTACATTTGAAGGAGGAATGTGAGTAAATAACCCTGAATTCGAAACTGAAGGCCAACATGGCGACTGGAATATTCTTTCTAATTTTAATATTTAAACCGACAGACCCGATAACTTTATTTTAACAAGATTAATAAATTGAGGCTTTCAGTTTTGCTTTTATATTTAATTAATTAAAAATATTATTGGAAACCACATGCATATATTTTTTCTTATATACATGCGATTATATACAACACACACGCACAAACATATTTACTTTTATTGATCACTGCACTTTATTTTCCAATAGATAAAAAAATAATTAATGATAAAATCACTTCTTTCCGAATTACCATGCGAACGTGCCAAAAGATGTATCGAAACTAAATTTAGCACGGCTTTTTTCTTCAATTGTGGATTTCATTTTATTCTCTCCAGTGACCAGCGTTACCGTTGACAAATTTCAAAGAACGTTAGAAAATGATTTTTGCGAAAAAAGGGTATCAAAAAGGGTATTTGCAAGAAAAAGTGTTAATTTCTTAAACAAACAACAGTTTTATTTAATTTTTACTATAAAAGAAAATAAAAAATTAACAATGGAATATGTATAGAAATATAAAATAAATATTTCGACTTTCCATTTCATTTCAGAGAACACAATTTTCACTGTTCAAATAAAACGATAAAACATATTGTTCGTCATATTTTCTTGCATTTGTAGACTATTAGTTTCATGTGTACTCTGACTGTAATTTTAATTTGAGTCCTATTTTTATATTAATTTTTAACAATACACTGATTTCTTTCTCATTTGAGCCTACACAAAGCCTGTATAAAAAATCAGATGTGAATAATTGATGCGATTGTCTTGTGGCATTATAAAAAAATTCGTCTAGAACAACGTAGAATATCGCCTGATCCGACAACAACTGACACAAAGGCACACTAATGCACATGAGAAAACATTTGAAGTGTGTTTATGACTTCGTTCCGAAGCTGGGCTTGAGAGAAGAGGACTTTTAATTTTGTAGTCAACGTGCTAACAACTTTAGCCATCGCCACCTCAATGGTTAATAGTTATTTATGTTTAAATAAATTATAAAAATTATCATGTTCAATTTTCCTTTAAATATGTAATTTGAACGCAGTCAAGTGTAATTTCTTAATGTAATTATATAAAAAATAATAATTAAATATAAATAAAGTAAATAAATATAATAATTAGATATAAATAATTTTTCAGTGGCAACACTGAATTGTGGATTTTATTGCAAAACAGATAATGACTCAAAATAGGTTCTAACTTATTTCAAAGCATCAAGTCGAATTGAGCCATTATGTCAGAATGTCTATATATATTGACACAAAGCCAAGGCAGTATTTAGATTAACAACGGCTATCATTTCAGTTGTTTTTGTAATGTTTTAATTGTTGTAGATCTAGTAGCTCCTGTTCAAATGCCCCTTAAATTGAATTGAAAAAGTGCTCACAAACCAGAGAACTTCAATGTGTTTCAATGTAGTTTTACATATGTAATTATTTAATAGCAACTAAATTTCTCAGAAAAAAATTTATGAGTACGGCAAAAAATGTTTTTTGTTATGAAAGGAAAACCATAAAACAAATTTCTTATAAATTTCCAATAAACTAGAATATTTCATATTTGTCTACTTCAATATTTGTATTTGTGTGCGTTTCATATATGTGTGATTATTTTTGGTACAAAAACGAACGCAAATACAAATATTGAAGCTCAATATTGATGCGTCTGGCATCAGCTTTAGATGTCTCTTTCAATGTCACTCAATTAAGCTCTTGCTACATGATCAGCTTCAATATTTGTCATTGTGTGCGAAAAATAGTCACACATATACGCTCTATGTAATATTGACGAATATCAAAATGGTTTCGATATTCATCAAAATATTGAAGCATCATCAAATTAGAAGTAGTGTGACATCCTAATTGTCTATTATCATTTTATTTCTGGTAACTTTGAGTACACATCGTAGTTGTGACGCATTAGAAATAGGGTAAAAAATTTTTGTAATCGAATTAATTGAAGTATATCGCTCATTAATGGGTGTCTGGGACGTGCAAATTAAAAATATACTGACAAAAAGAAAAAAGAAAATATCATCAGTGCTTTTTTTTAATAAATAAAGAAATAAATAAATATGTATTTTGCCGACGGTAACGTCTATATGTTATATATACACTTGAAAAACCCAAAAAAAAAATTAATATTGATGAGCAATGTTGACGTAGTGTGTCAGAGGCTTTAATATATATGTGACAGCGCATAGAGAAAGGGACCTAAGGGTAAAAAAGGCAATTTCACTTTTTTTGTTTTGATGTGGACAGCATCTGAGCATCGAATGAGACCGATCCCATGCCCCAAAAGTGTTTCCTCCCAGAGATATGCGCGTTTTATGCAAGTGATGGTACACCAAAGATACACGTTTTTAAATCTTTAAAATGGCTCTCCTGAACAAAAGCGGTTTTTACCCTTAGGTCCCTTTCTATTTTGCGCGTCACATATACTAACCCAAAGGCAAATATTGGAGCTGAATACTGATGCGTGTAGCATGTGCTCTAAAGCTGAACATTGATCGCGTAGCATTCGCTCAAAGCAAAAATAACTACCCAACTCAGAGATGGAAAATGGGTTTTACTTTGGTATATTTAAAAAATTTCTTTAGCTTTTTTTTACCCTAAAATTAAAATGCTTTGTTCAGAATTTATGGACCAAAGGTTTTATAAAATTGGGCGACTTTCTAAACGCCTGTTTCAAAACATATGTACAACGCATAAATTTCTTAAACGGATACAAATATTTCTGGCAGTGCCTATTGTTCCAAATCTTAAAATTCAAAGTGAATTCAAATTAGAATTATAATATATTTCCTTTTGTGCATTACGCTCTTCTTTTTTAATACTAATATAATTCCGAATTTAAATAATTTTTTTTATTAAAGTTAAAATCGAAAAAATCCATTTTTTATAAAAAATTGTTGGGATTTATTTGATTTTATTGTTAAACAGTTATTTAATTTATAAAAAAAACTGATGCAAGATTTTGGCATCTGATTTTGCTCGTCAAGCTTAACTGCCAACTATCTATTAACATAGGTATTGACAGAAATTTGTTGTATGCTTCCGAAAATTTAGTAATTACACGTTGAACTTAGCTTTTCTGAAGTTGTCTAATTTTATAAAAGCTTTTGGTCATAAAAACAGCCTTAAAACTTTTTAATTTATTACTCTAGGTCAAAAATGTACTAAAGAAATTTGTTTAATACAGAAGCAAAAACACATTTTCCATCTCTGAGTTGGACAGTTATGTTCTTGTTTAATTGAGTAATATTGAAAAACAATCAGCATTGTCAACTTTTAATTTTTAAAAACGCCAAGATACGTATTTTGTAAAAGAAACACTAAATTTAAAATATTCAGTTTCATTGGAAATTTATTTTGTAATATTCTTTTTATAAGAAAACATTTAGTTAAAAGAAAAAGAACAACAAAACATAACATCTGTTTTTTCCAAAAACTTTTTGATAAAGCCAACCATTTTCGATACAATACAATATAATATAAAACAATATAAAATTTCGGCATTGAATTTAAATTGTGATGCTAATGGCTATCTAAAATGGTATAAAACATTTCTACCGATTATGATGGTGCGAGAGTAAATAAAAACTTGGAAACCAACGTAGCGTGGGCTATAGGTCTTGTTGAGTACATTGCAAATTATGTCAAAAATTTCAGAAATTTTTAGTGATGTTCGAAATTTTTCAACTTTTTGATTCTAGTAGCTTTTCATTGCTTATTTTGATATGAGCGCCTATAAAAATTTATACCAATATTTATTTAGTTCTTAACAAAACATGGTTTTGATTTTTCAGAATGAAAATTCTAAAAGTTATTCAACTATTGACACATTTTAGCAGTTTTTTGATATATCTGTTTTTGTTCCACCGCCAATTTTCTTTAGCTCACAAGCTACATCAAAACTATAACACCAAGAAAGCATAATATTTTCAGCTGTTTTACAAATGTTATATGTTAAAAATTTTGTGCACAAAGCCATTTTGGTAGACTTCAAGGAATTTTGTGAGAATATTACACTTGGTGTCACCGCAAATAAGAAAAGGACAAGAAATTAAAAATAAAAGCACCGTTAATTGACTCAAGAACTATTCGCATTGAAAAAGGCAAAAGCACTAAAAACGGTGCGAAAAGCACAGACTTGACAACGCTGATCTATGATATGTAGCTTTCTGCAAGCAATAACAACAAATCACAGATGAGAATAAAAAGAATCACACCATGACAATGAGATAATTTTAGTATCGAGACATCTTTTGAAACGTACGTATCAAGCTTCGGAAAGAGGTGATTTTTTTAAATAATATAATTTTTATCTATTGGAAACTAAAGTGAAGCGATCAAAAAGGTTTTAAAAGCAATAGTTGCAATTTAAATAAAAAAATATAAAATAAAGAGGCAGGTGCCAATAAAAAAAAGAACCAATCTCTAGTTTGGTCCAAATTGCATATAAATATGTATGTTCGTGTGTGTGTCGTTGTGAATAATCGAATGTGTGTAAGGAAAAATATATGCATGTCGTCTCCAATAATCTTTTAGTTAAATTAAAATTACAAGGGCAAAAGCAACCCTCAATTTATTAATCTTCTTGTTTAAAAAAATGATCGCGTCGGTCGGTTCGTCGGTTTAAATATTAAAATGGAAAGAATATTCTAGTCACCATGTTGGCCTTCAGTTTCACATTCCTCCTTCAAATGTAAGTAATAAAAAACAACAACAAGAAGATGACTTTTTTTCTTTTGTGTATATTTTCTTATTTTTCATTGTTCATTTCCTGATTCGCGATCCACGAACCACTTGCACTCATACAAAAGCAAAAGCTTTCAATAAAATCATTTTCATAGTGTTGCTGTTCTTTTGCACTATTCCTTACTACTACTACACGTATTTGTTTTTGTAATTCTAATAAACTTCTACGCCTTGAACTTTAGTCCCCTGTGTTAATTGCCATTCCCAACCAGTTTCAGTCATTCTAGAAGCTGTTAATAGATGGCCACAAAAGTTTTGTTAATTCTTTAGCGCAGATCACAACTCCATAGCGATTTTAACCACCCATGTTATAAGGCGAATTTATTCAGGTGGCTCAAATGGCACACCTGTGCTCCTTTTTTTGCTAATTGCAGTACGGCATTTCAAAATTTGCATACGTTTTCATATCAGTTGTTTTTGCAAAATATAAATTGTTGTAGAATTGACAGCACCTCTAAAGTGAATTTCTGTTGCAGCTTTCAAATAAGTCTAAAGCTGTATTTGAGTTAGTTGGTAGTGTTTTATTATTAAAGCACACATACTTACCAACATGCAAATATAAATAAAGAGCCACAGAATGGAATTAAATGACTTCCACATCTGAAGAAAATACATTGAGTTAAATTTAGTTTCTAGAAAATTCTCTGCACGTACGCATCGTCAATTCTGAAGATGGTGGTATTTTTAAATAATAAATTTTTTATCCCTTAACATCTGATAGTGAAGTGATCAGTAAGTTATTTTAAAAGTTTTTAAAAGCAAAAGTTGCAATTTAAATCAGAAAGAAAATAAAATAAAGAGGCAGGTGCCCATGAAAAAAGAACCAAATTTTAGTTTAGTCGAACTTGCATATAAATATGTATGTGCGTGTGTGTAAGAAACAATATACGTATATAGATTCAAATAATATTTTCGTTTAATTAAAAGTGCATCAGCAGCCCTCAATTTATTAGTCTTCTTGTTTAAAAAAATGATCGCGTCGGTCGGTTCGTCGGTTTAAATATTAAAATGGAAAGAATATTCCCGTCGCCATGTTGGCCTTCAGTTTCACATTCCTCTTTCAAATGTAAGTAATAAAAAACAACAACAAGAAGATGACTTTTTCTTTTATGTATATTTTCTTATTTTTCTTTGTTCATTTCCTGATTCGCGATCCACGAACCACTTGCACTCATGCAAAAGTAAAAGCTTTCAATAAAATCATTTTCATAGTGTTGCTGTTCTTTTGCATAATTCCTTACTACTACTACACGTATTTGTTTTTGTAATTCTAATAAACTTCTACGTATTGAACTTTAGGCCCCTGTGTTAATTGTCATTCCAAACAAGTTTCAGTCATTCTAGAAGCTGTTAATAGATGGCCACAAAAGTTTTGTTAATTTTTAGCGTAGATCACAACTCCATAGCGATTTTAACCACCCATGTTAGAAGGCGAATTTATTCAGGTGGCTCAAATGGCACACCTGTGCTCCTTTATTTGCTAATTGCAGTACGTCATTTCAAAATTTGCATACGTTTTCATATCAGTTGTTTTTGTAAAATATAAATTGTAGTAGAATTACCAGCACCTCTTAATTGAATTTCTGTTGCAACTTTCAAATAAGTCTAAAGCTGTATTTGAGTTAGTTGGTAGTGTTTTCTTAATAAAGCACACATTCTTACCCACATGCAAATATAAATGAAGAGCCACAGAATGGAATTAAATGACATCTGAAGAAAATACATTGAGTTAAATTTAGTTTCTAAAAAATTCTCGGCATGTACGCATCGTAAATTCGAAAGATGGTGGTATTTTTTTTAATTAATTTTTTATCTACTAAAATCTGATAGTGAAGTGATCAGTAAGTTATTTTAAAAAGTTATTAAAAGCAAAAGTTGCAATTTAAATCAGAAAGAAAATAAAATAAAGAGGCAGGTGCCCATGAAAAAAGAACCAAATTTTAGTTTGGTCGAACTTGCATATAAATATGTATGTGCGTGTGTGTAAGAAACAATATACGTATATAGATTCCAATAATATTTTCGTTTAATTAAAAGTGCATCAGCAGCCCTCAATTTATTCTCTTCTTGCTTAAAAAAATGATCGCGTCGGTCGGTTCGTCGGTTTAAATATTAAAATGGAAAGAATATTCCCGTCGCCATGTTGGCCTTCAGTTTCACATTCCTCTTTCAAATGTAAGTAATAAAAAACAACAACAAGAAGATGACTTTTTCTTTTATGTATATTTTCTTATTTTTCATTGTTCATTTCCTGATTCGCGATCCACTTGCACTCATGCAAAAGTAAAAGCTTTCAATAAAAGCATTTTCATAGTATTGCTGTTCTTTTGCACAATTCCTTACTACTACTACACGTGTTTTTGGTTTTGTAATTCTAATAAACTTCTACGCCTTGAACTATAGTCCCCTGTGTTAATTGTCATTCCATACAAGTTTCAGTCATTCCAGAAGCTGTTAATAGATGGCCACAAAAGTTTTGTTAATTTTTAGCGTAGATCACAACTCCATATCGATTTTAACCACCCATGTTAGAAGGCGAATTTATTCAGGTGGCTCAAATGGTATTGAAATGTAGTTGTGGTGATGCAAACCCTTTCTAGTAATTCCACAAAGTTCTTATATAAAAAGCAATGTACAAAACACAATGTACATGTATGACTTTTATTGATGACAAATTCTTTTAAACTATATATAAAATTTTTCTACAAAGTGACACAACATAAAAAATATTTCAAAGCCAACTATGTGAATATACATGTTGAATAAGCAAAGTGTTAATGCTCAAATTATATTTCCAACACTCCTCCTCAACATATATATTTTACAAACTGATTTTATGTTTTTAAATTTAACAAAGTAACAAATTTATTATGTTTTAATTTAGACAAATTTTTAGTAAATATATCCGCAATCATATCTTCCGTAGGACAGTATTCCAAATAGATTTCCTTATTATTTACTACTTCTCTAATGTGATGATACTTTATATCTATATGTTTGCTGCGATTATGAAATACTGGATTTGTTGCTAATTTTAAAGCTCCTTGATTATCGACGTTCAATTTAATACTTTCTTCATTTATGAAACCAAGTTCTTGTAGTAATCTTCTTAAGTATACTGCTTCCTTTGCTGCATTTGATATAGACATATATTCAGCTTCTGTACTGCTTAATGCTGTTGTGGATTGTTTTTTCGACTCCCAAGATATTGCACAATTTCCAAGATAAAATATGTATCCATTATGTGACTTTCTGTCAGTTTTACATCCACCCCAGTCTGCATCAGCATAACCGATTAACTCTTGATTACTTTTGCAAAATTTTAATTTAAGATTTTGAGTTCCTTTCAAATATCTAAGAACTTGTTTTGCCGCTTTAAAATGTTCTACATGTGGATTAGTATTTATTTGTGCTAATTTATTTACAGAATATAATATATCTGGCCTTGTCGTTAAAGATAAATATAATAAAGAGCCAATAAGTGATTGATATAATGTGCTATCAACCTCTTCACATTTTTCATTGCATTTTGTTTGAAAATTTGGTTCTAGTGGAACTGATGATGTTTTACAATTTTCCATATTGTATTGTTGTAACAAATCTTTAATATAATTTTCCTGACAGATATTTATATCTCCAGTTTCACCGTTACGTTCAACTTTCATCCCCAAAAAATGTTCCAATAAACCTTTATCTGATACTTCAAATTTCTTACTAATTTGAGACTTGAATTTTAATATTTCTGCTTTATTTTTACATCCAACTATTATATCGTCGACGTAAACTGCGACTACAATCAATTCTTTGTCTTGTATTTTTTTATATAAACACGGTTCATTTTTGCAACTTTCAAATCCCATCTTACATAAAACTTCATTTAATTTAAAATTCCATGCTCTCCCGGATTGCTTAAGACCATAAAGAGATTTGTGCAGACGTAACACTTTATTTGGATACCTTTTGTTTTCAAAACCTTGAGGCTGTTGCATATAAATTTCATCATATAAATCTCCATTCAGGTATGCTGAAGTTACATCTATTTGGTGCAAATGCATTTTGTGCTCAACTGCTAATGCCAAAATCATTCTTATCGTTTCGTATCTTATAACAGGGGAAAAAGTTTCTTCGTAATTTATGCCGTATTTTTCACTACAGCCTTTGGCGACCAACCTTGCCTTAAACCTTTCAATTTCACCTTCACTATTTTTCTTTAAAGTGTATACCCACTTACTTTTAATAGTTTTATGACCTGCTGGTAAATCAACTAATGACCATGTCTCTTTTTGTTCCAACAAAGACATTTCTTTTTTCATAGCTTCTCTCCATTTTTCACTTTCACGACTGGATAATGCCTCTTCTAAAGTTTTTGGAACTTGCTCCTTCACTGCATTATTCAGTTGTTGATATATTTTTCTTGGACGACCTGGCCTACCATTACTAAAAATTTTAGGTCTACCTGGCCCACGTTTACCTTTTTCATTTGTTTCTACAACCTCATCAAGTGAAATATCGCTATTTACTGATCTTACAATGCTATACTCTAAATCTTCTTGATTTGAGGTATTATTTGTCTCAAATTGTTCATCGACATCTTTCTTATTTACAATCGCTTCGAAATCCACAAAATTTTGAATGTTATCATTAATTTCTTTACAGGGTAATTTATATTCATTAAATAAAACATTGCGTCTTTCAATAACTTCTCGTGTTTTCTTATCATATAAGCGATATGCTTTTGATACTCTAGAATAACCAACCATCATCATATTTGCACCTTTTGATTCAAATTTTCCTCTTCTTTTATTCAAAACTACTGCATTTGTACCAAAAATTTTAAAATGATTTACACATGGCTTACGACCCGTCCATATTTCATAAGGCGTTTTTCCATCGAGACTTTTTGATGGAGATCTATTACGTAAATAAACTGCTGTTGCTACAGCTTCAGCCCATAAATCTTGTTTTAAACCAGCATCGACTAACATACAACGAGCCATTTCTACTATTGTTCTATTAAACCTTTCCGCTACCCCATTCTGTTGCGGCGTATAAGGTACCGTTAACTGACGTTGAATTCCGCATTGCTCCAAATAATTATTAAAATCTTTATTAATATATTCTCCTCCATTATCACTACGAATACATTTTATTTTACGATTTGTATGACGTTCTACTAATTCTTTGAAATTTTTAAATTTTTCAAATACCTCGCTTTTGTATTTTAAAAAATAAACAAAAACTTTTCTTGACTTGTCATCTATGAATGTGAGGAAATACTTTGAACCTCCAACTGAATCTATTTTCATAGGACCACAAATTTCCGAGTGTATTAAATCTAACAACTCACCAGATTTACTTTCAGATTTCTTCGGGAATTTTATAGCATGAATTTTGCTAACCATACATATTTCGCACGGATCTTGATGTTTCTGCGTCAAATTTATACCATTCACCATATTTTTCTTCGACAACTCAAACAGGCTTTCATAGTTCAAATGTCCATATCGACGATGCCAAGTTTCATTAATGGATTGTACAACACATAATTTCTCGTTCGGTATTTTTATTTTAAATTGGAACAAATTTTCTTCTTTACGGGCTTTTAAAACTATTTCACCGTAAGCATCAGTAAATATTGCACCCTTATTATTAAATTTGATTTTGCCACCATACTGTACGACCTTATTGACAGATAAAAAATTTCCATTCAGATCTGAGGAATATAAAACATCTTTTAGTACAATTTTATTATTATTTATAAACAGATTGACTGTTCCTATTCCTTCAGCAGCAATTGATTTTCTATTTGCCAACATTATATTATCACTGCATCTGTCTAATTTACAAAATAAATTTCGATTTGCACACATGTGACTTGTAGCACCGCTATCAATGTACCATGTCGATGTTTGTGTATTTCTTTTTTCAGAATTCGCCATTGCAATCAAAGAGTAAGTTTTTTCTTGATTACGTTTTTCGTTGCACCTATTTGCATAATGCCCTTTCTTACCACATATGAAGCAATTTCCCTTTTTAACATTCAAATTATTATTACCTTTCTTGTAACCTGTTTCTCTTTTGGCTGCACCAAAAGCTTGTTCAATCGTAGATGATTTGTTTTGTTGATTTCGACGTTCATACTCTTCAAGAAGTTTAACCTTTAGCATTCCTAACGCTGGTAGAGAATCCCTCGTTTCTATGGCAATAACGAAGTTTTCAAACTCTCTCGGAAGACTTGACAATAAAATGACTACCAATAATTCTTCTTGAATACTAATTCCAACATCGGCTAATTTCTCCGTAATTTCACAAAAACTGTTTAAATATTCGGCCATATCTTTGCTGTCTTTCATGTTCAAACTTAACATCTTTTTATATAAGCTAACCTTTTGCATCGGACCACTCGGCTTGTAAACTTCCTTAAGTTTAATCCAGGCATCTTTAGATTTGTTAATGTTTTTAATATGGTTCAACTGGTTAGACTTAACACTTAATAAAATTGTTGCGAGCGTTTTTTCATCATTACTCTTCCACTCCAAAATTTTATCACGACTCCAGGTTGAATCTGCTTCTTCTTCGCCACTTGCATACTTCCAAAAACCAGAATGAATAAGGATACTTCTCATATGAATACTCCATGTTTCGTAATTCCTTTCATCTAGCTTTTCTATCTGATATAATGACGACGATGCCATTTTTTCTTTTTAAATCTTGCAATAAAAATTCAACAACTTCCAAATCGTATGTCTGGGCCCATAACCTATTGAAATGTAGTTGTGGTGATGCAAACCCTTTCTAGTAATTCCACAAAGTTCTTATATAAAAAGCAATGTACAAAACACAATGTACATGTATGACTTTTATTGATGACAAATTCTTTTAAACTATATATAAAATTTTTCTACAAAGTGACACAACATAAAAAATATTTCAAAGCCAACTATGTGAATATACATGTTGAATAAGCAAAGTGTTAATGCTCAAATTATATTTCCAACAAATGGCACACCTGTGCTCCTATATTTGCTAATTGCAGTACGGCATGTCAAAATTTGCATAGGTTTTCATATCAGTTGTTTTTGCAAAATATAAATTGTTGTAGAATTAACAGCACCTCTAAATAAAGAGCCACAGAATGGAATTAAATGGAATTAAACTTCCACATCTGAAGAAAATACATTGAGTTAAATTTAGTTTCTAGAAAATTCTCGGCATGTACGCATTGTTAATTCGGAAGATGGATGTATTTTTAAATAATTAATTTTTAATCTATTAAAATCTGATAGTGAAGTGATCAGTAATATATTGTAAGAAGTTTTTAAAAGCAAAAGTTCAATTTAAATCAAAAAGAAAATTAAATAAAGAGGCAGGTGCCCATGAAAAAAGAACCAATCTATAGTTTGGTCCAAATTGCATATAAATATGTATGTGCGTGTGTGTAAGAAACAATATACGTATATAGATTCCAATAATATTTTCGTTTAATTAAAAGTGCATCAGCAGCCCTCAATTTATTCTCTTCTTGCTTAAAAAAATGATCGCGTCGGTCGGTTCGTCGGTTTAAATATTAAAATGGAAATAATATTCCCGTCGCCATGTTGGCCTTCAGTTTCACATTCCTCCTTCAAATGTAAGTAATAAAAAACAACAACTAGAAGATGACTTTTTTTTTTTGTGTATATTTTTCTTATTTTTCATTGTTCATTTCCGGATTCGCGATCCACTTGCACTCATACAACAGCAAGAGCTTTCAATAAAATCATTTTCATAGTGTTGTTGTTCTTTTGCATTATTCCTGACTACCGCAATCAATTTTTGTTTTTTTTTTTTTTGTAATTCTAATATACTTCTTCGCCTTAAACTTTCGTCGCCAGTGGCAATTGACATTCAATAATAGCTTGTGATATTCTGGAAGCTTCTAATAGATGGCCACATTAGTTTTGTTATTTTTTAGCGCAGATCTGAACTTCAAAGCGATTTTAACCACCCACGTAAGAAGGCGAATTGATACAGCTTGTTTTTAATGGCACTGCTGTGTTCCTTTATTCGCTAATTGCAGTACGTCATCTCAAAAATTGCATATGTTTTCATATCAGTTGTTTTTGTAAAATATAACTTGTTGTAGAAGTACTAGCACCTCTTAAGTGAATTTCCGTTGCAGCTTTCAAATAAGTCTAAAGCTGGATTTGAGTTAGGCTTTAGTATTTTCTTAAAAAGATGTCTGTAACCTTCACTTATAAGTTAAATGTAAGTATTATATTATTTATATATATTATATAAATGTACATATTAAATAATAAAAGTAGCAGACGACTTTTGCGTTTCCATTGTCCATTTCCTTATTCACGATTCACATAGAGCCATACAAAAGTAAAAGCTTTGCATGACCCATATTCATAGAATTGAGCTATTTTCCTTTTCCTTTATATTTCATTTTCCATTTCCAGATACACTATCCACATAATCAGCTTTCAGATAATTATTTATTTTGTTATTTCCTACTACAACTACACATATTAATTTTTCCAATTTTAAATTTGTCTTAGCTATATAATGGTTTAATGCTTTTCTTCGCCGAAAACGTTACCACCCAGTATAAATTGATATTCTTTACAAATTTTTTACCATTCTAGACGCTGTTAATAGCTGTTCGTATTTAACAGCGTAGATCACAACTTCTTAGCCATTTCCACAACCCACACAAAGTCATTCAAACTTCGAAAAGAATTCAGATGGCGCTGTTGTATTTGAAATGTACAATGTCCGCCTTTCTTGACGTCAGCACACTGAATTTTGTGACGACTTTCCTTAATTATCATACTATTTACACCAAATAAACTGCAGTCGAAATGCAAACACAAGAACAAAAGAGCAGTTATTAATCGTGAACGAAGCTCATTTACTCTTTATCAGACAAATTTTTCATGAGTTTTCATACCATAATTTTTATGAGCAACGCTAGTAGACGACGAAAGCTTTTAGTTTTCAACATAAAAAAGCAAAAAAAAAAATATATATAAAATTCGAAAGGAAAAATTAATTTTGATTTTAATTATATTATTAATTTTTTTTTATTTTTCATTTCTCTCTTAATTTTTTAATGAAATGCTTAACTAATAAACTCTTTTGTTTATTTTTTGCCGCTAGAATTTTTCTTTAATATTTCGTCGATTAGAGTCAGAATAATCTTAAAGAAGAATATTCTTACAGGGTTAAGCCAAAGCTGACAAAATTAAAAATGTGAGGTTGAATTTAGTATACAGGCTATTTTGAAAAACATTTATTTGGAATCCCATACCTGATGCTGATGGCGAGTAGTCAGCGTGTTGGCTCTGCAACCAGAAAGAGCCAGGTTCGATTCCCAGCCGGGTCAAATCAGTAAAAAAGTTTTTTCTGAGTTTTCTGTGCTACAGCATCCTCCTTCGTCGGTATTTGAGCAATAAAACGTCGGCGAAGTAAAATAATAAATAAAATGGCTCCATTAGCTTAAAAATAATGCGTCAAACGAAACCTCAGAGACGCCGCAACTTTGCTTTATAATTAACACGCAACTGCAGAGTTCTGCAAGAATTAAGCTCTATCTTCCTACCACTTTCACCACCTGTCTATTATCTACCCTATCCTTCTCTATAGTTCCAGTGCAATGCATTGCATATGTAGGGGATAACCCCTGAGCACTGGTCCAAGATAACAAAAAAAAAAAAAATATTTTATATATATATATAGCGAAATATCGAAAAAAAACTTATTAATAAATAAATAAAAAATTTTATAAAAATAAGACCTACCTACAATGCTAAATAATTTATTGCATACAATAAAAAGAAGAATTCATAAAAACTTATTATATTTTTTTTTGATGTGTAAACATCTATACGCTAGGAGGTAAAAATTATTTTCACAATACAATCACAAATTTTGAGTAAGATTGTAATTACGATAACGCAGTGTGAGCTGTATATGAGTGTATTAGTGTAATCATACGGACAACAAGAAGTACAGAGAAACTTACAGCTGCATAGAAATACACTAACACCATCTAGTGCGCAATAGTAGTAGTAGTAGTAGCTACTAATTTTCACTAATTGTCGTACATTATGTTATCGTAGGCAAATAAAAACAAATAAATAAAATAAATACAAAAACATTTAATTTTAATAACTTTTAAAAAGATTTCATTACTAGATGTTTACACATCTCCCCTGTGACCGGACTCACATTTTTTTTTTGTTGAAACGAAAACGGGAATTGTCAAACCTCTTCGCATATTTTTGAAACCCATCGCGTTTCTTTAGCATATGTGCTCATGAACCTTTTTAATACATTTATCTGGGAATTCTCTTTGTATTTAATTTTTTAATTGAAACCAATATTTTAATATAAAAACACCAAAATGTCTATTTATATCATTCAACAAAGATTGCATGCAAACACTTATTCAACAACAATAAGAAATATGTGTGTACATTGTACATACATATACATATGTACATATGCAGCCTAACATATGTACATATATGTAATTACTAAAAACCGGCCGGACTGCTGCGGAGAGTAACAGGAGGAGAGTGAAATGCAACTGCTGTTGCAAATGAAAATAAATTGCTAACACAGGCATAAAAATAAAATGAAATAAATATAAAAATATAATAAATTTGTGTATATTTTTTCTGTTTGATGCTCAAACAAAAAATAATAATAATAAATAATAAACATTTGGTGAAATTGACCGCATATGTTGCTTGTATGTTGTTGTTTAGTGTTAACAAAAACACATACATACATGCATATGTGCATACATATATAACATACAAGTGTGGCTATTTGTACAAGTAAAAATACTCCCACAATAACAATATTTGCAGAGATGTTGTTTTTAAATTTTTATTTGTTATCCTTTACTTGTATTGTACTACTATGTATATGTGTGCACGAATATATGCATGTATTTCAGTGTGCATGTGTGTTTGCTGTGTATGCAGATTTGTTGTCAGTATTAATTTTTCAGTTTTTGTTATTTTTATTTATTGTATTTCATTTTTAATTTAATATTGAATATTTAAATGCCTTTTTTAACAGCAATGCAGTTAAAAATCATGTTCTACATGAATTTGCAGGGAAATGCTTAACAAAAAATTGCTTTTAAAATAATTTAATTTATAGGACGGTTTAAAGTTTCAGTCATACTCACAGTATTTCAATTGTAGTCAATATTTGTTCATTAAATAAAGCCATGAGAAGAAATCGATATTTCTACTGCGATACAAGTTATTCTTTTTGTATTCCCGTCGTACAAATTTATCAAGTCTTATGGGAAAATTTCTGTTCTTTTAAATTTTCCCCGAAGCAATAGTCTTTATGATTCACGTCAGAGCTTTTATGTAATATTTCTATAAATTTACAACCCGATGCTTTGTGCTGGAACTAGAGGAAAGGTATAGTGAGAGACATCACTGATGGTGAAACGAGAGATTAAAGTAAGGTTTACTATCTTACAACTCTGCTTTTGCAACTTTTTTATTTATACAGGGTGTCTGGTGGGAAATTTATATTTTTAAATACGATTATTTCAAAAAGTAATAAACGGTGCGGAGGGAGGGTGACGCCGTTGGAATTATCGATTGTGCGGATTTGTCAGTCAAGATGTCACAGTGGTCGAGTGAGTATAGCGCGTTGCTGCGGAGACATTTTTCAAGAGTAATGATTCTTGCGTAATTGCTCGTCGACAATTTCGTTCAAAGTTTGGTATTCGGCGAATAAGTGATGGTGCGAATGTAAATTTAATTCGTTCTTAATAAAACTTTGTGTCAATTATTACGTTTTTTATTTAAGTTTGAAAATATAAATCTGCTACCATGCAGCCTTTAGCGGTGTTGCAACGCCTTTGATGTCAAGGAGACATATTTAATTTGTCGCTAGTGCTACACAATACCGACAAAGGAGGACGCTCCGAACTGCCAGTGGATTTAACAGTGACGATGCCTTCCGACAACAACTGACACAAAAGCACACTAAAGTACATCACAAAAAAATGAGAAATGTTTTTATAACTTAGTCTGAAACTGAGCTCGAACCCAGGACATTTGGTTTTGTAGTCAACGTGCTAACATCTTCAGCCATCGGCCTCCTATTGTTCATACAGTATAACAGAAAAGCTTACTTTTTTTAAATATTTGCCTACTTTGAACCACTGTTCTTACTATAAAGTGTGAATTTGTTTAAAATATGTGCAACTTAAAACAATTGGCGCCTTTAGTTAGGCTGTTCGTACGTAATACAGCAACAGGAAACGTAAGTTTGCCAAAACGGAAAAGCAATAAAATTCTAGTGTAAACTTTTGCAACATTTATGTGTGTGCATGTCTTTTTATAAATAAAGTCAAAATAAAAATAAAGAATTATGTGATGTTTAAGCTGAGCCCATGAAATTTAATAGTAATCAAATATACTCGTATTATACACGTTTTAATCGTAAACAATTTCAAGAACAGGAAAAGAAGGTTTCGCATCACTGATGGTAATTTTTGAATATAAAATTTGGAAACATTCGTGGTACGATATCGAAGTGATTAATTTCCATATTCCGCAAAGCTGTATACGAGTATATTACTTGTCTGTAGAGTGTTATATAATTTAGAGTAAATTTGCTGCATAAATGGTACACATTTGATTGAATGCTAATTAGATGAATAAGGCGAGAGTTGTTACAAAAAAGCTACTGTCAGTTATTGCTCAGTTTTGCGCTCTATATATAAACAAAAAAAGGAATCTCATTTCCTGCTTCACTTGGGCACAGAATCCGATGAACACGGTGCTCCTTTCAAGAGCGCTATAAAAGCAAAAGCATTAATTCTTTTATAGCTGAAATATCTTGGACATTTGCTGATATCTATATAGAACTGCCTAGAGTTAAACGAAAATTTTTTAAGTAAAAATTTTTAAGTAATCACATTTCTTCTTTTATTTTATGTTATATATTCTTCATGTCTACATAGGTACAAGTTAAGTCCTCCATTTTCTTTCATGTAAGATATTTAACAATATTAATGCTGCATTTTAAGTTTTTGCTTATTTCTGGTGTTAAAGTTAAATGTTGTACTCTAGTGTGTTCGAAGAATTACAGTAAATATCTATGCATATTTCAATTTATTATATTCCTGTTTTAAAGGATATTTTTGCCATTTAAAATACTATGAAAATGGCCTAAAAAGACCCATTCTCTGAAGAGGTAGAGGATTAATATATACTAAGAAAATTTTCCTGGTAATGTTATGAATAAATCTTCTGAACACATCGTATACCAAAACCGTAAGTGTTACAAGATTGTATAAGTCGGTTTAATATAGAAGAAAGAAACTTTAATCGGCCGTAAAACGAGTTCTCGTTTATATTTCTATAGTTTCCTCTACTACAATTACTCGGCAGAACCTTGATATTTTTTCCTTTGTGTTGTGCAATGTAATTTATAATCTTCTAATAACCATAGACACAGCACATAACACGAAGAACGCTGAAAATGAAGCTGTAGTAGCAGCCTTTGAAAACAGCATGTTGTTCCGTTCTGCTAGTGAAAAATTTCAACTAGTTGCATGAAACTGAGTTTCTAAATAAAGCACTCCATATTTAACATTTGAAATAAAAGTTAATACTTTTCAAAAATTCTTAATTTATATTTTTAGTTTTCTATCTTATTTTCTCAATTTCCAATCTACTTAATGCTTCCCATTTGGCAGCAATTTTTTAAGCTCTTTAAACAATTTCCGGTAATCACTTAAAATCAAATGTTAAACAAACACACAGTTCATATTATGATGTGTGCAGCTCTGCCATCATCGTATTAACACTCATGTCAACTTTCAACAATTCCCTTAAGTTATTATCATGGAAAACACTTAAATAGTCGTATGTGATTTTATTCCATATTTCTTTCTACCAGCGTTATTTCATTTATTTATTTATTTTTTTTTTAATTTTAATTCATCTACATTTGTTATTAATAATTTCCCCTAAAGACGTGTAAGCTGGCTGGGAGATGGAGCATAAATGACTGTGTTCTAGGAAAATATACAAATTGTAATAAAATAAAATGTGATTCAAGGAAAGCAATCAATAATTGCTTTCGTTTTACACGTGTAATGCAAACAAAGAAAAAATTTTAATTTCCGCTGACACATGCTACTCAAAAAATAGCGTTACTTGCATCAAAATACAAACAAGTTGATTTTGTTTTCTCTCTCTCTCCCACACACACTCTCTCTCTCTCTCTCTCTTCCGCTCTTACATTATGTATTGTGTTTGTAAAAAAATATGACAAATCTCTTATGAGCTAAACGGTATTTGTATATTTTTTTTAATGGTTAATGTACTCGTATGTGAAAAATTGCACACATCCACAAACACTCATGCTTTACTATTTCATGTCCTCTTGCCGCTGCCTTCTGTTAGACCAGTATGCTTTTTTTATGCATGACTGTTTGTGTATGTGAGTTTCAACATTTTCAAATGGTTTTTTTGTGTAAAGCGTCAATTTTAATTTATTACTCCGTTTAACGGTGCCAATCGCCTGCATGACAAAAAAATAAAAATAAAAAATAAGCAACGGTACAGGGGAAAGGATAATGTAGCAGCAATATGCTGCTTTTTAATATTTATGACAATGTAAAAGTAATTGTGTTATTAATTAATATTATTTTAGCGGGCATTCTTTTGGCTTTAACAAAACCGATATTTGCTCTGAATTATGTAAATTAATTAATTAAATATATTCAATTTTGTAAATTAATTAAATTTACTTTAAAAAAAATATTACATTAAATATATTAATATATGTATTTTCTAAAAGAGAAGTTTTGAAAACATTTCTGTAACTGATTTAAAGGGTCTGTTAACAAAATTTCTTTATTGAAAGTTTTTGAACAAATTATTTACAAAAAGATTTTCATTGTTCATTGGAATGTTTTACAAAAATTATCATTAGCATAATTACTTTTCATAAAAAGGAAATTTATAAAAATATCTTCTATAGGAGTATCTTTTACGAAATGAAATTTTACAAAATTACTTATTATGCGAGGTACCTTCAAAGACCATACCTTTTAAAGATTGAAACTTTTAAGAAAACGCCTTTATAAAAGTACATTTGAAAAAGTACCTTTCGGAAATGTAAATTTTAAAAAGAATTTTTCAAAAAAGTAAATTATAAAAAAAAAACAAAGAGGGTGGCGATGTCACGATGGATGGTATTCTGCACGTTGACTACACAACCAAAAAACAGACCTGGGTGCAACACCAGTTTCAGACTAAAATTTTAAAATAAAAATAAACATTTCGCAGTTTTCTGATGTGCATTAGTGTATCTTTGTGTGTCAGTTGTTGTCGGAAGTTTTCAGTGGCGAAGGCATAGTCACTGAACAATACCGGCTTCAGCTGATATCATCTACAATCGCATCAGAACGTCCTCCTTAGTCGGTATTGTGTAGCACCGGCGAAGGAAAATAATATTAAAAATGGCTACTGAACCGAAGCTTCAGCACTGCTACGAGTATAAACAAAGAACGTGCGAAACCAGAGGTGCAAAAATAATTAATTAAGCTTCACCTCCTGTCGTTTCTCTTACTATCCCTTTCCTATAGTTCCAGCACAATGCCTCGAATGTGTAGGAGTCATCTCCTGAGTGCTGGTCCCAGATAAAAAAAAATCATATTTTCAGAAAAGTATCTGAAACCACCTTTCAAAAGAGTACTTTTGAAAATGGTAGTTGTAGGGGAAGTATCTTCTAGAAAAGTTACCTTTCAAGAAAGTACTTTTTTTTAAACTTTGAAAAAAGTGACCCATAAAGAAGTAACTCATTAGAAATAAGTATCCTTTTGCAAAAGTATCTTTAGAAAAAAGTATTTCTTAAAAACAAGTACTTTATCAGAAAAGTCTCTTTGAAGACAATGCACTTAAAAAAGTACCTTTTAAAAAAACAACCTACCAGAAAAACTACTTTTTAAAACAATAGCTTTAAAAAAATTCATTTTTAAACCTCGAAGGTTACATTTCTGTATATTAAGAGTACTTTTCGTCGTATATGAAGAAAAAATTCTAGCGGAACGATTTTTACAGCATGTAAAAAATATTCTATTAAAGTTAGGTTAGGTGGCGGATTCTCAACAAGGGAAAACGTCCCACTTTATTAAAAAATAAAGAAAAAATAAAATCTCCTTATTACAAAAAATTAAACGATGTGCGTTGCATCACCGGAGAAGGACTGGATCGTTTTTGCTAATTTTTTCTGTTTATTGCCTGAAATATTCCGAGGATAATTTATAGGAAAAGAATAGCTAGACCAGGAGAATTATATGGGAAAATGTCTGCCTCTCTCTGAAACTTTTGTACCGATTTTAAAGAAATTTAAAACATGCGTTTCACGTACATCGCATGCACATATGTTAAGAACTATGACCAGAGGGATCCGCAGGGAGAAATATATGCCTCTCCGAAGCTATTCAATTGATTTTCATAAAATGTAAAACATAGACAGATCTATGTATGGAAGTACTCGTATACTGTTCTTGGAGCCATTGTATTCCTTTACTAACCAATTTAGCAAATTTTAGTGATATTTTAAACAATGATCCTTACTACTAATACTTAATTAATAATTAATTTAGATCAACGCTTATGGAGATAATAACGTAAGAGAATTCGCTAGTAAACGCTAGTATAAAAAAAATCTTTTTCAAAACGAATTTCAACTTTTTTTTTTGTTTCTTAAAATTTTTAAAACAACATAACTTAACGCTTCCATCATAAACTAACTTTGTTGACACAAGAAGCGTAATATGAACACACTTAGAAAATTTTATGATAAAGGGTAAATGAGCTTCATCGACATGGCGAACAGTAACCATTTAGATTTTTAGTTGCTCTACTGCGATATTTCGTTAACCATCGGTTAACATCTTCAGGATTTTTTTTTTAAAATTTTATTAAAAATAATAAAAATTTACTGAAATATCGAAGTAGAACAAATAAAAATGCATTTAAGCTTAAAAGATAACATAAATGTTATAAAAAAAAATTAGGATAAAAAATAAGTAATAAAAAAGTAACCATCATGATTTAAAAAAGTACCTTTAAAAAAAGGAGGTCTATAAAAATAATCTGAAAGAAATTCTTTTTTTAAAGGAGGACCTTTTAGAAAAACTTACTTTTAACAAAGTACCTTTTATAAAAGTACTTTTTAAAATAGTACTTTTTCAAATGCACTCTTTAAAATTATAGTTTTTCAAAAGTAACTATTAAAAAATACCCTTAACCAAAGCATTACTAAAAAAGTACCGTTCAAGAAAGTACTTTTTGAAAAGTACTTAAAAAAATTACAATTAAATAATCCCTTTTAAGAAAAGTATTTCGAAACTATACCTTTTCAAAAAGTACCTTCAACTAGGTACATATCGAGCATTTGGTGCAATACCGTAGTAATTAAAAATTTTAATTTTTTGAGCTGGGTATGCAGAAATGATCTTTGGGGAAATATATATCGAAAGGAAAAAAGATTTTAGTTCTATCTCTAACTGTTCAGATTCTACAGCTACAAATGTCTTTCTTGCTTCCAGCTATTTCCAACAATATTTATTTGCAATAATGAAATATTTCCTTAAAGATAAGATATTTACAAACAGAAAACATTACAAAACATGCCTCTTTATTTAAAAACTTTTAAAAAAATAACTTTAGTAAACGAAAATACTATCAAAAAGATGGCTTAAAATTTCAAATGCATTTTTCCCAGTTCACGATTTTTTGAATTACGACGGTATTGCACCAAAGACTCGATATGTATATTACACCTTTGTATGAAAACAACTTTTAACAAGAAGATTATTTAAAAAATAATTTTTCAAACACTTTAGTTTTATAAGAAACCAATTCGAGTAATCAATTTTTTTTTTAATCTTAATTTATCCGGAGAAATACAATAAAGGCCACTTTCGTTTCGTTGTAGTCGAGGAACAGCAACAGTACGAAAGTTAAAAAAGAAAACGAAAAGAAAAGTAAACCACATATAAAAATGGCAAGAATTTTTTCCCAAATACGTGTATAATTAAAATCCTTTTGTAAATTTATGGTTATGGATTTGTGTGACTTTGCAATAGTGTGAGTTTGTGTGCGAGAGTGAACAGTGAATAAGAGATGTTTAACAATACATGCATAAGCCCATATAAAGGCTTAAATATTTATACCAGAATGGAAAGGGATAGAGAAAATGAGCAGATTTTTTTTTCGGCAGCTATAAATGAACAAGACCGAAAACGTAAAAAAGAAAATTATATAAATTCGGGGAAGAATATGCATACGTAGTTTGCAAGGCATTTGCTATTATGCCATGCTAGTTCTTCTCGCTACTTTTTTTGCGAGGAGGTATTTTGGCTTGTATTGTTTTAACATTTTAATGAAAATATACAAAGTGGTGTCTACAATTAAGCAATGTACGGATAGAAATGAAGAATACATACTCTTCCCATGCATTTATGGAGTTTATGGTATGGTATGCACCAGTACAAAAGGAAAGTCATTAAAAACGTTACAGCTTGAGCCGTAGCAAAGGCAGAAAATAGCAAAAGATAACTAGAGTCAAAGTGTGGTGAATTAGCACACACAATACTTTTGACTTTTAATTCGTTTCCACAGTCAATGATTAATAAAGTGTGGTGCAAAATTAAGTTTACAATTTAAATGAGTCTATTGGGATGTGTGTAGTCAGTCCATTTGCAATAGTCCGCTGTATAAAAGAACGAAATTTTGTAAAAATCTATTAAAACTTCTACAAGCGCGATTTTATTTGTTATAGGAAAAAGACTCACATTTCAATCGTATGTTGTAATATAAATTTTCATAACTCCTTTTCAAGAACAGAGAAGTTTTAATCGAGTTTGGTTCTATTGACACAGCGCTGTTTGCAAAATGATTTTGAAAAATATTTCCCGAAAGCTTGTTTTTAATTTAAACAGGAAAATAAAGGGAAGAAATATATTATTTTATACACAAAGTTATTTATTGTACAGAAAAACATTATCTTAAATAACAATTTTGCCAGAACATATCTTTTCTTCTTGTAAAACCTAATCTATGAGTCTATGACGAACATAAAGTCTTTCAGCAACAAAAATTGCCACAATGCACAGTGCAAGTCGTAAATGCAATTTATTATATTGCTAAAGTTGCCAAATTGAACAAACTTCGAACATTTTTCTACTCATGGGAATGTTCTATTTTATTTTTAATTAATACACAGAAAATTAATTTAAATTAATTTCAATTAAAAAATTTGTTATATCAATTAAAAAATTGTTCCAATTTTCATCAGTAAACAAATTGGTAATATCAATGAAATTTTTATAGTTAAATTAATTGAAATAATATTTCATGAAATGTTAATTGCAACAATTAAAAATTTAATAGACAGATTTAATTAATACGTAAAAAAAAAATTAAATTCAATTAAAAATTTTGTTATATCAATTAAAAAATTTTTCAAAATATCACAAATACACAAAGTACATAAATTGGTAATACCAATTAAATGTTTATAGTTGTTAATGAACTTTTCTTAATTAATTGTTTAATTATATTTATTAATTACTGAAATAGAAAGAATTAAAAACTTGTAATTATATTTTTAATTGAGCGAATTAAAAACGATTCTCTTTCTAGCTGTTTCCAAAAGATTGGTTTTATATTTTGATGTCTTTTAAGTGATTAAAAAGTTAATTGTATCAATTAAACTATTTAATGGAAATAAAAATAAAGATTAATTAAGGCTCTTAATTAATAAACAACAAACAGTCATTTTTCTGTGTATATAAAATAAAATTAATAACAATTTTAACAATCTATTTTTTTAAGCTTTAAGGTTTTTTCTCTTTTTATTTATTCTCTCTTTTTATTTATTATTTTTTTAATTATTAATTATATTATTTATTATTATTATTATTATTTTATTAATATTATTAATTATATTATTTATTATTATTATTATTATTATATTATATTATTAATAATATAAAAATTAATTAATTTAAAATAAAAAACTTCCTGAAGATGTTAACCGAAGGTTAACGAAATATCGAAAATAAATATAAAAATAATAAATAAAAAGAGAGAATAAATAAAAAGAGAAAAAACCTTAAAGCTTAAAAAAATAGATTGTTAAAATAATAAAAAAGGTTAAAAAAAAGTATTAAGAAAAATTAATAACAATTAATTCCCGAATATTTTTTTTTTTAGTGGTTCAAATTTCCAATTTATTCATACCCATTTTTTTTTAATTACAAATAGGGTCTCAGCGCCATTACGGCATTCTGGAGACAGTCTGGCAAAAGTTTTTCATTATGAATATATAATATATTTGGATATAACCTAAGAAGATATAAAATTATTAAAAATTAATTTGAAATTTAATGTTTAAGTTAAAATCCAATTTTTATAATAAGAAACAACAAAAAAAAGGAGGAGAAAAAAAATGATAAATACTATAATTAAATTTCTTTTATAAAAGAAGCATTTTTGGTCAGTGTTCTTTAATCATTTGCTTCACTAACAATTTGTTTTCAATCGCCATACAATGTTTCTCCCTGTAATTGCCAGCAATATTCGTAGGGCATTAGTACCGGAACACTTATTATTCTTGCAGCACACTTTTCGGATATTTATTATTTCAACTGTAGTAGTGTCTGTGTGCAGTCTTAACAAACATAAATCCTTTTAAATTTACAATGAGCTTTCAGGTATGTGTATATAGATATAATAATGGAGTTTAAATGCTGCTCGATGCCTTTTTCTACTAGATATTACTGAGGGGGGAATTATTTGCCACCACTAGTTGATTATTAACAAGTCGTAAAGTTTTTCACTCCAAAGGAGACAAATAAAGCCAAGAAGTAAAACAATAAAAATTTCATTTTATAGAAGAATTTTAAAATTTTTATAGTTGCAAGCAACCACATTTGGTTTTTAGTTCTGGCATAAACGTAAAATGTTTCAGAGACGAAAGTGTCGTTGAAAATATTTTATTTCCGGCTACACAAAAAAAAAAAACGAACATTTTAAAATAGTTTTAAAATTGAGTTTTTATGTTTTTCATACACATAAAATATTGTCATTATACGACTATGTGCGAGGAGTTGCATGCTTTCTTTTTTTCTTGCTGGAGTTGAGTTCATAAAAATATTTGATAATGCCAGTGTCACAGTATTTCGCAAGAATATTGAAAAAGAGGCAATAAAATTAAACTTACAGATTTTGTTAGTGTTTTTTTTTATTTTGTGGGCTGAAAGAAATGTCTTATTAAAGCTATATAAAGGACCAGCTACTGAGCTACACGTATCTTGTCAGATGTGCAGAAACACTTTGCTGTCGCGATAATGTTAAGATTTTCAATTAATTTTTTTTTTTGGTGTAACATTCCAGTCCATGGACAAGAAATCACATTTCCCATACTTTGACAGGAGTGCAATAGAATTTTTATTATTTGTAACCACTCTAGTGAAAGTTTCATATCAGGAGCAAGCTGATGGAAATTACATCTGAATATTACATTTTATTCCAGGACATTTAATTTAAATTCCTATAGTTTTGCTCAAGTTATGAACTAGTGACTAGTAGTTAGAATTAGAGTCGGCAGTGTTTTAAGCTGAAGTTAGATAATTGAACTAGATTACTTTACAATTCATTATCTCAGTTGCTCAGTTGAAGCAAAATATTATAGCTCTATAACAGCGATACTAAAAGCAACAAGTTTGGACAAAAGTTCTCCGTGCCCTACTCCATGAAATATTTAGAGCCATCACCTTACTTTCGCTGAAATGGTGAATTGGTGATTGGAACCAGTTTTCCGAGAGAGCTCCCTCCCCGGAAGGCATATTGCTGGTTATTATGTAAGCTGTTGGACTCTAAATACTTCACGAGATGGAAGTTTTGTGCTTCGTAGACAATTGCTAGAGTCTACAGACTGTGGAATCCTTTGACACCTTGTAATCGAGTGAGTTGTATTTCTCAACTGCCAACCTCATTACTGAATCTCTAGTTAACGCTAATATTTGCCCCATTTGCAGTTCTATAGCCCCAAGTCTGACATTGGCCAAAGATGCACATTCATAAACACTGTTCAGGCTTAGTCATCCACGAGCGCCTCTACCATTTTTTTTTATTTTTAAAGAGAACAGACAATCAGGCAATGATTGCCCACCAATAGCTGACAGCTTTTATTGGAAAGGACTAGTGATAGAGATGACAGGTGGTGTAGTAGCTACAAAATACCGCCGAAGAAAGGCGCTCTCATGTTGCTTGTGGATTAATTTCATCTAAAGCCGGGTACTATTTAGTGATCAATAACTATGACTCCGACAACAACTGTTACAAAGACACAGATCAGAAATATGCAAAAAATTTGTATGCCTCATTCGGATACAGGACTCCAACCCAAGACCTTTTGTTGTGCAGTCAACGTACTTTATTCACTGCTAAATGATCACAATTTTATTTAATTTATTTTTTATTTATTAAATAAAAAAAAAGAAAAATTAAATTGCATTTTCAAATGGAATATAAATCAAGTGCTCTCCGTAACTTTGATTAAAAATTCTTTGTTATGGCCCAACTGAAAACACTTAAAAATTTCCTTTGTTATGTCCTTCATTGCTTTCCTTTCATTCATCAACAATGTCCCATTAAAGTCCCCAAACAATTAATATGTTGTATATGTTTTGGACATGTTTCAAAGACATTTTCTCATTTCGCCATTTAATAAACTCATTTAACACTCTGTTTTCTTTTTCTCCATTTTGAAGGAGGATAGAACATCAGCAGCAACAAAACGTCGTCATGTTTATTAAACGAAAACTAAACAACAACAACAACAACAACAACAAAAACAACAGCCAACTAAACATCATGGTCAGCCAGCATCTTCATAATTTAGACAGACTTGTTGTGAAAGCCAGTCAACAAACTGCGATGACAGGATGCTAAAAACGAACTTAGACCTATTGGCGGGGGAAAGAGGAAAAAGAAGATGGAGTTTATTTTTATTTTTTTGTTTTTGAGTTTGTGGAGTATTGTCATTCACAAAGTCGTGTGGCTTTTTGTTTAGTGTGTGAAATGCTAAACCGAGCAATAAGATAAATATCGGAAAATCCGTTGATGGTTATAATTCCTGGTTTATTTTTTTTTGCCACAAAAACAAATGGACAGAAAAATACAAACGAAACTAAGAATTGTTTAATTTGTTGTTACATTTCGTTGGTAATTTTTTGTCTTTATATTAACATTGCGGTTATCTGCACCCTCTGAATAAATAAAAATAAAAATCCAGCAGAGGAAATTACAAGATAACCAAATCACTCACGATTCTTGTGTTGGCCTTTGCTTGTTTCGGCCAGGCCAGCTTGCAAATGTAGTTTTTCGTCTTTTAAACTCTTTTTTTTTTCTTTCTGTATTTCTGTATTTGTGCATGTGTACGTGTTGGCTTGGTAATATAAATTGTTGGTTTTCTCTTTTATTTGGCGTTTTATATTTAGCGTGAGGCTTAGCCTCATTCTTTTTTATGTCGGCCATTTAAATCCAATATGTGTATGTGTGTGAGTTTGTTTGTCTGTTCTTGTTTGGTATGTTGCCGATTTATTCTATTCTTTATATAATTTTTTTTTTTATTTGCTTGGCTTGAGGTTTGGGCTTGATTAATTGCATGCTGCGGTTAAATTTTGCTGATTTAAAAACATTCAACAACAAAAAAAAAAAAAAAAGAAGAGAAATAGCTGAAGAATTTTTCTTTTAACATTTTTATTCGGTTTCATTTATATTTTTATTTTAGTTTTTCTTTTCTTTCTTGCTTTTTGTTTTCGTATGCATTTGATTTCTTGGCTAGTGAGTGAATGAGTGAGCAAACATGAGTGTATTTGTATGTGTGTGTATGTGTATACATGTGCTTTGTGGCACAAGTTTTGGTGTGTTTTGTTTCGTTTCGTTTTTTTTTTGTAGTTGGGTTGGCCAGCAAAAATACTTTTTTGTTTTAAGAAATTGAATGCTTACACAGCTCAGTTAAGCGTCCAGACTTTCTATTTTGTTTAAGTTTTTTCTCCTCGCCAACACTAAAAATATAGTCTCAGCTTCGTTATAGGAAAAGGTAATAAATTTATGTGCTTTAAAATATTAAGAAGGGGAAAAATGGAAAAAATTCCCTAAATAAAGTAGTTAAAAATTTCTTAAAATAAAACTTGAAAAAAAATAAAATATTTCCAATTCCAATAGTTTGCCCAAAAAATAAATAAAAAATCTGTACACATCAGGAATTGCCTGCTAAAAGAAACAAAGGCTACGGCAGAGATCATAAGACAGACTTGGGACGACACTACTGCCGTTGTCCAATTGTTGTGCACAAAAGGTTTCTGAGTAAATCGGGCCGTGCTGTTTTTTTCATCTTGTAGCAGCACTTAAGAGATGACCCCTACATATTTATTTAGTGCTGGAACTAAAGGAAAGGTATAGTAAGAGAAATGATAGGAGTTGAAGCTTCACCATCATGTTACAACTCTGCTTTTGTGCGTTCTTTGTTTTATGGCAGTGTTGTAGAGCCTCTGATGTCAAGAAGACATATTTTAATTTTTTTTTTAATATTCGTTTTTAGTAGCCTTTGTTTAGTAATTATTTTACTTCGCCGATGCTACACAATACCGACAAAGGAGGGCGCTATGATGTGGCTGTGGACTGCTATCAGGTGAAGCCGTTACTGTTCAGTGACCAGTGACTATGCCTTCGCCACTGAAGCCTTCCGACAACAACTGACACAAAGACACACGAATGCACATCAAGCAAAAAGTGCGACATGTTTCTATGATTTAGTCTGAAATTGGAGTCGACTCCAGGACTTTTCTGTTTTTGTAGTCAACGTTCAGACTACTTCAGTCATCGCCATCCTCATCATTACGACTTCCGATTCCTTAGCATTGCGTATTATAACCTTCTTGATATCACCTGGTAGCACATGATAAGTACACTCAAAATATTCTCTACTATATAAAATTAACTGAAATTACAATTTAAAATAAATGAAACTTCACTTAAAAACCGGTCTACTTATTTTTCATTTAAATTTAACGAAAATTCTATTAATTTTTAATGGTCATGACCCCTACACATGCGATGCATTGGGCTGGAACTAGGAAATGGGGGAATGGAAAGCAGGATTGAAGCAGTAGTGTTTTTGGACATTTGATTTTTCTCACGTCAAACGTGACAGGAAAGACTTCTACGAGGCGTTCCTTCCACATACGCGCTGTTCGGCCGAAAAATGAGATCTCTTTATTTTCTATAGTTCAACCGTGGAATAAATAAATAAATCAAATAGACGTGTAAGAATATAATTATTTTTTTGTACTATTAATATCTGTTTGTTTTTTCAACCATACGAGGCTTAATTTCGTCCCTAGACATTCAACAATATTTTTTCAAAAAGCTGAAAAATCTCACATATTTCTATAAAAATTCCACTAAACTATTCGAGTATTATTAAATATTTGACAATAGCAACAACAAACCACAAGTTCCGTAAAAACATTTATTTAACTGATTTAAACATTTAAATTCTTTTTTATTTATTTAACTGTATGAAAAACTTATGACATAAAAGAAGGACAATTTTGAAAGCAACTGAAAATCTGTATTTGTCTGTACTTAGTTTTTTAAATAAATGTCATAATCAGTTAAAAATAAAATTACGTACAATTTTAAATATTTCGCAATATTTCTGGAATAATCTACAGTTCTTTATTGTAATAATTTTGTGAGTGTATCTCCTGTCCCATATTCATGTGCAACAGAATATTAGTACAGCGACAAGCAGTCTGGTTCATATGCAGCCCCAATTAGAAATGCTTAAACATACAACATGCCATTATCTGGTCGATCGTTATATATGAATCTCTTGTTTGGTGCCCTGAAGTTGGTGGAACAGGCGCTCACCAGGAGACAGCTGGGCAGTTTTCAGAGAGTGTTTTGTGTGGCTTTAGGTGGTGCCATGTGTAGCTGTCCGGCTGCAACCAGGCTATACCGCCTGCAGATCTTTGCTAAGGCATGAGGAGTTATTTGAGAATACAAATCGCACCAGGGCTGGAACTCTAAAACCCGAGATGGTACAGGTGGTCATATGGCTCATGTTTGGTGATTATTGTGGGACACAAAAGATACTGATTAGCGGCTGATAATAATGCCTGATTTTGCTTAAAAGTACTGTTTTTCTGTTTCTTCATAAAATAATTTAAATTTTAATTTCAATTTCAACTTTCACATTTCGGCATATATAAATTTTAATTTTCCAAAGAAACTTTTAAAAAGTAAATTTAAGTTTCTTAGTTCGCAGTAGCTAAAGCCGCCATCGATACAAATTGAAATATGGCTTGAAGTAATCGCAGACTGACCAAATAAATTGTCTGACAGCATTGTTAACCTCTAGTCTAGTGCAATTTCTTTTCCTGCACCAAGGGAAAAAACCCAGCAATTTTTCTTGCTAACACACACACACACACACAGAGATGATAAAGAAAAGAAGTATTAGGCTTAAAGTTTAAATATCCAGAGTAAATAAAGCTGTTTCTGGTTAGTCTGCTGCCTGCTCTGTAAGTTAAGGCAACAGAAAACTGCAACAAATAAAACCACAGAAAAAGCGGTTACTGAAAGTAACAATCATGACGAAAACAAGTGGTAGGAAAAGGTGAAAAATAAAGCAAACGATAAATGTAGCCATGAATGTAGCCATGAATGTGGAAACGTTCAAAACGAAAGATGAAAAAATGGTTCTGAAAAACCGTTTGCAAAAAACCACATTCACAGCGCAGGCAATAAAAAAGCAACACTGATTAATGTCCAGGTGTAATTTTTCTACTTTTTTAAGGATTCACTTTTATTTGGTTTTTTGGCTGGTCGTCAACGGGCCAATTCAAATATGCATATTTAAAACAGCTCACAAAATTATGCACTTAATTTTGGCCAACAAAATGTATAATTATCATCTACAAGAAAGCCACAGGAGCTACATTAGATATTTATCTAGGCTTTGTTGTTCTTTGTTTTCCATTGCAATACAATGCATGCTTAAATATATTTAAACGTATTAAAGCATTTGGCAAAACTTCCCTGACATGCAATTTTCATGTTATCATGTATTTCATTTAAGCTAAACACCTAAAATTATGCTCTTAATTTCAACACTTAAATTAGGCAAATGTTAAATAAACTCAATTGTTTTGCAACAACTATTCGAGCCAACCAATGTGAAACGTTTTCATTTACTGGCAGCTAAAAACCTAGAAATCATTTAAAGTATGCAATCATCAACAAATATTATAACTATTATTATGGTTGCATACTTAGGGGAGCTTCCTATGTGGTTAAAAGTTCTTGTGCTTACAATCTACCAACAGCCAAGTAACAGGCATACAAATTTTTGTAAGAAAAAAAAAAAAAGAAAAGACAATATGAACTGAAGTAATTTAATGAAAAATGTTATGTTTTGTCTTTTTTGCAATTATCATTGCTTAAAATACGAGTATGAATGATATGACAAGAAATATGACTGCCTATTTTTAGGCAAAATGCAGGTAGTAAATGGAAATAGTTTTGCAATTCAAAGAAAACTTTTTGGCATATAAATTTCTCATTTCCGTTATGTTTTTCTTTTTATTATTTTAACTTGAGTGCAAAAAGAATAAAAACACAAACAATCGAACGAAGTAAAAACCAAATTCTAATCTTAAATCTTGAAAAAAAAAAATGTACAAAAATTGCAAAAAAAAACAAGGAGAATGAAGAAATCCAATTTCTTTTTTTTTCTTGCTGCTAAAACATGCAAATACTAAGACTTCCGTTTTAAGGCAAACTAAGGGAGGGCATGATAAAGTTTTTATTCCTTTAAGAAGTAACAGTTTTTTTTCCTCTTCTTCTCTATATAAATTTGAAAGATTTCCGTTATGATTTTTTCGGATATTTTCCTTAACTGTCCATAAGTATTATTTTTGTTGCAGCCACATTTGAAAAGCACTTGATTTTTATCGTCTGTCAAAAAAGATAAAAAGTAAAGAAAATAAGAGCGAGTCCTACAGCCTGCAGCAACGAATTTTCCATGCATTTGTTTATTTACTAAATTATAGAATAAGAGTTGAAATTATATTTTAGCTTGAGGTGATACGGTTAGTAGCAGTATCAGTATTGATGTTTGTCTGTATCAAATCATATAATTTATTTCTAGTTTATTATTTTAACTTGACTCATTTAGTCTACTCCCCACTCCTTGCCGTACTACTAGTATGGGTATAACCGCGGTATAACATCCTTAATCAATTTCCTTAAAGGCCTACTCTTCCAACTCCATGATAAATGTCTTAAAATTCAAACTGTTTCAGCTTACTCCGTCTTATAATTCTCAAATACTATTCAGTTGCATCAACCTCAACCCTTGCCAACCGCAGACTGATTAAAATCTTGTTTCTATTGTAATATAATGGTATAGAGAGTTAAGACAGAGGCCTCAACCACCGCGACCTGTACTCCCCTTAATGTCTATCAAAGAATAAGCATTATTGCGAATTATAGCAGCTCTCTTTGGTTTCTTGTCAAAGAAAATTTCCTCATTCTATTCCTCATTCGCAGACAGTTGCTGATAAGAGTTGGTGTAACAATCACCCTTATTCTGTGTTTCAATTCGAATCGAAATCTTCTCCGTTTGCCAACTTTGGTATTCTGCGTTCCGTTTCTTTTCGATGGTATGTATTCTGCATTACGATCGTAACTAGTAATTTTGTAATTTGTAACTTTACCAAAGGAGAGTTTTTAAATTTTTTGTTTGTGTTACAAAATGTAATAAATTTATTTTTTAATTTTTTTTTCTTTGTTGTGCTGAAATGTTAAAAATTTATTTAACACTTAAGCAGTACGAAAACAGGCGGGTTTCTCTAACTCTGCGTTTCAATTCTTGACTCTATTTATTCTAGAGCGCGTTATTTTCCTCTTCTAAAAACAATGCCGCTGCTATCGATTCCAATTTTTCTGGAAATTAAAATAAATAAACTATATTTTTGTTCTACAATGATCGCAATATCACCTCCGCCACTACTGGAATAGTTTGGCCACAATTAGTGTTCACTTATATTCTGCCTTCTTTATTTCTTTCCGTACTTAACTTATATATAAATATATGATCTTTATAGTTCCCACAATATTTAATTTTTTATTATTTATTTCATTTACCACTGTTTGTTGCACTAAATTTAAGTTCTTACTAAAATTGCTTGTTTTTCCAGTTCGTATTTCACGTGTTTCTTAGCAAAGTTGCTACTTTAAACATACCCTTCTTCTCTTCTTCTTTTTCTTTCGATTAAGTTTTTTTGCAGAATATCATTCTTCGATCTGCCTGCACAACTGAACGAGGGAACGTAATCGAAACACCGAATAAGTGTGAATATAGGCTCCTCACTCTCACCGCAGAACCTGTAGATAGTCGTGCCCAAGTTCTTCGGTTGAAAAGTTACCCACATATAGACTATAATGACTCCTATCTTCTACAAATGTCCGTTGCAAGTGTAACGGCCCGTAAGAGCTCCCGTCGTATTTCGACGCTCTTGCTGTCCAGTCTAAGAGCCATTTTGGCTCTTACTGTATCAAAATCGAGAAATTTCCTGCACTAACCGCCCACGTTGGTCCAATATTGGTTCACATAAGCCTTCATATACGTAATACAATGTCATTTCAATGACCGCGTCTAGATTGTTTGCAGCAGTCGTTACTTTTTTTTAGTGCAGTCTTCGACTACTTTTTCGCAGATTTCGGATGGTATCTCGATGATAACTTGACGAATGTTGATTAATGCTACGTTCTAACGTTGCCCTATCGAGCGTTCAAAAGCTCAGAAAGTGAAGAAAAATGTGTATATAGTGGACTTTGGTTATAACGAGATTTCCCTTACAACGAACAAATTCTCAGGTCCCAACAGTTTGGCATTAATATTTCATACAAATTAGTACGGTTATAGTGGTTATAACGTTTATAACTGTTTCTTAAGTCCCATGACCAAAAATTTATTGGTAATTTAGATGGTTATAACAGTTATAAAAAAAATGCAATTATTTGTCGGGCGTATTTTGAAACTTTAAACTATTTATCACAATTGGTTTACACTATCAGTTGTTCTGTGAGTCAAAAAAAAAAATTAATTTAAACTCACAGCAACTAATAATATGAAGGACATAAAAATATAAAAAATATAAATAATAAAAGAAAATAAAAAAAAAAAAACAAAATAAAAGAAAAAATTTAAAAAAAAAAAAAAACCAAAATATTGTGAAGATTAAGAATAAAAAATTATTTACCCTGGTTATAACAATCTTCGAACAAAAATTCCCGGTCCCGAGGATATCTTTATAACCAAACTCCACTGTATATAACCAACTATGTACCTTTTGGTAGTGGCCGTTTTACTAAATTGCACAGTTTATTTTACTACTCCTACGCTTCCATTTTCTTTTCTCCCCTATTTCTATAATTCGAATAAAACTATAGAAAAAATCTTTGAGAAATTCATAAGTTAAAGCATAACTAGATCAAGATAAATAGAGTTTTTCCTTTAGCCAAAATAATAGAAACTAAAGTTTGAAAGACATTTTGGTTTGTCGTTCTTTTTTTGGCCGTAAAAAAAGAGAAAAAAGTCTAGGTTTTTCAATTGTTGTAGGCAAAGTAAAAAGGAAGTTCTATGCTAATATCAATGTTGTTAAAAATGCCGGTCGGCTTTTGTATAAAATTAAAGTTGACTTTTTGGTTTTTTTTTTTATTTTTAAAATTTTTTTTTTTCGTGTAAAAAGTTTTGACAAGAAATTATGGTGGTCAATTGAATAAAAAAGCAAAGAAATAAAAATAAGCCCAGTAACGAGAAGTATGTTTAAAATAAAAGCAAGTAAGTCATGTGAAACGTACGAGTATTATATAAATCATATAAATACAAATCATACGTCCAAGTTTCTTTAGATTTGTGTTAGAGAGCTGCACGAATGGTAAAAAACCATAAAATTATGAATTCATACTACTCATACTGGTCACTAGCTTTAAAATAGTGGCCAGTGTTACCTTTTCGCTAACACTTTGATAATAAAACACCTCAGCGCTGTTTTCCGATTTTTTAAATTAATTTAATTTTCACAAAAAAAAGAATAAATTTAAAATTTTGAGATTTCATTGTGTTTGTGGATTTTTGAGAATTTTTTTTTAAGTTCCACAAAATTAAATATTATGATTTATTTCGGTTTTACTAATATTACAATAATTTAGAATTAAAATTTCTAATAAATTGCATTATCCACAAATATTTATTTAGTATTTTTGTTGTATGGTTTAGGTAGTCTATATCAGCAATTCATTGGTGCTAGTACCAAATTACCGGTAGACCATCAATCAATTTTTTGAAAAATTCCAATAAGCATAAATAAATATAACCGTAATTAATTCTTTAGATTTTATTTTTATATTTTACTAAAATATAATAATTTTAGGCACTATTATACCCAAAATATTTATTAAAAAAAATTCCATTGAAATTGATTTCGGAAGGTTTATCTAGTCGCTATGCGGATTTCACTGTTGCCAATGCAGATTTTCAGGGAACCTTTAACGAAATTTTTCTTAGAACGACTACAGATATTATATTAAACCTTCATTGAAATAAATGAGAAGTTTTAGCAATATCACACTTTCACAATATCTTACTTTGATATTTCTACATAGGCTGACTTTTTTCAACTCTGTAAGAAGCTATTAATAAATGCAATACAACAACCGGTATACTCTTTATAGAGTGTTGCCATGCAATTATTTTCTTGTTTTTTGACCAAGTGCTATCTTTTTAATAATTCTATAGAATTTTTGGGGAATTTTACTAAAATATAATAATTTTAATTTAAGTTTGACTTCAAATTATTCAAAATTGTTTTTAACATCTCTGGCATCATTGCTATTGCTCTTAACAAAATTGTGTTTGCTTTGCTGCAAACGCAAAATAAAAACATTAACTCAGTTGATTTCAATAACTCCGTGTTTTTATTTTGTTGTGCTACTGTTTATTATTGCTGCAGTGCTGCTTATTGCGCAGCGATTACTGAATGCATGTTTAAGTGAATGACGCATTTTTTATGTACATGATTCAGTTGTGTTATTACATTTTTTGATATTGTGTGTGTTGTATAGGAAATACAATCACAGTATTAAGCTGAATTCATTGTTGTTAATAGTAGTGAATGGTCTCTTGCAGGTGTCTAGTTTGTGTGCATGTATTGAAAATTTTCAAAACAATTAAGATATTTTATTTAAAACTGCTTTTTTCTAAAAAAAAATAAAATAACATTAACAATAAATCTAACATTCATAGATTTTCGTTTAAAATCCTGTTCCATATTCAAATGCACAATTGTGTGGAGTGTCGTTGTATGAGGGGTAGAGGGAGAATAAAAGTCATACAATAGATTTTCAATATCATTACAATGTTGCATGTGCTTAAATTGCATACAAACAAAATTTTTTTAAATTTTTCCAACATATCTTTTAGTTGTCTACCAGGGCCGGAAGCTGGAGTAATCTTATGAATTTTATTTGCATTGCTTTAAATAATATGGAAAATGTTTTCAAGAATATCTATTAGACGTGCACGTAATAATGCAATTTTGTTCTGAATAAAAGAAACTTAAAATCGAGGAGGTCCCACAAAAAATTATAAAGTTATCCGCCATTAAGTGAAAAAACTCGTGGAAATTTGTTTTTAATCAAAGTTATTAATTAATTCATTTTGAGAAAATATATTTTTTTTTGTATATTGAAAATTATTGAAATTTTATATCATTTATTTCCTGTTAACGAAATATCGAAAATAAATACAAAAAATACAATTATAAAAGAATAACGACCTCGAGGTTAATAATTAAATATTAAATTTAAAAAAAAAAAAATGTATATATAATTATTTATTTATATTTAAACTGAATTAAAGTAATTTGTTGTGAAAATAAATTTCGGCTTTTTCCACTTAATGGCTTATAACTTTCCCAATTTTTTTCTAAGTTTACAAATTTTATACAACTCGAAGAAAATATACATTTTAAAGGAAGCATTTCTGCAGGTAATAATTTTAACATGAACAGTTAGGTGGGCCAAAAGGTCTTTAACTTTTGTACCATTATTATAAAATAAGAATTTTTAAAGTGATAGGAAATACACCAGTATTCCTGTCAGTAGCGGGCCGACGGCCAGGTTGGATCATATTAATCGTTTTTTAGACGGTCAACTATCTGGCGGTATTTCCAATCAGCAACATAAACGAAATAATAAACAACAAGACAATACTAAATATATACTCTAGCTACTAAGAAATTTGGCAACGTTGCAAAACGTTGAAAATATTAATACGACAATAAAAAGTTTATGGATAAAGATACCGGGTTATAATTATACTGCCGTATTCATAAAAAAAAATTTAAATTATATTTCTTTTTTGAGCGATGGTCTTTTTTATGAAAAGAGTGAGACTAATAAAAATATTTTTAATTATTAAAGTTTTATTAGACAAATTTCCATAGAAAATGCAATCAATACACCTCCTACAAATCAAAGAAATTTTTTATGAATACGGCAGATAGTTTTTAAAAAATACCAAAAAATATATTTTTAATTAATAACACTTATTATTTAAGCTGTAGGTCTTTTTAATATATGTAATATTTATTTTTCTTCGATATTTTGCTACTCCTTTGTGTAGCTTCTTCAAGAAAATTGGTTTTTGTTTATAATGAAAAAAATATTTTTTTTTTTTTAAATTCACAATACATATATTTTTAAGACTGTCAACATTTTTATATGATCAATACAATATAATAGAGCAGGGGAACCATTGTCGTCAAATAGTCAAGAAAAAAATATTTTTCACGAATATCGCCTTTTAACTTCATCTGAAGTTTGGGTGAAATCTGATTTTATGTATAAAAATAGTGGATATTTAGAGTGTAAAAAGTTACAACAACTATAACAAATGTTTAATGTTGAATCATATAATGTTTCACAAATTGATCGATTTGATTTCATATACAAAATCTTGATACCGTGGTAGAGGGCGAAAAGTATGTCCGAAAAATGTTCCCATATATCTAAGAATAAACTGCAACGTTTTAGTGCTGTGCGAAATTGATATTCCCAAAAAAAAAAAAAAAAAATTCTGACGCTCCATTCTAACTAACCAAGACTGCCTTTTCCAATAGACAAAAATAACTGTTTCACATTTTTCTCTGCAACTGCATTCAATTGTCTCACTCACTAATGTCTTCCATCGAATTCTGTTCTAATCTGAGAAATGTTCATCTTCAAAATTTATGCAATGTCTAAATGTATTTTGCTTGTCCCAGACATTCATTTGAGTTCTTCTTTCCATGCACTGCAACATGTGTAAAATGCATCCTCAGACCATGAATGATAAAATGCGGCATGTGTAGCCTTAAAACTTGTGTTACCAATTCATTTCATTTGATTTTTGGGTTTTGATTTGACTTGCAAAAATAAATAAAAATAAATAAAGAAAAAAAAAAAGGAGAACAAAGCACGAGTACAAGATGTATATAGTTTTCAATATAAAATTTATTGATAAAATGCAATAACAAAATAAATACGATTGCTGCACAAGGAGTACAGGATTCATGTACAATATGAATAAAATTAAAGAGCAGAATCAACAATGCTGGTTTTCTTTTTTTTTTTTTTTGTATAAACAATACGAAAATAAAATTATTTGAAAGGCAAGTTGTGGGTAGAAGTCAGTGTTGGTAAATTTTGTTTCATAAGAACTCGTCAAATGTGACTTAAAAATGGGTAAAAAGAAATATATCTGAATTTGTTACGAAGGAGAAATTTTAAATTTTTATTTGCTGCAAGAAAGAGAGGGTGCAGAAACTCTTTGGGGACGGTGGGGTAGCCAACTCTATTGACTCTCTTGAACCTCGCCGCAACGTGGGGTGCGTTAACACCATTACAAAAAAAAAAATATATATTTTTCACCAAAAGGTCCTTTCATGTCCTTTCTAAAAACTTTTTTATATATATTTTTTATTTTTTTTTAATTTCACACAACACTGTTGCAAAAAACACATGCATCTCTTTTAAATGAATTTCTCTACAAAAACCAACACAGTTCCTTAAAATAAATAAGATATTTCTGTTCAGCATAAAACACCAAAAAATGAAGCAACGATATTTGTTTTGTTTTCTTTATAGTCTTTTGAATATTTTAATAACAGTTTTTTGGGTCACTTGTTTCTTATTTGTAACTTATAAATATGCAAAAGCTTGAAGAGCTTGCTCACTTTAACCACAAAGAAAGAAATAAAAGAATTGATTACGAGTAAAATTTTCGCTCTATTTGTTCTGAATTTGCAAATATTTTTCATGTTTTCTTGAACTTTTATTAATAAAAGATCTAATAAATGTGCCATTCCATTAATAATAGACAGGCAGTAAGTCTTATAAATTTTGTGGCATACTTTTAGGAGTAGGGAAGGGGAATTTGTTTGCTGATAATTTATACAATACAGAGACTAAAGTTTAAATGTTTTAAATAAAACATCTGCTAAAAATTGTTTCCAGATAAATTGATTAAAATATCACACAACATGGAAGACATTATATGCTGTGCAGAGTGCAAATTTTTAAGTCGTATTTAGTCATTAGTTTTCCTCCCTCTTTACGTAACACGCGGTAGGAATAAATTTCATTAGAGATTTTATATTGAAAACAAATTTTTGCATTTCACAGTGCATTGTTTTTAATGTAAAATAGCGAGTGAATTTTATACATTCATCGTGTTCTAGAAACTGTTACTTTGACTTTTTGTGTCATATAATCAGGGTTGGGCACAATACATATTTTTTTTTTTTTTATCCAAATTTTCCTTTTATTATTATTACTTATTACAATAGGTTTGTGCCTCAGCGTCCATGGGACATTATTGAGACGAGTTGCTCTGGTGTATTTAAAATATAAAATAAAAAAATACCCGAAATGGGTGTATTTGATATACAAAATACAAATTGTCACCTAAAATGCAAAAGGGCCCATCATCACTTTTAAGAATTTTACAGGAGAGACAAAAAACTTAATAAAATAAAAAGTGTTGTGGTTACAAATATGATTTTTTCGCAATACCACCCAAATAAAATGATGAGTTTATTTACAACGTTAAGAATTATGTCTCGAAAAGATTAAGTTGATAACATTTTTCCATTGTTTCATTACTTCTCAAGAGCAAGAAATACATTGATTTTGTAGGCTTAGTAAAAAGTGCTTTTGGAATTTCTTTAATAAAGTCGTTGTTTTTAATAAAAAAAAAAGCTAACAATGGGTAAAGTCGTGTGCCTTGATGCGCTATACCAATATCCACCAAAAACTCAATTTTGAGCTTTTTGGTTGTTACGCCATTTGTATTTCAGCGGACGCAATACTTTTTATTCAATTATTTAAAATATAAAAATACCGTATTCTGTAATAAATTGAAATGCAAAATATATACTTTCAGTCTATAAAGTATTTATTTCCTTTCATAAATACCAGATTTTTAATTGCGGTATCGGAGATGGAAACTCTTGATGAGAATTAAATAAAACACGGTAATGAAAATAATCGCTTTACAGCTTGGAAGAACACAAACAGGTATTCTATGGGTGAATGTCTTTTTTTATATATGGATAACTGTCTGGAATCGTAAGATACCACCAAATGCACAAGATGCCTCAATGTGGTCTGGGACGCTTTTGCCATTTTGCCGAACATCGTTGTATTCGAAGATAATGGCTTAATACCAGCCATTGTAATGAAAACTTTTATTATAAAAAACTGAATTTACATTCTTTGCAGCTGCAGTTTCATTGTAACAGAAATAACTGAATTATAATGATGTCGAAATGAAAATTAAAAAATAAAATTAAAAAATAAAATAAAAAAAAAAATAAAAATTTAATTAAATCAAAATTAAAAAATCTAATAACAATTTTTAGAAATAAAACGACAGTTAAACTTAAAAATATTAATTTTTAACTTAATTGAACTAATTTTTACCACACATATTCATGTAAATGAAAAATTTACTTTGAGTGCACAAGTATTTGAAAAACAAAATAAAAATGTACGTATTTGTATTTTAATTACTGCCCAGCCCTGATTATAATACATCACTAAATAACATCTAAAAGTATGCCACAGTTTTCAATAAATTGAAAAAGAAATTCTTAATATCTATCTATTTTTTTGTTTAAGAAAAATCAAATGAATGATATATGTTCTTCACTTTTAGGAATATTTCGTTTTATTATTCGATTTTTTCTTTATATTTATTTTTTCTAAATGTGTTTGTCATGTTTAAATCGATTGTTTTTTTTTAAATGATTTCCCAATTAGTTGCATAATCCTTTCAAATGCTATTAGTAGTTTTATCCTCTTAATAATTACAATTCTAAATTGTTATTTATGTTTTCATTGAGTTTTTGCCGCGCAACTATGTCTGCTGTGTAAAATATGAGTATTATTTGCTGCATTAATAAATTTTATATTATTTTGTTTAAGCGCAAAAAATAATAAATTCAACATTGAGTAAAGCATAAAAAGTTATAATAATTGGAATTAAGCAGCAGCTAGCTAAGCGGACAACGTATAGGAAAGTCCTACAAAAATAAAATTGTAGTTTTTTTATTTGGCGAAGAATACGTGAAGCAAAAGAAAAGACTAAAAAAAACGATTGAAACCAGATGTATTTCTTGAACAAATTTCACTAACTGAGTATCATTTAACAATCATGGAAATCTTAGGGCTTTATTCAGAAATTGTCATAAGCAAGAATTACATTGGGCACGTGAATAACTTTTCTTGAAATTGAACAAAAAAAAAACTGTTTCTATTTAAAATATTCTACAAGCATGTTTCCTTAATCGCTAAAGAATATAATATAGTTTGGTCGTTTTTTTATGTAGATATGCAATGGAAACCCTGGTTTAGCATGAATTATTAAAAATTGATCCCTTACTGCGAACTTTCACTGTATTTGGAAAGTTATAACTCTCTCACACTAAAGTCTGTATGGATTGTAATCATTTAAAAATGCCTGCAAAGTGTTAAAATATTTAAAGGTTTTTAATTTATGGCTCAATAAATAAATATAATAAATTATTAACGTGATGTGCTTTTAATAAGTAAAAATATATTTTCGATGCACGTTCTTTTTTGTTTTTGTTTGTATAATTTTATGTTTGAAATGCACATAAAACGTTATCGAATAAAAATAAATTAGGCAAAACAAAAAAACAAAACACGCGCTTTAGAAATATTAGAATTTAATACATTAAAATAATTAAACCGACAGCAGTGTTATTATCCAAATAAATTCTCTGGCCGTATACTTTATGTGTGTGTGAAAGTATTCCTCATACGCCCGGTAGTACAAAAAAGTTTGATTAGTGGAAAATGATAATAAATAATTAAATTCATTCAACTCGGTGTTTTTTTTTTAATCCTAAAAATTTCTTCCACACAAAGTTACTTTGGAAATATTGAAAATTTTGTTAAGGGTAAAAACCGGTTTTGTTCAGGAGAGCCAGTTTAAAGATTTAAATACGTGTATCTTTGGTGTACCATCACTTTCATAAAACGCGCATATCTCTGGGAGGGAACACTTTTGGGGCATGGGATCGGTCTCATTCATTGCTCAGATGTTGTCCACATCAAAAAAAAACAGTGAAAATTGCTTTTTTTACCCTTAGGTCCCTGTCTCTATGCGCTGTCACATATATGTATTTTTTTTTATAAATAGTTTTGTAATAAAGTAATAAATTTTACATTTTAGTACGCACGCAGCGTTTCTTCGGTAAATAATTCTACCAAAACATCTTAAATATGAAAAAGAAATTGATTTATATTAATTGCAGCAAAAAACCAAAAAGCAAAATAATAAACTAAACAAAGGTGTATTTATATATTTTATTTATATTCTTAACATGTTATAAACATAAATTGCAATTTCTTAAAAGCCATAAGTAACTATTTCACACAAAAAATTGCAAAACATAAAAGTCAGGCTAAAAACAAAAAACATAAGACAACATTTATAATTGTAATAATAATAATGCTACCACTACAAGGACAGACTTTCTTTTTTTTTTTGTTAAGTACGGAATAAAAATAAACATTGAAGGAGTAAAATGTGATTTAACTCACCCCTGTTAAAGCTTGTTTATCATTTAAAATGGATGCAGCTGCTGCTGTTGTTGTTGTTAAGGCAGTTGGTGAGGTAGAAGCCGTAGTGCTATCTGGTGTAAAATATGTTAAGAAAGCACAACCTGCAAACATAGAAAGAACATTGTATTTAGAAATAGTTGGCAAACTAAAATTTTCACAAAAATGCAATGAATAGTCGTATGTGAAATGTTGCGTATGAGCAATAAAAAATTACTGTACTCTACAAATAACAAGTACACGCCATGCATTTCAAAGCATGACAAAGTAATAAAAAAAATTAAAATTTATCATCAGTTTTACTTTTACGAATACAGTGAACTCGCGATAATGTGCCGATGGCTAAAGTAGTCTGTACGTTGACCACAAAACCAAAATTTCCTGTGTTCAACCTCAGTTTCAGAATTATAAAAACATCTAAAATTTTTTTTTGATGTGCATTTGTGTGGCTTTTGTGGGAGTTGTTGTCGAAAAGTTTCAGTAGCGAAGGCATAGCCACTGGTCACTGAACAGTAACGACTTCAGCTATAACCAATCCATATACACATCAGAACGCCCTCCTTCGTCGAGGCTTCAAAATTTTATACGTATTCTTGACATCAGATGCGCTACAACACTGCTAGAAAAAAAAGGAACGTGCAAACACAGTGTAAGATACTAAAGCTTCATCTCTTTTCATTTCTCTGACTATCCGTTTCCTCTAGTTCCAGCAAAATACATCGCATGTGTGGGGGTTATCTCCTGAGTGCTGCTCCAAGACAAAAAAAAATTAAGAACCAAGCCTGTTCACTGTTGCAAGATTCTTCACATTTGCTTTGGCATCTAGTTTCTTTGGAAAAACGCTTCTCCTTACAAGTTTCTTATGTTAAATTTTTAATTTATTCGTTGTTGCTTTTTTTTGCTCATACATTTATGTACAACCCCCAAATTATTATGCTGATGAATCGCAATTTAATCACGACCCTATTGATTTAGATTTCAACACTGCGTATATAAAATCCGTTAAATAAATTATCTGTTCATATTTTAAAACTTTTGCATTAAGTTCATTTTTCACTGTAGTCAGTGAATGAAAAAAGGTGTTATTATTTTGGGACGTTCATATTATCGCTACTGCCCTGTATTTAGCATTTTATGTTCTGGAAATTGGAAATTTATAAAATCTAAAATTTTCCATGAGTAATTTTTCTCCACTTCACAAAGATTTTTTTTTATTCAGAATAGAATTTTTTTTCCCCTTATTCGATTAGGAAATGTAATTTCTTCACAATATTGTGATAAATTATCTGTGAACTAGAACACGACAGGAAATTTTCATTAATATGTTTTTTTTTTTATTTAAGGAAAATGCGAGAAAATTTAAAAAAAAATTTCAAACCGCGTATTCGGGAAACCTGCTCTCTTTAGTAGAGCAGAGAATGTTTCTTATGGACCTGCTAAATTAATTTACATTAAAATTTTGGCAAGCATACGGCTTCCACAAAGCATTTTTTTTTGCCTCATTTCAGTCGGGTTATTCTATCTGTTTTTTATAACTAAAGCTATGGACACACGATTGTCATATAAAATAAAATATAATAATAAATATGTTTAACAATCGTGTGAAAAACATTGTCACAAAAAGCACTGCCATTACATTGTACCACAATAATATTGTCAGATAGTTGAGAATTGTGAGAACACCCAGCATTGCCATTGACAAGAATTGCCAGATATTGTACGGTTATTTGTTCTTGTCAGATGTGCTTAAGATGTGCGCTGAAGTACAATAACACCATTATCAGACAAATATTTTAATTGGCAACGCTGCTTATAAATATTAAGACACAAAGACATTGCATCTGTCAACTTTTGCCATACAATAATGTGACAACCGTGTGATCTCACAATTTTACTTGGCAGATAAATTTATTGCCGGAAAACTGTGTGACAATGAATTGCAAGGTTTTCTTACAATAGTCTGAACTGACAAATTACCAGGTGGTAACAATTTTTCATTGTGAGTGTATTGCCACCATATTGCCATTGTGTACCTTATTGTAAAATCTGGCAACCGCGAATACATAGTTTGAGTAAATTGATTAGTTGATTGCAGCCAATGCAGGACGATGGGGCTGCCATCGAGTAGTCGATTGCAGCCAATGCACGACGATGGGGCTGCCATCTGCTGTAGCCTAGAAAAAAGAAACATTGTGTAGTGGTAAAGTTTAGGTTGGTGGTGCAAAGTGATGCTTATTGTTGTTTATTATCCCAATGGGTGGCTTTTTCTCATATCACTCCTGTGATACTGTCGCTTTTTGTATTGAAACTAGAGGAGAGGGTGAAGGTAGCAGGTAAAAGAGGATTCGCTTCGGATCTGCAGGGTAGAAATTCTAAAACAGACATGTTTCGCCGTGTTTTCAATTTGGAACCATTTGGTTTGTAATTTGGCGTTCTATTTAAATAAAACATAATGTTTTTTTTTGGAAAATATAATTCCTAAAAACGAACTTACCTTCAGACGGTTTGGTCTGGCTAAGTCGAGCCTGAGATTCTTTGGTGTGAGTTTCTTGCACAAATTGCGGCTGTGCTCTGATTTATTGAGGTACGTGAACGACACAGGGTGTCTGTGAGATCCTCTGGTTTTTGCGCTGGTTTTTGGTTTCTACGTGGGGCTAAACGCCATCTACTTTGGTCAATCCATTTTGGTGGACTACCTTTTAACCCAACCTAACCTAACCTAACATAACCATACCATTGCCACTACATCTTCATGACATGCTCTTTAATAATATTTTTAGTTCAAAGGATTTTTGGCAAATTTCAATGGCAAATTAACGCCTTTTGCCATAATGACTTCTCTAACTCACATCAATTTTTATCCCTGAAATTTAAGGCAAGTTTCTTTACCTCAACCGTATAAAATTCCTGATGACATTCATTAGTCAGTCAAGTCATTAGGGTTTTTAATTAAGAGCTTTTCTTTGTTGTACCACAAACAAGGCAAAAGTCTCTGTGCTTCCTAAACGTATAATAAAAACAAAAAAAAATGAGAAAACTTTAAATCATTAACATAAAATTAGTTGTCTTTGTTACACTCTGGAGAAAATAAAGTACCACAGAAAAAAAAAATGCAATAAAATTAGAAACTTCTGACTTGTTGTTGTGTTCAGCAACCATGAATGTTACAGAAACACGCATGTCAGGCGTTTAGAGAAAAAATTTAAATTAGAAAAACTACAGCAGCTTAAAGCCGAAGAGTGAAATCGTCAGATTTTTAAGGACCTTATCGAATGTATTTTTAAACAAATAAGAATCCAGCCAGAACCTGTTTTACGAATTGAACCTGCAACATTATACCAGTAGTAACATTTCCCTATGTGACATTTCCAATATGAAAACTATCTTAAGCACAAATGACTATAGAAAAATGTATCCGAACCCTTTAGAATATTTTCTGCTCCATGTTACACGAACTCATTAACATGTCGCATAATGTTTTGGGTTTAAAAAAAAAAGAATAGAAATCCTTTTGCTGCCTTCCCCTGCTCTTGCTTACCCGTGGCCAAGGCAACTTGTGTAATATTCTGGTGAATGGTTTGTGTCGTTCATTTTTGTTCGGTTTGTGATGAAAATTTTAAGCTTGACCTTTTAACTGCCAACATGTTCGCACTCCATCATCAGTTAAATGAGACTGGAAAACATTTGGTCGTATTAGAGACGACGAGAGGTCTACTTAATATGTATTTTTATATGCATTTGCGAACAAAGGACTCGTTATTTTCTAAAGAATGTCATCTAATCGTTTCTTTTTTTTTGTTTTGTTTCTTGTTGTTGAAAATTGCCACTTTTTAACAGTTAAATTGTTTTGGAGAGTGTTGAAACGAAACGTACAAACGATTTTGTTACGCTTAAGTACTGATGTATTTTTTTTTTTTTTGCTTCAGCTTTTGAGAACACGCTATTTTGATGTTGTGTAAAATGTTTATTTAAATAAGTTTTAATGAGTTTGTTAGGGGCAAAAACTATGAAATATATTGTACACAAATATTTTGTTAAGTTTAAGACTCATTTCAGTAACAAGGAAAATTCAGCAGCGCTGCAAAACTAACCAGTGTATGCAGCTAAGTATCACATATTTTCCATTAATTTATTTACAAATCCTTACTCTATTTATTATATATATCCAATCACTCATAGATTAGACCATTGATTAAAGTTTATAAAAGTAAAATAAAATTATTGTTGTTGTCGCGAACTAATCAACTAAACACGGTATCGTTATCTTGCAAAAAATTTTGAAATGTGTAACACAAAAAGTGTCCATATTTAAACAGAAATGCCTGCTTCATTTTTTAATCCATAACGATTATATTTTTTAATACTTATTTTTTAACCTTTTTTACTTTCACAACAATTTATATATTATGTTTTAAGCTTAATGGTTTGTTTTTATGTTTATTTCTTCTACTTTGATATTTTGTGAACCATCGGTTTACATCTTTGGGAAATTTTTATTATTTTTTATAAAAAAAAAAAATTTATAAAAAATAATACAAATTTCCTGAAGAATTTTTAATTATTTTTTATATAAAAAAATTAAATTTATAAAAAATATTAAAATTTTCCAGAAGATGTTAACCAAAAGTTAACGAAATAACAAAGTAAAATAAATAAACATAAAAACAAACCTTTAAGCTTAAGTATTATTTTTTTATTTTTTTTTTTAATTTATTGAAAAACAGTTACCTACTTACAAAGGTTGATCACATTACTTAAAGTTATGTAGTGTTTTTTTTTTTATTTTTTTTTTTTATTTTTTTTTTATCTTGGACCAGTGCTCAGGGATATCCCCTACATATGCAATGCATTGCACTGGAACTAGAGAGAAGGATAGGGAAGAAACAGCCAGATGGTGAAAGTGGTAGAAAGATAGGGCTTAATTCTTGCACAACTCTGCAGTTGCGTGTAAATTATAAAGCAAAGTTGCGGCGTCTCTGATGTTTTTTTTTGACGCATTATTTTTAAGCTAATTGAGCCATTTTATTTATTATTTTACTTCGCCGACGTTTTATTGCTCAAATACCGACGAAGGAGAGTGCTGTAGCACAGAAAACTCAGAAAAAACTTTTTTCTGATTTGACCCGGCTGGGATTCGAACCTGGGTCTTTCTGGTTGCAGGAGCCAACACGCTGACTACTCGCCATCAGCACCCCCATACGCCTTTGCTCAGTGAGAGTAAATCTCCTACCTGAAATTATTTTTAAAAATAAATAAAAATCAACCTAAAATTATATATAAAATAATAATAAAAAAAAACTAAATAAAAATAAAAAACAAATAATAAAAAATAATAATAATCAAATGATATAATAAAACGTATAATTAATCTAACTAACCTCTATGTATGCCTTGTATTGTTTTTGAGAAGAAAGTATGTTTCAAGGAATTGGATACATGAAACGATGGTGCAGTCTCATTCAAATAACCAATGTTAAGCTTAAAATATAATATAAAGGGTGTTCTAACAAGAACGCAATATTTAAATTTGGCACCATTCGAAGTGTCATTGTTTGACATGTGAAGAATTGTTCTTGTTTGCTAGTAGAAGGTACGAGGTCAGTCAAAATGGAGCGCTACACGAATGAACAACGCATTCTCATTGTGAAATTGTTTTACCAAAATGGTGAAAGTTTTGCGGCTACAGTTCGCAAAATGCGATCAATTTGGGGTCACAATAATGCTCCAAAAGAGTCAACTGTAAAGAGATTAATGGATAAATTTGCCGAAACTGCGTCTGTTAGTGATGTAAAGACAACAACGCGCCTTCGACCAGGTCGAATGACCGAAAATGTCGCAGCTGTACGTGATGATGTCGCTCAAACTCCATCCACCTCAATTCGACACCGAGCTCAGCAAATTGGTGTTTCCATTCCACTATGCAGCGAATTTTGACGAAAGATTTGCATCTTCATGCATACAAAGTTCAATTGACTCAAGAACTGAAGCCAGCAGACTATGGACAGCGAAATGAGTTCGTTAAAATTTACATCTTGCGTTCTTGTTGGGACACCCTTTATAAATTGTTCAATAATATTATAATCAAAGAAAACTGCTCGACAAAGTTTTTACGCGTCACAGATGTTATTTGTATTGCTGAGAAATCCATTACAGGCAGCAAAAAGAATGTATATTAATTTCACTAAAACTACCGAAAATTGTAATGTGACGTTATAATGTCTTCAAGCCTAATAGCTGCCAGTAAATACCGCATATATTCGCGTGCTGCGAATATGCACAAAACCACAAATAAAACAAAACCTAGATATAATAATACACTGTATCGGGAACATATACACAGTTGTATGTATGTGGTAAACAGAATTGTTAATGAACAATCATGTTTACAATGTCTTCGAATTCTCATTTAATTGAGGTTTTGTTTTAAATAAGAAGTCGAGATTATGCATAGAATGCAGTGGACTTACTATCTAAACCCGCTAGCTAGTCTATTGAAGCTCTAGCTCTAGCTCTGAAGAATTTAGTGTTAGGGTTGTGTTTTTGACAGGAGCTATGGCTGGGCGAACAACTGACTTAGATGGCCCTATAGACGACTGAAAGAAATGTAATTAGGCAACCAGTGCACGAAGAGTATTTTCTCAGCTTTCCTATACAGCCATATTACGAATATTAAGTGACTGGCGAAGTATTCGCTTCAGCTGTTTAAAAGCCGTAGCGCGTAGAGAGAACTGAAGCAGATCTATGACAACCCTGAACAGACTGACCTCACCTTAGCTGGAGAGGGACAGTGTATTGCAACAAGTCGCGCTAGCCGTTAATTTTTTTAAATATACGCCAAAAATTATACTTTGACTTCGTATAATTGTTGATGGTCCTTCTGATAGCCTTCTGATGCTTTAATGTTATGCTATTGGGGTCGCCTCTAAAGATATTGTGTACGATTGATTTTAGCAAGCGAAGCACTGCTGGGAATATATAAAATACAAATATATAGCTGGTCGTTGCTGGTCCTTCGAATCAGTATGAAATTTTTTACTGTCTCTTCGAGGAGCTAAACAATAATAAAAAAACAGGATTAGAATACAGTTATTCTATTTTTAATGGTCCCTCGGAGATTTTTATTGTTAAGCAAATTATTTTCCCACACATTTTTATATTTTAAAGTAACTTTTTTCGTTTTGTTTATAATATTCTGCAATTTGCCTGCAATTTCATTTAATAAATTTTTCTTCACACAAAGATTCCTACTTCTCTTTCGGTCATGTAATAATTCACTTAATATCAGCTTATTTTATCCTTTATTTACCACAGAAATTTATCAAATTGTCCCCAGAGGGTGTAAAATGAAAATTATTTATTAAGGAATATAATTTATTATCGTGTGTATTATTAATTTAATGATTGTAAAAGATATTCTTTGGCTTTAGACACACGCGTATAAACACACACACGCACACACACACACATACATACATGCACCAGTTCATAGACCGCCAAGTATATGTATAAATAATTCGCATACATTGTTCAAAAACACGGTCATCTATTATGCAGCATTTAATTGCTTAAAGTAGATTTTTAATAAATCATTTTTGAACAACAATAAGGTCGCAATTATGAACACTGACACCAATACCAACACCAAAACACAAATCCCAACCAACATCAATGCCAGGTTCTCTCATACTCATGATATATAATACACTCTCATGCCCTTAAAGTAAATACCGTTATGCAACAGTAAGGTAAAAGAGCCAGTTATTGTAAGCCCATAAGTGTGGCTCACAAGTATTTAATTGTATTGTTAATTTTCCAACAACAACAATATCTTCAGCGGCAGGACTCTTAAATCTTTTAGCATTTCTTTTTCATAAAAAAGATGTATTTTCTAGAAATTCTTTTGTTCCCTTTTCACAAAATAATGTTAGTTTTTCTCCAGAGTACTTTCTACTGTTAGCAATTGCTACAGATTTTTACCAGTAGACAGCGCCAAGGGTTTAGAGCTGAAGCTCTGCTCTCACAAGCACTCAAGGCTTTTATTGAATATTCGAACTTTGACATCTTACAGGTTGCAAAAGCAGCAGTCGACTGAGTGCACGTAGACATGCACATAATTTATTCATTAAATGCCATTAGCTGAAGAAAGTTTAACACCAGCAAATATGGGTGTTTTTTATTTTAAGAAAGTTTAACACCAGCAAACATATTTTTTATTTGAAGAAACTGTAACACCAGCAAACATGTTTCGGAATGTTTTATAATTTATTAAAAATAAATTGATTTTTTTTCTTTTTTTTTTATCTTGGATCAGTGCTCAGGGGCTATCCCCTGCATATGCATTGCACTGGAACTAGAGAGAGGGATCAAGCTTAATTCTTGCACAACTATGCAGTTGCTTGTTAAATACAAAGCAAAGTTGCGGCATCTCTGATGTTTTTTTGACGCATTATTTTTAAGATAAGGGCAGGAATTTTATTTACTATTTTACTTCGCTGACGTTTTATTGCTCAACTACCGACGAATGAGGCTGCTGTAGCACAGAAAACTCAGAAAAAACTTTTTTCTGATTTGACATGACTGGGAATCGAACCTGGGTCTTTCTGGTTGCAGAGCCAATACGCTGACTACTCGCCATCAGCACCCTCAAAAAAGAAAAAGTGAAAAATGTTGAATTTAAATTTTTTTTAACATAAAATTTGTTAAAACGATTTTTTTCTACTTATTTTTCAATAGTGAATTTTATATTCTGTATGTTTTTAGTTTGAGACCAAAAGCTGTAAAAGTAAACATTTTTCGGCTCTATATTGGCGAATTATGAATTTGTATAATGCTCGCAATTTGGTACTTTTTTCACTTTGTTATAATTAACAGAAAAGTTTTTTGTGTCGAACTACATTTTTGTATTATTTAACTTAATCAATGCTCTAGAGAACAACTTGGAGTTAACTATCTCTTTAATTATTCATGGTCCTTCGAGTCGCATATATATATATGTGCATTAGTATATCAATCTGTGGCTGGGTACGGTTGTTTCTGCAGACAGAGTTTGCTAAAAAAGAAAATGCGAAAAATTATTGCTAAAATTAAATTGTACATTAAACCCGATTTTCCCAACGCAAACTTTCTACTTTAAGCAGGCATTAACTTTAATTATCGTTTGTAAATACGGAGGTTTAGTCAAAGTCCAAACCAGAATACGCACTTAGGAATACGGGACGGGCATAAATGGCCTCGAATACTTGAGTGGGTTTCTTAAGTTTGTTAACAGGATGCAACAAATTAAAAGTAATTTTTTTTCTTTGATAACCACTATTTTTCTTAATACGCTGTGGTCACCTAAATACAAAAATCCTCATTATTTCAAATTATGTGGTAAGGTTTTTGTAAAAGGAATTTTTTTTCTGACTTCTTCATCAATAACTCCAAAACTAATCGCTAAATATAAAAATTATAGTAACAAAACTTAAAGCTGGCGTAATTTAAAATTGTTTGACATATTGTGCATAACAAGATTGAACAAGTTTTTCCAAAGTTACGACCAGGGGCCAAATCGCCGAATTCGTGATCGAATGAGCTTTTGTATCGAATAACATTTCGTGACGTATCGAATAGCCACATAGAGGCATTCGATAGCGTTCGAATAGAAATTTGTTTTTAAATGTAAAAGATTTATGTGCGTTGTCATAGAATATACCCATCATAGAATATTATTTATAATATTAATTAGTTTATGATAAACATATGGTTACAATATTTATATATAAAAACGACATATTTGTGTGTATGTATGTGTGCTTCTTTGAAATTTTCACTGGTATGTGGAATGAACTATATAAAATTAAAAAATTCCAACTGGACGTAGCTACGGCCATAAAAAGTAAATATTTATTTTTGTGTATCTTGCGAACGGTTGGAGTCTAAGTTTCTGAATATGATCCAAATGACTTTGTACTTAAAACAAATCATCAGTAAAAAACTGGGAGGGATTGGACAAGTAGGCGTGGTACCTCCTATACAAACGAAAAATTCAAAATCGACTTTTTGATTGATTATGACATATTTTGGCTAATTTGTCTTAATGAACATTTTTGATGTTAGTAAATTTTTTTTTATTTATTTATGTATGCACTTACATTTTTAATAAAAAAATATGACTGAATAATAAAATAAAATTTTTCTTTCTTAAATAGCAAACAAAAAACTAGTTTACGACAGTTTTTAGTCTATCGAATGACATTTCGAGAGAATATACTCGTTCGACTGCCTGTTATCGAATGCCACGATCTGAAATTTCGATACGTCTTATTCGATAACGAATATGACGATCTCAAAAAGTAAAATTTCCATCAAATTCATCGATCACAAATGCGACGATTTAGGCCCAGATGTAGGGAGCTTCCTCTTTAAAAAAAACCCTAATTTTAGACAAAAATTTTTTTGGAAAAAACCTTATCATAGAATTTGAAATAATGATAATTTTTGTAGTTAAGTGGCCACAGCGGATTAAAAAAAAATAGTGGTTATCAGTATAATTTTTTCGTGATGCATAGTGTATAAGAAGGACTGACCTGACATTGGTCTTCTGCGTAATAGTAGGAACATTAGAATACTTACGGCAGCACACAATTTACTTGCAAAACACAAATGCACAAAATGTAACCGTCCGCCACCACCATATACAGATTCTGTTGTGAGGAAGAGGAGTACATGGAACAGTTGATACTTGAGCAAATTAACAACATTCTTCAAGTCACATTTTGAAAAGTTCCTTCGCAAAAGAATGAAAATGCACAGTGTACTTCAGTTTTAGGGTTTAAGGGCCCGCTTATTGTTATTTCCAATATAATTCTTATGCCTTCTCAATGTTCTTCTTTTTAAACAATTTCTTCAAAAGATTTCTTGCTCTTAAAGGCACAATAAATTGAAATAAAAATATATTTTTATTGGGCAACAAACTATACAAAAAACAAAAAAAAACCCACTTGAAAATATAATTTTTTTACTGACTACCGGCTAAAAGAAAAAAAATTATTTGATTACACTTTCTTGCTTCCAATGTTTGTCAGCATGTGTAAAGCCGCTAATGACTTTCAAAGTAGATGTGCTGGTAGTTGCAAGGCAGAGAGTGCATAGATGTACCATCAAATCAACGCGGTAGTAGAAGTAAGAAAGGGATAAAATAAGTAAAATAAAGAGAAAGAAAGAGAGAGCTGCAGTTAGTGACAAACTTTAACAGTGAAAACCACATGTTTGAAAAACATAACTCATACAGTGGCTCTTAACATAAGTTTATAATTTGCATGCCCGCTAGTTCTTTTGCTGGGAATTTATTTTAACACGTAACGTGGAAAAGTGAGAAGTGGACTTAAAATTCTTGAATTTGAAATTTTTAATTTCATTTCGAATTTTCCGCATTTCAATTTAAAATTCTCAATTTCATTTGGAATTTGTTCAATTTTAATGAAAAATGGAATCGGCTTTCAGTGGTTTTTTTAGCTTGTATGTTGCCTACTTTAAGGCGTCCCTTCAAAATTCCAACGAACTACTGGGTACATGAACAGTGAAGTTAGCGGTGCAGTAATTACAATTTTAATTTTTGTTTTCTGGGACCAGTGCTCCGGAGATATCCCCTACATATACAATTCATTGCACTGCAACTAGAGAGAGAGAGAGAGAGAAAGACATAGTGTAGCGAATAGAGAGGTGCTGAAAGTGATAGGTAGGGAGAGCTTAATTCTTGCCCAACTCCTCAGTTGCGTGTTAATTAGAAAGCAAAGTTGCATCGCCTCTGATGTTAATTTGGACGCATAAGAGGAGCCATTTGGTTTATTATTTTGCTTCGGCGATATGTTGTTGCTCAAAAATCCACGAAGAAAGGTGCTGAGCACAAAAAAAATCAGTAAAATTTTTCCATTAACCGTGCCGCGAATCGAACTCAAGTACTTCTGGTTGCAGAGGCAGCACACTAACTACTCAGTTTTTGATTTTAATTTATAATTTAATAAGTGTACAAAACTAAGCAAAGATATTTTGTATAAAGGCTTCAGTCGTTTATCACAATGATAACTGCAGTGCGGTTTGAACTGAAAACTTTCGGATGAAACTCAAAGAAAAAAACCTATGAAAACAAGCCTTAAGTGTACGCATGGGGGAAATTTAGCCACATTTATGAAAAATTTGCTATAGAAAATATCTACAGATGAGCGTACATCGCCAGCATAGTTCAGGAGGTCGTTTACTCATTGTGTGTTACTCCATAAATAACAGTTTTGGATGATCACTATCTACTTAAAATTTTGATTAAATTTTGGTACATTTTTCGCATTACAGCATCAACCTTTCTCTAACTATAAGTTTACAAAGACAAACTTAACATCACTGTCCATAAATGTGTTTGTGCTTAAAACAGTAAATAAACTTATCGCACACTCTCTTCTTTTTTTTCTTGCAAAGGCTGTAATAAAACAAAAGCGACAAAAATATAACAAGTAATAACCTACAATTGCGGAAATCATTTAACGACAATTTTTTTAATATGATTTTTGTTTTTGTTTTCCTCCTACTATCGCACACTCACACATGCACAGAAACTTCTACACATGTATATACACTGTCTCCCTCTCTCACCAGCTAAAACTGCACTGACTTGCTGTTTTCCTTTAATGGCTTTTATTCTTTTGTTGAACAGGAAATAATTTAAACATAAATAAGCCTGCTGTTTCAATACTTCTTTGAAACGCGCACACACGCACACCGACTTACACACACACACATTTACGCTCAAGTAGTAAAAATTATAAAGTAACATGAACGAATATAAAAAAAAAAAACATTTATTTTTCTTTTCTACTTTATTTTGTTTTTTTTTTATTTCATTTTTGTTTGTTGTAACTTGTTTATGGTTTAATAACATTTTTATAACCCTTTTTGAAATGAAATAAAATAAAAAAAAATCATTTTTTTTTACATTAATTTTCCATTCTGCAAGACTGCCTGTGTACGTTTTTAATGTTTATAACACACATGTGTTGTTGACATTATTTTGAATTATAATTTAATTTTTTTTTTTGCTTTCAACATCTTTTTTATACATTTTTCTCTCTTCTTCATAAATTGAGAAATTCGAGACTGCATTGAAGAGGACTTAAAATATAAAATTACCGAAAGCAAAATTAACACTGCAATGGAAGAATAAATATATTGAATGCTGTTTAAAGCATTTAATACACGCACGACAGCAGGGTAACGACTAAAACCTGTGAAAAATAGAATACATGTGTGTAATCGTGCATGAACATGATTATTTTGACTAGAACGCGGCTGCATGGCTACATGACTACACAAACACCGTTGTAACTGTCGTCAAGTCATTTCTCATTTCTAGTTTTGTCAGTTATATAAACAGATTTGTTGTTGCCAGCATTATAAGAATAGAGTAATAAAAATATTTCGTTTTGTTAGAAGAAAATTAATAAATTAACATTTCAAAAGTGTGAAAAAAATTAATTAAAAATGAGAACGTTGTCCAATTGGCTGTATTTTTTTATTTCTTATATTTATTAGTGGGTGGACTCTTTTTCACTGGAAAGCTCGTGCATATAGTATGGTCGGATTTTAACGCGACGAATCGGGGTAGTACAGTTCCCCCTAAAAAGAACTTTTTACTGGATGCACCGATTTGGATGATTATTTTTTCATTGGGAAGATCATGCTTACCGTGTTCTTACGGGCTGATCGGCCGAACACAATTTCTTAGGTTAGGTTAGGCAGCTCCTGTAGCGAGGTGGCTCTCTTATGTATGTTAGTTTGCTTTCTATGTAATATTTTGAGAGCAGCAGCATACCAGACTACGTGGTATTAAAATCCATATATACTTATTCCCTTAGGAATCTAAACAGTCTGGTTTGCTTCACTCCTAAAATTTCATGCATCCAACGCCACCAAAAGTTCATTCTACGAATTTTAGATGGTAGAGGGCAATGTCAGATTGGCTGTAATGCAATCTCCTCCTCCTCATCATCTTTATCTCACTCCTCCTCTTTCTCCTCTTCTTCCTCCCCATCCTCCTCCTCCTATTCTTTCTACTCCTCCAAATCTTTACAGATCATACAGACCATGACTCGTGTCTATAGTCCAGAGCTCTTTTAAATCCGCCATCGGCTTTGAATTTAGATCTGGCGGCGTGATTTTAAACACGGTGTAAGCGTGAACATAATATTTTTCCCAATTTATATTGAAGTCTTTACTCGGACTTGTATCGAAATCAAAAGGACTATTGAAGGCAAATCCACCCCATTAAAGAGTAAATTTCTCCTGCGATAGTGCAAGATATTGGGGAAGTATGTGAAGCAACAGATCTTTGGTGCTCCTACAATAGTTGCTCCAACTGGTGTCTTGCATTTCGGAGAGTCCAATATCGCTTACCAGCCTGAGATATTTGGACTATACTTTCTCTACTGGTAGAGAATGGGCTTTTTATTGCACTTGAAATTCACCGGTGAATATGTGCTCCAAATTGGAATTCTTGTTATTCGCCTTATAAAAAAAATGCTTTGAATAGGCTGACAGTGCTGTACAACAGAAGTATTTTTTAAACAGGGATCTTCAGGACAAGAAATCGCATAGTAAAACTGAAAATTTTAAAGGATTTAGTTTCCCTGAAACTCAGGATGCCGAAGAGACAACAACGTGCAAGCAGGTTCGCAATGTGCTCAATGAGAATCTGTCCATCATAGCCAAAAGACACATGAAATCTGGCTAAGAAGAAAATCATTTTATTGCTTGATATCGCTGGCAGACTGAAAGAGGCTGGAGGTACACTTTTAGCTGATGTACGAAGGACGCGCTATTGAGAAGGAACGCCGATAATTGTTAATTTCTCTTACTAAAGTCCGGAACAAACACTGGCACATGTCCATGATTTGTTGCCAGCTCGAGCTGACGGAAGGAGTTGTTCCGTATCGTGTTTTTGCAATTTAAAAAGAATTTTTCGTTGTAACTACTTTTGCAAATCGCTACAATCTCTTCCAGCACATTTATTTTATACATGCATTCTGTTACTTCTGTAGAATATTTTTCCTTTTTACTTTTTTCATCTCTATACAAAAGTAATTATGGTCTAGTTAATGCCAACGTCTAATTACTTGTTAAAAGCTGCTGCATTGTTTAGCCGTGTATGAGCTTCATGTCTGAGTGTGTACGAGTATTTCATTTATTTATTTTTGTTTTTCAGAAATTAAATTAAATTAAATTATATTTTCCTATGTGTACACAAGATGTCCATTAAACATTCTGTTAAGGCTGGCTTAAGCCAGTACAGAGACATGTTAATGTAATTGTGACTTTTAAACAGGGTTGGAAAACAAATAAACCAAATAGTAAAAAAAGGAAAATCAAGTTTATCATCACTCTGAATTAATTTTGTGAAATCTTCTTTAAATTGCTTAAAATATTCAGCTTTAAGTAGCAACATATTTTGTGTGTCTTTAGAATTATTAAAATACTAAGTAAAAGATTAACACCCCATTTGCTGCCAAGAAACTAGAATAAGTCTTATTAAACTACAGCTAAGAAGTCTTTAAATGCTGAAACAAGTTAATAATTTATGTTGTTAAACTCTTGAAATACCCAGTGTAAGCAAAAAGACAAACAAAAGCCAAGAAAATACATAATTGACTTTAAACACATGAGTCCTTTTAAATAGAGTTTTTAGAGAAACTTGTGCCAGTGCAAATGACTGCTTCTTCTAACGGGTGTTGCTTTTTACGTAATTTTGCTTAAATTGTACATCAAATACAACAACTGGAATTGGATTGCATTTTTATTATGAGCGGCAAAAACAATGTCAGAGCTTTAACAGTTCGGTAATACAAACTGTGGATCATCTCTTTCCAGCAGTACTGCCGTTACTACGCAGTTAATGATGGCTCCCGAAGCTTAAGGGCCAGCTGACTGATTGACGAATAATAAATCCTTCCTGGAGGCGTAGGGGAGATTGTAAGGCGAGGGCCTTATGGCCTAGGCTGACGGGTGCATAGACCACACGGCTACTAGGAATGGGTAGGAGGGATTTGATTTGATTCTGATGAGAGCTTTAAGTGGTCAGTGCTCGATTAGAACTATGATCATCAGAACAGAGGAATCTCTGATCTTTGCAGGTTGTGCGAGGATCACGAGGAGACCATGCTGTGGTACAGCAGGATGAGGTAGCTGGGCAGCTGTTTCCTGCTGGAGCTATGTGAGTAAGCGGATAGTAATATAGAGGTTATCAGGGCTTCATTGTGGGCATAGGTTGGTGATGAACAAATGATGTTTTGTGGTAGTGGGATCTGGCTTCCTCCTCTTCTTGTTCCTCTCTAATTTTTTCTATTCTTTGTTATTCATCCTTTCCTCTTTCCTAGAAGCGATTGACAATGGACCCTATGGGTTTCCGAGTGAAGAATACAAACTTTCGGGCTAAAAAAAAGCCTCTTTGCCTTCAACCGGAACTACTTTAAACAGGAGACCAGAGTCCAAACTAAGATACGCACTGAGGAATACTGGACAAGTATAAATGGTCTGAATCAATTGAAGAGCTTCCTCAAGTTTGATAATAGAAGGACCGACATTGTCCTTTGAGTGAATGAGCAGCATTAGAACCCTTACTGGAGCACTCACAAAACACTTTACCTGCAGCAAACACATTCCCAAAATGACACCAGTACATGCAGATTCTGCTGCGAGAAAGAGGAGTCCATGGAACACTTTTTTACATCAATCTGTGAAGCACTGGTACATTTGAGGAACAAACTTCTTGGTTGATACTTCATCGATGCAGGAGGGCGCTGTTCGCACAGACACAATTTAAAAATTTTTTTCTGTGAACGCGTCTTGAATTGGAGATCTTCTGGAGCGGGTCTGAAGTCCCCGCTGCTTATAAACAAATTGACTGATGTTCTTGTTTTATTAACTCTGCTAATGTGCATCACAGCAGCCGCCTTTAATTCTAGTTGTGTAATGAATCGTCGACTTTTATACCAATAATTAATAAGCCTACTTAATACCGACGGCGTTGCATTCTTCTTTTATAAAATAGCAAAATGTTTAGATCCTTCGCCTTATTTGTGATGTTTTATTTTAATTAGTGCCGCTGGTATCATTCTCTTAACTGAGTTTTTCTACGTACGAAACGGTAACTGCATTCCACAGCACCATTATCACCTTCAAGAACGAGAAGTTTAAAATCTTAGCCTGAGATTTAAAAATTAAAAAACAAATGAAGGAAGAGGTCCTTAACCTCTAAACGGATCACCCAGTACGCTGGGCATAAGAATTTAAAATTAAAATTCAAAACAATTTTTATTTGTTGAATGTGCGTGAACTGTAGCACATGTTGGTTTTTTGTAATGCCGGCAAAAAGTTAATGTCTGCTGTTAACATTTTATATGAGTCTCGCCTCTTTAGCCACAGGACATTTATTCAATAATGAACTTACATATATGCTGCTAAGTGAATAACATACCCAACAGCATAAACAACATTCATCGTCACAACTAAATTGAAATTGGCAACTGTAAACCCATACCCATCCATGTTCATGTCCATATCCATATCCCTAACCCTGTTCCAATAAAATTATTCTACTTAAAAACAATTTATGCAAATTACAACATTCATACATTTTAAGTAACACACACACACACACACATACGTATATACTTGGCTAAAGGATAAAAGGACTTACAAATACTTGGAGAAATGACAAATGCTAAAGACGACTGTCTTTGTGCAAAGGAGTCACTGCTCTCAACTTTAGTTATAAATTTTAAAAGAATTCAAACACAATATTGTTGGGTTTTAATTAGAGGTCAAAAACTGTTGTTTGTTTTTCAATTTACTACAGAAATTAATGAATGTATTAAATTGCTGTTATTTATGGTTGTTGTTGTTGTTGTTGTTGTTGTTGTTGTTGTTGTTGTACCTGCCTGCTATTATTTGCCATTCGGCAAAATGACAACCTATAAGGATCAATTAATCGAAATTGTTTAGAAGTTGCACACCTAATGGTTTGAGAATATGCCAGATGTGCTGAAGTAAATAAGTCAATTTGAGGATTAAAGGAGGAAGTTGTTTGTTTGTTTGTTTGTTTCTTTCCTTAAAAGATTAATGAGCTGCTAAAAAGAAAGGCGAACAAAAATCCCAAATAGTTCGTTCTCCCACGATTTTTTTTTTCTGCGACCAGTGCTCAGCAGATGTTTGCTACATATGCAATGCATTACCCTACAACTCGTTGGAAAGGGATAGTGTTACTGAGGAGACAGAAGAGTGATAGTGTTACAGTAAATAAAGAAATAGCTGGATAGAAGTTTTAATTCTCTAATAATTCTGCGTGGTTTTTGAGAATTTGTAAAGCAGACTTGCTAAGTTTTTTTTTTTTTTTTATTTGGAACCAGCACTCAGGAGATGACTCCTATACATACGAAGCATTGTGCTGGAACTATAGGAAAGGGATACTAGGAGAAACGACAGGAGGTGAAGCTTAGTTAATTATTTTGCAGCTCTGCTTTTGCACGTTCTTTGTTTATAATCGTAGCAGTGCTGAAGCTCCGGTTCAGTAGCCATTTTTATTATTATTTTACATCGCCGGTGCTACACAATACCGACGAAGGAGGGCGTTCCGCTAGGATTGTGGATTGCTATCAGCTGAAGCCGGTATTGTTCAGTGACCAGTGACTATGCCTTCGCCACTGAAACCTTCCGACAACAACTGACACATAAAGACACACTAATGCACATCAGAAAAATGCGAGATGTTTATTTTTATTTTAAAATTTTAGTCTGAAACTGGGCTTGAACCCAGGTCTGTTTTTGGATTCGTAGTCAACGTGCAGACTACCATCCATCGTGTTGATGCAATAATTGCTTTCAATTTCAAAGAGAGGCATTTTATTTATTCTCCTACGTTTTATTGCTCAAATACGGACATTTTATTTATTTGATTTGGCTAAATGACGGAAGAGTTATGAATACACAAGAGTAATACAGAGAATATTTTCAATTGTTGGTGTAGGATTCGAACCAGGTTCTTCTTAAAATGCCATCATTTCAATAGTCATATAATTATAAACTTTTATACAGTCCTTCGAGTCGACTTCTGCATTCGGATATTGTAAACTATGCTGTCAACTAATTTTTTTTTTTAATTTGGGAACACGAACTGCACATGTCGGAAAAAATATAATCTTGGTGATTTCGGCAAATAATACAAAATAAAAATACCTTCAGATTTCAATATTTAAATAAGAATAATTTCTTATTATTAACATCCATTGAAGATACAATAAATAAACTATGCTCAAGATTTCTGGTAAAAATTTATGGTTTCATAAATATTTTAATAAAAATAAATTTAAATTTTCCACTTCATGTTATTGATATGCTTATTGGCAGTATGAAAACTATGTATGTTAAAATAAAAAATAGTACAGCAAAAGCAAAAATTGAAAAAGAATTTCAATTACCGGAAGTTTTTGTACGAAAAATATCCTCCTTTTTACTTTTGCGGCTCGTTGTTCTTCCATCTTTTTTTTTATGCTTGAAAAAGCTTTTCAAAACAAATTTTCGACAAATTGATATTTCTCGTTTGTTATCTATTTCTGGTTTGTTTTTGTTTTTTTTTTCCTTTCGTATACATTTTTTCCAAAAAGGAATTTGTTAAAAAGAAAAAACCAAAAACAAAAAGAAACAGAAACAGAAATCAGAAATCTCATAATATTAAAGATACAAAAATATTCAATGTCGGTGTGGCTGTGTTTAACCCGAAACTGCCAAATACAATTGTTTTTAATGCCTTTTTACCCAACACATAACTTATTGTTTTTGGCTAAATACCAAAATATATACACATACTTCCACACAACTTCACTAGACAAACCTTTTATTTTGCTCGGCAACTTTTTTTATATGAAATTAAAAAAAAAAAAACAGAAATAAGAAAATTTTGCATATTGATATAAGCCAACGAAATTTATATGTATAAATCTAGTTTAATTTATAACAAAAACAACAACAGCAATAGCCAAAAAAAAAAAAAGAAAAACAGAAGCAAAACAAAAAATGAAAAGTTTTGCAAAAGGTCGAAGCAGAAACCACCTGCTTTTTGCCACAAGAAAAAGCTGAACGAAAAGAAAAAGTTCAACAGCAAAACCCAGAACATCTAAATTCCCCTCTAAAATATTCAGCAGAGACAGCCACGTATAAAAAAAATATGGCATGGCAAGAAAAGGGTTATCACAGTGACTGGCAATTGCATGCTTGTCAAGTACATTTAGAAATTCTTTTTGAAGGCGTGTACTTTTTCCCTGCTAATTTTTCTTTTCTCTTCTTTTTTTTTTTTTTTTTTGTTTTTCTTGCCGCTTCTAATATTCTGTGGTTTCCATTTCTTGTATTTGAGGTAAAAAAAAGGCTGTAAAAGCTGTCAGAATTTTATATTTCTTTTTTTATTTTTATTTATGGCCACAATATACTTAACCTTTTGCCATTTCATGCTATTGGACTTTTGATAAATATTAAACAATTTATAAAAATAACTATAAAATTTGAGAGTAGCCAGAACTGGCCGTACTGCTACTACTTGCCTTACGCTCAAGAGTTTCTTCGAGTTCGGAAATATCCATTAGAAATTGATAGGAATTTTCTATAAAAAATTGCTGCAAAATTTTGTATAAATTGAAGTTGCTGTAGAACTGGTAGTGGACTCCACATGCAGAGCATGCGAGTAAGAGGACGAGACCATGAAACACTATCCGTGTCGTTGTACAGCACTAAGTCGGATTTAGGGACAGATTTGTCGATGGACCTACATAACGTACCTGGAATTTCTAAAGAACTCGGAATGAAGCCACATTCCACATAGAGACGATTGACGTTTAAGACTGACCAGATTATAGGCTTTTGATGCAGGTACCCCGAATCTTCGGTGGAGTGCACAATATGCCAGTTTTGGCCACAATTTGCCCCCCTTTCAACATAACCTAACTCTATTGCGTGAAAGTTTTGTATTCAAAAGCAAAAAATTTTTTATTTAATTTAAAAACAAATTAACTGGCATTTTTGCTTCTTTTTTTTGTTTCTTATAAAATTGTTTTTGGAAATATTTTTTAAAATTTTCAATTAAAATTTTTTTTCGTAAAGTTTTCCATTTAATTACTGCAAATTTTTAAAACTTTCCTATAAACTTTGTTTGTATTTATAAATTTGCAGAACACTTTATCAAACTTTTGAAAAATTTTTATAGAGTTTTTTTTAAATATTTTTATAGCAAATTTGTTTTTCTTATTATTATTAAAGTGAATTTTTTAAATTAAATTATGGAAATGTTAATTTGAAATAAAAAAGTTCTTTAAAAATTTTAATTTAAAAAACTTAAAAATTAAAAAAAAAAATTTGCTATAAAAATATTTGAAAAAACTATAAAAATTTTTCAAAATTTTAATAAAGTATTGTGCAAAAATTTTAATAAAATATTGCTTAAAAATTTGCTATAAAAATTCTGAAAAATTTACCATAAACTTTATGGAATAATGTCCTATATAAATTTGTTATAAAACTGCCATTAGAAACAAACTTACTATAAAAGTAGAATTTAAGAGAATTTATCTAAGAAAACTTTAGGCCGCTTTTAGATACCCAACGTTTATGTTTAAAAGTTTTTGAAAAATGTCCTTCAAATTTTGCTTCCATTTTAAATAAGCAAAGTTTATTTCCAGAAAACTTTTTTTATTGTACACAGCTTCACAAAAACAACTATAAATTGTCTAGCATTTTTATATAGCTATAATAAGCTATACTATAAACGACGACCTCAAAATAATTCAAATTTGCGGATACAGATAAGTTTATACTCATTGCCAACTTATTTTTTTTTTATCTTGGACCAGCGATCAAGAGATGATCCCACTTCTCCCACAAGCTCAAGACATTTCAAAGTAAACATTACGTCTCTAAAAGGGGTCTCACTTTAGTTTAAAAAATTTTAAAAACATTTTTTTTACGTTTTTATATAAATATCTATAAAAATTTCAATTTCAAAAAATTTTCTATTACTACGTTTATTCGTACGAGTTTTTGCCAATAACACTATTTACAAATAATAAAACTATTGTTTACACGTAGATACTACATGCACTAAATTTCGGACGGCAAATAACGAATTGTATGGCAACATCAAAAAACTTTCCATATCATGTTTACAAACAGGCAGATGTTTACAAAACAACTTGATGGTAAAGAAAACTGAAAGTTTTCAAACAAGTAGCGACATTTCGCAACTTATCTGCATATAGTTGTAATTCATGATTTAGATAGCTCGATTCCGCGAGGAAGAATCGTTTGACTACAGTGACCACACCCCTCAGACAAACGACCTATAAATGAAAAAGACAAGCTTCTAAAAAAATTTCTCAAATCCAATTCAGACATTCTGTAAAAGCAGCTTTATAGCTGCATATATTCTCTTTATTTCGCAATAAATTTAATTCGCTGAGAAATAATGGTTAAGTTGTAGTAAGTACTTTTCTAAAAAAAATAGTCACAAGCTCATTACATACATCAGACAATACAATATTTTTGAAAAATATATTTAACTCAATGAATTTATCTTCGAAAAATATGCCTAAAGCACAGTTTGAATAGATTGGAGGCCTAGAAGGTAAATTTTGCCGAAATGACAAATTCTTCTAAATTTCATCAATTTTACTAACGCTGTTAAGTGTATAACAGTGCTCTCTCTGTTAACGTGAAAAATAGCTGTTTTAAAATAAATGGTTTGTGTCTCGGAAGTAAAAAATATATTCATCTTCACACACATACACACACACAAACGTAGTATATAAAAATTATAAAAAAATTTGCCTTAAAAATATTCATTGAAAAATTTTTCCATAAATATTTGGCAAAAAAACTTTACGTAACAATAGACTAGAAAAATTAAAAAAAAATTTTTTTTTAATATCTATAAAAATTATCCAAAAATATGCAATAAAAATTATTAATTTTTTGTTAAATTTTTTATAAAAATTTACAGGAGTTGTTTATTATGAAAGTGGCATATGTCACTTTTTCTAAAATATCAAATTAAAGATAACATTGATTAAGCCCGTATGGCACTATAAATATTTTTCATAATTAATACAAAATTGTTAAAAGTGGACAGCAGCAAACAGAAAGAAAGCATTACAATATAATATTTTTTATTATATATATGATTCTAATTGTGCTTTTTCCCTTATAAACTATATGTGAAATTTATTATTACATACCTTATGATATTCTCATACAGTATGAAAAATATCATGAAGCATTTTATTACAAAAGCAACTCAATAATTGAGGAGAAAAGCATATCCATATGGTACTATTTCGCTAATGCTTACTTAGCTCATCAGTGGATTTTCCTAATTTTTGAATACAAACCCAAGATCTATATGTTTAAAATTCAATTAATCAAACGAGAATTGTTTTGAATATTATTATATTTTTAAAATGTCGCCTCGTTATTTTAATTAAAAAAAAAAAACGCTAAAAAGAAACATATGGTCAAAAACTAACATCAAAATCGCAGACATTGTGCAGAACTCGTTAAGTTGTCACAATATTTAAAGATTTTAAGTTGGAAATGTTAATTTTAAGTTGAAACTTTTTACTTTTTTTTTACTAATTTTTTTATCGATAACACTAGTGGGCGATTTGGCGTTTTTGCATATATTTTGATATTATTGTGCTCTTTTCCAAAATTTTAAAAATGCAGAAAAATTGTACTGTCATAAGAGCATTAGGAATTTCTTTTTATAGAGAAATAAATTACTTTCTTTTAGAAAATATTTCATTTATTATGAAAGAAAAGAAAGCAAACCTTATCAGAATAGGGTGTCTTTCAGTCGGTATAAATCTTAGAGTTTTTCTTTTACATTTGCGTAGTCTGAATTTTTTTATTATCTCCTCTTCGATTGAATTTTTTCTATTGTCATAAGGCCTTTACAATTTACAGTTCTCCGCTTTTTTGAGAAATTTGCAATCAAATGTCAAGCACAACCGAGATTTTGAGCAAATTTTGTTTACAAAAAAGCGGAGATATCATTAAATTGTAAACAATATAAACAATATCGAAATTAGCGGGATATTTTTTAAAAAAGTCACTTATGCCACTTTCAAAGTAAACGACTCACAAATTAGTAAATTAATAAAAAAATTATAAAATTTCCTGCAAAAGATTTTATAAAAAACAATATTTCTTAAAACCATTTTTCTTTTAATTTTCCACAGATAATTTTTAATAAAAACCAGTGTAGACAGTGTGTGTACTCAAGTTTTTAAAAAATATTTATTTTATAGGCAGCCTTCTGCATTCAATTTAAATGAAGTCAATGTAAATAAATTCGTTTGGGATATTTTCACGCAACCTTTTTTATAATTCCATAAAATAGCTCGTCTTTGTTTTCAAGTCTATTAATAATTTAATTCTTAAAAAGTTACTTACCCACCGCGTCTGTTAGATGGGGGCACATGTGAAACTAAAATACTGTTAAAAAAAGAACATGTAGTGAAAAGAAGCCGAAGCCTTGCCTTGTTGGTTAATGGCTGTAGCTAAACAACAAATGCTGACGGTGGAAAAAAGCAATTTTGATACAAACTGTTGTTGTTGTTGTTGTTGGCTGCTTGGTTAGGGTCTGAATGGTTGGACGGGTTTGGCTGTTTGTTTGTTGACTGGCTGTTTGGCTGGCTGGCTGGTTACTTTGTTTTTTTGTATGTGTGTGTGTTTTTTTTTTTTTTTGGTAGTTAAAGGCTTTTAAAAGTAATTGCCAGACCCCAAGTGTACAAAACGAGTATTATTTTTATGCATTCTGCAAATGCTTTTAACAATATTACAAGGGTTTTAAAATAATAACGTTTTTATTTCTAACAAATTGTTAAATTGTTTTAAATAAAATTAAAATGCTAAATTGAACAATGTGCATATGAAAGTAATACTTACTGGCTATGTGTTCGTTATGAAAGGCCAACATTGTTTTCTTTTACGTATGTTAAATTTTTTGCTTCGTTAATAATTTTTACTTCTTGCAAATAAAAGCGACTAATAGAAATTAATTGGTTTTTACGACAGATGTTTAAATTATTATGGTCGTTTTTCAAGACGCCCTGACACCTGAAAAGACAAGAAAAACAACAATAAACAATTTAACAAGTTTAAAGAAAGAAAAAAAAAAAACCAACAATTTATTCTAATATTAAAAAATGCACAAATTTCATGTTGTTTCTTTTATAAGCAATTTGTTTCGCAAGTCCTTGTTGCTGTATCTGAGGACATTTTTCATGCTGTTTGAATAATGCGTCTTGTTTTGTTTGATGTCAACACTGCCAACCCTTTGTCGAGTTTATAAATGCTTTCTTTGAGATGACAGACAAATCTACACGACAATATAAACAAGTAATAAGATTGCAATTTGTGTTTCAACATTGTTTTTTGAAAAATTGCTGCACAAGTTCAACAAACTTTCTTCAACGGTTTATTGCGACTGTTAAAATTTGCCAATAAGAATTCACTGTTTGCTCACGTGTCAGTATGAGTAATATTTCGTGTGAGCATAAATTAAATATTGCTCATACGCACCGGCATACTGTCAACTGTCGAAAAACTGCAAGCACATGAAAAATGAAAGAAAATAAAATGTCAAAAATTCATTCCTTAATTTATAAAGTTGTAAAATTAAACTTGAATAGAGTTTTTAACATTTAGACGAATTCAAATATCGAACTGATTTTAATTTTAATTTCTCCAATTTCAGGTATTTATTACGACACCATAACAAACTCTTCACAAACTGGTAAGTTAAAAATAGCATTTTCCAGTGGAAATTATTTTGAAAATTTGTGCTTGTATTTGTACATTTGACGAGACATTTCCGCTTAAATAGCGAAACATGAAACAGCATGAGAGCGGAAGTAAATGAACAAGTTTCTGAAAGTTGGCGAACAAAAATAAATTATTTATTAATGAATGATATCAAGAAAAGAGAAAGAGAAACTTTTGAACTATACGAAAGCATATTATTAAAACAAGACTAAAACAAAAACATGTTTTCAATAAAAAAAAAAAACACTTAGACGGCGTGGCCAAAGTAAAATAATTATTTTTCTTTACTAATTCATGAGACGTAAGATGAAAGATTTGTTATCGATAAATTTTCGTTATCTACTCAATGCTTCAGACAAAAAATTATTTTATGACGCAGTAAAATTTCTCAAAAAAAAAATATTTTCAACACAAAATATTTCAGCAACAAAATTTTATAAAGGAAACTTGTCTACTTCCAATAATTATTTCTAAAATTTTTATTTACGAATTATATTTGTAGTATATTTTTTACAGAATATTAAAGAAAACATTTTCAATAGAATACATTTTTATTTATGAATTTTGTATGACCAAATTTTCTACAAGAAAAATTTTTATGTAAAAAATTTCTCTTTCATGAATCCATCCTAGACCGCTCCATAGGAAGTCTTGGAATACGAAACGGTTCTTAGCACTTGGGAAATATTGACTTCACGCATTTGTATCTTTTTCGGAAAAAATATTTTCTTTAATAAAATCTATATCACAAAATATTTTCCAATACATTTTTTATGAAAGTTTTTTAATAAAGTAATTTTTTATTTAAATTTCCAAGAAAAAATTTCTTTATATTCAGTCGTTTTTCATAAAAAAAAGTTACTTTTATCATAAAAATTGTTCAAACTAAAATTTTCCTAAAAATTTAAAAAAAAATTAGATTTATAAAATAATTTTCAGTAAACTTTTACTAATAATATAATTATAAAAATTTTTTTTTTAAACTTATAAAAATTTTGAATTTTTTTATAAAATTTGTAAAGTAAATTTTTTGATAAAATTTTTGAAAGTAAAATTTTTCTTAAAAATTTTTAAATTAATTTTTTATGAAGTTTTTTTATTAAACTTTAACTATAATTTCATATAAATTTTGAAAATAAAATTTTTAAAGTTAATTTTTTGTTAACAGTTTAAAAAAAAAAATTTTAATAAACATATTAAAAAAAAATCTTTCTTCAAAATTAATTCCCCATAAAAATCTTGCAAAATAAATTTCTCTAAAAATATAAAAAAAAATTTATTAAATTTTTAAAAATAATTTGTTTTTAAAAAAATATTTATAATTAATTTTGTATAAAAATTATTAAAATAAGTTGTTAATAAAAATTTTTTATAAAATAAATTATAAAAAAAAATTCTCTTCTCTTGATCAACAAATTTACAATGAACTTCTTTTTGCCCTTCATCAAATTTCCTACAGAATTTTTCTAAATAAATTTTTGACATAAAAATTCTGTTTACTGAAGTGTTTCTGGAGTGTTATTTTCTCTAAATTTTTAACATTTATGTTCACAAACTTTTTTTTTTTAATTCTAAAGTTTTTCAAAAAAAAAAATTTTTTACATTAATTTTATATTTTTGTGACCATAAATTTCATACAGAATTTCTTTTGGAAGTAAATTTACTGCAGAACATTTTTCCGCTAAACTTTTTGTTTATAGATTTTGTGATTTTTTCATTTCTAACAATCCAGTATTCGCGGGATGTCCTCCATGTATGCACTGCATTGCACCGGAACTGGTTGAAAAGTAATAGTGTAGAGGAGAAGTTCTATTTGTTGTTTTCAGATAATTTTTTTTTTTAAATAAAATTTCTATTTATTTTTTTTTTGCTCAAGATTGCCGTGCTAAGAGACTGATATAATTAATACATGCATCTGCTCTAGCGGTGAGATGTATTAACTATTAAACGATAGGAAAGCAATTTTCTTGTTTTTATTGCCAAAATACTTATGAGAGACATATAAAATACATATACATAGAACAATTTTTGATTGCTAGCATAGGATTTGAATCCAACATTTTTTTTTTTTGTTTTATCTTTGGCCAGCACTCAGGAGATGACTCCTACACATGCAAAGCATTGTGCTGGAACTATAGGAAAGGGATAGTAGGAGAAACGACAGGAGGTGAAGTTTAATTAATTATTTTGCAGCTCTGCTTTTGCACGTTCTTTGTTTATACTCGTAGCAGTGCTGAAGCTTCGGTTCAGTAGCCATTTTTATTATTATTTTACTTCGCCGGTGCTACACAATACCGACGAAGGAGGGCGTTCTGTTAGGATTGTGGATTGCTATCAGCTGAACCGGGTATTGTTCAGTGACCAGTGACTATGCCTTCGCCACTGAAACCTTCCGAAAACAACTGACACACAAAGACACACTAATGCACATCAGAAAAATGCGAGATGTTTATTTTTATTTTAAAATTTTAGTCTGAAACTGGGGTTGCCATCGCCACCCTCGATTTATTTCAATTAGAGATTAGACAAATTAAAGACTTATTTTTTCTAAAGTAATGCAATACACATAATAATTTGTTATTTTTTATAATTAAATTATATTTTCTGCTTCTAAATTTTGTTTTGATTTAATTTGAAATTTCCTTCATTCCGTGTAAACATTTTTTTTTTAGCCAATATTTTATTGCGAACGTTGTTAAAACCTCCGGGCATTGCGCTCGTTACAAATTTTAATCAAAAACTCATTTGAAGAAACGATGTGTACAGTACACTTGCACTTTTTCGCAGAATATTTCTAAACATTGGCTATGCAAAGGGGGGCGGCAGGAATGAATTTGAAGGAGTCTGTATATGTGTGTAGTTACTTTTGATCTGTGTACACGCGTGTGTGCGCCCGTGAGAATGTATGTATAAATATTTATAAATGCATGAGTTTGCTGGAGTACCCGTTTGTGTTGGTTGTTCAACAATTTCTGTTATTATTTTTTTTTTTTTTTGACTGGAAAATTTGATTTCATTGCAATTTTCGTTTTGAAATGAAAGCCACAAAATTCATTAGCGAAAAATCCTTGATACGAAACAGCAACATAAGTGAGAGAAAAAAAATACAAAATTTATAAATACTTTATAAAATTGCAGTTATTAACACATGTGTGGGAAAATCGCAACACCGTTTGTTTTATAGTGGGTATTTTGAGGAAAAGTTTGGTTTTTATGTGGCATATCTTGTGTTTTAGGAAAATTTTAAATAGACTTTATGCTGCCTGGCAGGAAATATTTTCTGTATGTGGAAAATTTGTAACGAAATCTCATATATACCTTTACATAGCTTTAAAAATTATACTTGTTTCAGTTGTTTAAATAATAAATCAACGACATCGGCAGGTCGTGTTTAAACAGATCGATTCTTCTAATTGCAAAAAAAAGAAAAACATTTTTGTTTTGTTTTGTTCTTGTTGCTGTTTACTTTTGGACAAGTTTTCTTACTTAACAATATTTGTTTTTTGGCCCACATAACAAAAGGAAAACTCTTTTGTTATTCTTGCTTGCAGTCAATACATTCCAAATACAAATAACTTTCTGCTCTCTGGATATAGACAAAAGTTTACAAAACTTTACCTTAAGCAAACCTCACAAACAAAAAAAAGAATTAAAAGGATTCATATGCAACAAAAACTGTAAAGCAAAAAAAAAATATCAAACATGGAAGCACTTTCTAACAGCACTTGCTCAAACTTGTCTGAATATCCTTTTCTAATCTACCTCCGCCTCCCGGGTAGCAGTTTCAAATTTAAAAGTTTAAGCTCAAATAAAACAAAAGTTAGCAACACCAGGTTTGTTTTTTTTTTTATTTTTGATTTTCAAAATTTGTAAGAGGCAACAGAAAAAAGAACAGATTAAAGTACTTGTAAGCAAATGGCAGGATACGAATATTGTATTACGTTGTTCTTTCATACTGTTCGCTTGCTGTTCTTAATGATGACAAGCCGAATGGTTTAATTATAATTCGAGGCCAGATTTTATGTGGCAAGTATTTCAGGGTTGCTGACTGAAAGAGCGCGAGGCAAGCAAGGGTTGTGTTTGCTTGTTAAGCATTACTGCGTTATAAATAATCTACAAGGTAAACGAAATAATTTTATAGCAGGAAAAAACGAGAATGTCTTAAATTAATGGACTTTCCATGTTTTCACATTCAATTCACTCTATCCATTTCAATTAATCAAGCACTAATCAAAATGATGAATTAATTATTTAAATTGTTTCAATCATAAATTTTGTTTAATTGCTGTTTGGATGTGTTTGGGGGGAAAGTTTAGCCAAACTAATAATGAGCAAGAGAATGTGGCAAGATTTCGATTAATAATTTCAGAGGTCTAAATTTAAGATTGTGTGGTTGTAGCTTTAATTACGTATGGACGAACACAGCAGGCTACACAGCTACACGACTACAAAATGTTGCAGGCGCCGCTTTTTATTTTTAAGGACAGCTACAGCTGATAATTGTTTGTTGTAGAAATATTTATATCTTTCAGTGCTGCCATATTCGAATTATTTACTGAAAAAGAAATTTAAATTTTTTGTGCAAAATACATATGTACTTGTATTTATAGCACATATAAATGCTAAATAGCAAATAATTATTCTAAAATTTCTGGATTGCTAACTTATTTTATTTTTTGGCTGCGATCTATTTCTCATTTCTTAGAATATTATTTTCTCTGGGACCAGAGTTTAGGAAATTAATTTTTAAGCTGAAGGAGGGCCATTAATTTTATTATTTTACTTCGCTGGCATTTTGGAGCCCAAATAGCGAAAATGGAAGGCGCTTTTAGTGCTGACACAATTGCAAAATTTTTGGTCTGATGGGGGATTCGGACGGGTGATTTTCTGGTTGCCGAGTCAGCAAGCTAACTATTCATTCAATAGCAGCAATTTGGCAGCACTTAATCTGTAGACATATGTCGACAATACTGAATCTGTGGACAGAAGCATGTCGCTTAGACTGAGTTTAAACGAGAAAACATTTGGAAGAAAAACATCTGGAATTCTCTTTTGTTTTTTCATTCGCGACCATACAAACGAAAATATTGCCGGCGAAATTCCATTATTATTGTTAATAGTCGTTCATTGTTATTGTTATTTTTGTAAGCAACAGAAATGAGAATAAAGCGTGACGACGAGTACCGAACACAAAAACGATACTGCGCCCCACCCTACATACTAAATGTTTTCCTTGGAAATGTTTCCTCGTCTAAACTCAGCCTTACAAATACAACAGTGGTTGTGAATTTTTGTACCTAAAAACAAAATCTAATATTTTGATTTAAGTTTCAAAAATTTACTTTTGCCATAAAAAGAACTTTTCTATAAAAAGTACAATGCCAACAAATAATAGTTTTTCTTTAAAAGCCATTGCAGGTTGCAGTACATTTTTGGCGAAATTCCTTATAAATTAGAAATACTTTTTTCTATAAAAAGTAAATTTTTCGTACCAAGTGCGTGTCACATACAAAGTACGTTTTTAAGAAAAATTAAAAGTTTTTAGTGCCTTTTTCATAAGATAAAGTACATTCTGAATGAAGTGTTTTTTTTTTCAATAAAAAGTACCTTTTAAAAAAAAAGTACATTTCTCATTAAAAAGAACTTTTTTAATAAAAATAAACTTTTTTATAGAAAGTACTTCAGAAAAAGAAGTGCCCTTTTAAAAATATTAGTTTTTTTAAGAAAACGTACCTTTTTAAAAAATTTTTTACGAAAATGTATTTTTTCTAAGAGAAGAAACACTCAGGCAATTAAAGCTCCACAAATGACGCTGATATTTTGTGGCAGCCTATCTTTTTAGCAGAGTTGCAGCATCTCTGGTTTTAAGCATTTACCTGCGGATTAAAATTTTATTTTTCTTACAATATTGGTTTTTCCTAAAAAGTACCTTTTTCAAAAAACAGCACCTTTTTCAATAAAAGTACTTTTTCATAGAAAGTTAATTTTAATTAAAATGTACCTTTTTTCATAAGAAATAGTTTATCATAGAAAGTTAGTTTTTTATAAAAGTAAATTTTTCATAAAATAATTTTTTCATTGATAGTTCGTTTTTCATAAAAAGTACTTTTTTTTATAAAGCACATGAAAAATTACTTGAATTGCATAGTTGAATTTGTTGTATATTCTAAATGTAAAAGAACATAAAGCATTTGTTGAGGGAAAAAGGGTTCAGAATAGTGCACACATGTTGCTTCGTTTTTGCCATGTCTGAAGTCCTGGAGTAGTAATGGGAAACGTTGAGCTGTCGGAGCAATCGAGGAGGATTCGCCTTAACACTGTGAATTTTTCTTAAAAATAGAATTGTAACTTTTTTAAATTGTACTGTTTTGTCATAAAAAAACTAGTTTATGTATTAGAAAATAAAGGCTTTTCACAAAAAATACATCTCCTAAAGAACGCCTGTTTTCGAAAATAAATTTTTAATTGAATTTTTCATAATATTTTTCCTAAAAAGTACTTTTAGTGTAGCAATTACATTGTTTCTCTGAATAGTACTTTTTCTTAAAATATAATTTTTCAAAACAAGAAGTTTTTCTCAAAAAGTGCTGTTCATAAAAAGAAAATTCTTACAAAATGTACGTAAAACTGAAGATATTTTTGCTCAAAAAGTACTTTTTCATAAAAAGTATTACTTCATAAAGTACACATTTTTTCAAAAAGTACTTTTTCATGAAATGCACTCTTTCATAAAGAATAATTTTTCTTAAAATTAACATTTTAAAAAATTTCCTTTTTCTCAAAAAGGCTGTTTCATAAAGTATACTTTTTCACGAAACTTTTGCTCGAAAAAGTACTTCTTTCATAATAATAATATTGTTTTAAATTGCTTTTCCTCAAAACATTTTCTGTTCCATATTAAAGCACAATTTAATTGATTGTTTGGGCTTAACATATTAAGCTTCATTGCCAATCAAATATCTTTTACACTTGTAAAGGATTCATTGTTGGTTTTCCATATTTAACCCCTTTTAAGAGTTACGCCAAAAAAAAAACCATTTCTATACTTTACGGTAAAAAATGAAGCGTATAATTTGCCTTTTTTCAAATTAAGCTTGTAGCCTCCAAGAATCCTTTTTAAAGTGATATTTCTTTATTATCCCAATTTTGTTATGGTTGTTTTTTTTTCAATTTACGCCTTTGAATCGATTTTCTATTACCCAAAAGCGTACAAATAGTGAATACACTCCCCGTCTCCTGTTCCCACATAAGTTTCGTCAAATACCCCTACTCGCAAATGTAGGAATTTTTTGGGAATGTTTAACAACATTTATTTACCCAAAAATTTGCCTTGTAAAGTCATGATTGATAGTTACTTTTTAACAATAATTCTGTAGGTACTAGGAAATGTTTTTGTAGCCTCAAGTTCTGGCAGCTCGAAACGAAAAAAAAGGCATCACATCACCCAGTGTCTGGCAAACAAAACCATGTTAGTTAAAGGCATGAATAAAAGGTAATGATGATTATATATGACTAAAGATATGGGTTTACAAAAGGCCTGGCTGGCTGCTGGTGCTGCTCGAGCTACGAGTACACAAGATAAAGTGAGTGAGTGAGAGAGAAAAAAAAAGCGAAAAAAAAAATAAAAGAAATCAGTGGATCTATTGTAAACTTGTATATACAAATGTCATAATTTCCTTTTTATACTAATGGAGGCAACACAAATACAGCAGCTTCATCAGCAGCTATACGATGCCAGCAGCCAGTCCTTTAGCGGGTCTTTTTATTCATATATCTTTTTATTACAAACTACAACACAATTTTTCCCTATAAAAATGTCTTCATCAACATGACTGTGTGTATGTGTTTTGCAGGATCTCATATCCTTGTTTTTTGGTTTTTTTTGTTTTTTTATTTAAACACTTTCCTGGTATTGAAGCAGACATGTGTGAATGAAGGTGGCAGGTGAAGCAGGCTGGTCTAGGCCTAAGGCTTATAAAAAGTAAGAAATAAATAATTTTTATGATTTTAACACTCACTATACTTGTGTGAACACAAACAGACACACACACACACACACACACACACATACAGATGCCAACATGCTGATTTGCTTGGACATATTCATTGTTGTTTTTCACATTGTTAAAGCAAAATATTCACGTAGATTTTTATTTTCTTTTGTTCCTTATCGATATTTGCTTGTAAGCTTGAGAAAATAAATTGCATTCACAATTGGGATTTAATTTTGGGTTCATTTTCTTTATGATTATGTTAAAGAGAAAAATAAAATCTTCTCAAAAATCCTTTTCGGCTGGCATTCTACTGTCTGCTGTTACAGGCCTGATAAATATTTGTTCTTTTGTAATTTCTTACACATAATGCATAAAGCAATCTATTCGAAATCCTGCCACGAAAAGGTCAATGGACAAGCTGCTGTCATAATCATCTTGAAATTTGCCTCCTTTTCTATTCGTCTTTGTATGGACAAGGTATATTGCAATTATGGCGGTTTTCTTTAAAGAAAAAGTGCAACTTTCGTTAGGATTTTATATAAAAAAATTCATTAGAATTCCAAAAAGTACTTTTTTAAAAAAGTACTCTTCCATAAAATAAACTTTTTCGGAACACCAAACAAACTCCATCGGCTTATATTTCACTGAAACGACATTGGCCTTGCACTCATGACAGTTTTCGTATTCTGGATGACTCCCCAGCATATATCATCATCTAAATTTGATTTCAACCACTTGAACATATGCAATCAAAAGGCTATTCGAAGGACCGACCATATACTATTTGTAATTGATAGTCATTGTCTGCCTCTCTAAGCAGTGGTGGGTGGAGTTATAAAAACTACAGCTTGCATTTAAAGACTCTTAAGGCAGATCAGATTTTTAAGAAATCGTAAATGTTTTCAACTATTAAATCCTGTTTCGAACTCGATTCGAAGGACCATAAATAATTTGCACTGTTAAATTTCTTTTGCGAATATAATTATAAATAAATCTCTTCTACGTGTCACTGCAACAATATTCCTTAAAATCTGTGAAATATATTATAACTCTTGTGTAATTTTTATAAGTTATAAATTACATTATGGATTACACGCCACCATTCTTTTCGAAGGACCATCAACATAATGTAAATAATTTTACAGTTTATTAATATACTCACAGGCATACTGCGATAGCAACAAATAAGATACATTTTTCTCCTTTCTTTGATAAAATATTAGCAACATATTTAATACTGTACTACAATACTGCATTCCGTACTTCTATATATCATTAACGCAGTGTTTTGGCGACAACATCAATGTCTGCAAGCTCTTCTTGGTTCGCAGGACCACCGAAAAACTTGCAATCACAAGCATTCGATTACCAAATTATAAATAAATAAATTAACAAGTAAATGAATTAATGTTTATACATTAACAATAATTAATTGATATATTTAAAATTAGTATTCTTTTATGTCAGTTTCTTCCACAAAAAATTTACCAAAATTAACTTTTCATTGCTTGAGCTGTACAATGCGGGCCAGCACTACAATAATTTTAATATATTTAAAATTTTGTCTTCTACATTTAACCTCCTTTTTCTGTGTGTTGGAATGCTAAATTCAAAATAATAAATAAAAGACGACTATATAAAAATATTAAAATGACACTTTTGGCCTCGCTTGGACGTTGTGTACAGCATTCTGGGAATATAAAACATCTGTGCAACTACCATACGCGCGTAGCAACATGCACACACACACACACACACATGCATGCATTGAAATTTACTCTGCACTAAACTGAAATAGAAAAATAAAGTTTAGGGCAAAACGAAAAAAAATTTAAAAAAAAAAGTGTGAGATTTTTTCATAAATTTTTTTCTTTAGCCCGTTTTTTGGTGCAGAGCACTTGGGAAAAAACGCAGGCACATGTATTTGAAAGACATAAAAATGAAAAATGCATTAAAATGTAAATGCTGGTGCGAGTGGAGCTGATGATAATTATGATGTTGTTGATGAAACTGGAACTGTGCCTTTTAATTCTAAATTATTTTTATACAAACTTTTGACTTTTGGTCAACGTGTGTGTGCTGGTTAGTTGGACAGCTGGGAGGTAGTGTTTTAAAATACGATATGCAAAATATTATTAAAAAAAAAAATTATAATTCTTTATGTATTAATGCTGGCAACAAAAAAAAATTAAGAGCATGTGCTAAATTTGTGCAAGTTTTATTTTGCAATAGAATTTCCATTTATTTTAAACTCATTTCATGATAAATTAATAAAAATAATAAAATAAATTCGCGTATTTACAACGTTTCTAGTTCAAAAACTAAAATATTTACTTAAATAGTTTAAATTTCTGTGAAAAGCAAATGAATTCCTTAAAAATAGTTTTCTTAATGCTTTTGTTCAATGAATTTCCATTTTTCACCAAAAAAAAAAAAAAAAAAAAAAACAATTGTCTAAAAAAATGCATATCAAGGCAATACTTTAAGCAACTCCCGCTGCTAGAAAATTGTTAGCAACACATCATTATCAAAACAAACAAATATTCAAGTCACTCTCAGCTGCCAGCCAGTCAGCCACACACACACAAAAAACACAGAAACCAGCAGTCTTTCGATTTTATTTTCCTTAACAAAATCATTGGTATGCATTTCTTTAGTTTTCCGTAATTGTATTTGAATATGTCTGGTTGCTTTAATGGCAGATATAAATTTATAGTTGCTACAGTTTATTGCCTGCCTTTAGGAGGAGGAGGAGGAGTAGGCGAGCACATATACACACAACCAGTATTACTACAAGAGACTGCTTGCTGTACCCTAGTCAGGCTTTAATATGAAATTTTCGCAATTTCCTTTGCTTTTCATTGGTATTTTCACTCAAACAATTACCAGTATTGGCATATTGTCAGTTTTATTTGTTTGTCTTTTCATTATTTTTTATACGATCCTTTTTTTTTGTTTTTGCTTTGTTTGTTTATGGAAGACATTTTTATAGTTTAAGTAAATTGAATTGAATTTTATGTAAATTAGTTTGAAAGTCATTACTGTTGGTTGTATTTAAATATTCTCTATTTAAATAAGTAAAAACTTCGCAAGATCTAAGCAAAAATAATGATGCACATTTTAATGGTGCTCAATGCAGGCAGTGTTTATACCACTAAGCAAATTTTAGAGCTCGAAATATTAGCGGCATCAGATATATATGCATGTATCTACTTCTTAATATCTTTTTTCACCTTTCTTGGTATACATATTAATCGTAGTGTTCGGCTCGAAGGACCATGAGAAAATTTCAAGCAAAAGACTCGTTTTAAAAAATGATTCTATGCAAAAAGTATTTTATTCAAAAAGTACTTTAATTAAAAATTACTTTTATGCAGTAGATACTTAAATCAAAAATTATTATTGGGCAAATAGTAGTTAAATCAAAAAATACTTTACGGCTAAAGGTAGTTTAATCAAAAAATATTTTTGGGTAAAACGTACTTTAATCAAAAATTATTTGTGGGAAAAAGGTGCTTTTACTTCAAAAGTTACTTTTGGTCAAAAGATACTTTAATTAAAAAGTACCATTGGGAAAAAAGGTACTTATATCAAAAAGTACTTTTATGCAAAACGTACTTTAATCAAAAAGTACTTTTGGGAAAAAGGGTGCTTTTACTCCAAAAGTTACTTTTAATCAAAATTTGCTTTTTTTTCTTGGACCATAATACAGAGAATGTCCTCTACGTATAGATATATGTAAATGAAATACAATATTACTTGTAGTTTGAGTTTTCTTCATAAACTGATTTTATTTTGTGTAAAATTGAACTTAGGTACTAACAGTGCGAATCTTAAAACTAGTGTAGAATTATCTTATCTACGATGATTCATGCATGGCCTTTGTGCATGCATGATCTTTATACATGTGTGATCTTTGTTACGAATTTTGCTTATCGCTAAATGTGTATTACTCATGCAATCCTTGTTACATGTTTTGCTTATCACTAAATATGTAATAGGAAGTGTGACTCATAGTATACTGGGTAACTTATGGTATATTAGGTGTGTGTATGTCACTCCTCCCCCCTTTAGATAAGTCGATGTCCTCATTGATTGATTTTATATTATTTATTACAAAGTGTTTCTTAAATTTAATGGCAAGCCCTATAATTATTAATACAATTACAATAATAATTATTAAGAGACTTGTATATAGAAGGCAATACAGCAGAACTAGTTGGAAAGAGATAGTGTACAGAAGAGACAGCTGGTGAAGTAGTAAAAATTATAGACAGCGCTTAATTCTTGCACAAGTCTGTAGTTGCGTGGTTTTAAGAATTTGTGAAGGGGAGTTTCGGCGTCTCTGGTATTATTTAGACTCATTAATCCTTATGCCATTATTTTTATTATTTAATTTTTCTGATATTTTATTACTCCAATATCGACGTTAGTATAGACCCATTAGAAGTTTTTTTTTTCTAACGGAGATTTTCTGATTGGAGAGTCAACACGTTAACTATTCAGTTGAGTAGTACAACTGTTTTTGAAAAAGACAAAGTAGTTGTGTTCAAATGATACATGTATTGAAAAGAGACTTTTATTCGAATAGTACTTTTATAAAAAAAAATTCTTTTATTAAAAGAGTACTTTTGTTCAAAATGTACTATTATTTAAAGAGTAGTTTTTTTTAAAAGGCTCTTTCATTCAAATGGTATATTTATTCAGAAAGTACTTTTATTCAAAAGGTATTTTTATGCAAAAAAGTATTTTTATTTAAAAAGTGCTTTTGTTCAAAAGATACTTTTATTCCAAAGGCTATTTTATTCAAAACGAATTTTCTTTGATAAGGCGCTAGTCACTAAAAGGTACTTGTAATCAAAAGGTAGTTTTATTCAAAGCAAACTTTGTTTCAAAAGGTACTTTCAAACAATAAGTATTTTCATTCAATATGTATCTTTAATCAAAAGGTACTGTTATTTCAAAGGCTATTTTATTCCGATGGTACTTTTATTGGAAAAATAATTTTTTTTTAAATTGGCACTTTTATTAAAAAGGTTCATTCATTAAACTAGTACTGTAATTAAAAATGTACTTTTCTTAAAATGGTAATTTTTTTTGAAATAGTACTTTTATTAAAATGGTACTTTTATTAAAATGGTACTTTTATTAAAATGGTACTTTTATTAAAATGATACTTTTATTAAAATGGTTGTGAGACTTTTTCCAAAAAAAAATTCATAGAAAATTCCACTTCCCTTACAGGGTAGTTAGTTGTAAGCGGTATATTCAGGCTTATGAAAAATTTACACAATCTAAAAATATTCCACGAGGAACTCACTCCACACATGCACAATTGGAATTATATATTCATACGATTAAGCTTTTTATAAGTGCAATCCTAGTAATATTTACTTAAAATAAATTGTTTCTTTTTTTTTTAATGAGCTATAATTATGGTTAAAGAAAAATGTACTCTTTCCAAAATCTAATAAAAAAATCATTTACATTCAGGCGTTTGCTTTTACACGTGGCCGCTAATTGCTGGCAAATAAAGAAGAGGTTGGAATAATTTTTTGTTACTTCAAACAGAATGAAATTGTGATAACGATATTAAAGACACTATAAGAAAATTAATGAAAATTTTTTATTTCACTGCACATGTGAGGCTTTTAAGAATTGTATGAAAAGTAAACTTCATTATTTGAATGCGGTTCATTTAAAGGTTTCACATTTTCTTTTGAATGTGAGTTTCTTATAATTCAGTTTTTCTTATTTTCCCATTTTCCATTTTGCTTTTTCGTTTAATGCAGATGATGGCGTCTTTATTAATTCTTATTGATTTTATTTTAATCCTCCGTTATGAAAGTTTATATATAAAGGGTGGTTAAATTTCAAGGGCCGATGTTGATTTTGAATAAAACACAAACTATTTAGGAAATTATTGTAATTTTATTTTATTATGATATATTGGTATTACTCAATTATGTATGGAACAAAATATCGGCCAAATGGGCGCCGCGACCACGGCAACAGTGGATGATCAATTTTCGAAGAAAATCATCTTCAGTGATGAGGCACATTTTCACCTCAGTGGATTCGTCAATAAACAGAATTGCCGCATTTGGGCGAATGAGAATCCAAGAGTGATTGTCGAAAAACCAATGCACCCACAAAGAGTGACTGTTTGGTGCGGTTTATGGGCTGGCGGCATCATCGGGCCGTATTTTTTCCAAAATGAGGTCGGTCAGGCAGTTACTGTGAATGGTGTTCGCTATCGTGAGATGATAACGAACTTTTTATGGCCCGAATTGGAAGATATGGATGTGGACGATATGTGGTTTCAGCAGGACGGTGCCACTTGCCACACAGCTAACGAAACAATGGCTCTTTTGCGCAACAAATTCAATGGCCGTGTTATCTCACGTAATGGCGATGTCAATTGGCCGCCAAGATCATGTGATTTGACACCGTTGGACTTTTTTCTTTGGGGTTATTTGAAAGAAAAGGTGTACGTCGATAAGCCAGCAACAATTCAAGAGCTAAAGGATGAGATAATTCGGCACATTAACGGCATAGAACCTCCATTATGCCTCAGGGTCATCGAAAATTTGGACCATCGGATGGAGGTGTGCCGCCGTGGTCGCGGCGCCCATTTGGCCGATATTTTGTTCCATACATAATTGAGTAATACCAATATATCATAATAAAATAAAATTACAATAATTTCCTAAATAGTTTGTGTTTTATTCAAAATCAACATCGGCCCTTGAAATTTAACCACCCTTTATATATATATATATAAAGAGTGGTTAAATTTCAAGGGCCGATGTTGATTTTGAATAAAACACAAACTATTTAGGAAATTATTGTAATTTTATTTTATTATGATATATTGGTATTACTCAATTATGTATGGAACAAAATATCGGCCAAATGGGCGCCGCGACCACGGCAACAGTGGATGATCAATTTTCGAAGAAAATCATCTTCAGTGATGAGGCACATTTTCACCTCAGTGGATTCGTCAATAAACAGAATTGCCGCATTTGGGCGAATGAGAATCCAAGAGTGATTGTCGAAAAACCAATGCACCCACAAAGAGTGACTGTTTGGTGCGGTTTATGGGCTGGCGGCATCATCGGTCCGTATTTTTTCCAAAATGAGGCCGGTCAGGCAGTTACTGTGAATGGTGTTCGCTATCGTGAGATGATAACGAACTTTTTATGGCCCGAATTGGAAGATATGGATGTGGACGATATGTGGTTTCAGCAGGACGGTGCCACTTGCCACACAGCTAACGAAACAATGGCTCTTTTGCACAACAAATTCAATGGCCGTGTTATCTCACGTAATGGCGATGTCAATTGGCCGCCAAGATCATGTGATTTGACACCGTTGGACTTTTTTCTTTGGGGTTATTTGAAAGAAAAGGTGTACGTCGATAAGCCAGCAACAATTGAAGAGCTAAAGGAAGAGATAATTCGGCACATTAACGGCATAGAACCGCAATTATGCCTCAGCGTCATCGAAAATTTGGACCATCGGATGGAGGTGTGCCGCCGTGGTCGCGGCGCCCATTTGGCCGATATTTTGTTACATACATAATTGAGTAATACCAATATATCATAATAAAATAAAATTACAATAATTTCCTAAATAGTTTGTGTTTTATTCAAAATCAACATCGGCCCTTGAAATTTAACCACCCTTTATATGTGTATATGTATGTATGTATTTTCTTTTGCCATTTAAGGATATTATTATTTCCACCTGTCTGCATATCTTCACTTATTTGCAGTCATGTGGAAGCATAAAAAATTGAAGCAGAAGAAGCGAAAAAAAAATTAATGGAGAAATTGTTATCGAATTTTTTGTATATCCTTCATTATAAGTGACATTGGGGAGTTGCGGTATTGGGGAGTTCCATTGCATTCGTGTATTCCTCTCCATAAGAAATAATTTCGCTTCACTATATGCAATTCGAAATTTATGTTACAAAAAGTATTTTTTAATATTTAACTAGTAAATATTTTAAATACATGCATAAACAAAAAAGGACGCATATTTCGGCTTGAATTATTTTATTTTGTTTAAATTTCTTTTTTCCATTACTTTTAGTTGACTGAAATAATGTCATATGCATTAAATTCCGTCTGCTGACTACCAAAAGAAGTTAGTAAACCATGAAGCAGGCATTATTAAAATCACAAAAAAAAAAAGAATAACGATAACAAAACCAAGCTCGCAGCACAAGGATATGGAAAATATAAATTGATTCCCTGTTAAACTCTTATAATCTCATGCTTAAAGTACTTGCAAACTTTTTTTCGATAAGCAAAAAAATTAAACACAAATTGCAAATGCACCAGGATAATAGTCGTGTAACCGGTTTATAAGAGAAAAAAAATATATTTAAGAGGAAATTAAAGAAAATTTAAAAGAATAAATAATTATCTGGTGCAAGCAGGCGTATGATTGATATGAATGCAATATTTGTTCAGTGTTGCCATTTTACAAATAAAAGCGGGTAAAAAGGGTAAAAAAAAAACTACGTACAATGGGCAAAAACCGTCAAGACTAAAATATGAAAATTAAAAAAAATTTGTTTTCTTTGTTGGAGACGAAAGAGCATTGAAATTTGTTATAAAGTCCACAATAAGAGCAAGGAAAAGCGGTAAAAGCGGTAAAAGCTCTACAGAAGATAGAAAAAGCGTAAAAAATATACTCTTTTAAAGAAGACGTTTGGAGTAAAAAGACAAGTGAACCGAGACCAGGAAAGCGTCATAAAATACCTGAAAAGCCCAAAAATTGCAACACTGTTTATTTTTAAGGAAATTGACACACAAGCAATTGGGATGGTGTTAAGTAGAAGCTTAAATTTTTTATAAGTTAAAGGAAAGTCATTTTGTTTATTGTTTTAATTGCCAGTTGTTTCCAGTGCTTTGAAACCAACGAAGCAGGGCGCTGTGATGGATATTAGAAAAAGTCTTTGAGGGTTAGGGTTTGATCTAATGACTTTTCATCTGTAAAGTCAAGGGTGTAACTGATTTCCACCAATTTCCAGTGTTCCCAGACCTACAAAACAGGGCGCTGTTATGAATATTAGAACAATTTTTTTCTAACGGATGCTTAGAATTTGAACGCATTACTTTTTAGCCTCAAGTCTTTGGTAACAAAAAGTACGAGTTGCAAAGACTTTGTGTTTCAGCTACACAAATTCAAACAAACACAACATGTTCTTCAGGAATTTAAATTGTTGGTGTTTTGTTCCACTTCTTAATTGTTAATTGTCTCTTCTTTGTTGTTGCTAATATCATGTTCAATCATGCTTTTCATGACAAATTTATGCAGTCATAATTGAATTGCTCTTTTTAACTGGATTCTTTATTCTGGCCATATTCCATTTATTGGCAGTAAATTTTATCACTTTCTTGTAAATTGTTGCCAAATTTTAAAAATAAAGAATAATTTGATCTGTTCGCATGTCTAAAAAAAAACTTGAGAAGAAAGAAAAAAAAAACCTGCCAAATATAAATGGCTAAAACATGCACCACAAATTATCCCTGAAAAAGCCAGGCCAAAGTAAATATTATTTTCCCATTCCTGTTAGAATTTCCTCTTTTTTATGTTCTTAAAAAAAATATATTGACTGTTTTCGGCTACATAATTCATTATTTGCTGTAAGATACTGCAAAAAATTTATAATAACAAAATTAATGTTGAATAGTTAAAGTCATATAATAAAGCCGGCTGTATGAAATTGTTCATGTATTTTTCCTGTTTTTTTTTTTATTTTTCGTGTTCAGAAAAAAACTCGTGAAATCTTTTTTGGATTATTTCCAAATCAAATGAAGATTTTGGGTGTCATTGCTATGTGGAGTAATATTTTCCTCACTTTTCTCTATTATGTTTTTTCCAAATTCTGTTGATACAAATTCTTTAAATTCATGTACGTGTGTGTTTGTATGTACAGTTGCCCAATAAAGTCTACATACAGCGCCAAGATTTAAGTTTTCTTTTTATTTAAAAATAATTATTTAAATTAATTTTTCTTTTTATTCGACCCTCTATATTTTTATTGTATGCAATAATCTATTTAGCACTGCAGGGGTTATTTTTAGAAAATTTTTAATTTATTTATTAATAAGTTTTTTCGATATTTCGCTAACCCTTGGTTAGCATCATCAGGTGATATAAATTTTTTGAATAGAATTGTTTTATTATTATATTTTTTTTTATTTATATTACATATTTTTATTTTTATATTATTATTAATAAAAATTTTATAGTTATATAATTTTTTTCAAAAAATTTATTTCTCCTGACGATGCTAACCAAGGGTTAGAAAAATATAGAAAAAACTTATTAATTAATAAATTAAAAATTTTATAAAAATAAGACCTGCAATGCTAAATAATTAATTGCATACAATAATTATTTAAATTTAGCCAAACAAATATTTTTTTTTTTTTCAAATAAAACAAACATAAAAACAACAAATATTCATTTATTTTTTGGGCTTAAAATAAAGTAATAAAATAATAACGAGAATCTGTAATGGTTTGGGGGTGTATGTTCTTTGTTGATGGGGAAGAAATTTGGTATTTATTGACACTATAATGAACCGTCATGTTTATTTGAATCTTCTGAAGGCAAATTGGAAGACGTTCGCCAGCAACATGTGTCTTTCAGGCAAATGGATCTTCCAGCAGGATAACGATCCTAAACTACATCTCTCGTTGTAAGGGAAAGGCTTCTCTATAATGTCCCCAAACAGTTAAATTCTACTCCTCAATCCCCGAATATAAATCCAATTGAAAATTTATCTGATGAATTGGACAGACGCGTGCGAAAACATAAAATATCTAACAAAGATGACCTAAAAAAAGCTCTAACAGACGAGTGCTTAAAAAAATTGGATCAGATTTAACAGAAAAATTGGTTTCATCAATGCCTAGACGCATACAAGCATTGCTAAATGCTAAAGGTAGCCCGACAAAATATTAGTTTAAAGTTATTTTCATTTTCAAGTCTAATATAAGCTGTATGTACACTTTTTTCTAATATGTTTTAAGACTGAATTACGTTTTTATTTTATTACTTTATTTCAAGCCAAAAAATAAATGAATATTTGTTGTTTTTATGTATGTTTTATTTGGAAAATAAAAATATTTGTTTAGCTAAAATTTAAATAATTCTTTTGTAAGTAAAAAGAAAACTTAAATATTGGCGCTGTATGCAGACTTTATTGGGCAACTGTATGTATGATGTAGGAAATTTTTTGTTCTCTATTTTTGGTGTTTTGCTTGCTCATCATAAAATGTCCTTGTCCTATATAATAGATGAGCACAAAATGATCAATGTCTTTTCAAACTAAATCCACACACACAGTTATACTTACTTGGCACTATACCACACACACACACACACACACACACACACACACTTCTAAACAAATCATAAAAAAATTGTAGCATAACAGCATGCCAGATTACTGTTAATGTTTTATCATTTATTTCACCCAAAAATAAAATGTTGCAATTTTTTTTTTTTTTTTTTTTTTTTGGAGAAAAATATTCTATATTTTTCTATAATTTTTTTCTCTTTCCGTCAGTATTTTGATTGATTTGTGAAATTGTGTTGTTACTGCAAAAAAAGAACACTGTATATTTATGATAAGAATAATGACGATTTTTCTCTCACACTATTAATTTTTTTTTATTTTTTAAATAAAACATAAATCTTTTATAAAAATCGTTTGAAAAATATTGGCCAAAAGTTAAACAAATCATTTTGTTTACTTACAAGGACTACATACATACATATATGACTCATAATACTCGGCAAATATCGAAGAATAGATGAAGGCACATTTAGGGTAGGGCAGGGTTTAGGTTTTTTATTTTTTTTTATTTATTTATTTTTTATTTTTTTAATTAAGTAAATTGGTGAAGAATTTCTTAGTTATAAATTGTCCCAAGGGCAACCCTCACAGCACACTTTCATAATCTCTTTGGAACAACCGTATTATTCTAACTCTTCTTTAAACGAATTTTCCGTTCATATGGACTTTTTTAGATTAGGTAAAATAAGAGCTGGTGCAAATCATCATGAATCAGTAACTAATCCAACTCCAGTACAACTCCCCTCTTTAGAAAATCTTAAGATTGGGTACTTTTTTTCAAGTATTTGCATTCCTGGCTAAAAAAGAAGCGTTGCATACTTTAGGGCATCGTAAATTTATTTAATTAATGTCACTCACAAGGCTTCACATTTATAACAGTCCTCTACGTGCGGTGCAATTATCATGATTTCATACTGAAAATAAACGAATAAAATATGCCTTCCCTAACATTGTCATTTAAACATGACTTTTATCACTATTTGCCAGCCATTACAATATGTTTTATGAGAAATTAAAGAAAAATATTTATTTTCACAAGTTTGTTCGTTGATTTCTTTCTTTTTAATTCCAGTAGTTGCTTCCACTTCGTTTTTTTTTTTATTTATTGTGGTTTGCACAAGCATCTACAATTTTAATGTCATCTTGAGAGCCATTAACTAAACCAACACAAAAAGAAATACTACAACTAAAAAAGAAAAAAAAATAAGAAAAGTTATATGAAAAAATAAATAAAACTGCTGCTATAGAATAGAAAATGAATTTCTAGAATAATCAATGATGTGAAGAAGCTGTTTAGAGAAGAAAATAATCAACCTCACTTTCTGTGAAGTATTATTTGTTAAACAGCAGCACTTTGGGTTTAATGATGGCCTGACAAAAGAAGTAAATGCTGAAATGTTTGATCTCCAAACGGCCATATTTTTAATGCCATTTTATAGTGGTAAATCGAAGGCAGTGAAAGTACGATAACAAGTTTTAAAGCAGACTGGTTTAAAGACGGCTGTACTTCAAATAAAAAGCGATTTGACTCCATAACAATCGTTTTTTTTTACAATAAACGAAGGACAAATACACACATTTGATGAAAAGAAAAACCTGCCTTCAAAATATTAAATTAAAGAAAAAGCGAGAGGAAAAATTATAAAATGCAAAAGTTGAACGCAGCTGCTTAAATTAGTTAACAATTTTTTTATTTTAAATAAATTTTTTATTTTTCCACTTGTGTCACTTTCTGATTTATTTCGATTTATTATTTTGTTAAAGAAAAAAAATGAATGTTTTTCATTTGATTAATGATTTGTAATGTGTAAAATGTCACAAACAACAAATTAACAACCATTAAATTTTTCTGCCAATTGCTGTATATTTGAAAACATACAAGAAGTAGGGCAACATGCATTGCAAGAAGCTGAAAAAAAAATAAAAATAATTTTCCGCTGGGTTTTATGCTGTGGACAGCATGCAAGACTAATCATGCATTTGCAGTATGAAGGTTGGTGGGTTCTCTTTTTACACCGACTTTAAATATTGAAGCGAAACGTAATTATAAGAAATTGTAAAATAATAAAATATTTAAGTCTTTCAATGCTTTTAAATGTGTTTCACATAATGTATAGCATGCATAGGGGTCATGCCCTGAGTACTGGTCCTAAATAAAAAAAAAAATCTTTTGTTTTAGGGGTACTTAACGCGTTGACTGTGTAACCTGAAGATCGTGGGTTCCATTCTCCGTTACGACAAGAAATATTACGGTCTGTCGAATCTCAACAAAAATTCTAAATGTTATTGTTTCCTGGAAACACAAAGGTGGATTTTGGCATAGCTGAGGGCCTGCTCTGAAAGTACTGACATTTCTTTTTTATTTTTGATCTCACGTTTTATTGTAGCGTGCCGAGAAAAACAAAGTGTATTCGAGCAACTTGTATGTATAGCCAAGCCAGAAATTTTACACATACAGTGGCACCTCCATTATGCGGAATGCTCGCGACAGAGGCAATCTGGATAATCAATTTTCCCGGTTAATGGAGTACCAATTTTGAGTATTTTTTTTTATTGCAAATTTTTTATAATTAATAAATGATTATTATTGTATGTATGTGCAATAATTTAAGAAAAATAGTAATTCAGATAGAAAACTGAACACTTCTTAGGGATAAGTCATTGTAAACCGCACTTCAAAAGCTTCTAAAGCACCGGAACATGTTGCCAACTCATCGTATACAGTGGAGGAATTTAAACATTTGAATGCAAAGTTATAAAAACGCAACTTTTTCCATTTGTATATTTCTTTTGCATGTTTTGCTTTGATAACAAACGTTTTTAAAGAAAGCCATTATCTATTGACTGTTGTTCTCTAGAATCTTTGTAGGGGTATAAAGAGTAAAAAAAATACATAAAAATCTATGAGATTACAAATAAAACTCTTTTCTAAACTCTATATTCGTCAAAGCTTAACTATGCTGTAAATCATGAAAAGCTATCTGTTATTTAGACAACAATAAATACGAAAATTAAAAAATATCTGAATTATAAAGTTTGCAATACCTTAATACTGTGTTTTAAATTATGGCAAAATTTTTCCTTAATTTTCCAAATTCAAAAATCGCTAAAACAATAAAAGCTAAAGCGACTTCGTTAATATTATATGGAAAAATTAATACTACCGAAGTTCACAACAGCGAAACTCTATCGAATTTCCTTTCAAAATTTAGCTGGAATTTTTTTCCATTATGTAATTTTTTTTTTTTTTTTCATTTATTTAACGTGAGTGAAAATTAATTATGATTATTTATCAATGTTTGTTACTCGTTTATGGTTTGGCGATGGTCTATAATTTTAAACTTATATTTTTATTCGAATTCAGAAGCCCCAAAATCTAGATTCGGGATTCGCCCCTCGGTGCAAAGTCCTTCGTCGTTGATATTTCAACAATAAAACGTAGGCAAAGTCACATTGTATACAAAATGGCTGACCTTCAGCTTAAAAAAAAAATAGAGACGCAGCAATTCTGTTTTACAAAATTCCTTCAAAACAGGCAACTGCAGAGTTGTGCCAGAATTAAGCTCTCTATTCTCCTTCTTATAACTTCACCAACTGTGGGAGATAGTGTAGAGTATTCCATTGCCACTACACTCGGTGGAATATCCCTGAGCACTGGGCAAAAAATTGCAAACTCAGGTTTTGAAATATTTTTATTTCAAAAAAAAATTTTTAGTTATAAAAACAAAAAACCTTTTCTGTAACACTTAAACATATGTTGAAAATTAATTTAAAATAAAGTTAAAATTTAAAAAAATTAAAATAAAAGAAAATATTAAATTTGCCTCTGGCTTAATTTTTCTCTTGCCAATTTTCAAAATCTCATGTAAAATTTTAAAAAAAATCTACACTACTTATTGATTGGCCTTGCTGTACTAAATCATCACTAGACAACCACTGATGGGCGGGTACCAGACGGACAGATACATACATACATACATACGGTTTTGGCCGGGTCAGCTATAACGCACATAGATAAATTGCTCTGGCGAAAAGTATTCAAATTAAAGCAAAATCCCTTTTGGTAGTTATTTTAGCATAAAATGATAAACTACGTTGCGTTCATAATAAACCAAAACAATTCGAAAATACTGAAACGCAAAGGGAAACATTGAATGTTGGGAAAAAGGGGGGGGAGATGATCGAACAAACGCACTAAAACTGCCACACTTAGACACCCACACAATGGTAATTCACGCTCAAATAAATACACACACTAATACACACACTCACATGCACTCAGGCATGTTTATTGCCATTTTGGAAAATGTATATTCAACATGCATATGCATGAAATTTAGCTTTAAAGCAGCAGGCACGAAAAATAGACAAAATTATAACCCCAAAAGTTTGTTTTCCAACGCATCGAACACACACACACATACACACACTGCCATGCATATCATATTTTAGACTTAACAATAATAATTTGTTTCACAAGCATACACACACACACATACACACACACAAACAATTAGATAGGCTCGCAGATACTCTGGCTTAATCATAGGCTACCAGAAATGAGATGTGTTAGTGATGGCTGTGTGGCAAACGTGGTATAAGTGGCATAGAAAATGCGGCGGCGTCTAAGGTCGCCCCAAAAAAAAATAGCAAAAAATTCCAGCCTATAAACGGAACTACAAAATAAAGCTTTTGCACGAGATAAATTACCAAAGATAGCAATGGCTGTATAGGAATAGCCAAAGCAAGGAAAGCGGCCACAGTAACGGCCGTACAAAAACAGCAACAACATAAATTAGACACGTTACAAAAGGAAAATCTTTTTGGTTCGCATTGCGAATGTTACTCAACATGAATGTTACTGCCATGAATTGTGTGAGGTTGTCAGCCAAATGAGACATTATCAGGACCTCAATTATGAAAGTTACTTGAAAAGCTATAAAACAAAAAACAGTTGAAAAATATTTGTATCTATAAATTTTCAAACTTACATTAAAAAATTATAAAATTTTAACAAAATTAAAGTATCAAATGAAGACATCATTTCGTCAACTATCCAAAATGTTCTTTTTTATTGACATTGTCAACCAAAATATACCAACCGCCATGCTATCGGAATGTACTGATATTACAGAAATTTTTGAAAACCGAATTTTCTTAATATTTCGACATTTTGAGGTCCTGAGTCGACTGTGACTATTCTCGCGAAGATGTGAGTTTGTATGTGTGTGTGTAGAGTATGCAGTGTGTATTTGGAAGCATATGAAGAACCAGCCAACGAATCGAAACCACATTTGACGTATCCAAAAGATATTGACCACACTTAGCTGTCGTCGGGCTATGAACTGCTTCGGCTAGAAAAAATTTTCAAAAATAATTTTCTTTAAAAAAATTTTAAATTACTAATCAAAATCAAAATCTTAGCAGTTTTTAACCTCAAAAAGAAACGTTGATGGCGATTAAATCGGATGCGACGAAATTTTTAGAAAAAAAATTTTTTTTTTCCAAGTCTTCATCGTCCCATTTTATATATTCACTGGTTTTTATATATTCCAGCATAATCGACCGCCGTAGACGAAATTTAAGAAACTTTACTCACAAGAAGCTCAAAAAGGCCGCAGCTTCCCTAGCTCTGCTATAGATAGAACCATTTTTCCATACAACAGACAATCCGCAAAGCTCTTAGCTTGTCTGCCCAAAAAAGAAAACAAAATTTCTACGACTGAGTTCAGAAGAGAAAACGTTTGGAAGAAAATCATCTGGAATTTTCTTTTGTTTTTTCATTCGCGGCCACACAGACATTCCATTAAAATTGTTAATTGTGGCGATGGCTGAAGTAGTCTGCACGTTGACTACAAAAACAAACCAAGCTTGGGTTCAACCCCAGTTTCAGACTAAAATTATAAAAACAAAAAAAAAAAAAAAAAAAACATCTGGCATTTTTCTGATGTGCATTAGTGTGTCTTTGTGTGTCAGTAGTTGTTGTCGGAAGGTTTCAGTGGCGAAGCCATACTCACTGGTCACTGAACAGTAACAGCTTCAGCTGATAGCAATCCACAATCATATCAGAATGTCCTCCTTCGTCGGTATTGGTGTAGCACAATTCCGTTCCTTTTTGGCGAAGGAGCTGTTATTTAATCAAAAGACAGTGCCACATACCGTACAGCGTTTGCCGAATGTTTAAATTCTTTTATCTTTTTTTTTCTTTCTTTCAAAGAACCTACTGTCAGTGAAAATTTATCGTCTAAAAACTTCAAAAATCGGCCTCGAACAGCAAGCGATTTAATGACATCCAGAATCGTAGTGATTCTGAATTTTGGATTCAATCTCTAAGCACAGAATGAGAGTTAAGGAAGCGTTCTCCTACGTCTAGTATTTGAATAGTATTTATTCGCTATAAACCCTGGTTTAAATTGTTCAAATGCTGTGCTTTAATATATTCTTGCACCAACACCAGACGTCTAAAAACTGTTTAACAAAAGACTTTTGCTTGTTGGTTCAACAAAAAAAAAAAAAAGAAAGGACAAAGAAATGTCGTTCTTCCAAGTGTTTAACCCATATTTTACAATAAAATTTTTATGCGCTTTATTATGCTGCATAATTTTTTTTACGCTTTTCATACGGCTGCTGTATTCTGGCAGAACCATAAACTACAATATTTAATACGTTTCTTTTTTTTTTGCACGAAAATCTACTTTAATAGACACTCATTTGCGCTTAAAATTGTGTGGCACAAAATGAATGCACACAACTGCGTTTGCAAATACGCTGGATTTGTAGATACCGGAATATGGAATTATGTGTTAACAGCAGGATTTCAGAAACGAACGACAACAACAACAACAACTAGGAGAAAATTAAACACTCACACACACATATATACAGTGATAGGATTTTAGATATTTTTATACTCTTGCTGAGTAAAATGCATGTGCATACGTGTGTGTGTATTTGTGTGTGTGTGTCCTTCTGTTGTTATCCCTGCGTTTAAATGTTTATTATGAAAGCTTTACGACTTAACTACACACATGTCTACCCTTAAGCACACATACATACAAAAATACATGCCCAAGTGCATACATGTGTTGTTGCTGTGTTTAACAACATTTGCTGTTGCTGGTGTTGCTGGCACTGCTGCTGCTGTTATTTTCATTTCCGTTCTTTAATTCTAACAACTCGCACTGACTTTAACAGCATCCACCAGGGTTTCATTTCAAATCCGTATTATTTTTTAGTGGCTTCTAAAGTATGATTGGGACAACAACAACAACACAAGGAAGAAATTGCATTTTTGGCCGCTTTAGTTTTTGCCTTCATTTTCCTTATTTTGGTTTGTTTTCTTTTTTGGCAACATTTCAACACTAAATTGATTTCCAGCAAAAGCGTTAAAAGGTGGCAGAAAAAAAGAAGTGATTGTTTGAGTAGGGGTGGCGGCATAAAATTTGTAGGTGCTGTTGTTTGCTGGAGTTGCTATCAAATTACCAAGAAATTTACCGAACATTTTGCTTTAGATTTGAAATCCTAAGGTACTCACAAGTTCTTAAAAGTACACTTCAAATATCAAAAGTGCTAAAAGTATTACAAAGTACTAAAAATAATTTAATGTGGTTGGTTGAGCATCACTAAGCATTTGAGTGCTAAAACGAGCAGCAATGTTGTGGAAAAGCGACAACAACAACAACCACAATTACAAAAATAAAATGAAAAAATATTTTAAGAACTAAATAAACTGTGATAAATAAACATTTTAACATCAGTTGTTCTAATGAAAACTTTTAGTACTAAAAATATTTTCGGAATTGATTAAATTTCAAGTACAAAATATTTGACGAAATTCGATAGTTATTTGAATTTCAAAAGTAACAGTGTACTAAAAAGTAATGTGCTAAATAAGCTGCTCCATATGCAAAGTTTCTAAAACATATTTCCCGAATTTTAAATATAAAAATCTTGGAAAAATTTAGAACTTATTTAAATTTGCAAAACAACAGTGCGGCTAAAAACTACTGTACTAAAAAAGATATTAAATATGTATTTAGAAAATTATGTAGTTCATTGAAATAATATATCATTAATTTAGAACAAAGTTGTTAAAGATATTTAAAGGACTAAATATCTTTCATAAATAAAATAGCAGTTGTTATAATAAAAAATGTTTTCGTACTAAAAGCACAAAATATTTGTATTTCAAAAGCATCAGGGTACTTAAAAAATAATGTACTAAAAAAGCCAATATATATGCAATCCTGCTAAATTACATATATGGAAGGCGTAAACATATCTTGTGAAGTGTTTAAGTTTTTAATATAAAATCGCGGGATATATTAGAGCGTATTTCAATTTCAAAAACTAGATTGTACTAGAAGTTTAACGTACTAAAAAAGCTACTCAACATATATGTATGTGTATGTATAAAATTAGGCAATCTGTTAAGTAACAGAACTATGTTGCATACATAGTCTTCCAGTGTTTTTGACTTTCAAATCACCCGCAATTCTAAAGAAATTTTTCACAATCATTGCGCTCTGTAAGTGGGCCACTTGTGGAAAAAAAGCATTTTTAGTAGTAATTGCACCAGTAATTTGCCTGACATTTTTCAATTTTACAGACAGTCGGTTAAAATTTTGAGGTGTAATGGTAAAAATGGGCAGTGCCACGCCTAAGCAAAGTAAATATTTAACATTTAGTTTACGTGATGGTGTTGCATTGAGATTCGAAAACTTGACTCAGTACGGAAAATAAACCATTAGAAGCTAAAGCTCCAGCTTATAAAAGGTAATCTGATCCTCATTAAGATGCCAAAAGATATAAAGGGCCGCTTTATGCCCTTTAATATTTAATATATTTCAAATATTTTTAGGCAACTGATTGCTTCTAAATTTTGCACAAATATGGGATTTTTGCAATTGCACAATCTTGCGATAAGAAAAGGTTAGCTTAGATTAGGTTGGAATAGAAGGAGCAACAGCATCGACTCCATCCGATACAGTATTACAACGAAACCGGCATGCTATGCCATGTACTTTAAGAAGTTCCGATAGCAAACACCAATCCGATAAATCGGACACTCCAAAAAACCAGTCTGTTCTATGTACATCTTCAGATCCCAAATTGAATGCAAATATTTTTTTTTGGTTGTTAAAAAATTTTTGGAAATTTTCAAAATATTTAATTAAATTTTTAATTATTATAATTAAAAATTTTATTGAAAATGAATTCTATAAAATCAACAAAAATAATTCGGTTGGTGATATTGACTTCTTTACAGGCGTAAATCTAATTAATTTTTTAATCGATATTACAAAATGTTTAACATTTTCCAGTACAGTTCGTCAGATATGATGAATACCAAGTTGCTTTCAGCGCTTTTGCATAACATGTGATTCACAAATGGTATATTTTTTTAAGGCTTATATTTTAGTGGACGTTAGAGAAATAATGAATTTAAGCAGCTAAACGTGTGAATGTCGCCTTAGCTGACCTTGTGTCAAGTGCCGGACTCTTCTACTTCGGAAGGTTTATGGAAATAAAGATTTTAATAATAATTATTTTTCTTCATTAAAAAACTGTTGAAAGATATTAAGTGGCATGGGTTTCCCTTAATCAACGTAACGCGTTTATTTAAACCACATCTTCCAATAAAATTTAATCTTTTGCCGGCTTCAAAAGTGGAGCTCCATTGCTGCGACTCAGGCATTGTGGATGCTGCCGATGTAGATGGTTTTTGCTCCAATTCTTGGTCTTCTGATGAAAAATCTTCTTCATAGTTTTCTTTTCTTTCGTTGGATGTTGAAAATGATGAAAGCGGTTCTCTTTGTCACTATCCGAATTATCACTCCTCATTCTTTTTTGGCATAAAAAGCTTTGGGATCTATTATTTAGTTGTAAAACAAGTATTAAAACTTCCGCAACTATTTTATTTTTTAATAAGTGTATCACATGTGATGCATAGGACGTCTGTCTAAAAATTATGATAAAAAATGTCTGTGCATCACATATGATTCACACTTTTTTTTTAAGGAAAACAGTTTCTACACTACTTAAATTACACATTAAAATAAAAGAGAAAACAGGCAGTGCATGAAATCCATTTTAAACAAAATTTAAATTTTGGACTTACAGCATAAAATTTTTTTTAGTATGGGGACAGGCAAAGGGTTAATTAACATTTTGTTTTATTTTTTTTTAGTAAATGAAACGAAACATGTTTTAAAATTTTAAGTGGCTTTTCATGAACGAAAAATATTTTCCTGAAAACAGTAATAAATTCTTGATCAGAAACTATCGCATTCCCAGTGCTTTAAATATTTTAGCAGAATATTAACAGTAATTTAAACAAACCTAATCAAGCATACAATTTATATGCCCTGGACTTTTGCAGGACAAATGCTTTTCTTGCCGCAAAAAATCTCAACAACAGTTTTCAATAACCCCAATATGACCTGAGGCCCTAAACTCCATAAAACAAGGAAGAATAACTAACTTTAACTAAATTCCATATAAATAATGTGTCGATGCCATTACAATCAGATCAACTCAAGACAAAAATTTATTTAATTTATTAAATTTTTTTTTCGCCACTTTTCCTCATATTTTTGCCTACTGATGATTTTATTTTACCCTCAAGTATAGTAAACTACCAACAAGATGCTTTAAATGAGATAAAACAAATAAAGGGAGAGCAAAAAAAAATAAAAGAACTACTTGAAAACCAATTTTACTTGTTCACAAACATCCTTCGTGTCCTCAAATACAAAAAATATTGCCCTCTAAAAAAAAAAAACAAATAAAAGTAGTTAGAAATAACTGAAAAAACCAAGAAAAGCAAAAAAAGAAAAGAGGAAAAAAAGTATTGTAGCCAACGAAAATTAAAGTAATTTTAATGAAAGTGTTTTTCGATAAAAATCAAAGCCTGGCAAAAAATACTCGTATAGAGGGCAAGACTGGAAATAAAAACCTGCTCATAGAGCTCACACAGCCAAGAAACGAGCAACGACATCGGCATCGACATCGACATCATCAAATGCATATAAAGTAGAAATAAAAATTTAATTCAGATTGTATACAACATTCTTATGAATGTATTAGTGCTGTGGAAAAAAAGAAGGGTCCTTCTGAATGTGTAGAAGAGCCAAACCTAAAATTAAATTCAAACAATTTGTGGCAAAACACAAAATGGAAATGTAGAGCAATAGTAAAAAGTTAACAAAAACAACAATAACAACAGCAAAATAGCGCAAATGAATAGGAAAACAAAAAGACCATTTGCAACCAGCACAAGAATTGGTGGTAGAGAAGTCATTTAGACTGGCAAATAAATACAAAAAAAAAAAAATAAAAGTGAAGGGAAAAAAAAATTATAAAAGAGAAATAAACTTTACTTTGAGAAATCAAAAAAAGTTTTTCTTCTTTGCCCCAGCACCAACAAAGCAAAACCAAAACAAAAGCCTACACTTTTTTGGCAGCCATTTTACACAGCAAAGAACATTTCCGGCTGCCATACAACTAACGTCACATACTTACTCCGCCCGCTCAACCCGCTCTCTGCTAACAAACACAGCAAATGAATTTAATTAATTAGTTGAGGAAATGTTATTTATAATAACTGCACACACACACACACACAAACACACACACTTACATATTCAAATACACAAGACTAAAGAAGCGTTTGATAAATAAAAAATAAAAAAAAATTTGATAATTTCAAATGAAGAACTACCAACATTCTGGTGAAGAGTCAAAGAAATGTTTATGACTCTGTTCTGGTATAAATAAATTATTCCTTAAAAAAGAAGAATATTTAATTACATACTTTCATTCAGTATTCAAGTGGAAATTAATTAAGAAGAATAAAAAACAATAAAAAAGAAAAATAAAACAAGAAAAAAATCGAGTACAAACAATTAGGTACGTTTCATTAAGAATATCGGCATGAGAATTTCGTTTGTAATTTTTCATATAATTTGTCTATAAAAAGTACACTTGCAGCTTAAGAGCCTGAACACAATGTTTGCGGTGCGGTGCGATTTCTCGTTGCGGGAGAGAAAAATAAACATAATACAACGGAAGACGGCGACGGTAATACTTGTCATTGTTTGTTTACATTTTTTTTAATATATTTGTGCATTTGTCGTGAACATCGCCAATTATTCAAAAACTTCTGGCAACATCAAAAAGAGAAAGAGTATAAAAAGGCCGCAATGAAATTAAAATAGATTTTAATTTTATGCCGTTCCGCGCTGCGGTTTTTTACTTTAAAATCGTATGGAAAACAGTACCGCAATAAATTATCGTTACATTGTGTTCAGACTCTAAATCGTACATTTTCTTAAAAAAAAAGAATTTAATTTTTCATAGAAAGTATTTTTCGCAGAAGGTATTTTTTCATAAAATCTGCTGTTTCATAAAATTTATTTTTTCGCAGAAGTTGCTTTTTCTTAATAAGTAATTTTTCGCAGTGTATACTTATTAAGAAAAAGGTACAGTCGAACTTCTCTATAGCGAACTTCTCTATAAGGAAATCTTCTCTATAACAAATAAAATTCGTGAACACAACGTTTTTGTGAGTATTTTCATACATTTTGATCTCCTTATAACGAACTTCCCTATAACGTACAATTTTTTGAAGGCCTAAATAGAATTTTTCACACCAAATAATCTCTTTATTGCGTAGTTTTTAGCAATCGATTTTTTGCATCAATTTAGTCACATATGTAGGTATTAATAAAAAAAAAATTAATGTGTTCATGTAAAAACAATTTTTTTTGTCTTAATAAATATATTTTCTACATAAAAAAAAATTTTGTCAAAATTTTCTGCAGTTTCTCTATAACGAATTTTCTCTATAACGTAGAAATTTGACGGTCCCCAACTGCTACGTTATAGAGAAGTTCGACTGTACTTGGTTTTAATTTTAGCTTCACTCTTCCATAAAAGAACCTTTTTTTCAATTTTCCGTAAAAAGTACTTTTTATAAAATTTAATTTTTCATAGTTAAAGGTACTTTTTCACTCTTCCATAGAAAATGCTACAAAACTACACATGTATATATATTTTCTCATAATTTGTCGTAAAAAGTACTTTTTACAAAGAGGTACTTTTTGACAAAAATATTCCTTTTCGCCATAAGTACTTCATTAGTATCGTTGGCAATATTATAACTTTTCTTTTTATTAAATGAATTTATTATGGGAATATCTTTTAAAATTGTGCTTATGAAATGTATTCTATAATATTTTCATATTATATTTTTTTTTTAAGTTTTTCTTTCACAAATATATTTCTTTTGTAAATTTATAAAACCAATATTTTGTTATAATCATCTAGAAGAAATGCACTACAAGAACAAAAAGGGAAAAGTAATTAAAAAATTTTTATTACGAAGAAAACCACTACATGAAGTTGGAAAGAAAACAATAACATTTTGCTTTTATGGTGAAAAGAAAAACGAGCAAAACCATCAGGAATATGTAAATTACTTAAGTAAAACTCTAAACTACATAGCCATTTACTCAACCACAAGAAATATATATATGGGCTGGTGTGTGAGTGTGTGTGTGTGTGTATAAAACAACAGTAACAACAAGAAGAGTGAGATAAATGTTTAATATGTGTAAATGAATATGACTGAATAATAAGAACAGCATTAGGAAAAACATTGTTGAGTATAGAAAAAACCGCAAAGTAAACGAAAATAGCATTTAATTTAACCAATATCCGGTAACACACACACACACATTCAGGTGATTATAAGCATAAACAAACCAGCTTATCTTATAAACGCACACATGTACACAACAATGTATGGAAAAAATATCTTTTGGTTTTTACTCGTTGTAAAACATTAACATATAAAATATACACACTTTTGTGTGGCTTTATTTTTAGTATGTAGTTGTTGTTGCTGTTGCTCTTGCTCTTGCTGTTGTTGGATTGCAAATCCTTGGCCAATAATGAAAGAATAAATAAATAATTTAGTAAATAAATACGAGTTTTCCTTTTTATTTCATATTAACTCGTAACTAATGTCGATTGTATTTTGTAAGAAATAGTCTGTGGCAGTTTTAGGTACAAATAAACCAGCAGATAAATGAAAGACCGGAGTGAATAATAGACGTCAGGATTGGCGGACGGACGGACGCAAGGACAGAGATGAATGCAATGACAAGCTGTCAGTCAGTCAATTAGTCTTTTAACAATATTAAGATAGTTTTATAGAAATTAGTGTAGTATTTATATTTATTTGTATTAGTTTTATGGATACAGACGAATACTTATCAAATGCTGGACACAATAAATATAAATTAATGCGAACAGTTCCTACTGTTATGGTTTTATTTGTATATGTGGTTAGTTTACTGGACCATATTACCAGCAGATTTTTTTTTGATAGTGAAATGTATAAAGGAATCCGCAGTCGGTTATGGAAACATGTTTTTTTTTAAATTTCTTAATTTTTCGTAAGGAAGCTGTTTCTTCTCTGGATTAAAAATTATTCATAATCTTAACTTAATACATACAAGTCACTTAAAAGCGAATAAGTAATATTGAATATATTTGTAGTATTACTGCCGTCTTCATAAGCTATTTTTTGTTTTCTTATTTGTACTTTGCAAAGCTGTTTCTTCTCTGGAATAGGTCAGGTTAGGTGAAGGATCCTGTCCTTAGGACAGAGCTTAGGCTCATTGTCATACCACAATGTTGGGATGACCCTTAAATGAGTTTTTAAGAGGGTGAATAGAGGATGTAGTGTTTTTGGGCATTCGATTTGCATCTTCCGACGTTAGTGGCAGTGACAGAAAAGACCTCTGCAGGCAGTTTATTCCTCATATGTGCTGTTCGCCCGAAAGATTTTCTCTGTAGTTCGTAGTGCGATTCATTATCAAATGGACTACAAATGGATTCGCTTTTGGAGAAATGTGCCGGTTTCGGGAATAAGTTCGCTGATTTCATAGGAGCACATCCCATTATACTAGCGATAGAACGACAAAACACACCCCACATTGCGACGATGGTCATAAGCAACAGTAGTATTGGCTATGAGTTAATTCGCCCTCTCCTGTCAAGTACTGCAAAATAATCCAGTCCAAACATGAGAGAGGTATAATACTGAGGGAATTTACCGTACGACCACGGCCCTACACTCAAAATAAAATTCAATCCTTCCGTACTTAAATCAATAATAAGCGGTGTCAAAAGTACGCAAAGTACGATATTTTTTAAATCTAACACAGAATCCGTAACTCAAATACAGATTCTTCAAGCGCAAAATACATACTTTTAGACATATTTAATAACGGATACTTCCTAGAAATTAGCCGATAACGAAATTGATTTAAGAAAACCCGAGATGGAATAAAGTCCAGAATGTGCTTGAATCAAGAATTTTTTTCAAGAGTTTAACTTTCTATTGAATTTAAAGACTTTATTTAATTTATTAAACATACGTATATATATACTTTTTGTATGGTTAAGCTGGTTTATATGTACACATCGTTGCTGGTTATACCAACTTATCAGTAGATCATCTACAAAATTTTTGAAACATATTAAAAATGGTCATGCTTATACAAAAATTCACAAAACATCTTTGAGAATAATAAAATACAAAATAGAATTCCGTACTTAATTTATGATTTTTTTCTTGATATAAGAAATTTGTATTCATTTTAAGACGCTACTATCACAGTGGCAAGTGAAAAGAATTTGATGCTGCAGAGTCTCTGCGCTAACTGCTCTTTAAGCAGAATCAGAGCAACTGTGTATTTTTTATTATTCCACATTTTAAAGTTTTTCTGTAGTTTTGTGAGTTGTGTGATACTTTGAAGAACTAAAAACTTATTTTCACATACGTATTTATTTGCAGGTTATAACTTTTACTAAAAATTACACTCTTTGCTTTACAACAACATGATACCAACAACAATAACAACAACGCCAAATGTTGTACTAAAGAGAGAAAAGAAAATATAAATTCATAAAAAGCGATAATTCTAAGAAAACACACACAAATGCTAAAAAAAAACTGACTACAAAAATATTAATATACACACACACACATCTCTGCATACTGCCTGAGTGTGAGCAGACTATTTACCGTTTGCAAATAGTCGATTTAACCACATAAATACAACAAAAATGCTGTACATAGCAAACCAACATTTCATACATTCTTTCCAAAAAAAAAAAATTATTTTTATTTGCTTTGTCAATTTAAAATTGAATAGCAAAACAAAAAGAAAATGAAAACAAGAGGTTGATGATGATATTTCTATCTTTAACATCCATTTGAATTACAAATATCTTTCTTTCATTCGGAATTTTAAAATACATATTGCGGTTTTATATTTCAAACAACAGAAAAGCAGTTTCACTACAAAAGAAATATGAAAAATATTTACAAATTAATAAAAAAAAAAGATTAATTAAATTGTTAGAGGAGAAGAAGAGTATGCACACCCTGGAAAAAAGGACTTGTTTACAATAAGTTCAATAACTTCTCGGCGGTAGGGTAGGGAAAAAATTTAAATTTCTTACAAATACTTTAGACTTTCTCTGATAGTCATAGAAATATGTATATCCTTTTTATCTGCATAAAATCTCTTTAAAAATCAATTTTTAAAAGAAAAAAATAATTTTTGAAATGGCTTAAAGATTTTAAAAGATCATTAAAAATATTCTCAATTAAAAACTGCTTTAGTCACTTGCCTGATCACATAAGCTTCGAACCCAAGTGTCTTTAAATTTTCATTGAATAGCGGTGAATAATGATTGAGGGGCAGACCCCTTCTATATTAATGTCTGGCGATGTTCGATGCTCGCACAATAATCTCCTGCTCTTATACTTTGGATGTTATCAGGTGTGTAGTTCCTCAACCTATGGGAATATGGATGGCGCAGTTAGGCTGCGCGGACCGCTAACGACGTGTCTCTGAGTATCACAAGGGGACCAAAGAGATGGACGTATCTTTAGGGACTGGCCTTAGAACCTAACCTCACTACAACACGTGAAAGTTTTTCACTACAGTTATCACAATGCGATCATAATAAATTGGACCCAAATTGGCTGGGACCTTTCATCATCATTAGATCCACAAATCCGCCGACCTACTTTACGTAGTTGCAATGGAATAAATTTCATGAAGTTGTACTCGTCCTTTTATACCATGATTCTAAAATAATCGAAATTATGTTGTCCGGTAAAAATACTGTGTTCTAAATTACCCTCTCCAGTCATGTGACGGACAGTCGTACTGCGTCAATATTTATTGAGTGAGAAAATCATTTTTGAGGTATTTTTCACTTCCCTCTTGAATATTCTTGTATCATTTGAAAAAATTTTTCCGAAACAAAGAATTACCTTTTTAACAAATTTTATTTATATGAACATATTTGAATTTTTTATCTTTTTTAATTTAACATAAAACACATTCTTATATTTGTTCATTCATACGTTATGACACTAAATTTTCATGTCACAGGATGTGGCATATGCATGTTGAGATGTCAAAGAAAATGTTCATTATTGTGAAATGACAGATGTTGATAATGGGTTCCTGCTCAATATCTACATACACAATACATCTTTCCATATACACGTAGATGAAGGTACAGTAGTGGTCAGTTAAAGTATAATTGTTAGAAAAAGCCTTTTTCTTTTAATAACGCAGCTGATTAACTGCCGCAAAGGAATCAATTAGAAATGTTCAATTAATTTCCTGAACAGTACATAGAGGGCTTAATTTTGCCAGAACTTCAAGTTTAAACCGAGCCGAAACTGAAGGTCTGTACAAAAAGACAATTGTTGATGGAAACAAATTTCTCCCAAATCGATTGAAGGGATGATGCATATTCCACGTAGTTTGCATTGACATTTTAATTACTAACGCTCTGCTAGTAGCCCTAGTAATTTATTAGCTTTTAAGTTTGGGTCAGATAGTGACCCTATTCCTCCCAGGCGATGTTGCGCCGTTCCATGGAGAAAAGACATTCTCCAACAAAAATTTCATAAGAAACGACTAGAAAATGACAAACAAATTATGAATAGCTTACAAGACGTTTGTTGTAAATAAGTAAAGACTGCTTCACTAATAAATGGTGCAGTTCTATCTGAAAAGATGAAAGATGATGATAATAAGGAAAGAGTAAGAGAAATTTTTAGGTTAAACAGGGTGAAGTAAAAACGGAAAGTGTTGTAAAGTTAAAAGAGTGGGTCAGTGTGTAAAGCATAAAGTAAGGGAGAGTGAGAGATAAGAAATTTATGCCGGCAAGTTATCAGTGTCTGAACCATCTGGTAATTCTAGTAAAATTGTAATAAAGAAGTTCAGGCCATGTGAGTACTTGGCTGGTATTTCAGAGACTGCTTTGAGGATAAGTGTAAGATATAAACACGGTCTCCACCTCCAGATTTAACTCTTGCTCTACCTCCTCCTCTAGCTCCTGCTCTACTTCCTCCTCCACCTACTATTCGACCTACTCCTCCACCTCTTCCTCCTCCACCTCCTCCTTCTCCTCCTCCTCCTCCTCCTCCTCCGTCTCCAGCCTCACCTCCTTCACCACCTTGTCATTAGAATTCTGGCATGAGTACCGAATTTTCATTTAATATGGTTATGTACTTGGTTCATTGGAAATCCTAGAATGTGTTAATATCAATGCGAGGGAGTTTTGAGTTGGCTTATTCCATCCAGCCTAAAACATGTATGAAATTCAGGTAGTGTCGAGAACGGTAACCGATACACTCAACCTCTAGCTTAGTTGGTCCCCTTCAGCACAGTTTATATCTGATGCCATTTTGTTTAATCACGACCGACATACCAAAACTGTGTTCGACCTGGGAAAGTGATTTCTTTTCTGCTTTACTATCGACTGTAATCAGGACATTCAGGCAGTTCTGCGTCTAGGTTACGGAGTACTTACGGGATTTTGAATTGCATTATTCGGGTATGTTAAATAATTTTTCTTCTTTACGCATACATACACATATTTCGGTATTGATAAATCACTCCTTTTTTAATCGACTCGGTTTACAGAACTGGACGGGTTATTTCCCATATCTCAATGTCTTGGGGAGTTTCAAATTCTCTTGAAACATATGTATGTATGTAAGCAAGGAATGTGACAGCAGAGACGCCTATAATTTTGCAAAATTTTTTCTGGTATAGAAATTATTTTGATAATATTTGAATAAAAATAATTCAGCTATAGAAACGTTTAACAAACTACCTCTGGTCAACTCCATCTGACCAATACTGTATAAGTATGTGTAGATATCTCTATATATGAAATAAAATTAAACATCAAACATGAAGGTACATTTGCATATTTTACTTTTTATTTGTTTATTTATTTATTATTTTATTTTTTTTTTTATAGTTTTTTCAAAAAAAGAAACCAATTACTGGCTTGAACAACAACTTAGCCCAATGACATATGAATACGAGTTGTTGAAAAAGATTTCCAAAGAAAGCCATTGCATACTTTAAGGGTTATTTACTAGTTTATGGCCGTTTGTGTATGTACATACGCATGCACTCGTAGTTAACTGTATGACAGGAAAATTACACTAATAATTTTGTTATAAAACTTTGATTGAATAAATGCTTGAAAACTAATTGGAAAAACATTTAAATATGTAAATTGAACTTGATTTGTACAGAGATAATAACTGGCATAATTCATAATTTTTTTCACATTTTTTTTTTTTTGCATAATTTCAATTATTAATTAAATTATTAAATAAAGTTCGTTTTAAATTTAATTTTTGTTTGAGAAATTATCTGTACTGCGTTAACTAAAAATTTAATGATCGAGCAAAAGATGCCGTAGAATGTTGCTGCTCATACACAAATTTGTAATTGTACGGATTATTGGATAGTCTGTACTAGCGAGAGAGGGTTTTATATTGTGTTTTATTATTCATATGAACATTAGAGTATATAAATATCTTGAACACAAACTTAGGCCTGCTTTTTTTCAATTATATAATTAAATATTCGCCACAGTTATAACCAAGAAACCTGTGGCTTTCAAGAACATTAAAGTAAATTTGTTTCTAGTACATCAAAGACATACAGTGCGTTGTTTGGCTGTAACCCCGAAGAAAATCTACTATTTATTGTTTTAGCAATAAAAACTCTTAATTTTTTTGTTTTTTACATTTCAATTACAAAATTATTAAAAAGCTTCCAGGAATCATAAGTTATAATAAGAGTCTACTTAGAACACCCTACTAGTATGCAATACATTATTCAAGATAAGCACAAACATTCACATCCTGCAAGTATGCAATAGATTATTCCAGATAAGCACAACATTCACACAATGCTGCAGTTAAAACAGCAACAACAAAAAACACATGATTAAAATAAAAATAATACATTTCTATGTGCACATATACATTCATACATGCACACACACCTCAACAATAAATAATGCATATTTATAAATTTTCTCATACCGGGAGCACAACTACACCCACCAATAACTGTTGTTTTTTTTCTGTTTTCACCGAACAACCACAATCATGCCACCGCTGAAAACATGTTGAACATACTAAAAAACAAGCAACATTACAACACAATGTTGTGAGTTTCATTTTCAATTATACATACGTTTCTTTTCTTTTTTCTTTTTGCTACTGTTATTGTTTTTGTTCTACTACTGATTTTATAAAATATTGTTGAACGATATTGAATGCAATAATCACGAGTGCTTTACCACAGCCAGCAGCTAGAAAGGAAAAAAAAGCAGATGTTGTTAGTACTTGTAAATGGCAACAAACAACAACAACAATTACAAACTGCTTGTAGTACTATTGCTGCAAGAACAGCAGCCTCACTGGCAGCAGCAATGGCAACATCATTTTTAAAAACAAGCCTCAACTCAATAACAATTGTTACAATCACAATAATAATCACTCTAGTCAGTCAAGTGTTGCTGCGGAAATGGCAAGAAGAGGAAATACAAGGGGCACTGATGAATGCGCTGAAGTTTGGTTTTGTAATGAGTTCAAGAAACGTTGCAATGATGAAAGTGCTTTTTAACCAGTGAACATCAATCGGTGAGGTCTTTTTTAGAAATATGCACAAGCAGGGCAAGGCGGGAACGTGAAAAGATTAAAAAAAAAAGTTGTTATATTTTTTTGGAGGCCAGCTGTAGATAATATGCTGTCGAATTATAATATTCCAGTGCTAACATGGTGGTAAATAAAAGTTTTAACAAGCCACTAGATTTCTTCGTATTAAATAATTTATTAATATTCTATTTTACATTGTTTACACCAGGCTGACCTAAAATGAAATGACCGAAAAAGAATTCATTTGGAAAATATTTCATAATTTACCGAACCTTTTCCACAATCAGCTTTATTTACATAAGTCGATTAATTTAGTGGTGTATTTTACATTGTTTACACAGGTAATTATGAATATATTGCTAGTCAGCAACAACAAGTAGTACGGAAGTTTTCATGTTGTTGCTTTAATTTCTTATTCTCAAATGTAAAGTTTTTTGTCTAAAGTAGCAAAAGCAAAGTAATATTTTTGCATTATTGACATGATGCAAAAAATATACAGTGAACTCGCAGAAACGTGAACATCCAGAAACATGAAATACCCAAAAACATGAACATTTTTTACATTGACTACTCTGAAACGTGAACAAAGGCTGAAGACTCTAAAACGTGAACTTTTTATCGAACGGTAAAAATTCAATTACGTAAGCTTATTTAAAAATTTTGGGATTCCTCGCAGCAACATTAAGTAGTTTGTTTGTTGTAAACAACTTTTGTTGCATGATTTTGTGGCTTTAGTATTAATGCAGCAGTTCTACTGGAAGGATCTCTCTGTGCTGACTATACATATTGGTATATAAATAATATGAACAAGTGATCTCTAAAAATATTTCTATAGAAAATATGTCTAATAAAAAACCAAAAGTGTTGAATCTTCAAGAAGAGTCAGATAATTAAGAGCTTTTACCAAAAGGTTCATATGTAACTGGTTTGTCGAAAAAGTATAATGTCGCCAAATCGACGAAACCTCAAAGAAAATACTGCCTTGCAAATGCTCTAGCAAAAACAATGTCAACAAGAGATCACCGACTTTTTTGTTGAGCTCGTCCAATGAATATCCATCCATTAAAATCATTTTTAATATGTTCTATAAAACCCTTGAATGAAATAATTTTAACACATCCTTTTGTTGTCTTAAAAAGTTATTTATTTGCCTTTGTATCAAAGAATGTTTTTTTGTTGTTGCTCCTTTTCAATAAACACTAATTAAACAAATTTATAATTATCGTAGTTTAAATTCAGCTAACCGCTATTTGTGATGAATTCAATAACATAATTTAGAAATTAGTATCTTAGAAACCCTTTTGCAAACCATAAAAGCTATTTAGTATATTAAAATATGGCCGGAACTTACAAAAAGTAGAATCAATACATGTTTCATAGATGAAAAATAACGTACATACTTTATTTTAAATTAAATAAAAGATAAAAGAGACTAAAATATGTTATAGAAAAAAAAGCAATCTGAAAGGTGAACACCCTCGGTAAATATTAGTTTACTTTTCTGCGAGTTCACTGTATATAAATGATTTGGATACACCTACTGGTGCCATTTTACAGAAGTATAGGAATGTACCATTCAATCCAAGTCAAATTTTCATACCACTTATGCAACCCAGCCCATTTTTTGAATGAAAAATATAAAAATAGAAATATTTTTTTCTTTGTATTGGAGGTGTCAAGCCCACTTATCAGATACTGCCCACTTTTTAACGTACTATTACAGTTTCCGTATGGAATAAATTTGGATAGGTTGTCTATTACCGTTCTTTTTTTAACTTCGACCACTCAGGAGATGACTCCTACATATGCGGTGCATTGTGCCGGAACTAACGGAAAGGGATAGTAAGAGAATGGCAGAAGGTGAAGCTTCACTATATTACAACACTGCTTTTTGCACGTTATTTTTTTTACAAAGTATTGTAGCGTCTCTGATCTCAAAGATACGTATTAAATTTTGAAGTTTCGTTTTAATAGCATTTTTTAGTAGTTAATTTACTACGCTGGTGCTACACAATCTCGAAGAAGAAAGGAGTGCTGATGTGCTTGTGGATTGGATACAGCTGAAGTCGTTACTGTTCAGTGACCATTGACTATGCCTTCGCCACTGAAACCATGCGACAACAACTGATACACAAAGACACTCAAGTGCACATCAGAAAAAATGCGAGATGGTTTTATGAGTCTGAAACTCGGGTTGAACGCAGGAAACATTTTTCGTGTTGTAATCAACGTGCAAACTACTGCGACCATCGCACCCTCTTAGCATAAATAAACATCAATATATACCTTGCGTGGGCGTGACTTCATCCACTTGTATTTATTCATCTTGGAGCAGCACTCATCAGATAACCTATACACATGCGATTCATCTGGGTTTTTCATTTTATAAAAAGTGGCCAAGTAGTTATAACAACAAATAAATTTTCCCACATTTGACATTTTTGGTACTTTTTTGTGCTCTTTGCAGAAACAAAAATTTTTCTAAAATCATTTTCTATCGATTGTTATGAAATAATATAAATAAAAACAATAAATAGAAAGTATTTTTGTAGCAAATCAGCAGGGCATGAATTTTACCCCTTTAACTTTTCAATTTCCAAAAAAGTACCAAAGAGTACTGATGACGTGTGTAGTGGCATAGAAAATAGGTATTATACTCAACTGCTGTTGGAGATTAATTGTTCTTTTTTCTCTTATTCTAATCGAAAATGTAATTTCTTCACAATATTGTGATAAATTCACTGTGAACCTGAACACGGCAGGAAATTTTCATAAATTTGTAGTACCAAAATAACTTTAAGGTTTTCTTATATTGAAAAGTTTATTATAAAAGAAGGTGGCGATGGCAGAAGTAGTCTGCACGTTGACTACAAAACAAAAACAGACCTGGGTTCAAGCCCAGTTTCAGACTAAAAATTGTAAAGACATCTCGAATTTTTCTGATGTGCATTAGTATCTCTTTGAGTGTCAGTTGTTGTCGGAAGGTTTCAGTGGCGAAGGCCTAGTCACTGCTCACTGAACAATAAAAAAAAAAAGTTGGATTCGGTACAAAAAAGTATTAAAATTCAGTTTTTACTCCTTTATCCCTTAAAAGGTACATATGTGAAAAAAGTACCAGACAGCTGTCTACTTATTTTTTTATGCCCTCTCATCCTTTTTTCACACTTTAACATACGAATTTTGGAAATTCCTTTCTTATTTTATCTACACATCGCGAGATGAAAATGCTCAGCAAATTTCAAAACTGGGTGATAATGAATCAGCAGTCATGCCTGAGTACACTTTTACACATATGTATGTATGTGTAGATATGTAGAAGAAGTTGTGTATGCACGAGTATCTTAAACTGTGAATTGTGGCAGTAGATTTCTGAATTATATTGCATATTCTTTACTTGCTGTAAGTAGTTAGCAAATCAGGCAGTTTTCTATTTAAATGTATAGAAATTTTTTAACTCGTTTTTATTTATATGGAAATATTTTTTTTTCATTATTGACTTATTGTGAAAAATTTAAATTTGGGAAGTGTTTTAGCAAAATAGTTTTAAATCCAAAAATCTGATAACTAATTAATCTATCAAAATATTCTACATTGTTTACACTTTCTTACATATTTGACATAATGTCAACAATCAAAAAAAAATATTTTAAAAGCCAAAAATAAATATTTAAAAGTAGAGGCGAATAATATTTGCTTATTATTCAATTATTTAAATGATGTAAATATTTGCTAAATTATTTACGAAAATTAAAAGAAAACATAATTCGAAATAATTCGAATTTTTGACATTACCAGTAGCAAAGCGAAGATGTTGTTCGTTAAGTATTCTAGTAGCTTCTTTTATATTGTTTGTTTCAATGTCGATTTTAATAGCAGCAGATTCTTAATGCTCTTTGGGACAAATTACACCAAATGCTTGGCTTATATTCCATCTGTAACAATCATCTGATATTAAAATCTAAATTATAGTAAAATACTAATTAACTTAAAACGTTTCTCATGTTCGAGAAATATATAAAAAACACAAACACACACACACACTGGTACACAACCATCCTGCCACCCAGTGATGAAACATCGGCCACAGCTGTGCTGCCACAACTACACAAGATTTTAGTTCTCAACAACAAACTCTATTTCTATTAATAAATTCCCCCACATAATTTATTTTAATATTATTGCACAATTGTTGTTAATCTGAGATCTTAACAAACCGATAGCAATAAGAAACTGAAAATGTATGTGTGTTCTGTATGTGTGTGTGGGTGTTTCTTAGCTGCCTGTCTGCAATTTCACATGTAGACAAAAGTTATTTGTTTTTTTTTCTCTTGCCCACCCCTCAAAAAAACTTGACTGCTATTTCATTTAAGCCTCTTTTAAGGTTGAATTGTTCACAGAGGCTTTGTTGGTTGCAGCCTTCGGAATATTCGGCTGGACATTGGCAGCCTAAACAAACACAATTAACTTCTCTAGCACAGTTTTAGTGAATAAAACCATTAAACATGTATTTAATGAAGAAATTATTAGAAGTTTACAGAAGGCTTTTTATATATTCAAAGCTTTTATTAATTATTTTGCAAAAACCTCAAAATACTTTGAGGCTGAATAAAGATGCTTAGAATTGCTTAAGTTGAAAGCAATCGAGAAAAAGTTGTAGGGTGATTTTTTAAATGTATAGAATTTCTAATTAAAATAGAATGAAGAAATTATTAAATTAATTTTGCAAGAAGGCTTTTAATTGTCAATTACCAGAGGTGAATAGAGTCTAGAGCAAGTAGCGCAAATCTTAAAGGTGGCCGTGGCACTTGTTGGATAGAGCGGCAATAATTGGAATACTGAAGAGTTCGAAACGGTACCCTATTTGGTGGTGCTATGTTTCGTTTGACCCCTACACTTAATAAAAATATATTTTTCACCCTCCTGCCCGCAAACTAGAACCATGTAAAGGGCCTTTATATATGCCTCTCCGAAATTATCTGCTCGATTGTGAAGAAATTTAAAACACAGAAAGACCTGAATATAGAAGGAAACGTTGGCTGTATACTTTTTCAAGGAATATAACTGCAGGGTAAGGAAGGCTCATTGTGTGAGTTTCCGAATTTATCTGGCCAATTATGTCCCTCCCAAGCAGTCTGACAGAGAGTGTGATTAACGTGTAGAAGGTTGAGGGTAAAAGACAGAAAGATGTTTGTCCGGTCAGCTACTGATACAAAAAACTAATTCAGAGAGAAATAACTGGGACCATAAAGTTTTAAAAAATTTGATTTCTCTATTGGGTAAAATTTTAACAAGAATAGAGCAAAATAGATTTTGTAAAGAAAAGAAAGAGCCGGAGATCTTTTTTGTTTTAGGTTAAAGAGCTAAAGCAGACACAGCTTTATTGCCTCCAGTAATTTTCATAATTTTAATTTTCGAATACCTCTCACAGCCTCTAAAATAATCTTGAAGTTTTCTAGCAACTGCGCAATTTGCCACAACTCTTTCATTAGAATTTTCTATTGACTGTATTTGGTACATAATTTTTTACATACAAATTAATTTACTTTCCATAAGTTAAATATTTGACTTTTGTGGCAGTATGAGGAATTTTAATAATGCCTTAATTTTCATTATTTTACAAGTTTAATTAAAATGGAAAATTGTTTTAATAGTTTTAATAATTATATTTGCTGTAAATTGTTGAAGGAATTGTTTTATTTAAATTGAAAGTAATACAATGATGAGTTATTGTATTCGTTTAAATGGCAATTATAATTTAAATGTTGATTAGTTTTACTAGTAAATTTTCGAAAATTAAATGAATAAATAATTTTGCATTGAATTTATTAATTTGAGAAAGTTCAAAGCATTGCAATGGTTGTTACATTGTGGGCTCAATATGAAGAGCTACAGAGCAACAGATTTACATAATTTTTAATAGAAAAATATTTCATAGCTGTACAATTTTAAGAGCCTATTTCACCAATTCCATTTGAATATTAAAATTCATATTTAAATGTCGTTTTCAACTTTCTTCAATATACATTAATTTCATATTTAAATAATTGAAAATCTTGACTTAAATATTGAATTTCAAAAATTAAAAACAAAAAAATTTTAAACAAACAGTTTGTACTCGTATTACAAAATAGCAAAGTGTTACCACACTTTCTTGTGTTGCATTATTTAGGTTCGTGAATGTACAAATGTGGCAACGCTATGTCTTCAATCTTCTGTGTTCTGTATTGCATACAAATGTACACGAACGGAACTAAAGGGGGTATATCGCTAAACAGGCAGTTAATTTACCAACTTCAGAATTTACAAGGTGGCTTTTTTTCTTAAGAATTTGCTACATCGAATAGCAATTAAAATTACTATTTTCATAAAAAAACAAAAATGTAAATTAAATACCAAAACGAGCAAACAGAAAAAAAAAACATTACAAAGTTCATTTAGCCAAGTTCATAAAGAACACCTTGAAACTCAGCAAACGGGTTGTGGGGGGTATAACAATCAAACAAGCGAAATTAAACCCGCCGTAATACGTACAAGAAATGTCTACCGAACAAGAAATTGATTGCGAAATGCACCACAACCAACATTGTGAAAAGTTTTGTAAATTTACATGCAACAACAACAAGTTGCAAATGTTTGTACAGCAACTCGTACTTCAAAGTCAGTTGTTATTGTTATTATTGTTTGTTATAATGCTCGGTTTCACTAATATTTTCTCATGTTGAACAACAACAACAACAACAACAGCAACAAAATGTTGTTGTTAAACAAGCAAGGTTAACTTTTTAGTTGCTGTACAATTATACCTTTTAATGCCTTTCACAGAATTGTGGCAACAGCAACAGCAAACACACACATACTCGTACTCTTAAAAAAAAAATGAACAAAATTTACTACAAGAAACAATTTCGAAACGTTTGAAGTCGCATCACAATTCTGGCAGTATTTTACAATCGTCATCATCATCATCATCATCATCATCATCATCATCATCATCAACATCATAATCATTGTTATTTTTAGAGAGTAACAGTGAACATTATCGGCAACGTTTAGCGTCATTTGAGTCAGCATTGTGAACATTTGCACTCGTATTTTTCAAAATACACAAACACCCACACACATTAACTTTTAAACACTGTTGCCATTTTAGATTTTCACAGTTGCATTTAGAATTCTTTACAGTTTTAAATACAATTTGCTTGAAGCAACAAATTTTTATATAAATATTTTTCCGATTGGTTTTTAAAGAATTGTCCAGTTTACTGTGCATTTTATCAACTATGCCAGCTCAGCTGTTCAATTTATATTTCATGCCAAGTCAAGTTTCATATATCATAATTTCTCAGTGTTAGTATATACAGTAATACCTTGATAATGCAGACATCGCTCATTCAGATTATTCAGTAATCCGGACAGCATTTTTCATTATATTGCGTACTCTATAATCGGTATTGATTGCAACTGCATAATTTTTTAATCCAGATTGCATGCAAACTGTTGTGTAATGTTAATCTGTCTTAATTGTAGTTCGTAAAGAATTTTGCTACTTAATTCCCTGTCATAAGAAAGTCATGTCGACAATAAAAAAATTTTAATGCTTCACCAAAAAGTTTGAACGGTTCTCGACCACCAAAAGTGCATGGGTATTTTGCAAAGCATAATAATTAGCTTTAAGATTTTTGTTGCTTTAGTGTGGAATTTATAGATCTTGTAGTTTAAGTAAAGCAATACTACAGCTGCAAAACCTAAAGGGTGTTTACTACGAACCGTGAATTTCGCTACTATGTCATTCGATATGTGTTTCAGAAACATTTGCAATACAAGAATAACGTTCTTAAATTTTTATGAGGTAATCCCGATTAAGTTCTGCAATCAATTATCCGTATTATCAAGCCGTTCCTGTATTAACCATTAAAAAATTAAAAGAAGCTTTTTTCAAGAGTTTAAAATCCAGCATTTAATTTTGTTTTTCTGTAAAATATTTTACCGATTCATTACCCTTCCAGCATAATTTATTTGCAACACTGCTATCGAGTCTTTTTATTTATTAATCCAACTGGTAGGATATTCACTTGTATGGAATTTTTGTTGTTCTTCCAGCAACTGCAACTAAAACAGATTTGTAGCCTAAACCATGTGTTCAAAAATTATGTTTTTTAAAAGTTGAGGCCACATTTTTGTATATCTATGGGATTTGGCGCTTCTGTGGAGAAATTTTTATCATCAGTTGTGGGTTCAATTCCAGGTAAAATTTTATTTACCAATTTAGCAGAAATACCAAAAATAAAATTGTTGCCTAAAAATATAATTTTATAGCAAATCACGAACGTTATGATATATTATTCTATCTGATATATCTACTAAAATTTTTTTTAGAAAGTCTTATGTCCTAAATATATACAAAATACCAGCAGTGCCCACGGTGCTGCCGCTCCTATTAAAATATAAAATACGTATATGCTAGTGGGTTGCTCTGTATGCAGATATATTTATGCTAAATAGTTGTATAGTTTCTTCGAGTCAGAAATTGCCTCTTACGCGCCTATTTGTGCTGGTTAAAAAAGCACATACACCATGAGTCTATTTAGCTGCAGATCAATTTTTAATTTTAAATTTCATTAAAATCCCTTGGGTGGTTTTTGTGAGGCGAAATGGAATGATTATTACTTTTTACTGAAAAAAAAAATCAGATAAACATACACGCATTCAAAAATACAAACGTATAAAGAGACAAATATACAAACAGACAAATAGATAAACATATAAACATAGAAACATATAATCAGACAAACATTAAACAGGTAATTAGATAAACCTATAAACAGCCAAACACACAACTAGTCAATCAGTCAAAAACACACGCATTAAACAGAGAACCATATAAACATACTAGCATATAATCCGACAAACATAGAAACAGACAAACATAGAAACATAGAAACAGTCAAACATTAAATAGGCAACTAGATAAACATATAAACATACAAACATATAATCAGACAAACATATAAACAGGCAAACACATAAATACTCAATCAGACAAACATACACACATTCAAAGAGGTAAAAATATAAACATACAAATATAGAATCCGACAAACATATAAACAGACAAACATACGAAAAGACAAATACTCGATCAGAACACATGCAAACAGACAAACATAGCCACATACACAAATAAAAAACTTATAAAAAGCCAAACATACAAACAAGCAAACACACAAACATACAGGGTGGCTGAAGAATTTTGCTACATTAAGAAACTGGAATAACTTCGTTTGCAATGCATGGAATATTTTCAATCTCTTTTCATTTGAAAGCACATTGAATTAGTTTTAAAATAATCGAATTTAAATGCCGCCCTGCTCATCGATGCATGTGCGGTATCTTAGCAAAAAATTGTTCATTACTGCCCGCAAAGTTAACGCTGGAACTGCAGTTATTATCGCTGGAATTGATTGGTTTAGTTCTTCCACATTTATCTGTTGCCATTTTTACACTTTCTGTTTACAATAACCATACGACAAAAAGTCCGATGGAGTTACGTCAGGCGATCTGGAGGGACAACGGCAGGTTGATTTCTTGAAATGAGCCTGTTAGTTAGTTGAACCAAAACTACGGACGCCAATGCGTGATAGCGGCATTCTTTTTCCAGTGTGCTACTTTTCATTTTCGTTAAATCTAAGAATCAATCTACAAAAACCAAAAAAAAAATCCACATTACTTAGATAGAAAAAAAGTTATCAAGTTTTCTTTCGGTATCGGCTTTCATCAGCCACCCTGTACAACCTTACAAACACACAAACATTATTTCATTATAATATTAATACAGCTAAAAGCGTGGTGAAATCCTTTTCCTTAAAGATTTGTGTACACAGTTCCGTTGCTAAAAAGAAAGCCCCCACCTTTTTCTGCAGAAGCCAATTCCAAATATGTAACCATTCTTTGTCTCTTAGAAATAAGTTTTTATATTATTTCGTCTATAATAAACAGTAACAGAAACAACATTAACAAAATGGGTGTACAGCCCCACCTGTATGTTGCTGTTTGAAACACACCCACTTTTTTTTTTTGTTTTTGTCGTCTACTGTCTGAGAGTTTAGCAAGTTCAGGTAAGAAATTAATAGTAAATATTTCGGGGGTTTCATATGAAAAACGATATTTTTCTAAAAATATACAGTGATTAGATAAACATAACAGTGAAGGGAAATGTCGAAATGAATTTCAAAATTAAATTCTTTAATGTGTTCCCAAAAAAATATCCTCAACTTTATTAATTAGGAAACGCAAAGGTGTCAAATGCATTAGGTTTTCTTTGGAGCCATTAAATAGTTCAACGAGTTTCTTCATATGTTTTGCACAAAACAGCGCTATTGAAAAGATGTAAAAAGCGTTTACTTTGTTGGAATTAGTCCAGCTAAACATTTACAAATAATCGCAAGTTTTTCTTTTTTTTTTGTTGCGTTCTGACTGTTATCCATAAGCTAAATGGGTGCTATAGAATTTTTGCTTTAAGTCAAACGAAAGGAATAAGTGTTTAATAGTCTTGGAATGAATAAAGAAATATTTCGCTGCATCCACATACGTTCGCCATATACATATTTCTACAGGTACAGGACCACTAGTTCACATTTTCAAGTGAATATTCTTGCTACTCACTGTGAATTTTATTTCGCACAAATATACACACACACACACACCTTGTGTTGCAAATGTTCGGTTCTTATTATTTCATGTTTTACCACAACAACAACAACAACATACAGCATACAGCCATACACCCACGCAGAAACAAAAGCTTCAGTCGAAGAAACGTCGTGTTACCCACTCGTCCTGTGTTAAAGTTTAAAGTGTAAATGCTGACTGATTACAGGACATTTTCAACCATAATTGTGTCTAAGTGCAGGTTTATTACTTGCAAATTGTATGTGTACCTGAAAGCAAGAAAGAAACAACAAGGTAAATGTTTAGCAAATTACAAGGTACACTTTGAACTAAAACAATATGCTATTAAATGTAAAATAAAAAGGAGCTTAAATCCATGACTTTGTTTTGCAAATGTCCAAAAAAATAACTTGATTATTTGGGAAAATCTCTTGTTTAACATGCAATTATTATTTGGTAAATTTCGTAATGCCATGTAGAAGCCTTGGGGGATAGTTGTCTTAATTTAATAATTTTTTTTTGCTGTTCTTTTAAACGAAATAATTTCATTTACAATTTATTTTTTGTGTAATTTTTGCCATGATTTGCAGTAGAAAAACAAATTCTTAGTGCTGTAGCAATGCCTGAATGATTCAATGTCTCAATGTCATTTTATTTGTTGTAGTTGTTAGAAGAAAATATATATTTTTTTTTAATAAAAAATACGACAAGCTGAAAATATATTTAGGCTATTCACAAGCTCGTATTAACGTCGTATGCAATGTGTAATCGTTCTATTTTACAGTATTGTATACTTTTTTTGATTATTATTATTATTATTATTATTTATTTATCTGTCATCACAGCACTTTAAAATATAATAAAAAATGTTTATACAGATAATATTGAGATTTTACTTCAAAGTATTTCAACTAAAGAAGTTCATTTAAAATAATTAAAAGAAACTATTCCATAACTAAATTATTTACACTTTTAAGGTAAAGAGATAGTAAAAGCCTAATTTTTACAAAAGAGAAATTTTAAGAAGTTTTAAGGCCAGCACCTAGGCGATCTGCAATGTTGAAGATGTCAAAGCGCCAACTCTGCAAACATCTTATTATATTATCATTTGAATATCTGTTGCGACTTTCAAATCTTAGTATAATTTTACTGGTCACTGCTGAAAATAAATCTACTTTAAATTTTGTATGGAGCTGACGGACTGGTTCGGTAACTTCTTCGAAACTTGTAAATAATTTTTAGATTTTTATTTTGGATAATTTGAAGCTTTTTTAAATACGTTTTGGCGCCTTTTGTTGACCATATTTGGCATCCGCATGTCATTATCGGTCTTATACACATTCATACATACGAGTAGCAAAATTTTATTTTTGATATTTAATGTTGACTTTCGATTAAGAAGTGGAAATGGAGCTCTACCACATCTGATTGATTTTGTGCATGTTTGCAAGACATGATTTTTAAATGTCAGTTTTTTATCGAAGATAATCCCCAAGTATTTAATGGAATCTGTAATAGGTAAAGGGTGGTTAAATTTCAAGGGCCGATGTTGATTTTGAATAAAACACAAACTATTTAGGAAATTATTGTAATTTTATTTTATTATGATATATTGGTATTACTCAATTATGTATGGAACAAAATATCGGCCAAATGGGCGCCGCGACCACGGCAACAGTGGATGATCAATTTTCGAAGAAAATCATCTTCAGTGATGAGGCACATTTTCACCTCAGTGGATTCGTCAATAAACAGAATTGCCGCATTTGGGCGAATGAGAATCCAAGAGTGATTGTCGAAAAACCAATGCACCCACAAAGAGTGACTGTTTGGTGCGGTTTATGGGCTGGCGGCATCATCGGGCCGTATTTTTTCCAAAATGAGGCCGGTCAGGCAGTTACTGTGAATGGTGTTCGCTATCGTGAGATGATAACGAACTTTTTATGGCCCGAATTGGAAGATATGGATGTGGACGATATGTGGTTTCAGCAGGACGGTGCCACTTGCCACACAGCTAACGAAACAATGGCTCTTTTGCGCAACAAATTCAATGGCCGTGTTATCTCACGTAATGGCGATGTCAATTGGCCGCAAAGATCATGTGATTTGACACCGTTGGACTTTTTTCTTTGGGGTTATTTGAAAGAAAAGGTGTACGTCGATAAGCCAGCAACAATTCAAGAGCTAAAGGATGAGATAATTCGGCACATTAACGACATAGAACCTCCATTATGCCTCAGGGTCATCGAAAATTTGGACCATCGGATGGAGGTGTGCCTCCGTGGTCGCGGCGCCCATTTGGCCGATATTTTGTTCCATACATAATTGAGTAATACCAATATATCATAATAAAATAAAATTACAATAATTTCCTAAATAGTTTGTGTTTTATTCAAAATCAACATCGGCCCTTGAAATTTAACCACCCTTTATAAAAACTCCCTGAATAGAGATATATTAATAGAGGTATATGCTTCGTTGATTTGTTAAATGGGAATAAGATTGCTTATATTTTAGCTTCATTAATTTTGATTTTCCATTTTGTAAAGATATTTCTTGTCACTTTTAACGTGGGAAAATTTAAATCGAATATCAATAAACAGTACTCCCTCTATCTTCCTTCCCAAAACCTAATTTCCTAGTTCTAGCACAATGCATCGCATGTGTAGGGGTCATCCCCTGAGTTCCGGTCCAAGAAAAAAAAAAGTAGTTTTTGGGCAAGAGTCAGTGCTTTTTTCATTTTTTTAACGATAGCGTTTGGCACTTTCCCTGTCGCTAATAGAGCCGTGTCATCTGCATATCATGAATATTGTGTAATCTTTTAGTAATTTGTAGTCAGAAATAAATATAGAGTATTGTATATTTGTTGTTATCGCCACTGACAAAAACAGCTAAAGAACCACTATTGTCGCCACCGACAAAAACAGCTAAAGAACCACATTGTTTTATATTGGAAACTGAGTATAATCTATTACATTTAATGTCAAATTATTATATACTAAGGGTCTCTTTCATCAAACATATTTAAACACAATTTTATTTAATTAATGATCTTTATTTAAAGTATGTTTGAAAAAATTTTATTTCTACCAACTGAAATAATGAAACACAAGAAAGTATGGTAACGCTCTGATATTTAATATGTAATTAATTTAATTTAATATTACAGCTTTAAGTTGACGCTGTTTTAAAGCTGTTTCATGCTGTTTCATGCTGTTGCAAAATCAATATTTAAATGCATAGTGCTGGCTACTTAAACAGTATTTAAATATTCAATGAGTATATCTAGATGAAAATGAAAATCGACATTTAAATATGAATTGATATTTAAATAGAATTGGTGAAAGAGGCTCTAAAAGTTAATTTTACCGCAATTCTACATAAATACTTATGTATGTACAATAACTCCATTTTTATAGTGGACAAGAAACATTTCTGAGGTTAACTAGCGTGGTATTTCCTTTAAATCTATATAATTTTAAATTTCTAGTGGTTTTCATGCCAAAAAGTAAGTAATTTGTGAATGAATTATTATATGAAATTGTAACATTAATTATAAATTTATATGAATTTTAATATAAGAAACATTAGCTAATAAACTTGAAGTGGATTCAGCGCTGGTGTTTTCTTTATTCAAAATCCAAGTGAAAGCCATTAGCGAGGCAATTACCTCTTTCAACATTTTTTGTTGTTAATTTTCGTTGAAAAGTGTGTGTTCCGTGTACAGGATTGAGTTTAATATGTTCTTCAAATAGTTTAGAAATAGACATGTGCATAGCAATGTCTAAATTTTAAAGGCGTGGCAACAGTCATGTATTGGAAAATTAGTTTATATAAATTTTTATCTGCATTTACAAGTGTAATTATTTTAACCAAGCAAACCCACTTGCTTGCTAGTGTGCAAATGTTCGCTGGGTTATCTCTTATCTCTATATTCGAGTAGTCAAGTTGTCAAGTTGTATTTCCCCACACATATTCCATCACATAGTTATTTGTATTTTATTTATGATTTATCATTACATCTGGTTACATTATCAATTTAATTCATTTTGTTTAACACGAGTATTACATTATGATTTTGGTTATGCATATAGATTTTTGTTATTATTATTATTATTTATTTTCATTTACGCTCAAATGTATACTGTATATGATTCGTATACACTTTTGTAGCAGTTTATTAGGCAAACAAGCATGAGCCTGCATGCTCGTACGTGCAGCAGTGCCAAACTTATTTATACACGTGCAGATATTAAAATGCATATTAATAACAAATATTTATAATACACTTTCCCTATATATAAACAAATAATTTGCAAATAATACAATTTTATTTTGTAATTGTTTAAAGTTGATACAACCATGTTATTTCATTGTGATTATGATTATTTGTTGGCTTTTGTTCGGTTGCCAAAACCAAATTAAGTGCAAAAAAAAACAAAATTTATATATAAAAGACAATGAGAATAGTTGAAAAAATATGTTTGAATTTTTGCATTTATTAACATTGTTGAATGGCTTCAAGGTATCATAAATAATTAATTGGCCATTTGATAAATTTGTTGAAATTTATCCAAAAAAAAAAAAAAAATATTAAAATGTTGTACAAAACAAATAACCAAAATGACATGTAAATTGTTTTAATTTCAAGTGAAAATTAAAATAATTTCAAACCATTCCACTTGTGTATGTGAATAGCTGATGAACTAACTGAATTGAATTTGTAAAATAAAACTAGCTGCATAACGATAATTAAAAATTGACAAGCTGACAAGATCAAAGGTAAAAAAAATATATAATTTGGAGAAGGAGCACAATCAAGCAATTTTCACTGTAAAAAAATTGTTTGCTGTGCAATAAATTCGTGGTATATATAGCCTGGCAACAAAAAAAAATTATTGAAGACCTTTATGGTCGATCGGGAGGACACTATGGCCTCGATTTGACGTCAAGAGATCTGCTCAGTTAAAGGAGTTTCCGAGTTACCGCCACGATAACGGAACATTACCCTATTGAAACTCATGCCAGGCGCATGGGTCTGCCGCTCAACGACTTCTGCTCTGGATACAACGAAGAGGAGGAGGGAGAGGGGAGTCTGCGGGTGTCTTGCTCCTTTGCGCGCTGGAGCTGCATTTTTGGCAACCAGTCGTAGATATCGGGGATGGGGCTGAGCGAGTTCATTGTGGGCAGCAGCTGGTTATCGCATTGGTCTCGTAGACTCGATCTGACCGGCGCGACCGGATCTTACTGGGGTTTTCGTATCGCATCCTCGTCCAGCATTGCATCTTTGCATCCTTCCTAATCTCTTCTATTCTATTCTCTCTATTCTATTCCATTCTATTCGATTTTATCCTATTATATTATGTTCTGCTCTATTCTATTCTATTCTGTTCTATTCCATTCCATTCTATTCTATTCTGTGATATTATATTCTATTCTATTCTATTAAATTCTATCCTATTCTATTCTATTCTATTCTAGTATATTATATTCCTTTCTATTCAATTCTATTCCATTATATTCCATTCTATTCTGTTCTATTATATTATATTCTATTCTATTCTATTCAATTCTATTCTATTCTATACTATTCTCTTCTATTCCATTCTATTCTATTTTATTCCATTCTATTCTATTCTGTGCTATCCGCTTTCTCCTTCACAGGTCTCACAATAGAATCATGATGAGTTGGACCCAGTTGGGCTGGGCTCGTATTATCACCGGCGAGCTGCCTACCTAACTTAATTTTATGTTATTTTTTGTTTCCAATAATCCTGCCACAAATATAATTTTTTCATATTCAATAATCAAGCAACACTTTCTTTTAAGCAATTGGAAATCACATTCTGCTGCCAAATATTTCAATATTTGTATTTCATAAACATTTTTCCCATCAGAATTTTGCCAACAAATTAGCTTTCGCGTTAAACAAGATTTAAAGAATATGATTATTGTACTAGAAACATACTTTTCATTAAGAAATACAAGGAAAAACTCACGAAAAATGAGGAAAAAAAAATTTAAATACTGAATTCAATAATTTTGTTGCAACATCTGCAGCACTGTGCTGAAGGGAAAGGGCAGCTAATATTGGCATGCACACCAAAATGGCAAAAGCAAAGGCAACAGCAAAAGATATAAATGTTCTTAAGAATGTACGTTATAAAATTTTGCATATTCCTTATTTTTCTTTTATTTATTTATTTTTTTCTTGTTTTCAAGAATCGCTTATATGAGTGTAATTAAATGTATGCATGTTCATACAGATAAACGGCAATAATAGTAAATGTATCTCTGTTACATTGTTCTTGGTGTTTTCGGCTGCCAGCGCACTCTTGCTGTGCTTTAAGCATTATGAGACAGCAATTTACTCTACCAAATTGTAAATAAGATTTATGACTTTATTTTTTCCTCCCATATTGTACTTTTTTTTCTCTCTCTCTCTCTCTGTTCTTGTTTTCGCTGCAGCTTTTGTTAATGTAATTGCATGTTGGGGCCTGCGTGTACTTGTTTGTGCCTGTTAAATGATAAATTAAATTTGTTGAACTGAGTGGCGTATGAGTAATATTAATTAATGGAATACAAGAAAAACTTCTATCAAAAGTGGTGGAAAAAAGTGAAATGAAGCCAAAAGTATGGAAGTGTGTGTGTGCGGTAAATAAGATGTGAGTACAACCAAATGAGTAAATTAAGTTGGCGCAAAGAAAAAAAAAATTGGGAACAATATCAATGAGTTGGTATTATGTTAATGACAGGCAGATATTTCGGCAATAAAACTTTAGTTTATAAATGTAATTAAGATGAAATGCAGTGGGAACTGAATTAATTGCAGATACTCTGCTAGCAAATCGAAGATAATTAATAAACATTAAATGAAATTGAATCGAGCAGGGAAGTTGGAAAACATTTAAAGACACCACATCTTAAAGTTACATCTTGTTTTCAAGAGGAAAAGAAGAAATACATATACGAGGTGGCACAAAAGTTATCACTCGATGTTCTTTGAGTGTATGCAGAATTGTTTAAAATACGGTCCCGATTTATGGCATTTTCCATAACTCTTGTCCGGACTTTCTCGCGTTAGGTTTCCGCATTCCTCACTGTTCCACTCTTTGACAGAATAAAGAGTTTGCAGCGTGGAGACATAGATTTGTTTCTCCCAGAAAACTCACAAAAAGAAGGCTAGAAGATTAAAAGGGGCGATATTGCCGGCCAGTACAAATTGCGAAAAAGGTGGAATCGGCGACCGATAAATGCAGTTCTCAGATTTTCAGCTGTAGGTCGATAACGTTTCCCCATCCTATTGGAAGCACATAATCACCAGTGACAATTCCTTCAGTTAAGAAAGGAAAGATTAGTTTAAATTATTAGGCCGACAATTTGAAAGAATTAGATCACTTGTGTTCTCCTGGGTACTGTTATATTACGTGAGCGGAATCGCTAGTGGTCCCCTCTAATCGGTGCCGAACCATCTTGAAACCCGGACAAACAGACTCATCGATCTTACGGATACCGCAGCAAGTCCGCGCAGAAATGGCAGAGCCGGATAGTGACAGATCAAGTGTTCAGCTGTATTCACCTCCTCCTCATCCCAACAGCTTCTGCCGAAGTCGTTGTATGGAAGATTCAACTTGCTAGCGTGCACACCAATGCCATTGCATAGCAGACTCTTGCGCAAGGAAAAGTCATAGGGCAAGGTCTTGTAACACTGTTCTTTAAGGATGATGAATTTTGCACCACCCTGTATTTACATATATATTTTGGTTGGAGCATTTCTTTAAATGCCTGCTTGGCAACAACATATCTTAGTCTTAAATTCTCCAAATATTTGTTATCCTCAGTTAAATTTGTCTACAAAACTTTTCTTACCAAATAAAAATATAGTCAGACTTATATATCCTTTTCGCTTACAATTCGCACTCGCACTCATACATACATATGTCTTTATATGGCATGAAACTGTCTCTACTGCGATATTTGAAACTATTTTTTTTTTGTTATAAATTCACCGCCTAAATGCTACGTTCCACGCCAGCAGGCATCAATTTACGCAAACAGAAAATTTGCAAACATTTTTAATCATAGACAAAAACATCAAAAAGGTGTTTTGCATATGGCTTTAGCAAAATGAATATAAACATCTGAGACGCCTAAAAATATGCTTGACATCAAATTGTGGTTATCAAGTTTTGCCTTAAAATGGTGTCTGTTTTAAGGCATTTCTTGAGGAGGATTTATTTGCTTAAAGAAGCCATTAAAATGTTTTGCTTGTACATGAAGATTGATTTTGTTAAATTAAATAAATTAAGCAAAAAAAAAGTGTATAGTTCAAGGCAGTTGTTAGAGAACACGGGCTTAAATGGGTAAAATTTGAAACTAAGTTCATAATTAACAGTTACTGAGAAATTGCCCCCAAAAAAATAGTAATAACATTTTTGTCCTTAAAAAAACCAGCAAGCAAATAACTCTCATTGAAACGCTTCTGCCAAGTTCCTAAAAAGTGTTGTGCTCTTAACTTGTCTGCAGAAACAGCCGCATCGAACTCGCAACCTGATGATTCATAGAATAATGCTTATAAGTTCTTGTTTAGGAATCGAGTTCATAGTCGCCAAATGCAGTGTAATTTGTCTAACGTGTTAATCAATATGGCATACGTTTTGGGGGGCAGTTTATATAAATTTTTTTAAGAGTTGTAATACTTTGGCAATGATTAACTACTACTAAGTGTTACATTCTCTAAGGGAAGGGGATATTTGTAGAGAACAGATGGGTGGGGAGACAGGAAGGCTTCATTACTTTTACAGCTGTGCTTGTAGCGTCTCTATGATATCAAGAACCTGTGTTTTAGTACACATTTGTATTAATTGTTTAATTTCGCCGATGATGCTACACAATATCGCCGAAGGATTGCGCTCTGGTGTTACTTGTGGATTAAAAGTAGTTGAAGGTGGTACAGTTTAATAACCAGTGAGCTTTCGACACACAGAAAAAAATTAAAATTAACATTTGAAGCAGTTCACTATTTATTACATTATTTATTTATAATTATTATTTAAACTTAACGAACTCGGTTTGAATACAACCATGCATACGTTTTTATAAGTACACACTGTCATTTGAATTAACGGAATATGTCTGACCTTGTTGCCACATTTTAATTTATTGTTACTTCCAAAGTTGCAACATTTCACTCTCAGACTAGCAGACTATAAGCAGCACTACTTGTTTAAAAAAATTCACTTTGCTTCGTGTCTTCAAACGATAAACATCTTTGTCCGGTATTAATTTCTCGGACGTTCTGACTATTTTTTTGAGATATAAAATGAAGTAGTACAACTTAAAAGAGAACTTTAATTTTTTTTAATTGTTATTCATTAAATGAATAAAACCTATAATCTTAGAAATAAGATTATTTCAATGTCAATTAAAAAACTGTTAAAAATTTCACCAGCAAACAAATTAGTAATTAGTCAATTAAATGTTTATACTTAAATTATTTGAAATAATATTTGATTAAATGTTAATTACAACAATTAAAAATTTAATTGGTTGTTATTGAACTTTTGCATAATTAATTTCTTAATTATATTTAGAAGTACTGAACTAAAAAAAAATTAAAAACTTTTAATTGAGTTTGTAAATGAAAGAATTACAAACGACTATATTTCTAGCTCTCAGGGAGCTGTTTTCAAAAAATCGGATTGATATTATTGATGTTTTTTAAGTGTTTAAAAATTTAATTGAAATAAAAATAAAAATTAATTAATTAATAATTAATTAATTAATTAATAGAAGATGGGCCAAAAGTTAGGCCTGCCTGTAAAAATTTAATAACTTTTTTGTTTATTATTATTTTATCAGTCCTGTTCTGCAAACCACGTGAACCGTTTTGAAACAACGCCGACGATTTGAAGCTGTTCTGTAAATCACGCGATTTTACATTTTTCGGCGTGGTTTTAATTTTTCGAAAACAGCTGATATTTTATATTTGCTTATATTTTTGCACTGTGAATTGAAATATTAGAGGAAATAAAGAATATAAAAATGCCAGGAGCTACATTATTATCAATAATTGCTTTAAGAAAGCATCATTTAAAAAAAGAACATGAAGCTTTACAAACCATAAATTTTTTGTTAGCACAACAAAATACCTACATATGTATGTATGTATAATTGCGAAGTTGCCAGTGTTTTCATTAACGAAATTTATGTACTTAAATTTTGCATTTACTTATTTATAAATTTGCACAAAAATAAATAATTATTGACCATAACTAGATTTTCTGTACAACAGTGTATTAAATTTGTCTTAAATAAAGAACATGATGGTAAAATATCTATATATTTACATGACTTCTAAAGTCTGTGTTAGTTTGGCAACCTCAAAAACATGTTCGAAAAAATTAACCAGCTGACTGCTAAAAAGTAAATGTAAACCACGACATTGCTAAACAAAGCAAAACAATTATTTTCAAATAAAAGGCAGTGTTCTTACAAATTTGCTCATATTTAAGTTTTTATATGTAGCAAACCCAATTTAATTACAAAAATTGGGTTGAAAACAAATCACATGAAATATATTATAGCATTTTTATTAAATTCTAAACGAAATACATAGAAAAAATAATCAAATGATTTCAAATCGTCAGTCATTTAGCTGACGACTTCAAATCACGAAATTATTACAATTTTTGTGTGCAGAACACCATTTCCGTGATTTCAAATCACTTTGACAAAAACTGGTTTGCAGAACAGGCCTGTATATTAATTTTTTTTTAAATATAATATTAGCTTTGTACGATCTAAATTTTAATTATGAAAAATAATATCAGAGAGATGACCACCATTTTGATCGATGCACAATTGGGCTCTTAAACAGGCGTTTTGCATAACTGCACGCAAAGTTTCAGGCTTTATTGCCCTGATTTCAGCTTCAATGTTGTGTTTTGGCTGCTCTATAGTTTGGTGTTTGTTAATATACACTCGTTCTTTAATCAGGGGCAGTTAAGTCTGTTGAATTTCTATCTGAATTTCTTGAGATAATTCGGTCTTCAAAAATTAAAAAAGTAAAATTCTACCACTTTTGTTCTTCTCTCGGTCGTTAAATGTTGCATGGTGTTGTAACACGGTTCGATGAATAAAATTTAAATACACAAGAAAAAATAATAATTAACACAAAAAGTATTAAATTTTTACGCGCAAGCGTGACTTTTGGCACACCCGATATAAAACAAGCAATCATTTTTTCTGTGCACTGAAACATTCTCAACAATAACTGACATAATAACACAGAAAAACGCAAAATCTTTTTGTTTTATGAATTTGTCGGATACTGGGCTCAAACCCAGGACCTTTGGGATTTGTAGTCAATGTGCTGGCTACCTCAGCCATGACCACCCTCAAAATATTTAAATGTATTGCATATTGTTTGCTCCATCTTTTTATATAAACACGTGCTATTTACAGTATTTTTTGGTATTTAGAAATCAATTTCTTTGAAGTAAAACAAGTGCCACTTTGAAAACTCAACCAATTGATTTGCGAAATTAAATCAAAGTATTTTTTTATTTATTTAAAATTATTTTTTCCACTAAAGAGAGTAAAGATCCGTCCAATTGTATGGACTTTTAAACAGAACGAAATTTTTTGTTTTTAAAATAGCATCCAAATAAACTCGGACTGGTGATAGTCTTGTGCCTTGTGGTACAACAATGGCACAAAAAAAAAGGAAACAATAATGATGATGATAACGTCAACTACGATGACCAAAGTTGAATGATACTTAAATACCAGTAAAACAACAGAAGGTAAAGAAAAAATGTATATTTCAAAATAATCATTATGACAACAGGCTTTATCATCATCATCATCATCAGCAGTGAACGCAAATATTGTTATTGTGGTTGCTAAGGTTTTTTTTTTCAAGTTTTCCAACCAGCTTCATGAATATAAATATCACAAAGTATTTAAATGGCCGACTTTTTTCTTTCAAATGAAACAAAATTTTTCCTTTAAAAAAATATATATTTTTTTATTAAACGCTTCACATCTTTTACGCAAACAGTGCGTGTAAAATACACATTACAAAAAAATTGTAGCGTTTACACACCAAATATTCAATACTTAAACACACACACATACACACACAGACACCAACAAACAGCTTTAACTAAAAACACCAAGTTTATTTCCATTTGAGTGTGAGCAATTCAAATGCAGTCACTGTGTGTGAGTTCATATGTTTTTGGGAGTGTTGGTGAGTGTATGTGTGTGTGTGTGTGTGTATGTGTATTTGCATGCAGCGAAAGCAAATGAAAATTGCAATTGACCACTACAAACAAATAATTTTCAAGAGTCTGACTATGAGTCTGGTAGTTGTTCAGAAAAAAAGAATAAATAAAAAAATTTTAAATTAAAATAAAAACGAAATAAAAATAATTTTTTTTTTTATTTATTTTCTGTAAAAAAAAATTACATTTGTATAGGAAAAGTTTTCCGGGCCACAAACAAAAACTCACTGAAATGATGATACTCCATTTACAAATGAAATGATTTTTTCAACACGTTAAGTATAAGTAAATATTTAAAAATCGCAAACAGAAATTAAAAGAGAAAATAATACTGCAACAAAAAAAATGCAGTTCTTGGGGAAAAAAGGGAAGTGTTAAGCCAAATGACTGAAATGAAATGTTATTAAAGTTCAATAGCACGAACATTATCCTGGCAATGGTAAATACGGAAAGTTGAAAAAACGAGAGAAATAGCAGAGTCATAATGGAAAAGATTTGCCCTCGCAAAACGTGTTTGTTCGACTAATATCGCTCTGCTAACACAGGGTATGGTAGTGATCAGATAGACAGACGAACAAAAGAACGCAGAAAAGGAAAAGTATTCTCGTGCCCATAATGATGGATTTTTAAATGAGCGATTGGATGGTAATTTTTTTTAGCATTTTTTAAGTACATGACATTTCGAGTAGACAGACTTTCAACCCATATCCTGAACTGAATCGCTGTTGATGACGATGTTTACGATCATTTGCTGGGTGAGTTGAAACACTTATTTTATTGGAGACTGCTACATCCGAGAATTGTACTCTCCCAGTGGGGATTATATCCGCAAATAATGGATGGTATAGCGGGAGTGGGTGTTTTCTCAGATGAGACATCACTCTCTTGCGTAATACGCTTTGGGGGAAATGTTTGGACTTGAATGACTTGACTGAGGATCACGTGCGGGGGAAGAGGTTTCTCAGTGCAATTGACAATGTGTATGTGATTTGATGCATGCCGAGGACGAACGTGTCCGGGGACGCATTAGGTGTGGCTCAGCTGAGCTTACACTGATGTGTAAGCATTAGGAAGGACGAGTCTGCAGATTACTTCTTGAGGGAGGAATCCGCAACGACGTTGTGTGGACTGGAGCCCAGTTTGTCACCGTGATATCAGATGAACAGGATGGAGATTGTGCAGTGATTCTATTTTATTGGCCGCTAGAGATGGAGGCGTTTGACAACATTTAGGCAGACTCATTTGGTGGTTGTCAGATTGTACCCCCCCAATCACACAGCCCACACTTGTATAAAAAATGATGTGCACAAATACTGATGAGAAGCCGGCAAAGTCAAAACCCGCAGCGTCCGAAGCCTGCTTCTGCACAGGAAGGGACACTTGCACGATACACGGAAAGCCGATTCCTCACTATTTTTTTTTCTTTTTAATCTGGGAGCAGCACTCAAGAGATGACCCCTACACATGCGATGCATTGTGCTGGAACTATAGGAAAAGGATAGCAGGAGAAACGACAGGAGGTGTTCCTGGGAAAAAATTTTTTTTTTATAGTCAACGTGCAGACAACTTCAGCCATCGCCACCCTCAACAGCTTCAGTTATTCCAAGGTGATTGACGTGTCTCCACAAGGACCATTGCCCAGTGCAAGCTGCCAGAATACGGGTAACGTTGTTTCCTGACAGTCTTATAGGGCTGCTGGTCCTATGTCTGCTATAGACTGGGCAAGGCTGCTTCATACCCAACCATCTACATGCAGTCGTCCACTGTATTCAATTGAAATCTTTAAAATAAATAAATAAGCAAATAAATAACGTAAGAGGGAACAAATGATCTTAAAAGGAAATTGATTTAATAAATGTTGTAAATAAATAATTTTTGAGATTTCAAGGCAGCTAGCTGCATTAGTTCAATGGAACGTATGATTAATATGGGAATTATGTTGGCATTAATTAACAATCATACGCCCTCATACATTTAACAATTAAAACCAATTAAATAACCACATTATTTGCTACAAAGTTGTATAGTTGTAATTATTATTACGGTAACTAGTTGTAAGGCCAGGACATTTACACAAATCCCGTTGAGTTTGTAATCTTCTAAGCAAAATTGATTTTATTACAGATTTACTTCGGCATGCACACACTCTTCTTTAATCCTTCAAAATTTATTACTTCATGGAAATTTCACAACACATGTGGTTAAAATTCAATTTAAAACTTTAAACTTTGTAAAATGTAAAATGCTCAAGTTCTGCTTGTCGAGTCTTTTATTATTTAAAGTTTTTCAATTGTTTAACATTTGAGTGACAGTTTATGGTTTTTCTGTGAAGGTGTTTTAAATAAAATGTTGACATGAACTGATATCATTTTAAGCAGACATTTTGTTATAGACATTTACTTGAGAGGTTTTCTGTGAATTGAAAACAATTTTGTGGCCTAACTGACTTTGTGTGTGTGTGCGCGTTTTTTTTCTTTTTTTAACAATAAATAGTCATATCGTTTGTTATGTGAAGAAAAAAAATTTTTATTTTCCTTTTCTTAGACACGCCAACATAAAAAAAAAAGCACTGAGCATTGTTCGACATTTGTATATGAATTGGAAAAATATATGAGACCATTGTTTGGTTTTAATGTTGCTGCCACAAATGCAGGTGCCCAGAATTCACAAAGCTGCTTCTTCGGCAGACTACATAATTTTATTACATTTAAAAGCATCCAATAATATAATATGCCTCCAATCTATAAGTTTCATTGATTATAAAGAGAAAGATATGTATATAACTGAAATCTAGAAAGAAATAGATCGCTTTAATAACATATTTATAGATTGTTCAAGAAAATATCAGCTGAACATACGTTTCTGACTTTTAAAATACTCCGATGCCTTTGTCAACGGCTCATAAAATTCATTAGGAATTTTCTGTGAATTTGGTTCATTTTTTTAAAAGATTCCTCTGCCCAAATTATGCCATTCGATATCGTATGAAATTTCTATACATTTTAATATAATTTCTCTTGAAATTTCGATTCGAATCGAGTTCCTTAATTTTGCTTCCCATTAGGTTTTCATTACAATGACAAAAAAATTAAGTTAAAATGGATGAGAATCTTTCAGTATAATTTGATCGACCCATATCCAAAATAAAAGATATTGCGAAGTCTGTAAGTGCCACTCTCACGCTCTCATGTCTCTTTCTGTAAAATACGAAGTCTTTATTAAATGAGAAGAAATATTTTCTTTTTCATTTCCTTTAGAGTTTCAGTGTATTTAATAAATGAACAAAGTCAGTATCCTGTTTTCAAAACGACATTTGCTATCTTGTTGAAAAGAGTTTTTCGCCTACGCCGCAAATTGTGGCGCATAATTTCTTGAAAGTAAACGTAGTCTTAAAACTCAAAAACTTTTAAATTGTATTTCATAATTGTAGTTAATAATTTGTAAAACATCGTGCGTGAGCATTAGACCAGCAATCTGCAGCTTCCGCCTACGCAATAGGTGTTTTCTGCACACTAGCGAAGAATGTCCGCATATTACGGTGGACTCCCGATAATTCGTAATCGCAAGGGACCGGCCATTTCTTACGAATTATAGGGGTTTTCGATTTAGCGGGGTTTCGATTTATCGCGGTTAAAATAAAATAAATACGAATTAGCGGGGTTTTTCAATTTATTTACTAAAACGATTAAAAACAATTATTAAAAATAAAATACAAAATAATTAAAATAAATACATAAAATAAAATAGCAAATTCTTTTACTTAGCGTAAAATACGTGTAATTTTAAGAGCAAACAAAAAACAATAAAATAAAAATAGAACTTCGAAATTCATTTTCTTAACTTAAAAATACATATTTACATTATCTAAAATTAATTTTTAAAAAAATTAAGTGATTTGCATTTGTTCAGACTTTTCTCACGGAGGTTGTCCAAGATATTTTCTATTTTTATTAAGGAATTAAAAATTTTTTCGTCCACAGTGTGATTGGAGACATATTGAATTAAAGCGGTGAACAAAAAATCATTCTTTCCATGTTTCTGTTGTTTTTATTACGAATTATAAGTGGTAGTTAGCAAACAATTACGATTTATAAGAGATAAAGAAGATTTTATTTGGAAAAAAAATTACGAATTAGCGAGGTGACCAAAATATATGGAAATTTTACGAATTAACGAGATTTTTCAAGACACCGACAGTTTATTACGAATTATCGGGATTTGACTGTATGTGTGTTAAAAAAATAACTAAAAATCTGATATTTTTAAAACTAAATTTTAATTGGAAGAAAGAAAAAAGAATTTTAATTTTGTCTATAGTTTTCTTAATATACATTTTCTATTTCTCAGTTTATTCCAAAGTAGAAATCATAACTAAATAGTAAATTTTTGTTGAATTTTTCGACATTTCCAAAAAAGGATATTAGGAGCGCTTCGAAGCGAAGGCATATTTTCAGGCATGAGTGTTTCAAAATTAATGTGGATACCTGCCCGAAGGCTTTACCTCACAGTGGTCTTAACACCGAGTGAATTAGAGACGACCACTAACGCCCCCAGAGCAATAGGTGCTGCAAGTAATACTTGCATCCTAGAGTTGGGTAGCAAATCAGTATAGTTATCCCTCATTCTATACTGCACCTTGTTGAGGTGTTCGAGCTGACTAAGCTCTGTGTCACATCAGAATGTATTTTCGTCCAGAACTATTTAACAGTAGTACTGTTAGTTCGAGACACATTTCGGTGACTACTGTTCAATGGCAACAGCACCTAGTTAAGTAGAAGTTGTATCGAGATATATGTGTGCATCTCACATATTCTCGAACAAACCAAAGACTCGACTTTCTGCGTAACTTTAGGTATTAACCACAGCCACTACGAATCCATTCCCAAACTAGCACACACACTCCAACTTTTCAGGGTTGACACGAAGCACTCACTTAAGAGTACATCAGTCATTAAACCCTTACTTGGCGCTGAAGGTGTGGGGCTCAGCTGGTCCCGTAGTGCTAGATTAGAATTGAATTCATCAGTCTCACGGATAGACAAGCATATCCTCCTCAATCTCTAGTCAGATTTCGAAGAGTCACCTCTTCTGTCATTTTCAATCCCTAGGGGAGACCAAGGCAATATTTTTTTACAATAGCTTAAAAATCTAAAAGTTATAGTCATATTAAGGTTTACGAAACCTTAACACGATTGAGCGACCTCAGCCGAAAACAAAATCACTTTACAGCGTCTACCGTGTGTTTTTGATTAAGGCATAATTATAGGTGAGGAGAAGAGCCCAGTTGTTCTTTGGCGATGAATCTTTGCCCTTGCAAAGGAGGCTGTTGAGATTTTCCTAGAAATATATCGAGGATTTTGTGGCGGCAATTAGGGAACATTGTCTTTTTTGGGACCATTTCTAAGAGCATAGTTTTATGTATATTTTATTTTATGTTCTTTAAATATTAAGATCGTGCAAAGGGATACCAAATGAGCTATCAAAGTAATTTTTTTTAAAGCTTTACACGATTATTAAACTTGTAAGTGTACTATTTGTGGTCGTGTTTATTTTTCACAATGCGTCACAGCAAATAATTAGGAATTTTTCATTTATTAAAAAAAACTCCAAAAAAAAAACCCCATTTAGTTGTAGAAAAAATTCAAAATTACAATTCACCATATTTCATATTATTTCATTATTTATTTAGTATGCTTTGCAAATAAAAATTTCAGCTTGTTAACATCGATGACCTTAATGAACGTTACCCTCAGGCGCGCCTATTATCACTTCCTCACCACCCAGGCACTCAAATATGCAATTATTAGAGAATGTAACTAAAACTGTAAATAGCAGATTATGATTGTGTGTCCTTTTTCTATTTATGTAAATGTCGAATAAATATAAATGTTTTTCTTTTTCGTTTTTGCCTAAAATCTCAATGTGTGCCCTACATATTCGTAACGCAATCCCTTGCGTCGTCTCTGCTGTGACGAGCATTGCATTCGAATGCAATCTGCTGTTGTATTACGATTCATTAAAAGGAATATACATTTAATTTTTGTTTTTGTTTTATTGTTTTGCTATGACGAGCTCTCTTCTACACTTGTATACACATTGGAGTGTTTTCCATAAAAATGTGTGAGTGTGAGTGTGTGTGTGTGTTTGTTTGTTCGGTATTTATGGGAATTTGTTGCTAAATGATGTATTTTATTTTAGCACGTAACAATGAAATTACATATAGAAATCCTCTTTTTTTTTTAAACAAAAACTGCAAAATGTTGGTTATATGATGAGGGTCCTCTAAAAAGAACTCGCAAATATATTTATTTGCAACCAACCAACAAAAAAAAAAATAAAAAAGAATTGCATAAAAATCGAAAATAACATCAGTTTTGTTCAAGCAAAACAAGTAATTAAGAGTTGAGCAATTGTAATTTAGCTATGTGTGCGTGTGTGTGTGTGTGTGTGTGTGCGTGTGTGTGTATACAATGCTACAACATACAACTTAGTAATTAATTGTTGCATGTTAAATAAATGAAGAGGGTCTATATAATTAACATGGAAACACTAGCAAGGCAAACTGTGGAAATAAAACCTGAAGAGGAATTCAATTTAGAACTAAATGCATGTCCTTAATGAATAATTTTAACAAGTTAATAAAATGAAGAACTGAAAATAATTGTTCATTGGCATTGGTAAATTTTATTAATAAACAACCTGTGCCATATTAACACTGGTTAAGGACCTGTGATGAGGATTTTTACAAAGAATTGTAATGATTAAAAATTTAATTACGAATCTTGCAAACTTTCCTATAAATATTTGTTTGTTGCCGTTACAAAATTTATTAAAATCCTTTAAAGATTCTAAATAAATTTTTGTCGTGTTCAAGTTCAGAATTTATCACAATATTATGAAAAATTAGTTTTGATTAGAATAAGGGAAAAAGAACAATTAATCTCCAATGACAGTTGAGTAGGACGTGTATACGAGGTTTGTTCAAAAGAAAAGGAGAATTTTGTTTTCTTCGATTACAATGGTGTGGTGCATCATGAGTTCTTGCCAACAGGTCGTACGCTTAATAAAGGGTGCTTTACATTGTCCCACAAGTCGTACGACATGCCAAATTTTTGTGTAGAAGAGCACAAGTCGGATCGTCTAAACATAATATGTAATGAAACTACAAGATTTTGAGAGAAAATACGTATGAAAATTTGACAGTCGTATGGCTCTCTTGATTTTTGAAAATTTTTCTAAAACCAACGCACATCATTAGATCAGGGATGCATTTTTATGTAAACAAATGTGAGAAAGCCAGGGAGGTAAACTGCTTTCATAAATTTATACCAATTATAAAATCAAAATGTACGTTTTAGATCACGACCGCACAATTTTATAAAAATATACGTATATTTTCTAAAACTACACTAAAAATTTTGACCACGAAAATAACATATTCGAAAGTTATAAAAATATTTTTCAAGGTTATTAAAAAAAAAATTCAATTGCACAAGAACTCCATCCCTGGGGAAAACAAGCTAACAGCTGTAGTTAAATTAAATGAAAGATTTTTAATCTTACTTGATTTTATCCATAACAATGGTGTTGTAAACGCCAGAAAACAACCATTCGATTTTTACTCTCTTTTTTTGAAATACGGATACAATTTCATTTTATTTTCTCTCACATTTTACGTACGACAAATCTTATCGTTTAAAGCGGCCTTAAGGAATATTACAAATAAGTTATGCAACGTTTGCGTGAAGCAATACGTCTCAAACGATCGGAATTGTGGAGAAAAAATCATGGATTCTGCATCACGATAATGCACCAGCTCATACATCAATTCTTGTGCGTGATTTTTTGGAGAAAAACATGGCCTTATTCAGCAGATTTGGCTCTCTACGACTTTTTTCTATTCCCAAAACTGAAGAGACGAATGAAAGCAAAGCGTTTTGTCACAATTCATGAGCTAAAGTATAAATTGAAGAACGAGCTGATGGCCATACCGAAAATCGCAATTCAGAAGTGCTTCGAGGATTGGTAGAAGTGCTGACATAAGTGCATTATATCTGTGTGGGGGATTACTTTGAAGGGGACAAAATGGATATTGATGAATAAATAAATACTTTTAAAAAAAAATTCAAAATTCACCTTTTCTTTTGAACAGACCTCGTATACATATTTTCTATGGCACCACACAGTGACTTAGATAAAGAACTATATTGAAAGCAACAGAATATCGTATTAAGGTGTATTTAGTTTTTAAAATAAATGTCAGAATCAGTTAAAAATAAAATTTTCAATATTTCTTAATTTAAGAATTACTGAACGGAAAACTTCTTAAATAAACTACAGTTACAGTTACTGTAATAATTTTGTTAGTTTATTTAAGGATTTTAGAATTTTCTTGATAAGCAGATTATTTCTAATCGTAGGGGTGTATTTTCATACTGGGCATCTTAATCAATCAAAAAGTCGATTTTTATTTTAGAAGTCATATGACGATGTGTACTTTATAAGTTGATTATTCTATTTGATATACAAAATTTGAAGAAACTGTATATCGTAGATGACTTTGAAGACTCATTGTAATACGTAGCATATGTACGGGATTTCCTCTGAGCACTGGTTCAGGTTAAAAAAGAAAAAGTTCTTCAAAATCTGTGAGATTGTTTTGAAGAGGCATATCATAATTCGAAAAATATTTGTTTAATTAATAAATCTATATATAATTATTTTTTGTGTGTCCTGTGTTTTGGCTACTGCTGCTAAATAAAGAGAATTTAGCTTTAAAAACATATTTTTTTATTCAACTTCATTATAAAGAAAATGTCTAATTAAAACCTTTGTCTCTTTCAGCCACATCGTTTATATTCAACTTCTTCTGGTAAGTGCAGCAAATGAAAAATTTTAAAACACTGTAATATAGTGCTTTCTCGATATAAACTTTGCCGTCCTATACTTTAAATTCTTCTGCATTTTATTGACTGAACTGCTTTATTAGTAGTAATAAGAATTATAATAAAACAAATACAATAAAAGCAATACAAATGCCATAACTATTGTTTTTGATAGAAATTAAATGTTCTATAAAATATAAATAATTTTACTTAAACTGTTTTAGTGGTTTTAAGAGCTCATTAAAAATAAAGTAGATTTTTTTCAAGGCATGTTAATTAATCCATTTGTCCACCACAATTTAAAGGAGTACTTAAGGTACAAGTTCTACTAAAATTCACGCAATATTTAAAAAGCATTAAAATTCTGGTCATATATCCTTTTGTTTACTTACAAATTAAAAATCGAAGCATAAATATAAAATAAAAATATTTTTGTTTAAAAACAGTTTCAATATGAAAAATCATGGCATTACAACTTGTTAATCATATGTGTCGATAATATGCCGAAGACTGACAAGGATACATGCAGTTATCTAAAAGCTTGCCGTATATCCTTTTCTAGCAGAACTGAAACTTAAATTTTATTTAAATTTGCTAAATAATTTTAATTCATATCTGTTTCAAATTATAAAATGAGTGAAGTTGTAGAAGAAAATTTTAAAGTATGCCAGGCATTTATTATTTGTATTAAATTTTTGTTTTGTTTACAAATTTATTTTCTTCTTAAAAATTTTAGCATTACAACTTGTTAATGATATTCGTCTATTAAATGCTAAAAACTTACAAGGATATCAGTAGTTGTTTAAGAGCTGGCTGTATATCCTTTTTTTCATGTCATCAATAGTTTTGGCTTGAAAGTAGTTTGTTTATTTATTCATCATTTTGAAAGTTTTTTGTGTGTGTTGTTGTTGAGTAGTTTTAATGCAATTTGGTTCAGGAGAGTTGTGTTACTTTTAATTAAATTAATGAAAATTTCAACATGAGTTAAAAATATTGTTCCTTCCAAAGCGGAATATTTTCACACATCTGTCAGCATTTTGTTGAGTTGAAAGGTTTTATTTTCGTTATGAAGTCGTAAAATTATTTTTAGCAATACGATTTATATATTCGTGGTATCGTTTTAAAATTGTACTATACCAAGTTGTGCAGTTCCAGATGAAAACAATGTCGACAGAAAGTACTCTCATAGTAATTGATTTGGTAATATTTTGCTTAAAACTACATTAAAAGAGTTTCATTCGTTATCGTCCCCATTATCATCCAGTGCCGCCTACTTTGTGACAAACTTTGTGTATTGATAACCATTTCACCTGTTTCTCTAACACAAGTAGTATTTTTGTGTGTAAAATGTATAAGAAAATCACTAATAATTTTGAGTATTTTTCATATAAATTTTTTACAGAGAAGTGCTGGAAATAAATTGCTACTTTGTATTTCAGCTTGTGATTGTCATCCTGCTATGCGCGTGTCTTGTCTTATTTGAAAAGTTTTTCCACATGTAATTTATTCCTTGACTGTAATTTATCTTCATTTAAGGCAAACGAAAAGTAATTTAAGGCAAAGAAATTTAAATATAAACGCACTTGTGTTTTTTTTTTTTTGTCAAAAAACAAATTTTGAGAGCCCTAGTTGAAGTGTTTTGAATATAAAAGCACAGGTAAAGCAACGTATTTGTTAATAATTTTTGTACAATTTAAATGCAAGAAGAAAGGATACATGGCGGTGAAATATTTCCTGGAAATTTCATTATTAAAATCTAACAGGTTAAGAAGGGGGCTTGAAAGCACATACTGTATGGGCAATATCGGACCTTCTACATACACCCACACACACACACGTACGCACATATACAGGGTGTCTGCTGGCAAATTTATATTTTTAAATACGATTATTTCAAAAAGTAATAAACGGTGCGGAGGGAGGGTGGCGCCGTTGGAATTACCGATTGTGTGGATTTGTCAGTCAGGATGTCCCAGTGCTCGAGTGAGCATCGTGCGTTCGCTGTGGAAACATTCTGTAAGAGTAATGATTATTAGGTAATTGCTCGTCGACAATTTTGTTCAAAGTTCGGTATTCGGCGAATAAGTGATGGACCGATGGTAAATTTAATTCGTTCGTGGGTGCAGAGATTTCGCTCAACTGCTTGGGCTATGAATGCCCCACGGCCAGGGCCCAGTCGATCCTAAAACATTGAACTGATTGAAAGCAGTTTACGTGAAAATCCGCGACCTGCAATACGGAAAAGAGCAGCCTCACTGGGACTTCCAAGAGCGATTATTCATGAAATTTTGAAAAAGGATCTGAAGGATCTGGATGGAATACTCTTTAAAAAATTAAATCGGCATTTCCATTCTATCGTTCAATGCTCTTAATAAAATATTGTGTCAATTATTACGTTTTTTATTTAAAATTGAAAAAATCAATCTGCTACCAGAGACCCTGTACAACTTCTTTTCGAAGAAAATTTAAACGCTGTACAATACGTGACATTAATTCCTGTATTTCTGCAACAGCAAGGCTGATTGAAATATTTAAGTCATGTATCCTTTTTCTTTAATAAATTCCAAAGAAAACTGCGGATTTAGAAAGAAATTTGTGCTATATTACATTCGTTGTCTGATAACATTATTCACCCAATTTTTATCCAATTTTCTTACAACGAAATTAACTTTTATTTCCATGTGTATGGAAATATTATTTTCCTTTTCCATAAATTGCCGTGCCAGTATAAATAATAATAACGATACAATCTTTTATAAATATTTTGAAGCATTTCGTTATTTAAAAAAGATATCATAAAAACTTTCGAAGAATTTATTATTTCTTTTATGGCATTTATAACACTCGAAATGTTCTATCACGCCTAAATGCTGATTATATCTTCAAGATATGCAAGTGATATGTACTTAAGTGGGAATAGGAAAATTACTTTATATCTGTGAGTGAGTGAGTGTGTATATTTGCATGCATACATACCGAGATACATTACTGTGTGATTGACTAAACGTGCCAAGCAAGCAGTAAGGCAAATGCTTAATCATGATACGTTGAAATGAAAGCCTCCTTAACTGCGAGCAGGCGGGAAGGGTTTTGCTGTGTAAATTTAAACCTGCTCGAATGTAAATACTGTTTTTTTTCTTCAGCTGCAATATAAGGTGACGTTAACAACGCTTAAAGTAGTTTTCTTTTTCTATTTATATCTATTTTCTGTTACTCATTCAAGAGATTTCGCCAGATAAACGTAAACAATTTCCTGCCTTCCTTAGGTTCGTTCATTGACGATCGAAATGAAATGATGAGAAGTAGTGGCAGAACAACACGACCTGATGTAATTTTATATATTAGATATGGTTTCATCTTCGTTTTATATTTTAGACGAAAATGTGCTGGGAAAGCACAAAATGTTACATTTCAACACACATTTGCTGGAGGATATGAAAATCGATAAAAAGAAGCCTTCAATAATGTGATGGCACGAAATGGAAAAGCACGAAAGATATGGAAAAATATAAATATAAAATACAAATGGAAAAAATTATACATATGAAATTTATATTCGCAAGAGCGTTTAACCCACGACCGTGTCTGCATGTGTGCTTGTGTATGCTTGTGTGCTTGTGTGCTAAGCATGTAACATATTATTATTAGATTTAAATAAGGTGGAAAATATTTAAGGCAAATCTCGTAAGTTAAGTCTGAGAAAGATTGCTATCATTGTAATGAGATGAATTTAAATATTTAATAAGACGGTTTGATAATAATTCAATAGCAAATACTGCATTTATTTTAGAACTAAACAATTTAGAGAAAATGGTGCTGAAACAAATTGCATTATGTTTTACATTTGTTTTTTAAATTACAATTCCGTAATTCCTGTATGGCAGAAGGTTAACAATTTTTTGGTTTTAAAAACGCACAAAAACTTTTATAAATCACTGTTAAAAACCAGACTTTAAAAAGTGGAATTTTAATGAAAGTATTTTTTAAAAAAAATAAATTTTTTCACAAAGTACTTTTAAAAATTCCTTTAAAATTTATGTTTTTTTTTTCTTTTTTTTTATCTGGGACCAGCACCCAGGAGATGACTCCTACACATGCGAAGCATTGTGCTGGAACTATAGGAAAGGGATAGTAGGAGAAACGACAGGAGGTGAAGCTTAAATAATTATTTTTGCAGCTCTCCTTTTGCACGTTCTTTGTTTATACTCGTAGCAGTGCTGAAGCTTCGGTTCAGTAGCCATTTTTATTATTATTTTACTTCGCCGGTGCTACACAATACCGAGGAAGGAAGGCGTTCTGATGCGATTATGGATTGCTATTAACTGAAGCCGGTCTTGTTCAGTAACCAGTGACTATGCATTCACCACTGAAAACTTCCGACAATAACTGACATACAAAGACACACTAATGCACATCAGAAAAATGCGAGGTGTTTTTTTTTTTTTTAAATTTTAGTCTGAAACTGGGGTTGAACCCAGGTGTGTTTTTGGATTTTTAGTCAAGGTGCAGACTGCCATCCATCGCGCCATCGCCACCCTGTTGTAAGAAAGTAATTTTAAAAGATTCTTGCAGAAAGTACTTTTAAAAAAGTTTATTATTGAAAAGTACCCTTCAAATAAAGTACCTTTAGAAAAAAGTAACATTTAGAAAAAAGTAACATTTAGAAAAAACTACCCTCCAAATAAAGTAACTTTAAAAAAAAAATCCCTTTGAGAAAAATGCATTTTGAAAAGCGGACCTTTAAAAAAGTACATTTTATAAAAAGTACGTTTTACGTTTGGGTGTCTCCGTAGTTTAGTGCATGAGCATTAGTCTTATCAATATGGACGGTCTAGGTTCCCGCCCGGTTGTTTCTACAGACAAGCTATAGGAGCTTCGTAGAATTTGTGTTGTTTAAAAAAAAAAAGAACGTCTAAAAGGAACACATTTAAAAAAGTACCTTTTTAAAAACCTATCTTGTTAAGGCGGTACATACATTTAAAAAAAAAGTAGCTGTATACACCGCACAGCCCTTGGACATCTACTTCCGACCCACCTGGGTTGCAACTGGATTCCACGGTTAAGTCCTAAAAGCAAAGCATAGTATCTGTCTTCAAGCCGCTTTTTGTCACATACGCGAAACCACAGAGTGTCAAAGCTCTCAGACGAGTCGCGCGAATTATATAAATGAAACACAAGGTTTACTTATGTCATTTATCCAATAGTATGAATCTTAAGACTAACTTAAAAATATAATTTTGCGTTCGATTTATACTAAACAAGTCTTTGTTCTTTATTTTATCTTATCTCTAATTAGGTATATTTCGGCAATTGTTTTTATATTTACTTTCTGTAGATATCTGCTTATTATGTCTGTTCGTGATTACCAGTTTATTGTACATTGTAATATTAGTTTCATCTTAGGTCTAGACGGTTGTGTTTACTTATGTCTAGATGGTGTTATCAACTTATGTCTAATTATAATAAGGATGTAACTCGCGCTCCCGAAGAAGACCAACGTCTCCTCCTCTCCTCTTCTTCTCCTCCTCACCTCTTCTTCTCCTCCTCACCTCTTCTTCTCCCCCTATTTCTCTCCTCCTTCACTTCCTTCTTCTCCTCTTCCTCCTCGTCCTGACCACTGCTACTCATTCTATAAGACAGAGTCAATCTCTTAGCATGCACACATATCAGAAGTGCTATTAAAGTGCACAGCTGTCCTCGAGGCATATCTGCCAATCATAGCATTTCCCCGCCAGCCTCGATGTCGAGTAGGTAATCTCCCGCATCTGGTTTGTGTGATTGCCCATAGCTGAACGTATACTACCTGCACCGATTTATTGGGATATCTACCGTATGGTCGGTGTGACCTTAATGGAGGTAAGCAGGCCTTTCAAATAAGTACTTTTTAAACCTTTTAAAATGGTCTTTTTAAAAACAGCCTTTAAGAATTTTTGTTCTGTTCAAGGTCAAGGAAATAATTGGAAAGCAATAGTGCTCAGAAGTTATAAGAATGATAAAGATCTTAATTATTGCACAAGTGCGGAGTTCCGCGCTTTTTGTAGACTTTTAAAGTAGACCCATTTCACTTACTTCGCTCAAATGCCGACAAAGAAGATCGCTATTAGCAAAAAAACATCGGTAAAATTTTTAGCCTGACACGTTATAGAACCGGCGATCTTCTGTTCAACAATTTTTCATATTTTTCCTGTTAGAATTTTAATTCGTAAACTTTGCAGCATCATTGTACTATCATTATGTATGATTTTTAGAAGATTTTCAAATAAATAAATTAAACATGCAAAATCAGAATTGCCGACAAAAGAACTTGCCAAATGTTGCAACACTTTAAGTACAATTTAATTTTAAAATATCCTTAAACAGCGTAATAAACATAATAAAATGAATTCCTATTCTGGCCGGCATTTTCAAGTGTGTGCTTGCTTGCTCCAATATTAGAGCAAAAGTTTCCTTTTTACCATTTCGAAAAGTTTAAGTTTTAGCCTTTAATACTTTAACCTCCACAAAATCTTCTATACACAAGAAGACGAAAGCTGATGATGTTTAATGCAACTTGAACTTGTGTGCGTGTGTGTGTTTGTGTGTGTGTATGTGTGTGCCAATGTACAATGTATCACACATATAAAATTATACTAAGCAGTCGTGCAAACAAATATAATTTCATAACAAACTGCTCAATGATGACGTACGAGTATGTGTAAGCCTACAATTTTATTTAGGCGTTTGTTATGGGAGTGTGTGTGAGACTTTAAAATACGTGTATGAATGTTGAATGGCAGCAGTGGAGTTCCAAGCAGAAGAACTAAAAGATGAAATGTTACTTAGTATGTTTCAAAAAAAGAAAAAAAAAAGAAAGAAGGCAAGCAGAGACTTGACTAGACTTGAGCAAGCATAAAACTACGTGAATTCTCTGGCTGGAAAAAAAGAATAAAAAAAGTAACACAACAACCTATAACACACTGGCTGACATACATGTGTTTTAATTTTCTTTTTAATTTTTTTCTTTCTTTTTGTTTCATCTTCCGCTCATGATAAAAAGCCAAAGCACGTGCTTTGTATGGAGGAGTAAACCGTAAAACCTTAAAGGAATACCGAATAAGTTGTATGTAAAGGATATCTTAAAGGACACATGTGATCACATACAAGCATACATCACCCACTACGCCTTGACATATAAATAGAAATTCAAACAAAGGAAAACAACAACTTATGCCCTCACAATAAATATATATTTATATATATATATATATATTGATCAGGTTGTTACAATAGAGATCATTGGAAGTAAGAAAGCAGTAACTAAAAGCCTGTGGGCAAGTAAGAAAATAAACATAAGTAGACAGCAAACGAGAGAGAAGAAAAAAAAACAACGGAATGAAACAGAGCCCATAGAACAATGACCTACAGCTTCTCGCCGAGTATAAAAAGGCAGCTCACATGTAGCCGCAGTAAAAGCAGTGTGAAGCAGCGCATAAAAAAGAAGACAGCAATAAAACCAACATTTTAACAATTCGTTAGCACTTTGCAACAGCTTCTTTGTCACAAAATGAATTATGTACGAAATCTATGACAAATTATCAACCTGAGACGTGTGTTTTTTAAAGCAATAGCTTTTGCTTTGGCAGCCGAAGAGAAAAAGGAAATAAGAAAACAGCGCTTTTGGGTTGAACAATTTTCAAGGCTAAAGGGACGTAATAAAAGTTTCAATTTAAAGGTATGTTTATATTTTGCAATAAAGCAAAAGCTGCTGCTGCTGCAAAAAAAAAGGAATATGTAAATGAGGCTGGATGCTGGGAGATTTTATTTTCGAAAATTCTATTTTCTGAAACTGTTTTAAACATTTTTTTGCTACAAAATTATCTTACATTCTCAGTGAATTAAAGTTTCACTAAACTTTATGCAACAATTGTTTTAAAAAAAAGGAAACCCTCAAAATATGCTACATTTATTAACACATTGTTCTTCACTTTAATTTTTCTAGTGCCTACCAGGGAATCACTTAATTTTGTCGCATATCATAAAGTGCTGAATTTTCTGCTTTTTTATAATTGAAAAAATTTGTTTAAACTGAGTAGAGCAAGTGCCGGGGGTGTCCCCCATGACGGCAATTTCTACATTTAAGTTTTTGATAAGTTATTTAGCTCTTGAGCACAAAATTTTTATCAAACATTAGCGTTAATCCCTTTTATTTAAAGTCAAATAAATGACGGGAATTCCCGCAATGCAGCCGGAAGTGTTAAGATGTTTTGAGAGTATTTATCAGATTTTATTTTCCAATATTAACTGAATTTATTTTGGGAATATCTCCTCTTTATATATGATTCTAATATTAAAATTGTGCTTTTTACCGGAAAAATATTTATTTTTTAATTTTGTTATTGCAAAATTGTCTACACATTTACATTCTAAAGAAATTTACGTCCCACAGTTTTGTTTTTAAGAACTTCCTTAAAATATGCTGCATTTATTAAAATTTTTTCACAATTTATAAGCAATATAAAATTGTATATTTTTAGTTCTATAGGCATTCCCAAAAAGTTTGTTATAAAAATTTTTTCAATTTTTTTTTACCAGAAGAAAATTTCGCTCATTTACTTTTATAGTGACACAACTTAAAAAACACGATTTTTGAATTAATAATACAGAATAATTCTTCATATCGGCCCTTAGCTTGTTTAAAAAATTCATGCAAATAGCTTCAGAACACACCTCGTGACAGAAGAATATTTGTTCATATCCCCATTAAGAGGCATGTAAATTGTACGCTTCTTACAAAACTAGTTTTTTTGAGTTGTGTCACTATTGAAGTAAATGAGCGATTTCACTTTAAAAAAATCATGAAGTATTATATTAAAAAAAAATTATTTATATGAATCAAAAATTTTATTAATCAAATGCGTTGAATAAAAATTTTATTCGTTAATTTTTGCAACCCCAACAAATTTTAAGCATTTAAAATTTGTTATTTAAAATATAATTCCAAATATTCCAAGAAAATTTGTTAAATAAATATTTTAGTAATTGTTACTACTTAAATTTTTATGTATATATTTTTTTTAGTCTCACTTCTATTTTTTTTTTGACCTTTATTAAATTTTTTAATTATAAATATTTATGAAACGTTTTTTTCAATTATTTATTTACAATATTTCGATAACAAATAAGGAAATAAAATATATTTTTTTAGTTACTTATTTTTTTTATTTATTTTTTATTTCATATGTTTATAAAAGAATTCCCAAAAAATTAAAAAACAAAATAAACTGAATAGCTTCTTAAAAAGGTATATAAAAATGAAATAGATTTAAATCGAATAATAACTTGTATAAAGAAAATTTTTGGAGAAACTATTTACTTAATTTGTATAAACAAGTGAAATTCCTAAGCTTATTTCAAGAATTTGGTTAGGAGCCTGCTGACGATTTTTTTGGTATTAACACCAAATAAAATGCTGCATATAGACCAGCAAAACAATATAACAAGGAGAGATAAATAATATTTTAGTACGTTAAAAAAAAACAATGAAAATTCTTTGAAGAAAATTATTTAAAAAAAAATTGTGTAAAATTGTACGAATTTGTGAAAATTTGTTTATTTGTCACATTATTGAAAATTTTTCAATTTAGAAATAATTGGAACTGAATTACACAGTCAAAGCACGGTATAACGAATGCTATAATGTTAGACGCTTTTATTAAACTGAAAGACTCGTTATACCGAACAAATTAGTTTAAGATACAAATTAGAATCATTTGGCATTATGTTAAAATCTGTATATTTATTTTCTAGTGACTGTCCAAAAAAGAATGTCTTTGCCTTATGTGCAGCAAAAAAATTATATGACAAATAGAGAAAGGACACGAATGTACATGTTTTTTTGGGAAATCACTCAATTAAATGACATACAGGCAAACAAACATGTCCGTCAGATATATCTAAGAATTTTTTATATTAAAAAAAAAAACTATCGTTTTTAAAACATCTGCACGTTAAAGGAGGTTAAAGGAGGCATAACATAAGTCCACAGTTTGTAATATCAGGCAGGTAATCCCATTTCCTGTTTGTTATACCACGCTTCGACTGTATAATATTTTATAACTAGAAAAATTCTTTTTATATTTTTTATGGAAAAAGTCTATTACAAAAAAATTATGTGAGAAAAATTAAAGCGCATGCTACACGATCACTGTTCAGCTTCAATATTTGTAAACTGTGCCTATTTTTTATAAAATAACGCACACAATGACAAATATTGAAGCTGACCATAGATCGTCTAGCATGCGCTTAACACTTTGACTATTCCTGACCACCAGAAAGAGTTAAAATGAAATGAAAAACTTTATCCAGGCTGTGCTAATTGGGCCAAACAAAGCCATTTTTAAAATAATATTTTTTACATTTTTTCAACTAAAATGAAAATTTCTGATTATAAAATCGTTAAAATTTAAAAGTGGTAAGATTTTTGAAATTTATTTATGTAGAAATATTTTTCTGCTGCTAAATTAAAAGTTTAGATTAAAGCGGTTTCCTTGAATTTGCGTTGCACATGTCCCTGGCTGTATGGAACATTTAATTTTTCACCAACTCCCCGTGACATATGCAACATTTATTTAACATTTCGGTTTATATTTCAATATACCACCAAATTAAACCCCAAACTAAATAACAATTATTTTTCTATTAAATTTATATCACATGTTGGCTGGCTCCCTTCGCCAAATAAAATGAACGAAAAAACCAACCAACAGAAGAAAAAATGTGGAAGAACTAAAACAAAAACATTTACCAGGGAAAACATGTGTAAAAATTCCCATTTTTGATATGTTTAAATGACTTTTTGTGGTAATAACATACATATACTGGCAAATACCAGTTGTAGTTGTACCCACATGAAAACCAATGATAGACAGGACAGCAACTTAATGCGCAAAAAAAAAGAAAAGTTAAAATGAAATTTAAACAAAAAAGACACACACAGCCGCACGCAGAAAAAAATCGCAAAGCAAAAATACCCACAGACCTTCATTCATTCATTTAAACGAACAATAACCACTCGGCCATCAACAGCATAATCATGTCCAACGTCATCATCAGTGCGACACACACCAACAGTTGAACATTATTAATCCACATTCAACAACAACAAAACTATTCACCCCAACAGGACATAATAAAATTAAAATAAAAAAAAAATATCAAACTTGTGTAATTTCATATAAAAAATTAGATTTACGCTTAATATATTTCAGTTAATATCACATGAAAATAATACAATCAAAAGTCGACAATGAAAATAAAAATCCAATGAACTTCCACATTTGCAGACACGGTCAGTCGGTGGGAGCAAGTAATAGGGTGTCTCGTAGTTTGAATACAAAAAAAATTACACTGCTTTTATAACGCTGGCCTCCACACTCTTTTAAATATTATTTCAATAAATTCCTTGCTTTACTGCTGCAACCCCTTCAAACATCCTTAATTCAAAAGCAAAATTATACCAGACGTAGGAAAACCTAATAAAATTTATCGCAAAACTAAAATTAAAAAGAATTAAACGGGAAAAAAAGTTCAGTGCCACAAGCCTAAATTTAACAAATAAAAGACCGATCAAAGCGATAAAAAGGCAAACGAAACGAAAAGGATATGTTTAAGAATAAAGGGGAGCAAATAAAATAAAAATTCGAAAGCGGGTAGTCAAATGTGAATTATTAAAATATTTTTTTTAGATTTTCCGATAAAAAAGAATTTTATTTCAAAAAATTTTTTTTTTTGTTTGTTGTTTCTTTTTTTGTGTTAAAAAGTTTCTTCAGTAAATGGAAATAGTTTCGGTAAAACAAAATTTTATAGAAAATTTTTTGCTAAAATATTTCTGTTGAAATATTTTTCCCAAAAAAATTTCTTTAGAGAATTTTTCGTAAAAAAAAACTTTTTTCGAATATTTTTCGTAAAAAAATTTTTCAAATATCTAACAATTTTTTTTTTTTTGTTTTTTTCATTTATTCAATGTGAGTCAAAGTAGAAAATAAAATGTTTGTTGTATAAAGAACATTTTCGAAAAAGTTATTTAGTTTATTTTGCTTGTGTATTTTGTAATTCTCAAAAATTTTTTTAAAATTCTTGTATATGTTAGCCTCATTTCTATTTTTTTTTGACCATTATTAAAAAGAATACAAATTATTAATTCCTGACGATGCTACCTCTTTGGTAGCGAAATATTCAAAAATAAATAATTGTTAACAATTTTTCATAAAAAAGACCATCGCTCAAAAATAAATATAACTAAAAAAATTCTTGTCCATGGAAATTCTTGTTTTTTTTTTTCAAAAATTTGGTTAAAGGTCTACTGACGATTCTATTATTAGCACCAAATGAAATGTACACAGAAAAAAATTTTAATTAATTTTAATTAAAGAATTGGTAATATCAATTATAACAATTGTTTAAAATTTCACCAGTAAACCAATGAAATTTTTATGCTTAAATTAATTTAAATAATATTTTATTAAATGTTAATTGCAACAATTAAACATTTAATATGTTGTTATTGTATTTTTTTAAATAATTTTAATAAAAATGGGAAACTTTTAATTAATTTTTTAGTTGAGCTAATGGAAATTATTACTCTTTCTAGCTCTCAGAAACTTTTTTCAAAAACCTGGTTTTATAATATTGAAGTTTTTTAAGTGATTAAAAATTTAATAGTATTAATTAAACTATTTAATTGAAATAAAGCTTAATAAGGGTCTTACTTAATGGAAAACAATCAATAATTTTTTCTGTGTACATATAGAATTGTAATAGTTTTTAGAAATATTTGCGTTTAAAGTAGTTCTGTAACAAAAAATGAGGTGCAAAATCTCTTAAAAAAATTTTACTTGAATAAAATTTAACCAGAAAATATTACGACAAACAACTTTGTTTAGAAATCGATGAACAGCTGTCATTAAAAAAAAATATTTTCAATTAACAAAATGTACTGAGAAAAAATTTGGTTCTAATTAAAAAAGATTTCGGATGAGCAAAAATTTTTTTTTTGTTATACAAAAATTCTTTGATAAAATTGTCGTTGTGAACAAAGCTAAATTGCAAGGACTCTGACGTAATTGGAAACTCTGTAAAGTATTTCTTGTTTTTTTTTTTGCTAATACTAGATTAGTAACATATTCATTTAGTGTGTAGCTCCTTGAACTGTGATGTGCTGTTCATATTCATTATATTAATATTTCTTTTGCACAATATTAAGTTATTTTTTCATTTTGTTTTACTAAATTTAGAAAACAATCCACTTAAGAGTTTATTGTTTTCTTGCTGGCATCTTGAGCAGCAACTGCAACAACAAGAACAATAACAACGATAATGAAAGTACTTCAGATTTAGTGCAAAGAGTGCAAAGAGTGCAAAGAAAAAAATCTGTAAATAAGCATGTGAGTGTGCGAGTGTGTAAAAAATATAGAAAAATATTGCCACTTAAAGTAAATGAGTCATTCACTAAGTAATGTTAACAACTAAATGTATACACTTGTATATGTTTATGTATTACAAGTGTGTCTTTATGCCTGTTTGGGTGTGGGTGTGTGTGTGTGTGTTAGTGTGTGTAGGGCTATGATCTCCCATCCCTGCAAGAAATGACAAATTACAATTTCCTACTGACTTAGTCAACAGTAGTAGTGATTTGTTATACCCCAGGCAATGCAATTTACTATAGACAATTATCGTGTGCGTCTCGTTGAAAATCAGCTACTGACGTCGGTCTTGCAACAGGGACTTCCCAACTTTGACAGTTGATAACGGCCATCCTGTTGTCAAATTAGTTCTCATTTATTCAGTCTATTTTGCAAAATCACCATGAACGGATATAGCATTGAACAACACGAGCAAATAATAAAATTGTTTTAGCAAAATGGCAGTTCGGTTCCTCCCGCGACCTTCGCTCATTTTAAGGTCGTCATAATCATCCTACCAAGAGGACTATACGCAATGGTTTAGTAATTGATCGACCAACACCCGTACAACGACGAAGCGCAAGATCTGCATGACGATGCTCTATGTAAGTTCAAAGACATTTTTAACCGTACCTCACACGGGAAAAAAAAAGAAAAAAATCTGTAAAATTCAACCAGATCTATGCGCCACAGTCATGGAATATTGGACTTTTCGGATGCGCTTTACGTGCCGGATATTTGAACAATGTTATATGCCACACATAATGGTATCAAGAGATCTTTCAAACGAATAAATAATTTCGATGATATCTCACACAGACTTTGTTTCATTTAAATTTAAAGAAAGCAAGCGTTTAATGGAAGTTAATGGAGTCGTACGTAGTTCTTGTGGGAAACTGAGAAAAAAACCCTTTCATTTTCACCACAATAAAAAATCGTTTTGTAGCTGTAAAAGAAAAGATACGTTCCTCTCTCTTCTCAACAAAGACAAAATAAAATTGTAGACCACGATTCTTTGGCCATGCCATCAAAAAGTATACAAAACCCATCGACCAAAGTATTGACTTGCCGGCACTTGGTCCCACGCTTCCTACAGGAATGTTTTGCAATACACAAACTGGCGTTCGTTTGTTTCTTTGTGCAAAATGCATGTGCATATGCCTTATATATATGTGTGTGTGTGTTTATATGAGCGTGCTTGCTTTGGTATGTGAGCGATATTTACTCTGTATTGTACTCGTATGTGGTATCAATTTATTTACCTAAAGTATGTGTCTGACATTTATAACCTAAAATTTTTACATTGTGTGTGCACGAGTATATTGTATTGCTACAACAGCAGCAACATTTGCATGTACATCAATAACAACAGCAATAACTAACAATAACATCTTCAGCATCATCATTGTAGTTTTCTCTAATATCGTCATTTTCATCGTCATCCTTCTCATGCTCCTCTTATGTTTTAGTTTCCCTGCGAACTCTGCCCCTCATGCCGTTCTCAATAATTCCCATTCACATTTGCTCGACATCTCTGCAACAAATATTCCTATTCCATAGATTTTAACAGCTGCAGCATCATCATGATTCTTTTTTGTTTTCGACCTTTTCTCTTATGCAATATTGCTATTACTGATGCGTGTGTATTGCTATTGATGTGACTGTGTGTGTGTGTGTGTGTGTGTGTGTGTGTGTGTGTGTGTGTGTGTGTGTGTGTGTGTGTGTGTGTGTGTATGGGCTTGTGTGCCGGCTTGTACTTTAACATGTTACACAACATACTTAATAACTTAAGTCAACCTTATTGTCATTGTAGTGCGTTCGTTCCTTCATACAAAACCAAATTGGTATTTAAGTATGTCATTTGCTAATATTACTATCTATACATACTGACGTGAACACTTACACACCCACAAACAAGTGCATGTGTCTATAAATATAAATTGTATATTGGCTTGACAAGAGGTACCACCACCACCGCCGCCACTGCTGGTTGTCATTTGTGTTTTAAGGAAAAAAAAACAGACTCACATTATTAATATATTAAAATCTAAATGGAACAAATCAGAGAAGAGGCAGGAGCAGGTAAAGATGTACGACTACAGCAACAGAAATATTAACAAATCCTGTAGGCTGTTGTAGTATGATGGCTTTAAGGGCCGCCGCTGCTGTTGCTACTGTTACTGCCTGCTGCTGCTACTTCAAACACAAAAACCCAGTAAATATTGATAATCCAATCGATATTTCTTTTTACAAAGAAATCACAATAAATACATAAATTATGACTATTAAGAGCGAGATAATTTAGTTTTTGTTTTTATTTTTTTCTTTTTCTTAATAAAAGTATTCAACGGCCCTCAAGTTGGCAGAGATATTATTTAAAAGCTTTTTCTTGACTCTCTGCCACATGAAAAAAATGCAAATTTTTATAATTTATAAACCAAAGTATTATTATTATTATTATTATTTATTAATTGAAATTACAGCAAAACAAGACTTAATCTTCTCGGACAGTAGTGCTGCAGCAATGGCAGGTTTATTTTCAGTATTTTATGCATTTATTGATAGATGGCAGATTAACTAATATAATTACGATTAATTAATATGACTACAACAATGATAAACATAAAAAGAAATCTATATTTTTAACTCTTAAACCGCTCACAAGTATTTTGAGGACACATTTTTTTGTTCTATGGTTCTACAAATCAAATAGTGTTTTCACACCAAAAGTTGAAACCTGATTTGAAGGTTAAAACCAAAAACAGCTGATTTTGGGTACTCACCAGCGCACAGTGGTTCAAGTTTCTAAGGAAGGCGGTCATACGTAGTTTACTCAGCTATAGTCATCAAAATTAATATGAATATTTATGTTTACGGTATTTATGGGCCAATTAGGATAAAATAAGATTAAAAAAAAAAGTCTTTAAATATAATATTATAATAATTTTTGATATATATTTATTAAGCCTGAGGTCTTTTTTTATTTTATTTTGTTTTTTATTATTCGATATTTCGTTAACAGCTTGTTAACATCATCAGGAATAATTTATTCACCAAAAATGTTAGTTATTAATTAAAGAAAAAATAATAAATTTTATAACGGCAATTTAATACAACATTTGTACATTATTTTGAAAAAATTAACATACGTAAAGCCTCAGGTGATACATACAGGAGCATAGACTTCTTCTTTTGTGGTAATTTACGTCAAGAAGAAATCAGCGGGCCGGAATTTAGAAGAAGTCTATACAAAAGATCACTGTTAGTGACAACACGAGACGTTTTTCGCGAGTTGTCTCGACTGAATTGCTTCAATAATTTATTACAAGATTCAGCGGTTTCTTCGCCTATGGAAACTAGACAGTGATCAATTACTTTCGATCCATGAATTAATACTTTATGAACTGAAGCAGGCAAATTATACCATGAATACGTACTAATAAGCATTCGCGCGGTTCCTAACGAGTAATCTCTAAATTCTATACTATTAATTTTGTATCCCGACGAAAGACATTGCAAAAGATGATGACACCGATCAATAAGTGCTTGATTTAAGCCAGTTATTTCAGCTGATATAGCTGAAATCAAAAAAAAAGTTCTTGCAGTGTTACCGTCATTGGATGTGCCACTTCCGCCACTTTGAGCTTTGTCGACAATTAAACCTAATCGTGTCCTAAACTGCTGCTGAACATATAGTTTTTTCTGTGCAAGAAGCTCCTTTTCATCTGTTGAACGAGCCTGCCACTTTTTAAAATCTAATCAGTAAGATAAATGTATAAAATATTCGAAACATTTTATCCATGAATGCAATCAATAACGGGTTTATTTAAACGCATGTCAATATCATTCATTTCTTTCGGTGTTGCACCACAAATATAGCATCTACTACACGCTGTGTTACTTAAAGCACTACAGACTTTTTTTTTTTTTTTTTTTTTTTTTTGGCGTGTGAGGTAGGGTTGAAAATGCCTTCGCACTTACAGAGACCGTCGTCTTCTGCGTCGAGTGGAGTTGCCACTAAAAAATTCCCTCCTCCTCCTCTGGGTAGATTCCTCCCCGGAACCGCTTTCCGCATTACTTCGGGAAGGCCCAGAGCCACGTCCCAATCAGGGACACAGGATACAGACTTTACCATCAACCATGGTTAATTGTAATGAATGTACAACTTTAATTTCGTTGTTGTTGATGTTAAAAATGGATGGTTGTAAATTGCTAATTTTATTTTTAAAATAGGCTTCTTCTTGCACAGAAAGATCTTTTGTTTCTTTAGCGAACTGAAATCGAATAGGTCTACAAAACCTAAAAAAAAAAAACTGAAAGAGCAGCAAACCTACATCACAAATTATGTTAAAAAAAAACATAATATTTAAAAAAGCTTAAATTTTTACATTCTTGTTTAATAAAAATAAAATAAATTTGTTTGACATTCTGACTTGTGTTTTATTTGCGAATATAGTGAATTATATTACATAATAACAGCACATCCAGTAATCCGAATCACGGTCTGCAATCATTAATTCGGATTAGCGAGCTGGCACTGTAGTTTATTAGCACTGCTGATCAACTTTTCGTTGAGTTGCGATTTTATGCAGATTTGATAAATACAACTATTTATTATGTTTGATTTTTAGTTTAAATTTTATCGGGCTTCCAAAATCGAGAAGAAAATATGTATGTGCTACGAATCTAGTCGTAGAGACGAAGACCCTCTGTACCATGCACATTCGCAAACAAACGCAGATAAATTCTTTTTAAATTAAAAGTACAGATATAGAGTAACATTTTGATATGTAATTTGAAGGCAGCATAAGACGGCAACATAGTTAATACCTTAAGTAAAAAAAAACGTCGTAGAAAATATACGTGAAAATTGATTTGTCGTGAAACCGCTTTCCCCAAATTACGTTTTGCTTAAAAAATTATTTAATACATAATAATAACGGTAAACACCTTCACCTGGAATATCCATTGTAAAACAATAAGTCAAAAATGTTTTTTTCTTTGAAAAACACGCACTAGAAATTAACTTTATTAGCACTGCTGAAAAAGGTAAGGAAAGTTGTTTTGATTTGTTCACTTCCGATGCACAAAAGTAAATGTAAAAACAACTGATTGTAAATTTTTTTTTGCATGTTTTAGTAGTACCACTAATAGTGAGTATTAGAGCGAGCTAACGGTGAAAAAATCGAACATCGTCATTTGACCACTATGTCCTACTACTGGACCACTGTGCAGCGTTACCATACACTTTTTAAGAAAAACTTTATATTAAAAAAAAAACAAAAAACTTAATTTTTCAACACAAAACTTTTTGATTTAAAATTTTGTGATATTGGAAGAATAAACAAATTTTAAACTATTTTCATAAATATTTACTTAAGGATAACTTATTTAACAATAAATTAAAATTAAGTTACTGAAATATTTTTCCAAAATAATGTTTATTCTTTATGTTAGTTTTTTCTTTGACCAATCTTTTGTTTTTAGTATAATCGGGTATTTCCCTAGGCTGAATTTTTTGGCCAATTTTTCTTTTTGCGCTGTTAATAAAACAAATTATTTGGATGTTATTAAATCAATTTGCTCAACGTTACGTTGGTTTTTTTTCGAACTTCTTCAGGAGCTCCGTTTATTAAATTAAATCTGTCAATATAATATATAATTTTAATATTACTGTAGGAAGATATGTGTTGTGTGGAACTTATTGTTTAATTTTTACAGCGGTAAATTAAAAAATTTGTTTACATATATTTTTATTTTAACTGGACAGCACAACCATAAGATAACTTTTGAAATAAAATTAAATTAAAACTGGACATCACAACATGAAATAACAACATGTAAAAAATATATATAAATTATTATCAAATAATAATTGAAGATAAAAGCTTTAACACGAAAATTATTATTACAGTTTATATTACTGGATGAATCGGAATGTATTGCAATTGAGTATTGTAACTTAATGTTGTCTTTGGCTTCTTTAATACGTTCCTGTATTCTTAAGCTTTCAAGGGTATACCGTTTATTGCATATCTCCTCTCTGTCTAATATGTTTACGTTTTTGAAACAAATACTGTGTCCACTCTCTCTTTTATGTGTTGGTATAGAGCAGTACTTTCTTTACCCTTTTCGATATCAGTTACATGTTCAGCCATTCTCGTTTCTAGTCTTCTCTTTGTTGTCCCCACATATATCTTATAGCATTGTTCTCTTTCATTCTCTTTGCACTTTATTTCATAATTTATTCTTGTTTAAAAGTGATTTTTTAATGATATTTCTAATGAATTTAGTGAATTTATCGGCATACTTTAACAAGCTATGGGGCACTGCCTCAGCTTCCAATATAGAAAAAATTCAAAGGTGTCAAAACAAAATACTGAGAATGATAACAGATGCGCCGTGGTATATAAAAAATTCTAACATACACAAGGATTTAAATATTCCGACAGTCAAACAAAAGATAACAACATACGCAACGTCATACCTAACCAAACTCCAAGATCATCCAAATATACTAGCCCGAAATATTTTAAGCGAAAGAGGGTTCATTCGACTGAAAAGAAGGGATACTCTTTCCCTAGCCCGAACGTAGTAGACGCGGAAATAAAACTATACGAGCAATAAATAATTTTGTACAGCTAGGCTGTACTTAATAATAATTAGCAATTAGTTCTTAAGATTTGAATACTTATTGTTAATTCAATTGATTTTGAAGATTCAATAAATAATATATATTGTGTAAAAAAATAAAAAATAAAAAAAAAAAAAAAAAAAAAAAACTTTAACAAGAACATGGAGAAATATTGGAGCGTTTTTTATATTGATTATTTTGTATTAAAGTCTATTGCAGAGTATATAATTTGACTTAATTTAATAAACGAAAGACTTCAAGTAAAAATTGGTAATTGTTTTTTTATGTTTTATCAGTTATTTATTGGAGAGATAGTACATTCGATTTAATTTCGAGCGGACTTATCGCCTCGATTTTAAACCGAGTAAAATTATGCCAAATCGAATTAGAGAACACCTAAGTATGTGTATTCGTTTTAAAAACGGAAAATTTTTGCGGATTCGGTTTACAGAACATACCCTATTGTTTTAAAAACATTTCCCATGAATTTGCATTTTGACAGCATGGACAGAGTACCAGACTTTACAAACGATGGTAAACAGGATTTACAACGTGAATAACAGCATTCTTATTAATGATTTTCTTTATTCAATTTTTAGCCTATGAACTAATTTCTTAAGCATAAATTAAATTCCAAAATATTAATAATAAACATAACAATAGTAATAATATTAAATTATAAATATAAATAAAAAATATAACATTAAAATCAAAGATACGTATGCAATTATTAATCAAATGCATTTAAGTGCCTTAAATTATTGTTTTTTTTAGAGTATTAGTTAGAATCAATCGAAAAATCAATGGAAGAATATACAGGGTGGGCCAAAAGTCACGCTTGCGTGTAAAACTTGAATAACTTTTTTGTTTATTATTATTTTTTATTTTTATTTATTTTTTAATATAATATAAACTTTGTACGATCTAAATTTTAATTATGAAAAATAATATCAGAGAGATGACCACCATTTTCAGCAATGCTCAATTGGGCTCTTAAACAGGCGTTTTGCACGCAAAGTTACAGGCTCTATTGCCCTGATCTCAGCTTCAATGTTGTGCTTTAGTTGCACTATAGTTTGGGGCTTGTTAACATATACTCGTTCCTTGAGATAACCCCATTGAAAATAATCAGGGGCAGTTAAGTCTGCTGAATTTCTATCTGAATTTCTTGAGATAATTCGGTCTTCAAAAATAGAAAAAGTAAGATTCTACCACTTTGGTACGTTGCTCGGTCATTAAATTTTGCATGGTGGTGTAACACTGTTCGATGAATAAAATCTAAAAAAATAATAATAAACAAAAAAGTTATTCAAGTTGTACACGCAAGCGTGACTTTTGGCCCACCCTGTAGATCATTAAATTCAGCGCACATTCTACGGAATGCATCAAAATTGGCATAGTTGGAGCGGAAATATTGAAGTTTTATAGGAACATAATATCTTGTTGGACGATTTCGTATTGTAAATTCAATGTGACGGAGTAAGAACGCTGAGTCAATAACGCCATTTATTAGATTCATTACAAATGATACATTCATGTATATTCTCCTACTTTTCAAAGTAGGAAGCTTAATAAATGCAAGACGACTTTCATAAGATCACGATTCCAAGGAAGTCCACGCAGACAAAATAAAAGAAATTGTTCTTGAACTAAATTTTCTTTATGTGGATATCATACTGCGGATCCCAAATAATACAGGCGTATTCAAGAATGGGTCTCAGCAGCGACGTCAACAAAAGCTTTATAACGTAGGGATCATTAAATTCCTTACCCCAACGTTTTATGAATCCCAAAACTCCTTTGGCTTTATTCACTGATTGGGAAATGTGTAAATTAAAATATAATTTTCTGTCGAGTAGGACACCAAGATCAAGGAATGTTTCGAATTCCTCAAGAGTATAATCATTAATATAATAATTATAGGATAGATGGCTTCTTCTATAGAACAGCATAAATTTGCATTTTTTTTTAAGTTGAGGTCCATTAAATTGATATCACACCATTGACTGAAATTATTTAGGTCAGATTGCAGTAATGAACACAGGAGAGGATTATTCAAACTTACGGCGTACATTAATAATTTAGAATATTTGATACAAGATGGTAAATTATTGATGAATAGTAAAAATAAAAGCGGACCTAGGTGGCTACCTTGAGGAACTCCAGATGGAACAGAAATATATTTGGACTTCATATTCTTAAATAATACGCACTGAACTCTGTTCGTAAGATAAGTCGATATCCAACTCTGAAAAGCTGCAGAAAATCCAATTTTGTCCAGCTTGTATAGGAGTAGTTTTTGATTTACTTTATCAAAGGCCTTACTGAAATCGGTAAAAATTGTGTGTGTCTGCATACCAGAACAAACAGATTTAGTTATATGTAAATGTATGTATATGTAAATTCCAAAAGATTTGCTGTAGTTGAACGACCTTTTCTAAATCCATGCTGAAAAGGCGTGAAGTACGAGGTTAGTTGATGCCATAAGAATTCGGTTACTATCTTTTCAAAAAGCTTGGGGATAATACTTAATTTAGCTATACCTCTATAATTTAATATGTTAGATCTATCTCCACTTTTAAACAGCGGGATTATAAAAGACTCTTTCCAAAACTTCGGAAAATTCCCATATGATAGTGACATGTTAAACATGTACGCCAAAGGCATAGATAACTGTGCTGAACATTCTCTAAGTATACTGCTGGGAACACCATCGGGGCCATATTTATAAGACTACTTCAAATTTTGCAAATCATTTAAAATTGTAGAGGTATCAAGTCTTGGAGAAGTAATGTTATTCGCTTCAGGAATAATATATGGATATTCCGATGAGGCATTCCACACCTTCGTTGAGTATGAAGTTGAAAAGAAATTAGCTAACTAACTTCCGAGCCATTTGAAGATTCAGTGATTCCTAGTTTCATCACCGTTGGATATCCCGAAATTCGACGTTTCGAATTGATCAACTGATAAAAAGTCCGTTGTGTTTTGTTGTGTAAAGAAATTTGCTAAATTCTTTTCCATTTTCATGTCTCACAATTTGAGCAAATTCTACGATTTTAACAGTTTGTATGAACTGATTGTAAAAATCAAAGCTTTTACATTAATAAGTTATTAAGGCACTTATTACAATTCCCATAGAAGAGAAAAAATCGCTCCGCAGCGAATTATTAACTATTCACGTTATTTTAAATAATTGTCTTATTTTCCATTTCATTTAAAATACATTTAATGCATATTTCATTAAACAAAAAAATTTCTACAAATAAGAAAAAAGAAAATGCAGGCAAATCCTTTAGAAATTATTTTACTACAGTCATCAGCAGAGTCATCATCATTATCATCATCATTGAATGAATTTAAAAAACGAAGGGAAGACTGAATTTAAATGAACAAACTGAACAACTTAAAGAATGACTGAGTATGTGTGAGCGAGTGTATAACATATCGTTATTATCGTGAATGAGGCTCATTATTATCGGTTGTCTTTATAAATATGTTTGTACTGACACACACATGTGTGTGTAAGTACATGTGAGAGTGTGCACATGTAAAGGATATTCGGAGCAATAATATGCAATAATAATGACAATTCATGTTTTTTTTTTTTAGTCTCTGCTTCACTTCCCCTCACCAGCCGCCAAACACTTTAAAAATGTTACACATTCATGAACATGAGTGTGTTGGTTTTTCTTCGAATTTATTTCTGTTTTCTTTTTTCTGCTGTTGTTGTTGTTGATGTGTGAGAGTGAGCATAGCTGTGTGTAACGTACGTTTTTGTCATTTTTTTTTATTGTTATTATTACTTCTCGTTGTTGTAGCCATTATAGTAGTTGCAGTTGTAGTTGTATTTGCAGTTGTTGGTTTTAATGTTGCTGCTGAGGAGAGAAAAAAAAAGAACTAAACTAAAGTAGACACACATTACATTCATTTCATTTCTCTGGAGTTTCCGCAATCTCAGCAGAATAAAAAATTATTTTCACTATAATGGCAATTAACTGTTTTGGCAGCAGCGACATCAGCGACACATTGAACGCATTTGCACACACAAATAAACTTGAATTTTTTTCATCGGCAACCCACTTGACCACTCATTTTCGTGTATGTATAAAGGAATATTAGCCGAGGCGGAAAATTTTTCAATATAAAAATTTTAAAATTGCACATGTGTCATGTCATGAATTCCAGTGACTTGGTGTACTGTAGCGCTGCAATTTCTCCAACCTAAACTTCCGCCGCCAAAATCTAGACACATGTATGTAATAATAATGATTAATTCTCATTTGGTTGATGCTTTGTTTTTTTTTTTTATCTTGGATCAGCACTCAGAAGATGGCCCCTAAACATAACGTGCATTGTGCTGAAACTGTAGGAAAGGGATTGAAGGAGGAATGATAGGAGCTGAAGCTTAATTAATTATTTTTACAGCTCTGGTTTTGCACGTTTTTTGTTTTTATAGCAGTGTTGAAGCTTCGGTTCAGTAGCCATTTTTTAGTACTATTTTACTTCGCCGAAGCTACACAATACCGACGAAGGAGGACGTTCTGATGCAGCTGAAGCCGTTACTGTTCAGTGGCCAGTGACTATGCCTTCGCCACTGAGACCTTCCGACAACAACTGACACACAAATTAACAACAGAAAAATGCGAGATGTTTTCATGAGTCTGAAACTGGGGTTGAACCCAGGAAAAATTTTTCGTTTTGTAGTCAACGTGCAGACTACTTCGACCATCTCCACCCTCATAAGAAGTGGACATTTTGCATAAAATGGAATGACTCAGTTCGGAATATGATTTGTTGAGTTGAATAGTTGCATGTACAGAGTATCGATGTTAGGCTATTAGGTTCCAAAGCATGTGGCTCATAGGATCGTATTTCTTATAGAATCATAATTGGCAATTCGGTTTATAAGTGACAGAAGGAGATGTAATTAGGCGAACCGTTCACGCATACTATTTTCTCAGTACTCGTGACATATTACGAAAATTATTTCACCAACCAGTAAAAGAAATGGTTTTGTCAGGCATAAGCTGATTCTACTTAGAATGTTACCAAAATATCAGTGCATAGACAGAACTGAGACAAGTGATAAAGCAACATTTCAAAGAAAGCAACACTTTGTCCAGCCTGGCAAGACTGAGCTTTAGCTTTTTTTTTTTCTTCTTTTGTCTTGGACCGGCACTCAGGGGATGACCCCTACACATTCGATGCATTGAGCTGGAACTAGGAAAATAGGTTATGGGAAGGAGGATAGAGGGAGCAGTGTTTATTGACATTTGATTTAAATCTTCCCAAGCTAAAAGTGACAGGAAACACCTCTGCGGGTAGTCTAAGCTTAAATCGGTTTTAATAAAGAACGCTTGAAAACTGGAAAATTATAAGAAAGAAAAATTAACCCTTATCCAGTCTCAGACACTTTGAAATGTTACAACTACAAGTTGGGCCAAAAGAAATCATCCGTGCTCAAGTAATCAGCCGATACTTTTTTGCCGTAATTTTTTATTTTCATGAAAAACTTTGGTTCCGCTTCTGATATCGGCCAAGTGGCTGCTGCTAGATTTGAAGGCCATCCAAGCAGAACCAAAGTTTGTCACTAAAAAAAAAAATTACAGAAAAACAAGATCGGGTGATGACTTTTACCCCGGATGATTTATTTTAGCTCACCTTGTATTTTCAATTTAAGACATGGCTATTGGTATTTTTTGAATTCTTACTTACAATTGTTTTATTTCTTTATTTAATTTCTATTTATTTATGTAAAACCACAAATGTCATTAATCCTGTCCTAATGTGCCTACCACTCACTTACGGCAACATTATGATATATCAAACTAAACTAAAGGGAATTCCCATTAAATTTTCATAATTTCGTATAAGCTTGCACTGTGTATATAGAGTTTTCCTCTGACTTTCAATGAGAAAGAAATTTGTGAAGAAAGAACTTTTTCCCACAATGTCTACAAGTTATATGCTGTTACAGCAGAAGAAATCGAGTGAATTATTGAAGAGATTGATTTGGAAGAAACTATAAAACAAGATGACGATTACGACAGATTATTTTCTGAGAACGTGGATTGTATTCCACAATGTGAAACAAGTTTTGCTTTAAAAAACAAGTAAAACATAAATATAAATTTATAAAAATAATACAAATTTATTTTTGTGTGTCTCTGAGGCACATTTTGGTTGCCTTCGTTATAAACTTTATCTGACTTGATTTGGTTTAAATAATCTGTTTGCGCTCACCGTTAGATTGCGAATTATGAGCCTCTGAACATTAAACTAAATTTAATTGAACTAAAATAAAATTAATTTTACTATTTTCATACCTCCACGAAAGCAACGAAACTCATTAAAGGCAGCTTCAGCAGAATCAACTTTTCTGACAAGCTTCTGATTAACAGAATGCCCGCCAAAAAAAGACAACATGTCGTACGGACAAGCCTATACAAAATTCATGGGGAAATTATCCACATTTGCACTACTTTTGAATCACAATATTAAGATCTTGTTCACTTCTTTGGAAGTTATTTTATTGCTGGTTTATTGTTTCTATAAGTGGATTCTGGGGGCAGAAATATTTGTGACAGCTGAGTTTTCGGACTTGATTTTGTTCACAAAATATTTGCCCAACATTCAGAAACAAATTTATTAACAAATGTCGTGATCAATTGGGAACTTATTACAGACACACACATACACACACACTCACTCGGAACACACGCAAGTTGTGTAAAATCAATGCAGCGTCTGTTTGTCTCGTTGAAGTAGTGTTATTGTTGCTGCAGAAATTTTATACGTACATTGACATCTTTGTACATGCCTGAGCATGATTATTTCACTTGTTTTAATTATATTCGTAGACTGGTTCTTAAAATCAAGTGTGTAGCTGTGTAAAAATCAGTTTAAATTTTTGTTTGCTCTTACAGTGCTGCAACAATGAGTTTCTTTTTTCTTTGTTTTTTTTTTTTTTTTGTAATTTGGAAGTATTTGCATATTTATTTATGCTGTATGTATGTCTGTACATATGTATGTCTCATTCCTGAGTGTGCATGTTTGGCAGGAAAAGTGCAGAGTTATTCTCTTAACTGTGGAAAGAAGTTATAAATGTTTCAATAAATAAGTGTTAAAATGAGTTTCTTGTTTTTTATTTTACATTCTCGAAATTCGTTTTGGTTTTAATTTGGTAGTCTACCTAGTGACATTTTTATAAATTTTTAAAATTTTAATTAGTGTTATTGACGCATGGTCGGCTGTGGAATGCTTTTAATATATTCAAACATTGGCAGCAGAATTCATTTCAAGATTGAAACAAATGCTGGAGATATTACTTTTTTTAACAATATTTTTTGATATCGCAAAAGCAAAAGTGAACTTGGTTCTTATTTATTGCATGTATATACATATGAATATATGCATGTACCTTTGTGTATTAAGTACATTGGCAATCATTATGTGGTTGAAAGAACTTAAATTGCAACTCAAGATTTTCTTAAATTATATTTTTAGGCAAAAGAGGAGTGAAAATTAAAATCAAGGAACGTGAACAAATTTCATTATGCTCTTATTCCCTTTTAATTAATTTAATTAATTTAATTAATTTAATTTAATTTCCCCAGAAATGTGAATGTTTGTATATTTAGATGGCTGGATGTTTGTTCCACTATACCGCCTAAACCTACTCTGGACAGATGAAATTTGCTAGGCGGATAGTTTATGATTCAACTTAAAATATATAGTACTTTTCACGGGGGAAAAAAAGGGATCAAAAATCCTGATATTGATTCAAAAATGATATTATGAATGTCTGCCATATCACATCAAGTTTACTCGAGGTTGAGGAATTAACTATTTGCTTTGTCATTTAGTAAGACACAACACCTAGCGCGGACAACTATTAAATTGGGTGTGGTGGTAGCGAAGCGCACCGGGTTAATCAAGTTCATTTAAAAATTCTTGCAAACGATAAATTTGTTGTGCTAAAGTTTACAACAATTTTGAAGGTGGCGATAGCAATGGCGATGAAATAGTCTGCACGTTGACTACAAAACCAAAAAGTCCTGGGTTCGACGCCATAAAAACATTTCGTATTTTTTTCTGCTGTGCATTAGTGTGTCTTTGTGTCAGTTGATGTCGAAAGATTTTCGTGATGAATTGGCATAGTCACTGGTCACTGAACAATACCGGCTTCAGCTGACAGCAATGCACAGGCACATCAGAGCTCCCTACTTCGTCGGTATTGTGTAGCATTCAGCGAAGTAAAATAATTACTAAAAATGCCTACTGAAATAAAGTTTCAAAATCGATCATTTCCTTCTTGACATCAGTGGCGCTGCAACACTGTTATAAACAAAACATCGGCCAATAAACAGAGTTGTATGACAGTGAAGCTTCACCAGCTGTCTTATCTCGCACATTGTTCTAGCACAACACATCGCATCTGTAGCGGTCATGCCCTGAGTGCTGGTTTAAAAAAAAATGGTAACTTCTAAACAGAATCTCCAGATCGTACTCGACACGTGAACCAACCAACCAAGTTTATACTGGAGAATAGAAATTCGTTGCTTCACAAAATCAGGGCCATAAAAATTACAAATTTCAACAAGTTTCGTTGCGAATAATATTGCGAATGAATAAGAATAACCAGTATAAACTTGGTTGGTTGGTTCACGTGGCTGTCCGCAGGTACTCGATTAGAATCTGGAGATGCTCTTTCGAAGATACCACTCCCTCATTCGACTCCATATCAGAGATCTCTCTCACTGAAGCCATAGGAGCAGTAGTCAGCGGAGGCTATTGTGGACTGTGTAGTTGGAAGTTGCTACAACTACTATGTCTTCGGACACAGTTACTTTAATAATCCTGCATATTAAAGACCATGACATCAAACTCCATGATGTGACATCGGCTATAGACAGCCCAAGACACTTTAACCCGGTCTATATCATAGGCAGTGTAACTAGTGGCTTGGGAAGTCCCTAGGTGCCTTTTTTTTTGTGCCCATGGGGGCGCTGGGGAACGTCACAAATTCATCCGGTGTTAAGAACACTGTCGCATTAACCCCAGCGGGTAGCTACCGACACTAACTTGAACACAATATGTATCCATAGGACACATGTCCTAAAGTCACGCCGTTGCTTTCGAATACAATAAAAAGCATTTTAACCAAAATTTCGTTTTCAAATGTTTTAAAACAATTTTTATTTGCAGAAAAAATCCATTAATAGAATTTTCTTGCCAAACTAAATTTTTTAAAAAATGTGTTCTTGGCAAAATTTTCTTAAAAAGTTCTACTTTTTTTCAATTATGAAATGCTTGGCAAAATGCGTATGTGTTGCTCATTTGCCACATCACGCTACGAACTGCACTTTTCTAATGTCCCAAAAAAACAACCTTGAAGACTACTTTATGGAAAGTAAAAACAACAGGACATTTTTATTAACAACAACACCAACATAACTTTAGAAATATAAATCCCTTAAAAGTTCTTTGCGTTGACAAAAAGAATTACAAGAATTGTGTAGCTGGCAACAGAGACATGACAGGGACATGAAAACTGCAACTAATTAAAAAAAATTAAACGACTTGAAACTGAAAACCAAAACTAATTTCAACGCCACCAAGAAACAACGTGTTATAAACTAAACTCTGTGACATGTGAGATTCTTGGTTTTTTTTCCCCAAAAATTTAATTCTCAAAATTTAATTTTTCTTTGCGTAGGGAAAAAAAATATGTATTTAAATTAGAATCTCTGCTTGCTTTTTGCATGTTAAACATCAAAGACTTAATTTAATCCTGGGTGGTTTTAAATCTGTTTTAATTTAGTAGATGCCATACAAATAACGGAATTTGTAATCCATGAGTGCAATTGCTCGTTCATTCTACACAAATAAATACGCGATACACATACATATGCACATATATTTAATGTATATGAAATACAATAGATGCATGTGTGTTAGTCGATAAACAAATCTATTTAATGATGTGTTTATGCAGTTCGCATGGCGTTTTTTAGCGTGTGTGTGTTGGTGTGTGTGTGTATGTGTTTGTATTTATGCACTACCCGTGAGTAGCTGGCAGTTATCTATTCGTATGTGTTTAATGGTTTATAATGAGGTTGTTCTGTATATTGTTTTTTGTTTTGTTTTTTTTTGTTTTTTTTTTGTTAATTTCTGTTCATTGTTGTTTTTGCAAAATATATTTGCCATGTTAATTAATTGTATAAATAATTTATAACTTGCTTTTTATATTGAAACTCTCGAAAAAATTGCGGTTGTAAAAAACTGAACTGAATGAAACTTAACACTGGCAAATGCTGCGAAAAATATTCTAAATTAATATATGTTTTCTTTTTTTAACCAAAGAATGTGTAATTTTTTAAAAACTTGTTGTTTAGTGTTTGTTTGTTAAAAAAAGTTCTGTTTCATTCAAAAAAATCACACGTAGTAATCGTGAAATGAAACACATTTTATACGCGATATAAATCTAGAGTGCTGAGAATGTTCGTGTAAAGAATGTGTTTTTGTGCACTCACAGTTTAAGAAATCGCTTATCACGGGGAGAGTGACAAAATTTTGTTATAAAATAAGGTAAATTGCCCTTATTTTAGTATTGTTTTGTGGGAAAAATGTAAGCAGAGATTATATTGTCAATGCTGACTTGTCAGTGATATAAAATGTAATTGTTAGATGGCCGTGTTAGAAAATTGTTCTAGCTTAAATTGCGATTCGATAAATCAGCAATCTGGCACACATTTTGTATTCTTTTTTTTTTTTGTGAAAAAGGGAAATGTGGAGAAATTTGCGAACGCAAGAAAAATATAAAATGCTCAAAATAAAAATACTACTGGGAATTTTATCAGGACCGTATTTATAAGAACGTATTTTAAACCACTTGCAACCATGTTTATATGAAAAGACGATATAGATTTAGATTGATTTTCAGCTAATGTACAACCATATGTATCATCGTAGGCGGTATTCGTGTAACTAGTAGAGAAAAAAATCAGCAATCATTCTTTACTGATGTTTGTAGCACCATCAAACTCATCTTGCTCTATTTTCATCACTGCTGGGTATCCGCATTAATGAAATTGTAGAACGACTTCGGATTACGTTTTACATTATTTTTTTTATTTTATTTAAGTAAAACGAGTAATATAGTTTATTTTTGAATAATCGACAGATAATCCATTTTATTTTCAACTCTTTTTTTCTTGAGAACAATTTTCTAACATCAAATCCACTTACATTTGATATCGCTGACAAACCTTGAATAATAATAATAATACAACATTTAATACTCAAGTTTTCACTTAAATATGCTAAGCAATTTTGAATTTTTGTTTGGTTTTTTTTTTTTTTGTTTCATATCATTTTACGTGTGATTTTGTTGAATAAAATTATGGTACACTTTCTGAGCACAAAGTATATTTAAGAAACCAACAGCAGACTTCGCGATTTAAAAAAAAAAATTGAAAATTCTTTTGTAGAAAATAAAACACCAAAAGTTTTACCGTTTTTTCCCTTTCCATAAAATTCAATGTTTGAAACCTTCTGCCGCTTATACTTGATATTATTTGAATAAAGTTAAATATTCATCATACGTCGGCATGCTTTATCGTAAACAGGTTAAGAGCAAGAAAATTAAGACTAGCTATTTTTTACGAATTGCATAAGTTTTCGAAATAAAGAGAATAAGCGATTAATCGGGATTAAGCTAAAATCCCGATTTACAGGGGTTTGGACTGTCGGTACTGCGCATACCATAAAATAAGATGCTTCTAAAGTTCTGGTTATTCAGCTTCTTTTTGACGTTTTAATTTACTATTTAAAGACGTTTTAAAATTCTGTTTTTCTAAAATTGATTAAAGCGATGGCGGCGCAATACCAAATATTTTACCAAGTACAATTTGCTGATCTCTATTATCAGTTGCTAAAATTATGTTGTAAAATTATAATGGTAATGTTCTATGTTTATACTCGTAGCAGTGCTCAAGCTTCGGTTTAGTAGTTATTTTTATTATTATTTTACTTCGCCGGTGTTACACAATACCGACGAAGGAGGGCTTTCTGATATGATTGTGGATTGCTATCAGCTCAAGCCGGTAATGTTCAGTGAGCAGTGACTATGCCTTCGCCACTGAAACCTTCCAACAACAACTGCCACACAAAGACACACTAATGCACATCCGAAAAATGCGAGATGTTTATTTGTATTTTAAAATTTTTAGTCTGAAACTGGGGTTGTACAAAGGTCTGTTTTTAGTTTAGAAGTCAACGTGCAGACTGCCATCAATCGTGACATATATTTCAATAAGGGAAAAAGCACAATTTTAAAATTAGAATCATATATAAAGAAATATTCCCAAAATAAATTCAGTTAGATAATATATAAATATTTTTTATTTATTTCAATATTTCGTTAACCATCGTTTACAATCTTCACGAAATTGTATTATTCTAATTATTTAATTTAATTAAATATTCATGGTTGGTAATAAAAATTCTTCTATCATTAGAACTAAAGAGTAACTATTTATGTCAACTTGAAGCGAAATCCCGTATGAAAAACATTAGAGCCAGTCACTCCTCATACCGTATACTTAATATTTACCAGAAATAATTCATCATACGTCACTTTGTAATGTATTGAAAATAAATTGCAAAATTTTTTTTTAAATAAAGGGTGGTTAAATTTCAAGGGCCGATGTTGATTTTGAATAAAACACAAACTATTTAAGAAATTATTGTAATTTTATTTTATTATGATATATTGGTATTACTCAATTATGTATGGAACAAAATATCGGCCAAATGGGCGCCGCGACCACGGCGGCACACCTCCATCCGATGGTCCAAATTTTCGATGACCCTGAGGCATAATGGAGGTTCTATGCCGTTAATGTGCCGAATTATCTCATGCTTTAGCTCTTGAATTGTTGCTGGCTTATCGACGTACACCTTTTCTTTCAAATAACCCCAAAGAAAAAAGTCCAACGCTGTCAAATCACATGATCTTGGCGGCCAATTGACATCGCCATTACGTGAGATAACACGGCCATTGAATTTGTTGCGCAAAAGAGCCATTGTTTCGTTAGCTGTGTGGCAAGTGGCACCGTCCTGCTGAAACCACATATCGTCCACATCCATATCTTCCAATTCGGGCCATAAAAAGTTCGTTATCATCTCACGATAGCGAACACCATTCACAGTAACTGCCTGACCGGCCTCATTTTGGAAAAAATACGGCCCGATGATGCCGCCAGCCCATAAACCGCACCAAACAGTCACTCTTTGTGGGTGCATTGGTTTTTCGACAATCACTCTTGGATTCTCATTCGCCCAAATGCGGCAATTCTGTTTATTGACGAATCCACTGAGGTGAAAATGTGCCTCATCACTGAAGATGATTTTCTTCGAAAATTGATCATCCACTGTTGCCGTGGTCGCGGCGCCCATTTGGCCGATATTTTGTTCCACACATAATTGAGTAATACCAATATATCATAATAAAATAAAATTACAATAATTTCCTAAATAGTTTGTGTTTTATTCAAAATCAACATCGGCCCTTGAAATTTAACCACCCTTTATAATCTTTACAATTTTTTGTGCTGTATTTCAAAAAAAAAAAAATTTTATGGTCCCCTCGGAAAAATTTTTTACAGTCTTAATGAGGATTAATCTAATCAGCTCAGCTTATGGCCGGTATAAATTTAATGGTTTGAACAATTTAATTTTCAGCTGTTTTCTGGCATCTAAAGAAGAAATTCCAATAGCTGGAAATTAAAAGTGTTAATTGAAAAAAATGCAAAGAAGAAGAAACACCAGCAAACGCTTCTTTGCATATCTTTGTTTTTAGTTATAAAATGTCGTTTTGTTTTCAGTTTAAAGATTTAAAAGAAACTTTCCGTCTCTAAAGGTACGCTCACATATAGCAAATATTTAACCAAAAAAAAAACGTAACCACTAAATTCTATACATTAATTCGGCCCATTTTAACATACAGTTGTGCCATGTGGTTTGACATCTCTCCTTCTTATATGCAAAACATTGGAAAATTCGAGAGAAGATGTTTAAGGACATGTACCTCACTGCACAAATCCTCTCATAGCAACTAATTGAAATTTGTTTGTAACAAAAAATTGTATAATGCTACAAACATAAGTCGACTAGATAACTTCATCATTAAATTAATTAGAAACTATATATTAAAATGCGCTGAATGTACATGTAATAACTTGATTTTGGCATCATACTATACTGATGATCAGTACATATTAATATCCGGTTATGTACCTCCTGAAGCATTCATGTTCTTAGACAAAAATGTATACATACAAAATTGTTTTGGAACCCCAATCTTCTACTACACATACAGAAGAGCTCATGATAAATCGTATAACATTAATACACTTTCTTATCAAGAATTAAGATTTGATACTACTATTACTAACTTAGACAGTAACGAGACCAGATATTGGTGGTACAACAACTAACAATTCTTTTTCTTTTTTACTTCTATAAGCTTTGTTTTTATGAATTGAAATATAAAAGTAATGTTTTTGAATATTTTCATTACATCTAACATCTAGTAGATAATTAATCATTATTCCATGTTGGTTATAAAATATAACAATAATTTGAAAATAATTATACATACGAATATATGTAATATTCTTAAGTACGCTAGAGTGTTCGATTAGAACCAGTGTGTATGATAAGTTTCGATATTAAGCTATTTGTTTATTTTTAGTTGAACATGCTAATTGATGTAATAATAAATAAACTAATCAAAAAAAAAATATTCAATTAGTTGCCGAAAACAGTGGCTACTTGTTTTTGGGCAACTATTTGCCATATGTCTTTTTATATCGAGCTTTCTCAGGGATCGCGCTATAAGAGTTGTTATAGACGGGATCTCATCAAACGAGTTCAAGATCAATTTAGGGGTACGACAAGGCTCTATTCTTTCTCCTACACTATTTCTTATTTTTCTTAATGACCTCATATGTCATACCTCAAACCCTATCCACTCTTTCGCAGATGGCAGCAGTATCTACCATTCATATTCATTTGATCGTAGGCCGACATCAACTATGATCGCGGCGATGCGGCAGAATATGAATGATTCGCTAACAGGTGACCTCACGAGAATATTGGAATGGGGTCACGCGAACAGGGTCGATTTCAATTCCCAAAAGACCCAATGCTGCATGCTAACACACCGCCGTATGCACGATCACGCTGCCTCATCTGTAAAAATGGGTGGCATAAACATTGAGGAATCAGAAGCTCTTGATGTTCTTGGCATGAAAATTCAGTGTGATGTCCGATGGACTGAGCACATTTTTCAGGTCTCAAAGGAAGCATTTAAGTGCCTAGGCTTTTTAAGGCGGTGTAAGACATACTTCACCCCATCTGATCTCCTCACTATTTATACCGCCTACATCCGACCGAAAATGGAATACAACTCTCATGTTTGGGCCGGTGCTTCAAAGACTATTTTCAAGTTACTCGACCGTGTACAAGAAAGGGCGAAGAAACTCATAGGAGACAGTAGGGTAGCCAACTCTATTGACTCTCTTGAGCATCGTCGCAACGTGGGGTGCGTTTCTATCGTTACTATAATGGGATGTGTTCTAATGAAATCAGGGAACTTGTTCCCGAAACCCGGTTATTCGCGCGCACGACGCGATCATCATTAAGAGCGCATCTATTTGTGGTCGATTAGACGGCGACTCGCACTACGCATTACAGGGAAAATTCGTTTTTTGGCCGAACGGCACGTATGTGGAATAGACTACCCGCAGAGGTGTTTCCTGTCAGTTTTAGCATGGGAAGATTTAAATCAAATGTCAATAAACACTACTCCCTCTATCATCCTCCCCATAACCTATTTTCCTAGTTCCAGCACAATGCATCGCATGTGTAGGGGTCATCCCCTGAGTGCCGGTCCAAGACAAAAGAAAAAAAAAATATGTCACCGTAACTTAAGAAACAACAATACTTTTGTTAAAGATTTCATACATTCATGTTTTTTCTCCAAATCGAAGTACGTTAGTGTTGTGTCTGTTGTTCTAGGGTTAATTTACATTTTAACACTCATTGAGGTTTCTCGTTTTTTTTTTTTTTTTGTTAATAATAATGCGGTAATGTTTATGTGTTTTAAAAGTTTAATTTTTTATATGTTGTTTTTTTAACGCAAATGCGATATTAATGGCAAAATTTGTTTATTGTTTGTCAGTTTGCCATTTTTTTTTTCATAAATAATTTGTGTCGCCTCGTTTTTTGCCTGCTGTTTTGTAATTTTAATATTTAAAGTGTTAAAAATACTGTTAATGTCATTTTATTTATGCCGTATTTAACAGATTTTTAATAATTTTTCATGTTTGTAATTTTTTGTCTGTCTTTTTTCCTGCCATTTTTTTTTGCTGGTATTTGCAAAACAAATTAGTTTTATATTAAATTAGCTTTTTTTTATGGCCATATTTTTTATCATTATTTTTTTGTTTTGTTTTAATAATTTTGATATGAAATCATTAACAATGCAAGCAGACAATGGCGGCACAGCAGAGCAACCAATTAACAGTGGAGTGGGTTTTCGGTGCACAAAAAAAAAATAAATAAAAGAATATAAAATTAAAAAAAAATTTTATGAACATAAATTTATTTATGACAGTCGTAATTTAACAAATAGAATTTTTAATTTGTAATTCTATATTTTTGTGCATTTTGTTTATTTTTTTTTTTTTTTTACTTGGGAATAGCAGCTTGTCAGCAAAATGTTGACAAGCACAATGAATGTCTATAACATGTGGCAGGCAGCATTTTTTATTATGTGTTGGAAATAATTAAATTAGAAATATGATTTCCAATAAACATGACGGAAACCCTAGCAGGGTTTTTCAACTTGAAAATAACTCTAATTTATTAAAAGAAAATAAAAAAAAGGAGAAGCACTGCTTGAGCCAACTTTTGGTGGTTTCATGTTCAAACTCCATTTATTAAATTCTTCCAGCTCCTTATTATTTCAGGTCATATTATTCATAAATATTTTGCTGTTTGAAAAAAAACAAATAATTTCTTTTTAAGGCTTATTTCACAATTTTTTTCTTTTCTTTTTCCTATAACTCCTGCTGAGTGACAAGCACCCTCTAATTAATTTTATAAAGTAATTTAAAATTTCCTTCTTGATATATTTGCTTTGCCTCAAAGAAATGTTTAAAGGCTTCAACAAATTTTCAAAAAATAAATATTTGGAAAAATAAAACAAATTTATATTAAACATGAAAGGGTTGAGCAGCAAAAAAAAATAAAAATAAAAAGAAAAGAAAAGAAATATATGGAAATACATTAACTTGACAAAGCACAGAATTCAGGTGATTAACTGAAGCATACTTTAGGGGTTGTCAGGAAATCTTTTTTTTTTTTTCTAAAGCATAAAAATTGATTGAAAAATGTAAAAAAAAACTTGTTAGTGATGTCAAAGGCTTATCGAGAAAATAATCTTGAGCTACATTTTGTGACACAAAAAAAAATTAACTTTAAGGTTATCAATTTTCAGTCAGCTTTCTTAAAGAGTTTATGTTCAACTATTAAGTTAATTTATTTTTTAAAATAAAATTAAATCACAAAATTGTGAGAAAATACACAAGCCAATCTTTTGATTTATTTTAACAAGAAAAATTCCAGTTTTACTTTAGTATTTTTTGCAGGCTGCCCTGTACAATGCATGAATAACAACAATTGAACTTTTTGTTACCATAAATGTATTGCAATAAATTTTTACAATTATTTGTTTATTATTTATTACAAAAGTGGCAATAGAACATAGTCAAAGAATTTTTGTTTCAAAAATAAAGAAATGTTTCTTTTTTATTTATTATTTATTTTAGTCAGGAGCACAAATACAAATACAAATAAATAAAGGAATTTATACTTTAAACAAAAATAAAAAATATCTGTACAAGTTAAAAATAAAAAACAGGCGCTAATACCAAGAAAAGTAATGTTTATTTATTTATTACCCGCATGTTTTTTGCAACTGCAGAAATAAGCAAGCTCTACAAAAGTCTTATATATATATAAGAGGGAGAGAGAGAGGGAGAGAGAGAGAGTGAGCTTAAGCCAAGGAAGAGCGAGTAAACGAAGGAAATTATTTGCTGAAACAAATCAGTTTGAAGAAATCAAACTTTGTAAACAACAATATGTATGTGAAGAGCTAAAAAGTGTAGTGCGCTTTTAGGCATGATATTTTCTTTTTTCGAAACAATGAAGTACCTTTCGTATTTAACAAATTTTTTATACTCCATACTTGACTGCTATCGCCCACCGAATTTTCACTTTCAAAGAAATTCAAAAATTCTTCATTTCTCTTTGAAAAAGTAATTTATATTTTTTTATTTTTTAAAAATACATCCGATCGAAAATGTCATACAATTCTCATGTATGGGCCAGTGCTTCAAAGATTATTTTGAAGTTACTCGACCGTGTACAGAAAAGGAAAATTGTGCTGGAACTAGAGAAAAGAGACAGTGAGCGAGAGAACGAAATGTTAATCTTCACTATCGCACAACTCTGCTTTTTGATTGTTTTTTTCATTAATATGAGTGCTGCAGTGCCTCTGATATCAAAGAGACGTATTAAACTTTTGGAACTTGTTTTTAGTAGCCATTTGTAGTATTATTTTACTTCGCTGGCGCCATATAGTACCGGCAAAGGAGGTCGCTCTGATGTGCCTGTAGATCGCCACTGAAACCTTGTCTGGGTAAATTTTTCCAAAATTCTCTTTCGATTTTTTTTTTCTACCGTAGAACACCCTGTACTTTGCAGGCTTTTTTCCATTTCATTTTACGATATTTAAACTTGCTAGTGTGTGTTATACCAGCCCAATGTAAATTTCCTACTTTCGCTCCAAATGAAATTAGTAGTGGTGGAGTGATGTGAGTGAGACTTAACATCGCCATGTGTGTAGCAAAGCATGTATTGGAGAAAGACTATTAACAGTGTGTAGAGCAAAGATAGTCAGTCGTAACTAAATAAAACTAAACAATAATAAAATTTACAAAAGAAGAAAAACAATAACAAAGAAGCCGGATACCATGTGCCACTGTGGAATACAGCTACTGATACATAAAACACATACTTTCAACAAGCACACACATGCAACTAAATTGTTACACACTCATGCCTTTAAAAATTTGTACTATAGAGATGAGTATTTGCCATAAATTGTCGAAAATCTAAAGCATAGTAAAGGTATGTGTGTTTGTGTGGGTGTGTGTGTGGGACTGTGTGTTCGTCTTAATACTAAATAACCTTGTTTCGTACTTATTTAGCCCTTTTCACTTCATTTTTTTAGTCCTTTTGCTGCTTGATATTCCCATTTTTAGTGAAAAGGGTTGTGTATTTTTCTTAATATTCGTATCGTTTTTTTTGGGCTCATCCTTTTTTATTCTCTAATTATTTGTTTTTCTTTTATATTTTGCTATCACATATTTTGTGTTTGTGTTTGTGTTTGTGTAATTGTATGTGTGTTTTTTTTATAAATAACATAAATGTAGGTGAAAACATACATAAATAATAAGCTGTGCTCTTTGGGGTTTTTTTTTTGTATTGTACAATTTATTATTATTTTTGTTTTTTAGTTGCCTCTTAAGGGTTTGTTTTCTTACGTTGAAGGAAATAGAAATACATATACTCGTATGTATATAAAGCATCGCGAAAATAACAGTAAAAAAACGGGCGGGTAAATATGTTACAGTGTTGCAGAAAAATTTACATTAAATATTTTCAAAATTGAATAGTTTGCGGAATATAAAGGAAATTTGCCAAACAATATGGGGGCGCAGCCGATCTTCACGAATTTCGTATTTACTTAGACGCCGCCGAAGTGCTCGGCTAGCGATTTTACTATTTTTTTTTAGCAAATTTTAAGATTCTTTTTTAAAAGATGCCAGTTGTAACAATATAAATATTTTGTGTTTTCTCGATATGTGAGAAATTTAAATTACATGTTTTTATTACCGGCACCCCCCTCTAGACTAGCAATGTGACTTATTATGCGCTAGCCGACACAATTTTCTTGACTGCTGCCGCCGACAACTATCTCGGCCGATTTATAGCCTCTGCCGCCGCCGACCGCCAGTGTATATCGGCTTCGCCCTCTGTATGGAAAATACTTTTTTAATTAATAAAAAGGAATCGTTTGGCATAGACACAGTTTGGAAAATAATTTGCAAAATTGATTCATCTTTTTACTCTTGTACCAGTGCTCAGGGGTTGTCCGCCTAAGTTTTTTTTAGGAAGTAACACTCATGCTATGAATGCAGACTACAAGGTGATAAAGGGATAGATAGAAGGAAGCTTCATTATTTTTACAATATTGCTTTTGCACGCTTTTGCTTTTATAGCAATGTTGCAGCGCCTCTGATATCAAGCAAACGCATCCAATAATTGAATTGAGAGTTTTGAATTGCTAGACATTTTATTAATTACTTCACTTCGCCGATGATGCTACACAATACCAACGAAGGAGAGCGCTCTGATGTTACTTGTGGATTAGTATCAGCTATATTAACTATGCCTTCGCCATGGAAATATTACACAAAACCACACACACAAACATCAATAAAATACAAAGTGTTTATATGACTTAATCCGATACTGGACTGGAAACCAGGACTTTTGATTTTGTACTCAACGTACTAACTACCTCAGCCCTGGCCACCAGAAAGGTTCTGTTAATTTTGCAAAGTATAAAATTAATTTATCTTTCGCAACAGCACCGGCATGTGTTGCTAATTGCTTCAGTAAAATATAATAAAAAGTGTCTTGGATAGCGAAATGCTATTACAGTGATTTTTTGTAACATTTACTTTTGTCTGTCAAAAAATTTATTAAAAAAATCGGCAAAAAGTTTATAAAAAAAAATTTAAATTTTTTTTATATATATTTTTTCCCTCCCACTGTAACAGATATAGAAGTTGTTCTTAAATTTCATTCGAAATAAAACTGAAAATTTAAAAGAGTCTCATTATCATCATCCTGATTTCTAGATTGCTTCATGTTGTTTGCCACCAAGACAACTGGCACAAGAAGTTACCAGAACTCGAAGAATTCTCTAAAATATACCAGCCATATAAAACCAAACAGCCAGCATGTTTCTCATTGACATGCTGTGTTTATATATTTCTGTTTTTTTTTTTCTTTTTTCTTTAGTTTTGTTTATCCCTTTTTTTTGTTTTTTTCCCCAAATGATTTCATTTTCGTTGATTTTTTTTTTTTTTTTGTATTTCCGTTCCGTTTTTCTTTACTTTCTATATCAGCTTAATGTCATTTACGCCAGCATTGACTTTTTGTTGTGACTTTTAAGCTTAAATTTTCTGTAGAACACTTAACTTTGTATTCAAGTTTGTATGCTTTTCGCTTTTCAATTTTGCTAAGAGCCTAAGTTGATGTAAAGAAACTTGAAGCATACTTTAAGGCCTTTAAGTTCATATAAATAACTTTTAAAGTATTATATTTTTACGTTGAAAGCGAATTGTATTTCGTCAAAATAATAATAGATTTAATTGCAGGCAGTAGGAATTTTTATTCTGATAGCCTCTTGAACAATTTAACATTTAAAGCATATTTTTCGGCTTAAACGTGATTTGTTTTTTTTAACTTCTTTTAAAACATGTCTTATTTTTCCCATTTTTTTTTTCTTCAATTTACTTTTCATCTTTTTAATGGCCAAACTTTTTCTATTTCACACACTATTAATTACACATTCGTTATATTTCGTAAAATTTATATAAAAAATTTTTACACACAACTTTTTGCAGGATTTATGCATTTTGCTGTTAAATATTTCCCACACACCTTCCATTTTCCTTCTTTTCTTTTTTAATAAACCAGCATAATTTATTAACCGTATTAACTTTAAATTTTATAACTTTTTAAATCTTCTGCTAAAACTTTGCTACGTAGGAAAGAAATTCAATTTTCGCATGAATATAAAAAAGCAATGACACGCATGTTTGCTACCACATAAAAACAACACACACACACACATACACATACACACACGTACATGCACACCCACACCCTCGCAAGGTCGCAAAAACTTCCAGCAGTAAAGAGAGTGCATCTCTGCCTATATAAAGAACTTTTGTTTTATTCATTAAAAAAACTTTTCCTTTTCTTAAAATTAAATTTTTTTTACAAACTCTTTTTTTACCAAGCAATAGTACATGTTTTGAAGCAACTTGTTGCTGTTAAGCCAGAATTTAGAAACCGAGGCATACTATAATATATTTGCAACAGATACCTCCTTAAAACAGAGATCCTCTTTGGGCGGACACAGTTACTTGTACCCGGTAACATTCCATATTGCAATTGGATATTTAATTTTAGATAACATTTACCTTGTACACGTACACATTTCTGTGGTCCCTATAAAGGATTTCTCTATACATGTATATATGAACTCCGAAAATCTCCGAAGTTGTCTAGAAAGACAGCAAGCTATTTTCAATTCCAACCGTATTACTTTGTGGCAAGAAGATTATATCGAATGTACAAGTGTTTCTAAAATTTAAATGCAACAATTCAACAAAAATTTTTTTTCAAATGAAAAAAAATTTTTTTGCTCTTGAAATTCATCACGAAATTGATTCTGTAGGAGAACCTAGAACCCACAAACTTATCGGTCATTTTTTATAGATATTGATTTTTGTAAAAAGTACGTTTTAAAAAGTGTTTTTTCCAATAAGCATCTTAACAAATGGCACATTCTCTACAAAGTACCTTCTCCAAAAAGTGAAATTTTCCAAAGAATAATTTTTTTCTAAAAATTTCCATTTTTATAGAAAGAATCATTTCCAAAGAGTACGTTTTCAAAAAGTTATATGTGTATAAAAAAAAAAGAACTTTTCCAAAAGACAGTTTTTCTGAAAAGTACCAATTCCCCTTTATTTTTAATTTTCTTCTCAAAAATCCTTTTCATTTATTGGCCATATCATGGAAGTAGACAAAACTAGTACTGTGTAGCCGTATTGTGTTAATAGTGATTTCATTTGATTTGAGTTCTTTTCTGAAATATACTTTTAATTAGATACCCATATCATACTAACGGATAAAAAAAATAGTAGTCTGCCATCTTAGGGCGACCGTAATATTCTGTTTGCAGAGATTTCATTATATATTTAAGGCTTATTTGTGAGAAATTTGATACCCATATCATGGGAATGGATAAAATGTACGTGCAATTTAAGCATATATACGAGTATGTTCGAATTTCGAAATAATACGAAAACATATTCGAAAGTTTTTTAGAAGAGAAGATTATGGGAAAAAGCTTAGTTCTATGTGCAATACTTTTGAAGGTATATATATGGTTGCAAAAAGAGATACAAAACCCCGTGTTTACCCATTTCATTCCCCCGGAAAGTACATAAATAAAAAAAGTATGAAATAAGGGTCTGCTTATTTTTCAGCAGTATTTGTCCTTTTTATTCCATCTGCTTAAGTTGACACTTTTTTAATTAAAATATCAAAACAATAATTTCTTGTTGGATCTCTACAGTAAAAGAAGTACATACGGAACAAATTTCAATCAAATAGCTTTAGCCGCTTGGCCTGGGTGATGATACATCAGTCAGAAGTCACGTTACCCTTTTATATACATACTAGCTGACCCTAAGCAAACATTAGTGTTGTATTACCACACGATTTATTTATTTAAAATAAAAAAAAAGCAAAAAAAAAAAATATATGTATATGTCATTGGTGGTGCAATAAGAAAATTGGATTTTGACACGCCCCTCCGCCTGCAGACCGAAAATCAAAAATCAGACTTCACAGTGTCACCCGCCTGAATAATCTGAAGATTCCCTGAAAATTTCATCAAAATCGGCCCAGCCGGTTTGGAGTCCAAACGTTACATACACATACACCTCCTGTTTTATATATATGTGACGCGCAAAATTGAATAGGGACCTAAGGGTAAAAACCGGTTTTGTTCAGGAGAGCCATTTTAAAGATTTAAATACGTGTATCTTTGGTATACCATCACATCATAAAACGCGCATATCTCTGGGAGGGAACACTTTTGGGGCATGGGATCCGTCTCATTCGATGCTCAGATGTTGTCCACATCAAAAAAAAAAAAAAAGTGAATATTGCTTTTTTTACCCTTAGGTCCCTTTCTCTATGCGCTGTCACATATAGAAGAGATAGATATGCAGTATATCACTGTATTGTATTGAAATACACTCAACATGTTGCAGCAACATATCGCTTTTAAATACCCAGCAAATTTCTTGAGCAACGGATTCTTCCGCAACAAATTTCGTAATAGTGGATCACACATTTCATCAAAACTAAAATAAACATTTATTATTTAATTAGAAGGGATGACGGCTAAAAAATTTGGAAAAATAAAACACATAACCATATAGAGTTAAAAAGATCTAAAAGGTGTGGATTTGCGCTGGCTAACCCTCAATTTGGTGAAAATATGGTATTGTACAAATAACGCTGATATGTTAAGCAACATGTTGCATGCAAATTCAAAACAAAAAAGCAAATTAACTTTTTCCTAATTTCTATGTCGAGGAGGGTCGCACTCCTTAACATCTTATCATCTCATTTTCGTTAAATCGCTGGCTCCCAATTTTCTTAATAATTACAACAATTTTTTGATAATTTTTTCCCCTAGGTTTGGTCGATATTTTGTCGACTTCGTCAGGCAGGGATAATTTCTATTAATTTAAAGTAAATTAGTATCTGTTAATTAAGATAAATTTATAAAATTTGTTTCTAAACTGTTGACACAATAAACAGCATCATTTTGCTGAGAGGCTACCTTCAAATAGGGTTTCACTTAAAAGTTTCAAATTATATTTTTTAAACTGTTTTTAATTTTGTAAGGAAAAAACACAGAATTTCTTTAATAAACAAAATTCCTCCATCTTCACTTATTTATTCGCTTGAAAATACCAGTAGGAGGGAGAATAATTTTTAAGAATTTCTTTTTAATAATAAAGCATATTAATTTAATGAAACCAGGGTGATATAAAAATGAAAAAAAAAGAAAGAAAAAAAACAAAAAGTAACAGGAAGGTTACAACAGCAAAAATATCACAACAAAATTATTTGCAACTTTTAAAGAAAAAAAATAGGAACAAGATGATGATGATGGTGCTGGTGCTGGTGGTGGAAAAAATTTAAATTAAAAACTTATCCAATTAATTTCGCTATCAAGTCACAAAAATGTATATAAACAGGGGTAAAACAAAATGTATTTATAAGAAAATGTTACTGCAACTTCCACATTTTCATGAGTACCAGTAACAGTATTTTCTTTTTTTTTACATTTTCTTTCCTTCAAATTCGTTTCATTTTATTTTAATACTCGTATGTATGCCAGTATAAAAGTTATTGTTTGATGTTATATAGTAAAGCTGACGGTATATGAGCTCATATTTGAACAAAACAAGTCAGTACAAAAGCAGCTGAAGCTGTAAAATGTTGCAAAAAGAAACAGAAAAGGCAAAGCAACGAATTGCCACAAATTTTATAAAATATGCATAAAAATATTTAACGCTACATAAAATACATAAAGTCATATATTTTATAGAAGAAAATCCTCCATAACTACTGGCACGTTGCGCTGTTGACTACGAACTACTGTCGTACGAAAACGAGAACAAAAAAAATTTCCAAAACACATCATACTCGGTCTCACAGTTAAAGTGTATGAAATGCAAGAAGAAGAAAAATGCAAGGGAAATTACAGGCTGAGTAATAAAAAGCTGGAAAGCATTTAAATAGAAGTTGCCTTGCAACAGTGAAATGTTGCAGCAACAGACTGACTTGACTTTGGAAAAAGCAAATTTAATTTGCTTAATCGGCAAATTTCAGATTTTTACAAATTAAAAACAAAAAAAAAACCCCTGTCGTCTTCTTTAAGATGTGCGCTGTTTTTTAAAATTGCTCAATCTTAATTTTTTTTATTTATTAATTTCTTTGTTTATATGTGTACAAAGAGGCAGAGTTAGGCAGGAGACTGAAACAATATAAATAACAGCAACATTGTGCAATAATTTACAAACAAACATAATAACAAATTATAAAGATGTTGTTGGCCCACTTGTTTTTATTTAAAAGGATTTTAAATTTACATAGAAACTCAGTAACATACAGAAACAGACACACACAAACACAGTTTCATACAGCAAGAGGCACCATGAAAAATTAATGCTTATACACACACACACACACACACACACACACACTTGCATGTACATACATATACATACTTTATTTTCACAAAGCTTTTACCCATATACATACATACATACATACATACATACATACATACATACATACATACATGTACTGTAAGAGCAAAATCTTTTGCAAAGATTTCCATGTGTATTTGAGCATGTGTTTTGCAATTGTTTTACAAATGTGGGAGGGGGTGGCAATCTAGTTTTTTTCCTTCTTTTGGCTCAATTTAGTTTTTTTTTTACTACTTTGCATAAAAAGATAAAAACTTTCCTTCATAATCTCATGCCACCACTATTTCCATTCATTTAAATGCATGTATTTTTTAACTCACACATACTTGCACACATTTACATGCATCTTTGGGATTGGGTGAAAAAAAAACGAAACTACCCGTATACGTGTAGAGTAGGCAGAGATAATAATAACAAAAAAGAAAAAAGAATGTCGTTGTATGTGGCACTTTTTTGCGTTCTTTCTTGTCTATGTCAGACCAAAAACAGGAGACAGTTAATAGAAGGCGAAAAAAAAATTATATCAAAATAAAATCTATAAAAAGTATTTTGTATTGTTTAGAGTAGAAAGACTTAACTGGTTTGTCTAATGGGCTAATTTAATAACTCATCATTCTGCCAAATATTATAGCTTTTTTCTAATAATTAATAACAATGAGGGTATAAGGTTTGATCAGTAATTGACTCTACAATCGGAAGATCGTGGTTTCAATCTCTCTCAGTGCAGCCAAAAAATTTTCTGTTCCATCTAAGCTTCAGCTGATAGCAATCCACAATCATATCAGAACGCCCTCCTTCGTCGGTATTGTGCAGCACCGGCGAAGTAAAATAATAATAAAAATGGCTACTAAACCGAAGCTTCAGCACTGCTACGCGTATAAACAAAGAACGTGCGAAAGCAGAGCTGCAAAAACAATTAATTAAGCTTCACCTCCTGTCGTTTCTCTTACTATCCCTTTCCATTAGTTCCAGCACAATGCTTCGCATGTGTAGGAGTCATCTCCTGAGTCCTGGGCCCTATTCTACAAAAGAACTTATCAACTTTTCACTTTGCACTTATCAAATTGCATTTTTTGGTAAAGTGAAAAGTGTTTCTGTTCCACAATATTCTTTGCAAATCTCACTTTGAATTAAGCAAATTTTTGTAAATACTTTGCTCTCTTTGCAAAGTCTTTGCTCTTTTTGCAAATTCTTTGCGCTCTTCTGCAAAGTGAGTGTGCAAAGTGTCCCACAAAGCATTTAATCATCTTTGCATTTCTGTCTTATCACTTTTTACTTTGAATTGCTAAAAAAAACATTTTAAAATGAGTCGCAAATAATTTAGACACGGGAATCTTTCTTTAAGAATGCCAAAACTGTTTTCAATTATGCGCCGTGTTTTTTTGTGGCAACGATTGAAAGCCTCTTCAGCAGGGTTATCGGGATTTCAGCGTAATGGTGGTATCAACCAGTTTTTAAGTCCGTAACCACTATCACCCAAAAGAACACCATCCGGAAATGGTCTCCATCCATTGTCAAATCTTTGACTTACAGCCGAATTCCGTAGCACCCTTGAGTCATGAACTCTGCCCGGCCAACTTGCATTTACACTGTAAAATGTGTAGTCTGGCCCGCATATCATCATCACATTTAATGAGTGGTTTCCATGCCGGTCCACATATACTTCATCGTGTAATGTAGGCGCATCAATTTTAATGTTTGCGCCATCCACGCAACCATACACACAAGGGAATCCACGCATCATAAAAAATTTTTCAGCAATACCGCTGACGTCATCGGGCCACCGAATAGTGTTTTGAAACAAAACGTCTATTAATGCGTCGACAACTATATGGATGGTTCTGCAAACTGTTGATTTTGCAACACCATGCATAGCTGCAACTCCATGGTACTGGCAGCCATTTTCGAGCCAATGCAAGCATAGTAGCAGTTGATTTTCAGCCGACAAAGCATGACTGCGCTGTGTATTGTGCTCTAATTTTTCTCCAATTTTATTTAAAATAAAATCAACTTGGATTCGATTTAAACGAAAGCAATCTTTAAAATTAAAGTTTTGTAGTCCCGAAAAATTAATTCGGTCTCTATAATTTCTTTTTATAACCGCGTCTTCACTATCGCCGAACAAAAACTCACGTCTTAACATTTTGAAAGCTTCACTAGTTATAACAATATGAATTTGTAAAGCGAACGTTTACCTTGCAAATTTTTGACAAATTTATCAAAATTTGCTTTGCCAAAATAAAATTTACAGTTTTTGTGGAACGAAACAGCATAATTATTTGCAAAGTCTTTGCAAATTACACTTTTCAATATTAACTTTGGACTTTGCACAAGAGAACGTACCTGGAACGGAAATTGCAAAGAGAATATAAAAATTGAGAAGACTTTGCAAATTACACTTATCAATTTTAACTTATCACTTATCAAATTTTACAGTTCTGAGGAACATAAAGTTGTGCAAATTGACGAAAAATTTGATAAGTGCAAAGTGAAAAGTTGATAAGTTCTTTTGTGGAATAGGGCCCTGGACCCAGATAAATAAAAGCGCTGAGAAGGAGGATAAGGAGAAGGAGGATGAGAAGAAGGAAGAGGAGAAAGAGAAGGAGCGGGAGGAGCAGGAGAAGGGGATGGAGCAGGATGGGGAAAAAGAGCAGAAGGAGTAAAAGGAGCAGAAGAAGGAGCAGGAGGAGAAGTAGGAGGAGGAGGAGACAGTAGAACACTTCCTCTATCACTGTGCGGCTCTTTCGGAAGGCAATTTCTTTCTACAGTGCTTTGATGCGGTATCGAGATGCGGCGTGCGGAGGCAAAGTTTGTTTATCTGGCATGGGAAATGGTTTGGAAGCGATTAAATTGGGAAGAAGTTCGATCCCGTTCAGGCAACACAACAGTACCCAAGTGGGCTGATGCATTGTAATTATCATCCTACTAACCTAACCGAAATTATGTCAATAGCGCCCTCCTACGTCAATATTTGGAAAATAAAATAAAACGTCGGCGGAGTAAAATAATAAATAAAATAGCTCTGCTTTATCTTAAAAGAATTAGTACGTTAAAATAATAACAGAGACGTGGGAACATTGCTTTACTAATTCACACCCTTCACGGCCCCTTCTTTCTGGAGGATTTCGGTCCCATAGGTCTTCAGCTAAAGTTATCAGAAATTTAAAATATCCGCTAAACTCATATTAGTGAAGACACCTCTGGAAACAGAGCAACGGCGAGGGATTATGTTTATAAAGAAAGTGCATACCTTGGAATACGTTCGTATAAGATCATTATAGCCACCTTGGATTGAAATATGACAGATGAGAAGTCTAGGCTGAAAGGAGCCACCTTATCGTACGTATAACTGTCTCAGTTTCCAGAACAAGTTCGAATTTTGAGCGTCTATGGCTGTTTAGTTGTATAAATGTTAATTTGAAAGTTAAATGTTAAATTGGATAGAAAACAGCCCCTAGAAGTTTTTAAATTACAGAATAATATATTTAAAAAATTTCTGGATAATGACAGTCCAAAAATACGCGCTTGCAATTTGCCTTATAAAATTTTGTCCTTTAAACTCTTTTTCACGAAAACGAAAATTTTTAATTTTTTTTCTTCTGCCTATAAAAGTGTCACATACTTTTTCGGTTTTGTAGTCACAGTTAATATTATTGCCATGGATTTTTTTTGTTCTCTACCCCTGTTTTATAATTTTTTTTTGTCGCATTTTAAAATGCAAGTTTAAGATAAGGCCTACAACATGTCAAGAAAAAACGAGATTATACAGCAGACATATGAGCTGCTTCATACTTTTTTATTTAAAAAAAAAAAAACTTGTTTTTCTCATTGTTATTTAATACTAGTATGTCTTTGTAAGTGAAATGTGATTAAATACGTAAACAGAATATTTAGCAGCAATTTTCCTGTACTGGCGAAATGAAAAAAAAAAACTGCACATACTGAAAAACCTAATAAAAAACAAATTACATGAGTGCAAGCAAAGTTATTGTTATGGAATTTAAATTAACAAAACAACATTTACTTCTTAAATTAGGCCACTCTGGAGATTTTTCTTAAATATTAATTTATAATAAAATTAATATGCCAAAAATAATGTCGTTCTATATTATACGCTAAAATCATTTTTATTTTTTGGATAAAAACATTTAATTTTTATTAATAATTTTTTTATTTATTTATTTTGAAGCTACGATAGACTTCCTTTGTCTCTTTGCTAATTGTCGCATTAAAATAAACCCGTTGAAAACACACAAAATAGAAAAATCGTAGCAACTTTAAAAATTTTTTTACTCAGCCTAAAATTATACTTTGAATTATATTCTAGGAAAAAAAAATTTTATATGGCCTAAATAAAAAAGTAATGCTAAGCATTATTACTGCTTCGGCGATCCCACTAACATAATCTCAATAAGGTATGTCGTCAGCTACATATTTATTTATTTATGTTGTTAAAAAATCAATTTTGTATAGTCTGCCTTACAGGCAGTTATTCTTCAATGATATAAATTCTACTTTTCAAATAGTGTTCGTTAAATATTTATTACAACTTATTTAGATGCTAAATATTTTGCAATTTAACATTCAGCATTAAATATTGCATACTTCAGGGAATTGCCAAAATTTTAGTTAACAAGCAAAACTTAAGCTTTTTTAACTTCTAAAAGTTAGAATTTAAGTTATTTTTAAAGTCCAAACTTTGCAAAGTCTACTCTAAATATTTTGAAGTACTTTCATGCAGAGAATGGAATTGCAATGGGAATTAAATCCTTTAATATTCTCAATAAAATCTCTTCAAATGTTTTTCACTTGATATTCCAATACTTTTGCATATAAATTGCCTACACTTAGGCTTTCGAAATATGTAAACTTAGTCGGTGATATGAGAAATACAGAATTTTGCAACAACAGAATTTTACAAACTAAAAATGCTAAACTTTTATTTTTCTCAATTGCTGTTTGTTATAGCAGTCTTCGATTTCCTTATATAACGGACGCCAAATCGTGAAATAAAAAATTTATGAAAGTGATGTGCAATGATTCCTCGCTATATTTATTTATCTACTACAACTACAACTACTATTAATTGAAATTAAACACTTAAATAGTGCGTAAAAAAATTTGTTATCAATAAAAAAATCTTCCTTTTTCTCCCAAATTATTATTTTATATATTTTACATTTTAAAAGAAACCAACGTTTATTATTTAAAATGAGCATAATAAATTTCTCTTCAAATTATTCTGATATGCTTTAAATTCTCTAAAATGCTATATCCTAAAAGTATGCTTTAAAAATAGTTCACATGTGCTTAACCTTCAAAAACGTGTAACAATTATTTATTTATTTTTTTTACTCAAAAACCATCCAAAACTGCCCTCCGAAAAGTATCCTAAATATTTTATTTATGATTTATTTTAAATGGAATCTTTAAATTATTTTGTGTGGGTGTTCCTTAGTGCAGTTCTACCCAGTCATTTTTTTTTGGTACTTATTTAGCAGAAGAAAGGGAAAGCAACACAAAAGTGTTCTTAGAAATTGCAAAAGCAACAGCAAGGAAAAAATTCATTATAATTTTATAGATTTTTTTTCGTTCCTGAATGCACTGTTGCTTTACACACTCTTGCACTTGGAATGCTGCTGTTTTTTGAGCAACTTTAAAGAATCGTTTGCAAATATTTGCTGTTGTTATTTAATTTATAACTCTTTTTTTTAATTTAGTTTCAGCTTCTAGAATAAGTATTTCTTAACTTGAATTTGGTATGTGACATTTTGTAAATGTTGCTTAGACTTTTCTTGTCTGTGTTGCTGCTACAGATTTTGCTGTTGTCGTTGTGTTGATGACATTTTGCACTTGATATTGTGGTTGTTTCTTGAGTTTTCTCAAGAATATTTTTATAAATAATTTTCTTTTTTTTTTTGAAATTCACTTCTTGACGTTGTATGGTTGGCTGGCAATTTGAGTTGTTGGCGTTTTCTTCCTTTCTGTTTTGCGTTCAATGTTTAATTTTTGGTCCGTACTTGGTTCTTAATATTTTTTTTTCTATTTTTTTTTTTAATTCCAACTATGGTGTTTAGTTGTTGAATATACAGTAAAAGTTTGCAGTTTCTCTTCTTGTTGTGAAGATACTAAAGTTCATTACCCCGCGAGTGATTTATTTTTTCAATCTGATGTTTGTTTTCTTTTTCGTCTTTGTATAGTTTTTGTTTCATCTAATGTTTGTACTCCACTTATAGAATGCTTTAAAAACCGAGGAAGGTTGAGGCTACTTTTAGGCGTTCAGATATGTTGGGCCATGTAGGGGGGGGGGTAAAACACCGAAGGCTGTCATAAAATTTAAGTTTTGTCACAACTCTCACTAGAGCAATTTTTCTTCGTTTTTATGTTTTATTGAGATTTTCCGAAAACTTTCTGAGTTTGTGGCATAAAAAATTTATAAAATAAACAAACAGGATTTTGTAGAGCTCAAAAAAATACTAAATTGCAGATATTCAGTTGGCTTTTCTGCAATTTAAACCAAAATGTATAGCATATTTTCTATATCATAAATTGTAGAGAAAAACGAAGCGTACTTTCAGACTATTTTGTAAATATTTTGCAGAAAGCGCTTCTTTTTTATATTTTAAGAGAAGAAAATTTCAGGCAATTAAAGTGTGTCCTACAAATTTCTGATTTTCTTTTTTGGGTTGTTTTTTTAAACAAATCCATTGTTGTGCATTTTGTTAATTTTTAAAGCAGTGGAGGCTTCAAATCCATGCCTTTGGGCTGTAGAGTCAATGTATAAACTAGTTGAGCCAATAACAATCCAAAAAAATTTAACAAACAGTTCTTCTTTAAATTTTTGTATATCCCATTTTCTGCTTATTTTAATTCTTGTTTTCAGATTGTAAAATCCTTTAATTGTTACTATTAATTGTTGTATTATTGCATTGCAGCACAAACAGTTTAAGGATATATTTTCAAATTGAATCGTTAATTAAATTTTATTGCAACATTCTGCAACAGTTTAATAATAAAAATTGTTTTCATTAATGTCAAACAAAATTCTAGATAAGAAAAAGAACTATTCAAAGAGTAGCCGTGAAAGCAGGAGTAACAAACCGGTAGGTTGTTAAAAAAATACCATTTAATGGAAAAGTTTATATTCAAGATACCCAGAAGTTTAAGAAACGACTCTAAAAAGTAATTCGTACAAACAATAACTCAAAAAAACAGCGAATTTAAAAAATAACATTTTAGAAAAGTTCTTCTAAAAAAGGACCTTTTTCTAAAAAGTACCTTTAAGAAAAAGTGCCTTTTAAGAAAATTTCCTCTTCAAAAATATCTAATTAAGAAAAGTAAATTTAAAAAAGTACCTTTAGGACAGAGTACTTATAAAAAGTACTTTACAATAAAAGTACTTTTTTATAAAAATTGCCTCTTCAAAAACGCTAATGAAGAATAGTAAATTTAAAAAATTACCTTTAGGAATTAGTACTTAAAAAATACTTTTCAATAAAAGAACTTATTTATAACAAGTGCCTCTTAACACTCTATAAAACTAAAAAATTACCTTTAGAAAAAGAACCATTAAAAAGAGTAAATTTTTAAAGAAAGTAACCTTCAAACAAATTACTTTTTTAGAAAAAGTACATCCTAGAAGAAATAATTTTCATCAAAATTACCTACTAGAAGAAGTCATTTTTGTGGAAAGTACCTTCTAGAAGAAGTCATTTCATAAAAATTACTCTTTAAAAAAGTATCTTCTAAACAGAACGTTTTTAAAACCAGTTACTTTTAAAAAAAAGAGATACTTAAACTATTGCATAAATACATACAAATGTATTTACATATACATATGTTTGTACACATATGAGTGTGTGCATGTTCAACCATGCCATTTTATTGCTTTAATATTATATACCGTGAATGGTTTGTTATAAAACAGATATGTAAAATATAATAAAAAAGAATTTTGTGGTCCAAATCCCCTTTATTGTAAGGATTATAGTCAGTCAACAATAAAGCAACGGCAATATTTTGAAAAAAAAAAAAAAACAACACGAATAAAAGTATTGACGTTTTAATTTTTTATTTCAACGTGATTTTGCATCTTCTATGTGGCTTTTCAGCTGAACTATTTTCGAAATTTTAATTGTTTTTATTTTTATATTGTCGCAAAAAGCAATATTGGCTGAATTGAAGCAAGTTATAGCTTATTTAGCCAATAGAAACATAATTTTGTGGCCACGACTAAATATTGAAGGGATAAATATTATAAATTGACAGGAGAGGGAGGACGATATTCATATGCAGACTAAATGTTGAAGACAATTTAAAATTTAAGCATAAATTTTTAGTTTAAGAAAAGCGAATGGTCAGTAGTCATAAACAGAATCTATATCGAATTTTAAGGACCCTTACAAACCGATGTGATCTTACAACAAAAACAAGCCAAATCGAGATTAAATTAAAACAACTACATATGATTCCAATTTTTGAAATTGTGTTTTGTCTCGAAAAAATATGTGAAATGTATTATTACATAATTTATGATATTCTCATAAAGTATTTTTTTATAAAAGCAAACTCTAGCATCTCCCATTTAGTACTATTTCGCTAATGCTTACTTAGCTCATCAGTGGATTTTTCCTAATTTCTGAATACAATTCTTACGTTTAAAATTCAACTAATAAATCGAGAATAGAAGTTGAATAAATTTAAATAATATGAAAAAGCACAATTTTAAAATTATATTCATATATAAAGAAATATTCCCAAAATAAATTCAGTTAATATATTACAACAACTACGAAGATTGAATTAAAATTATAATTAAATTTCAAGCTATCACAGAAATTTTATCATCAATTGACAGTTTTAATTGGAAAAAATTCGCTCGCGTTGTTTTTATTTCACCATTTTGTGGTATTTCGATTGCACTAATTTTAGAGAACAAGAAAATCAATTAAAATAAACGTGGATTGCATGAAATTATTAATTAATTAAGGAAAAAAAAACATATTTAACGAGCAGACACTTAAATGTGAAAAATTTAACTATTCTGGACATACTGGGCTTTTGAATTTAAAACCAGACTGGAGAAGAAACAAACAGAAATAAAAAGTAAAATTTGGATATTGGATTTCAAAAGTTATTTTTAGCGTCCCTCTCTTTTTCAAAAAAAAAAAAAACAATGTCGAGCCTTTGGTGCAATACCGCAGTAACTCAAAATTTGAATTTTTTGAGCTGGGTATGCAGAAATGATCTTTGGGGAAATATATATCTAAAGGAAAAAAGATTATGGTTCTATCTCTAACTATTCAGATTCTACAGCTACAAATGTCTTTATTGCCTCCAGCTATTATCAACAATATTTATTTGCAAGAATGAAATATTTTTTTTATGGCAAGAAATTTACAAACAGAAAACATTACAAAACATGCCTCTTTATTTAAAAACTTGTAAAAAAATAACTTTAGTAAACGAAAATACTATCAAAAAGATGGCTCAAAACTTCAAATGCATTTTTCTCAGTTCACGATTTTTTGAATTACGACGGTATTGCACCAAAGGTTCGATTTGATTATTTTAAAATTCATTCACGCTCTTGTGGATTTATACTCGTATACGTATATATAATTTTTTCTTCAAAATATTTTATTAAATGCGTTAAGCTGTGGCATATGTTGTCCATGGCCGAGAACTGGGAAACATTTTTAGAAATTATTCCATTCATTATTCTTTTAAAATTTAAAAGAAAAATTTTGAATCATACATTTCAAAGTCACTGTAGACTCTAGAGCAGGCGTACTTCACCTGCGGCCCTCAACAATTTTATTAGTGGCCTTTCTCTCATGGTAATCAAACTGTGAACTCTTTAAATTTCGGCAGATCAAGAGAAACAGTGGGAGCACTTAGTTAAATAACAACATTAAAATATATTTTCTATTTTCAAAAAAGTTAAACTGCCATTAACAAAAACTAAAAAGAAAATATTTGTTTTAGCGATTTTGACATGGAGTATGACGATTTCTAAGATTTAGTTTTGTGGATGGTTTAACATAAATCTGATAGCCCCAGTCACGACATGTTTTAAATTTGTGTGTTCATTTGACATTTAATAAATGGCTGAATCTTGCTCGATTGTTGTGTTAATTTCGTGGTTGATTTTGTAATGCCATGACTGTCTTCAAATCTTAAAAGAAAACGTTGTGATGATTGTTTCAAGAAACCTGGGAAAGAGAATATTTTCTTGTGCCTAACAAAAACGATGCAGTAACTTGTTTAATATGCCGTGAAAGTGTTATATTAAAGAAATATAATATTTATCACCATTTTGCTATAAACCAGAAATCCTTCAACGAAACTTTTCCACCCAATCACCCTTAAGAAGTGAGCAATTGACTTCATTGGAAAAGTCATTGCAGCAACAACAAATTGTTATATAGTAAGCACTTCGTTGCAACTAAACTGCATCTTATGAAATATGGTTCATTTTTTTGTAAGAACATGAAACCTTGCTAAGGGCCCATAGCACCATAATTACAACGTCTTTGTGGCCTATATGAAAACAAAGGTTGAGTATTATTGCTGTAGACTATGGTTTGTTACGAGATACCCTTAGAATTAATTCATTTAAATTTATTGACAGAAACCTTTAAAGTCATTTATGAATGTGAAAAACTTTTGGTTTTCTTTTTATTTAAAATGAAATAAAATAAAATAAAAAAAATATCAAAATTTATATGCAAAATTTTAATTTTTTTTTTTTGAGGTCGCATAAATTAGAAAATAGTATTTCTATACAACTTCAACAATAATTGTCCCCTTTAGAACGTTTCGACAGTAGATTTATTTGGCATTTCACTGATATTGAATTAAAAATTTTAAGAAACAAAAGAACAGCAGATAAAGAAAACTTTCATATTCTTTTGGAGTGTTGCTTTCCTCCTTTAAAAAACGATAAGTGAAAAATGGTCGAAAACGGGGATCAAGTCGCAGAATTCGTTCATAACTCATTAACCGGGGAATGTTGTGCAAGATTTTAATTTGAAAATGTGAATTTTAAGTTCAAAATGAGAACAAAAATTTTTGACAGTCAATTAATTTTTGTCGATGAAACTCATGAAAGATTTGACATTTAAAAATTTTATCGTAATATGGTTTACGCTGTTCTTCTAAAATTTAATTTTAAATAAATTAGCCGGTTTTTTTTAACTTAAAAAAATTCAATTCAATTAAATAGGCCTGAGTTGGAATCCTGTGAAATCCTAACCTAAATCATAAATCGAATTAAAACTTATATAAATTTTCATAAAATTTACTTTCACAAACAATTCATGAGAAAATTGGCATTTAGAAAGCTGATTCTACAGTTTAAATTCATATCTGCTTATCGAGCATGATCGTGCAGGTCTTTAAATGGAAATTTATTTCCATTACTCATGAATTCGTCTTGTTTTCTTAACAAAAAAAAATTGTAAGCAATTATTAATTAAATACATATAAAAACTTTGTTTTACTGAATAATTTGTAACTGCCTCCAGCTCCATCAATTAATTTTTCATAAACTTTGCAGTGAACCCAAAACTTTCATTGGAAAACTCTGTACTGGCATCATGTTAATTTTTACATCAGATTATAATTTTTTTTTTTTTTTTTACTTCACTAAATGCCATTAAGAATAACATTATTTTAGTTTTTATATGCTTGTCAGCAAGAGGCTTTTCTTTGATATCCATACGAGTATTATGTGGTATTGCATAAAAAATTAATGGGCAGAAAATCGTGTCATCGAAGATTTTCACTTACTATTCATATAATAAATTATAATTTATTTAAATGAGCTTGAGATTTTATATTATTTTTTGTTTAAAATTTCTTAAAATTTAATTTTTATAAAAATATTTTTCCATTGTGAAATCGAAAAATTACAATAAAATAAAATAGATTTCATTAAATTTGAAACACTCAAGCTTATTTAAATAAATTTTAATCCAACAATAAAAAAGCTCGAAGAAATTTCAAGAATATATTCACATATATATATAAAAATTAACTTGTAGCGGCACGTATAGGCTGCAATTGTAAAGCAAAATAAAGTCTGTGCAACCGTGTTTAGGAGAAGTTCAATTTATACATAAATAAAAATTAATTAAATAGCTCAAGTAGCATTAAAAATTATATTTTTTAATTATATTTATTTTTGAGCGATGGCCTTTTGTATGAAAATTTTTAACAATTATTTATTTTCAATATTTTTTCGTCTTTTAAAAAAATATTTTTATTAATACAAATTATTATTTCCTGACGATGCTACCTATTTGGTAGCAAAATATTCAAAATAAATAATTGTTAAAAATTTTCATAAAAACGATATCGCTCAAAAATAAATATAATTAAAAAATTTAATAAAGGTCGAAATAAAAATATAAGTGAGACCACTTAAAAATTATACTGAAAAGCTATGAAAAAATTAAAATTTTTATAGCTTTTCATATTAAATTTGGAAGTGTGTTGTTGTGTTCATTGTTGTTGTGTAAAACTGTTGTGTAAAACTGTTGTGTTTTATTCAACTTGTTTAGAATTAAAATTTTTATTTAAACGTGGTCTTGCTGTAAATTTTTTAATATACAATGCACTTCTAATCCACTAATGAAATTACGAAAATATACAAATGACTGGCATTTGAAAATTTTGTTTTAATTCACAAAAACATGGCATATCTTAGGGCTTGAGCTTTAAACAAGAATATTTACACTTTTTGCTATTTCTGGAATTTTGTACATTATAAAATAAAAATTTTTTATTTTGTATTTGTATACTCCTACTCATAACACTAAATGTTTGAAGGAGTTTCGAATTATGTTTTTTCTTCTTGTTGGTAAAAAAAAACACGTTGCATATTTTATGGCTGTTTTTGTGTTATCAGGTGTTAAATTGCTTTTTTAAAGATGATCATTAAAAAATTATGATTTTAAGGCTTTTTAGCCTAATATTAAAATGGGGTGCTTTCCTTTAACTTAAGGCATTTTAAAGTTTTACACTTTCGCAATGTAATTTGATTGTTTATTAAAATTTGTATTTCTAAAGCCTGGGGACTTGATAAAAATTAATCTAAATTTAATTTATTTTATAGGATATTTCTATTTAATACCTTTTTAACTCCAAACGTTGTTTACTTCGAATTATTTCCTATGATGCTAGACATTCACCAGCTGGTTTATTAATAAAAAAAAAATTTAATTTCTAGATTTAAAAAAAATAACTTTTGTAAATTTTTTTCCTATTTATCAGGCTGAAAACACTTTTATACACGAGATATATATATTTTAATTTAAAAAAATTATGATTTTGAGAGGTTTACATATTTTTTAAATTTATATATAAACACATAAATGGGCATATGTATTTAATTTAAATTTTTGGTTACTTTTGCTAGCCGGGGCTAATTTTAATTTATGTTTCGTTTAATTTCAATTTAAAGCACTTTTGAGATTTTTCCTTATTTACCGAATAATAATTTTCTATAAACCGTAGTTTTTTCCATTAAATTTGTTTAACCAAAAAAACTTTTTAACGAGTTAAATAACTTTTCATTGATATTTTTTTTTAAACTAAAAACAATTTTATGTTTTAGCAGAGCCTTCTAAAGGTTTTATTTCTTTTTTTTTTTTTTTTGTATAAATTTTCACCAAACGCACGTTAAAATTTTATACGAATTTTATTACACAAAACAACGCGTTTTTATTCACAATTTTTCTCTTTATATTTCGCTAAGACAACGTGTTTGTTTTTATGTTTGTAGTCAAAAAATATGTGTGAATGCAACGACTTCAGCCACACAACTGAATAAGCGCCAACATGTATTGAAATTTTTTTGCACTTTCCCAACATGTTTTTAGACGGTTTTCGGTTTTTCGATTTCTTGGTATTTTAACAAACACACACACACACACACACACAAGCTTATGCACATACAGATACACTTATGTATTTACGATATCAACAACAGCCTGCTAAAAGGACGACAGAACAATCGCAATGTTTAAAATAAAGAACAATCTTATAAAACAAAATATGATAATAAACCATTGCTGAGAGTGTAAATGAGAGAAGAGCGCATTCACGCTCATTTAGCAAAACTAATGGAGCTTCTCTATAGTGGGTGTTTAACGCCAGAGAGTGGGAGAGTAAAAATTTGTATGCATTTCATTTATTGTAAATCGTATTGTTTTTGTTTGTGTTTAAAGGAAAAGGTGAATGCATTAGTGACGTCATGGAAAAAGCTTTTATTGTGAGCAATATGGGAGTGTGTGTGTGTGTGTATGCGAGTGTGGGGAAATGTATTTAACAAAGAAATTCTAAGAGCATCGTTATTTAATACAACCATTTAAGATTTCAAAATGACTTAAATATGCGAAAGCAAAATGCGTTCAGATATTTTACGTAAAAAACTTAAACAGTATAAAAATTTAATACAATCGAAATAATTCGCAATTCCCGTTTTAAATTTTCTTCTTTTCGTTTTTTTTTTGCTGGTGCCTTCAAAATATTCACAATGTTTTAATAAAAATTTCATTTAAGCAAAACTATTTTCAGAAACAGTAGTAACTAGCAATAAATGAAAGAGCACAAGGACATTAAAAATGGTCCTACGAGCCTACGTAACGTAAATAATATCTTATGATTAATTTGCTTTTACTGCTGCTACGAGCCAACGTAAGTAAGGGAAATTGAATGACATATTTATTTCGTGGCCTCATTTAATTAATTAAAAATTATAAAATTTTTTAATGTTTCTTGTTTATAGTGGTTCTAATTAAAAAGCGAAGTATTGACTTTTTAATGGAAATCTAATATCCGTATTTAAATAATTTCTTATGATTAATTTGCTTTTAGTGAAACTGAAGAAATGCGAAAAATAATCGTAGACTAAAATAACTACAAATTTGAGAGTTTAAATATGAAAACTTTTTGTTAAGTCTATAAATAAAACTATTAAGGTTTTGTTTACATTATCTAAATTACATCCTCCAGTTTGGTGCCTTTGTGGTACCAGACTAGCAACCTTCCATAGGCTTCATTTCAGATTCTTTAAAGAACAAGGATGCCAAGGTATAGAAGCTGAAGTTCCTTTTGCCAATATCAGACAGTGCAGCGCCTTATCAAATAAGCTGAAGTGCAATAGTCGTTGAAACTCAGTCCCATCCTCCAAAGGATGAGTTCGTGTAGTCCAGTACCTCATTAGCACCGCAGCTTCTTTTCCCACCTTCGTTGAGCCACTCTTCTAGAATGATGAAAGCGTATTACCTGAAAGGAGGTGTTCCCGGTTATTTGCTAGATTGTACATCTTTAGCTATAGTTTTACCTGCAAGAAAATGAAAAGCTTAAAAAATTCAGCTGTCAAGAGTTTAACAGTATTTTCACAAGGCTTCGCAAATCGGTGGATTTGTAATCCAGTTATTGAGAAAAAAAGGTGAAAATTTACGAAAATATGTATTTTTGCGATTTTTAAGGCGCTAGACGCACTTTTTTCGCGTAGGTTTGTTCCGCTTTTTTTTCCTATTCAATCCCTACAACTTTGCTTGCAACACAAAAGAGATATTCCTTACGGTATACCGAGATATAACCGAATTAAAATATAGAAAAAGTGATAAAAATCTATCTTTTTTTTTTTTTATCTAGGACCAGCACTCAGGAGATGAGTCCTACACATGCGAAGCATTGTGCTATAACTATAGGAAAGGGATAGTAGAAGAAACAGGAGGTGAAGCTTAATTAATTATTTTGCAGCTCTGCTTTCGCACGTTCTTTTGTTTTTTTATACTCGTAGCAGTGCTGAAGCTTCGCTTTAGTAGCTATTTTTTATTATTATTTTACTTCGCCGGTGCTACACAATACCGACGAAGGAGCCAAAAAATTTGTATGCCCATTAAATTATTATTTCAGCCAATTTGACAAAACGAATGTTCTTATTTTTGGGCCACTACTTTCACGTACAATTCTCAGAATTGAGTTCCAAATCATGTGTTGTACTGTGTAATACTCGTATATACTCAGATGGTAAACAACGTTGGATTTCTTTGCAGCTACTTCCAAGAATGTTAAATCACACAAACTTGCTATTCTGCAGCATTTTGTAAAATACACGCGCTCACAAAGTATTTGCTTTTATACCTCCATGTTCTTTTAAATCATTGTTTTAAGTAAATTTTTCTCTTCACCTTTAATTTCAATTAAAATATGAAACTGTTTTTAAAAGGCTTTTACAAATAAATTGCTGAATATATTTTATTACAATTCTCCAACTGCAAGCTATCAAAACTTTATATACAACAAATATAGTCGTAATTTAATTTCTAGCAACGTCCAACATTTAAAAATCCATTTAATCTTAAACACATTTTCATCATATTTCTTTTTTCTAATTTAAAAAGTCGACAAAAAATATTTACAAGAATTAAAATTTAATAGAAAAAAACCCCCACCCCCAAAAAACACAACTTTGTGAAACTAAAAGCTTTGCCAACACAAAAAAACATATTTTCACTTTACTTCTCTAAGGAAAGGTTCTCTTACTTCTTACATATTCCCTTTATGTATTCTCTTTAGTGCCGTATTACTTTTAAGCATCCCTCCCATACCAACCTACCGCAATAGTTTATTACTTGACTTCTTCCCACATCACAAACATTGACTGATACTCGTTTGCACTCACACTTCTATTTCAACGCCAGAAGTGCGAGTATGTAATATTAAACAATTACTTGCACACAACGACACCTAATGCCACGACGACAGTTAATCGTTAGACTTTGACAGCAGAATGTTGTAGGCGCTAGCAAGAAAGCAGGAACAAGAATCGAGGAAAAACCAAACATGAGCCGCAAATGGTAGGCTGGAGATTGGACACAACAAAAACAATACTTTGAACACTTTGAACAAAGAAGAATGTGCAGAAAGCAAAATATACACGCAACACAAAACGAATGTAAGAGAAAAATATCACACAAGAATAAGTAGAAAATGCCGCATACTGTTTACTTATGAGGATTTTTCTTTTTATTTTGGACTTTTTGCTAGTTCTACCAACTGTGGCAACACACAGCCACATACAAACAAGGCAAGGTATATTATTGTTGCTTTTGGGCCTGCTGATGAATTCCAGATTTTTATGGCCTGCGCTTGCGTTGTATGGTGACGTGAAGTGGTAACTGAAAAAGAAAACAAAATTGAAAAACACACAACAAATAATAAGAAAAATAAGAGGCTGTACTGCAAAAGGCATAAAATAGTCTGGTCATAGTGTAGTCATAGTCTACTTATAGTTGAGTCATAGTCTAGTCATATTCTAATTATAGTTTAGTCATAGTCTAGTCATAGGTAGGATGCTCGATTGCGAGGATAATTGGGACGCGGTGGCGCAGTACGTGGGATACGTTCTGCGGAGGAAAAAGAGGGACCTCTATGCGCTGCTGTATAGCGGCGCCCTCTCTTGACGGACCCAGACGTGGGTCAGTGAGAGTGGTCCTCCCGAAGTAATGCGGAAAGCGGTCCCGGGGAGGAATCTACCCAGAGGAGGAGGAGGGAATTTTTAGTGGCAACACCACTCGACGCAGATGACGACGGTCTCTGTAAGTGCGCCAAAAAACAAAAAAAATTGTCTAGTCATAATATAGTCACACTGTAGTCATACTCTAGTCATAGTCCAGTTATAGTCTAGTCATACTCTTGTCTTAGTCTTGTCATAGTCTACTCATAATCTATTAAAAGTCTAGTCATAGTCTACTCATTATCTATTCATAGTCTAGTTATAATCTAGTCATAGTCTAGTCATATTCCAATTATAGTTTACTTATAGTCCAGTGTTCCCAGTTTCAAAAATCTTCAAGGTTCACCTTCGTTCTCTGCGAAATAAACAGCATCAGCCTTAAATAGGCCTAGAACTATAATCAAATGAACGGAAAACGAATAAGCAACAACAACAGCAGCAACATTTTATAAATGTCTTTAGTTCAACCACATTTATAACAAACGCCATGAGGACCCCCCACAATAACAATAATAACAACACGCTAGTAAGTGCAACATTAACTCAAACATGCTTAATATAACATGAGCGAATCACAGATACTAAAAGCAAGTAAAAGGAAAACGAATGCAACAAAACTCTGACAAAACAAAAAGTAAATGGGGGGAAAAAAAATGCAAGAAACTTAAATAATTTTTGAAACTGAGCCAAAAATACGAGAATTTTTTAGCAGAAAATTCAGAATTCGTAAAAAAGAATTAGTGGATGCAAAGAAGCAAAGTTTTGCCTATTTCGGCAGCCTTAAAAATATTTTGAGCATTTTTGCTTTTCAAAAAAAATTCTAAATAAATTTTTTCTTCAAAAAAAAAAAAAAAGAAACAGCGAAATAAAATCATATTTAATATAAATTTTCTACAAAAGCAAGTTTAAAAAATTATTTCACAAATGTGCAACTGAAACCATCCAAGCAGAAGCCAAAAAAAAAAAAAGAATACAGCAGCAGCGAATATTAAAAATGTAAGTGTTAGTAAATATAGGCAACTGTGTAAATGCATGTAATCGCATAGGGATGTAAGTATGTATGTATGTGTATATGTATGTATGTATGAGTATAGTTAGCATAAGCACGTGCTTTTTTAGTTGTTGCCGGCATATACAATAAAGTTGCTTGTTATTATTGCTGTTGCTTTAACATTTACTTTGTATGTGTTATACATTTGCAACGCTTTACATTATATACTTTAAACAGTATATAAAAATCATATAAAAGACTTAATACTTTGTACGAGTAACTGCAAGCAAACAATTATTTTTGCTCATAGAAAAAAAAAAATAAGGAAAATACTATAAAAATACTAATGCTCTTTTAGTGTGAGTATCATGCAATAACAACAACTACAACAACAACAATGTACATATTAAAAGTGCATGTATTTGTTTGTATACACACGCATACTCACATACATAAAATAGTGTAAGTAAAGCACGTGGTTTTTTAATAATTTTCACCAGCAGGCCTTTGATTGGGTGGCACAGGGCAAAAGCAAACAAGCCGTAAGTGTGCTCTGAGTAAGTAAGAGAGTAAAGAGAGTTTGGGGCAGTGCTTTAATACAATGTAATGAGGTGGTGAATTCATAAGAATAATAGAAATAGCCAAAAACCAAATATAAGTGTGTGTGCACTCGTAAGTTACAAATACAAGAAACGCTGTATTTAAGAAATATGGAAAATTTTATCACAAAACCAGACCAAGGAATAAATAAAGAACATTGTAAAACGAATGGAGTTAAAATAAATAAATAATTTAAATGTTTTGCTCAAAAGAAACATTCAAGTGAATTAAAAATTCGTTCATAAATATTTATTGACGGATAAGATAAATACCAGAAATAGTAACAATAAATTAAGCATTTTATATTTAAAATGCTCAAGAGATTTGAACAAATTAAATTGATTTTTAATTTAAATTTTATTAGATTGATTCGGTATTCTTTAAAAGAAATTTGAATTCCTGTTGTGGCTTAGAAATTGATATGCACCTACTAAATAGAAGACAAAGTTTACGAGGTTATTATTGTTATTTTTGTGAGAATTTGAAGAGTTAATTCAATTTCAATTATGTCGACTATGCTTAGACTATGACTACACTTTGGCTAGAATATTAGTGTTACCAGACTAAAATTAGACTGTGTGCATACTGAGCTTTCACACTACCGAATACTAAATACATGAATTATTTCATTTCTACATAAGAAACTTTTTGTCTAAAAATACGCTTCCCATTGCCTATAGCATAATACAGATGGATTTAACGAAAGGGATCAACTAACACACTGGCATACCGCTCAATTGTTGGAAATTCCATAAAAGTATTACAAGACACATATACAGCAATAACTCTTCATAATAGCGCAGATTTCATGGTCATTCGATCACGGCTTGATCTCAGATTGACCGCCGTCCAGGGAGGAATAGCGAGAAATCAGAAATCATGGCTTAATCCTCCATGCAATGACTTCTGTAAAAGTTATCGCAATGAGGAAGAGAAGGAGGAGGCAGCAAAGAAGGAGGAGGAGAAAAAAGAGAGGAGGAAAAGAAAGAGGAGGAAAAAAAGAGGCTGAAGAAAAAGATGAGAAGGAAGAAAAATAGTAGGACGGAAATGCCCAGCCTGCATTTTTTTAAAATTATTAATCCGATTCGAGTCTTTTTTGACTCTTCAATTAAAAAAAGTGGAATATGTGCTTATTTTGTAATATTGAAAAATACTTTTGTCGAAAGAAACTGTTACCCTTCCCGCGACCTTTCTTGATGGGTAATTGATGATTTATTTTTTATTTAGTTTAGACTCAATTTCGACTCTTTTCGTATGGTATTTATAGTCTATGCTATACAATTTATTATAGCGTTTACAATCAAACAAATTTTAAATCTTAATTGCGAGTCATGTTTGTGTCTTTTTTAAAACACGTAAGTGATTATGCAGTTTTTATCGAAGAAGGTTCATAAAATTATCTTCCAAATGCTAGTTGGGGATGAAGAGAAAGATATAATTTAATATTTACCATCCCACTGTACTGTTCTTGCCCTTAAAATCCCGTTGTCCTTAAGCAATCCCAACTTATGGGCCTGAACATTAGAAAAATGGGTTTATTTATCCAAAACTCGGGCACCAATTTATTGGGATGAAGATAAAGTAATCTCATATTTCATTTGTCCAATATATTTAGGCTGAATAACGAGCAGCATTCATTGTGTCACTCTTTAGCTCTTGCTGTTAAAATAACGTCTCCTAAAGGTTTGCCAAATCTGCAGAACGTTGCGGTAATATCGAAATGCCACATGAAAAAAGTAACATATTTATTCGGTATTCAGTTTAGTTTAGTACTTAGCATTTGGGATGATGCAGTCCGCATTCCTGTGGAATTTTAATTACAAAACTAACATAATTAACCTGAAGTACGCACAGCATTGCGTACGATAAATATTTTTATTTTATGACTTATAATTTCTGTAGTTTTGGCAAACAAAAAACGACAATGAAAGTGGGGTACTGAGTCAAAAAAATTTATAACATTGAATGGCTCGAACTTCTGTTGGCGTTGCCAGCCGGCAACTAGAAATTTGTGGTTGCCAGGAAAGCGGTAAAAAGCAACTGAAATTCTAAACTTTCAGTTAAAAGTTGCCAACATATTTGGCAACTGGCAACTCAACTCAGGTCCGCTTGCCATTCATAATCAAGCCAAAAAATGTGATGTTCCATTCGAAAATACTTCGAGCAAAGACAATTTTCCTTTTTTGCATAAAATATGAACAACCATTCACATTCAAGATTCCAAATTCGTTATTGTGGTTCAAATGTTGTAATATTTTCCTCTTCTCTATGAAATCAGAAAAAAATGCCTTAAAATTTCGTAAAACAAATTGTACAAAGCCTCATAAATTCAAATTTAAATTTTTCAGAAAAATTTTATGCGGAAATGAATGCGATGCTAGGAAATGAAATTTAAAAATTCATAACATTTTATTAACTCATTTTTTTTATTATTAAATCATATGAAATCATTAGCATGTTTAATAAAAATTTCTCTTTGATATAACTTTGTCAAATTAAATCAAGGAAATACTGTCTACACACATTTTCTTCCACAAACGCAAGCAAAATAAAAACATTCTTTGACTTTTGCTTTTAACGAAGAACTTGAGTTAAAACAAATGATTAACCAAGTAAATTTTAGCAAGAAAGTAAAAGTTTAAGTACCTTTGTGTGACGAAAATGCAAAGGCAGACAAAAAAGTCGTCACAAAATATTTGAATTTATTTTAGAGGGCTGTGAAAAAATAATGGATTGACAGGTATTTAATTGCACAAAAATATACATTTTATTAAATTTTAAGCAATATTAAAAACGAAATAAAAGAAAAGTACCTATTTTAATATTTAACAAATTTATAAAAATAACTTTTTAAAAAGCAACAATTTAAAAACGAATTGCTATTGAAAGAAGTAGTTTTTATAAAAAATACAATTAAAAAAAAAAAATTCTTTCAAAAAATGTATCTTTTAAAAAGAAGTTCTTTTTAAAAAAGTACATCTTAAAAAATTTTTGCTTCCTGAATAACTAACCTTCGAAAAACTGTCATATGAAAAATCTTCTTCTATGAAATACCGTATTTTTGTACCTTCTGAAGAAAGTACTTTTAAAATATACTCTGTCAAAAAGTAACTCTTAAAAAATATTGCTTTTTAAATAACGAGCCTTCGAAAAAAAGTGATTTAAAAAATTTATTTTAAAAAGTACCATTTCATAGCATCATCATCATCATTTATAGTACCATTTTTTGCCACCTTCTAAAAAATTCTTATTTATAAAGTACAATTTTAAAGTAACCCATTCTAAAAAAGACTTATTTAAAAAGGTACGTTTTAAAAAATATCTTTTAAGGAATGTTTAATTTAAAAAAGTACCTTGCACTTCATGTTATTTGAAGATTTTACGTTTAGAAAGTAGCGTTTTAAAATTGCAGATTTAAAAAAAAATGCATTTAAAAAATAGCATCTAATCAAAATATGTTAAAAAATAAATACCTTTAAAAAAGTACTTTTTAAGCAAATTAGTTTTAAAAGAGTACTCTTAAAAGAAGAGCACTTTAAAGAAAGTACTTTTAAATTAAATACTCTTTAAGCAAATACCTTTCACAAATGTATTTAAAAAGGGTGACATTTTAGAAAAAGTGCCTTTCAAAAAAATTTCCATTTAAAAAGAACAGTGGGATTTAAAAAAAACTGCATTTAAGTAAATACTCTCACTCAGGGTATCATCCCTACACAAGCGATGCATTGAGCTAGAACTAGAAGAAAGCCATAAAGCTTCACTATCGTACAACTAAACTTTTGCATATTTTTCTTTTATAGCAGTGTTATAGTGTCTCTGATGTCACGGACAGGGATTTAATTTTCAACCTTTTATTTTAGTAGCCAAATTATTTTACTTCGGTGGTGGTACAAAATTTCCAAAAAAATTATCTTTTAAAAGATTCCTTTTAGAAAAATAGCCTTTGAAAAAGTACCCTTTAAAAAAGTACCGCTTGAATGGGTTCCTTTTACCAAAATACCCTTTAAAAAGTTCCCTTTTAAAACGGTACCTTTTAAAAAAGTATTTTTTTAAATAGCTACCTTTTAAAAAAATGCCATTTGAAAATTTCACTTTTAAGAAATACCGTTTTAAAAAAGTGTCTTTTCAAAAAAGTTTCTTTCAAAATAAATAATTTTGCAAAAAGTACTTTTTATAGATTTACTAGTACATACTTTAATAAAAAAGGAATATACATCCATGCATAACAACGAGTACATACGTTACATACTGCTTTTGCCATTTACTTTTAGGAAATGATTTATCATCCGGCGTTTGACACATTGTTTTTGACTTCCCGTAAGCTGTCGCATTCATGATTTGATTTTCCATTACCCACAGTGACCTTTTGAAATAATGTCACCTTGTATGTTACTCACGCATAAACATTGTAGACTTGTACTTTATTTACAGGTACATATTTTTTGTAAAACAACATTCATTATGCATGGCTCCTTAGTTTAAAACATCTTTTAGCTTCGATACACCTACACGTTCTCATGGTCTGCAGCACTAATACACACGTACTGATGTAACAGTTGTACACAAGAATGATACATGAATTATAAGCGTGGATATTCTTATTCATATTGCCGTTATCTTTTGTTTTTGCTGTCTTCTTTAACTCATGCTCTCTCTCTCTCTCTCTATCTCTCTGTCGTGCTAGCAACATGGTTATTTTATTTATGCCTAACACGTTCAAGTTGTTATCACATGCAAGCTTATCATAAATGTCTGCCTTTACTTTTAGCATTCAGTGTCGCTGTGGGAGAGCGGGTCAATCAGAGAGGTTGTGCTGTTTTCTGTTTATATTTTCTTCTGTTGTTGTTGATTTGTTGCAAAATTTAACAAATATATATTTGTTCTTTCATGTTTATTTTTACATTTGTTGTTGTTATAGTTGTTAGATGTTGGTAATATGTTACCTTGTGTCACGTGACATGTGCTTTTATAAAAATTATATTTATTTGTGTGTTATCGCTGTTCTTTCTCTTCTCTCCTTTTTACCTTCTAGTGTTTCATTTTGCGATTATAGAGTTACAGACTTTAGCAGAATTTTTTTTATCTTTTTGTTTGATGGATTTCATTATTATTTTTTAAAGTTATCGAGGGCTTAGCATAATTTTATATATATACATATCGCACTTGTTCCTCCAAAGGGGATCAACTATAAATTTAGCAATTTTCACTCTCTGGTAGTAAAATATATATGTGATCATATTTACCCACTCATTTTCTCTGCTCTCGCTTTCCGAAAGTAAATAAATAAATAATCAAATATAAAAGTACATTAATTTAATTTTCAGTTGGCATCCGTTTACGGGATACAGTGCGATATGTAAAAAATCCCAGCAAAAAAAGACAGGCAAAAGAAATAGTTAATGCAAGGGTTCTATTGCAAATGAACGTGTTCAACTCAGCTGAAGAACGCATGATTTTAATACAGGAGTGTGTTTGGCGAGCATGTGTTCACATTTATTTCATGTTCAGGCATGCACTCTTTATTGAGATAATTTAAATAATTCAATTTAGTATTCACACATATTTAATTTATAATTCTTCTTCAAGTTTTTTTGGCCTCTTTTTATATTAAGAAAACTAATTATTTAAGCCTGAAGAAACTACACAATGGAGTAAGGAAATATTGAAATAAAAATAAAAATAAAAATAAATATTATTTATATACAAAAGACCTTCATCTGAAATAATTAGTTTTATTCATATATAATTAAGTGAATTTAGTTTACTCAACTAAAAAAAAAAACAACTTTTAAAGTTATAATTCTCTGGTCATCTCTTTTCTCCTTTTTGTTTTTTTATTTACTGTTTTGAATTCCCATTGTACAGAATATCTTTCTCTCACTGCACAGACTTCACAGTAAACATACTTGTGAGAAGGGTTGCATTTCAAGTTTTACTTAATATTTATAACAATTTCATACATATTGGTCAATAACTTAATCTACATTTTGTATGGGAATATTGGAGCATTCAGAGCGAAAATTGGCCGAAAAAAATTAACCCCCAAATAAAAATCTTTTTATAGTGTGATTCACAAAAATTCACCCATAGTTTTATTTCTATGAAGGAAACTCTTGGAATTTTTTTTGAAAACCTTTTCGTGTCCTCATAAATTTAATACAAACGAAAACAAGAACACAACACACTCTTGTGAAGGAAGAAAAAGACTCCAAACGTTCTGACGTCTGTATTAATAGGCAGGCATTTTTCTACACAACCTGCTTTTCATCATCTATGGCAGAAATGGTTTTTCCACTCCATAATATTTGCATTTAACCAACCATAAAAGGACTACAACAAGCCTTTTTTCCAAGTTCGTCTTGCTTTTTGTGGCCTAATATGAACAGTTTTTAGTCATGTTTTGACACGTTTCTAAAGTATTATTTATATAAATGTTTTTGTTTTTGTGTTTTTATTTAATTTAAATAACAAACTTATAGCTGAGCAACACATTGCAATTTCTTAATAAACATTTTTAACATTTCAACTAAATTTCAGTAAGTTTCGAACGGGGTAATAATATTTTAAGGGAATGATAATTTCAAGGCTTTAGCTACACTCTGAAGACACAGGAGGTGTGGCACAGGAGCTGTTGGTTGTTTCAGGTGAAACGATTATTTGTAACGGTGATGTCTGTATGAAATGTTACCGCTTTTTAATCAAAAGTTTGCGTGTTGAATTAAATTTTGAAAAAGAAAGTTACGTTTTCTTCTGTTGTCATAAAGTTGTTCAAGAGATATTATTAAATAATTTTCTTAAGGTTTTTATTATAATTTTCAACATGCTTAAGTTCTGAGAGTTTTATGGTAAAGCATTACATTGTAAAAAGGTACTAAGAGCCAAAATATGATAAACGTGTGTATATTTTTTTGCTAATTTCTACTGCGTGTCAATTTTAATTGCGTACGAAATGGTATTCAAGTCTTTAACAAAATCAATCGCAAAGTGAGTTTGAGGTCATCACGTACAGTCGAACTTCTCTATAATGAAATCTTCTCTATAACAAATAAAATTCGTGAACACAACATTTTTGTGAGTATTTTCATACATTTTGATCTCCCTATAACAAACTTCCCTATAGCGAAGTTCTCTCTGTAACGTACAATTTTTTAAGACCTAAATAGAATTTTTCACACTAAATAATCTCGCTATTGCGTAGTTTTTAGTAATCGATTTTTTGCATCAATTTAGTCACATATGTATGTATTAATAAAAAAAAAATTCATGTGTTCATGTAAAAACAATTTTTTTTGTCTTAATAAAGGTATTTTCTACATAAAAAAAATGTAGTCAAAATTTTCTGCAGTTTCTCTATAATGTAGAAATTTGACGGTCCCCAACTGCTACGTTATAGAGAAGTTTGACTGTATTTCGAATATTTTGAGGACAATATGACGTATATTGAAAGAAAAGTGTCTGCACTTTTTATAATAAAGTTGTACTTTTTTTTAAAGTGCTATTAATCTTCTGCCACATGACACTACTGAACAAAAATGTGAATGGCGAATGCTGCCATCATCCGCAAAAGTGGTAGAGAATCAACCATCTTCGGTAGAGTGCACAACGTGCCGGTTTTGAGCACTACTTCATTAGCGTAAAGGATTAGGTCGACATAGTTACCCCTCTTTTCAAGCTAAGCTAACTTGGTTAAATCGACCACGGATCTTTAATGCTTTACATCGGCAGAGGACAATTCCCTGGTTATTATTAACTTTTACTGATACAATACAATAACTAATGTTAGTTGTGAAAAATTTCGACATCTGAAATTCAATGAAAATAAGGCTTTTTTCGCTCTACCTAAAAACTTAATGAAATAAAGTTTCCCTTTTAAGCAAACGAATTCATATAAATATAAACAATATATTGTGTGTGTATATATTTATGTGTATGTATACAAGCATACAACTACAGCGCAGTCTTGATTAACTTGAATTCGATTAAATGGCAACTAGAATCTTTTGTACTGTCCGAATCGTATTCACGTCTTTCATTTAGTTTAATTGGGTAATATTGCAGACAAGCTAAAGGGTTCGCAGAAAATGTGTTGCAATTAAAAAAATTTTAATTCGAGAAGTACGGGTTGTTAGTCTTAATTTTTTTCAATATAACCAATCCACAATCCACTCAAACAAAGCTGCAAAATTTAATATGTCTCCTTGACATCAAAAGCGCTGCAACACTGCTATAAACAAAGAACTTGCAAAAGCAGAGTTGTAAGATAGTGAAGCTTCACCACCTGTCATCTCTCTCACTATCACTTTCCTCTAGTTTCAGCCAAATTCAACGAATGTTTGGGGGTGCTGGCCCAAAATAAAAAAAATGTCATCATTATCAGTAGTAAATAGACAATGCAGTCGATATACAAACAGCTGATTTAAGTGAAAGCCCTGGTAACATTGTCGCGAACGTTCTGGCTAAGGTTAGAACACCACTGTACCAAGGAGCTTCTATCCTTACGGTGTCTGTCCCAATAAGTTATTGCAGGACGTATGTTCAACAAGTATTATTCGAAATCGAGGCAAGTTACCAGCTTGAAAATCGTAGTAAGATTACAGAATGTTTGCTATCTTGGCACGGATGCCTCGTGGGCAGCGTCGCACTGCGGTGCTGATGGCGATGCTCTGCTATATTAACGAAAACATGGTAAAGATTAAATCTACATTTTCATAACATCTGGGTGGGTTCGACGGTTCTGTAAAATTACCTTCCAATACACAATTTAAGTTATAAAAAAAAAACGCAGAGAAACTTTTAAAGTTTCTTGCAGAAATTTTTGGCTTTCGAAAAAGAAACCTTAAAAGAACCAGAGTAATAGTTTGCTATTTGTAAATTTTTGCCAAAATTGGTATTCAATCAACTGGAAAATTTACTTATCCAGAATTCTGCCTTTCCCGATTAATACGGATAATTGAGGTATCAGTGTAATTTTTTTTATGTCTTCCATTTCGTTTGTAGCTCTATATGACTGGGTTTTTTGAGTATATGTGTGTGTGCATTATTTTACCTGCCCGTAGTAATCAATTTATTATTAATTAATTTTGCGTGTAATGTGTATGGAATTATTTTTCACCATCGCAAAAGAAAAACTTTCTTTTTTGTTGTTGTTCAAACTTTCACCGGAGTGATAATTGCTGTTACTGTTTGGTGTTTCTTAATAAAATTCATTATAAAAAAGGTGTTGCACAGAAATTCCTTTTTCCGCAATTCCGTAAATTAATAAATTATTTTTTCTTTAGTTGTTGAGAGTTAATTAATCAAGTGCTTCCTGCATCAGCAGCAGAACAACCGAAAAAAAACTATTCTAATTAATGAAACACTAAATAAAAGCGAATGTGTGTGGTTAATTACATTGTGCAGCAGGTGAGGGACTTTACTTGCAGTAAGAATACCTTATTTTTGTACAATTAATAAATATTTATTGAAGAATTTTTCCTAATAACTTGTTAATTTTCTTTCTTTTGCAGATAACTGGAACAAATCTAATGCAAAATGTAAGTTGTCTCGAACATCAGTTTTATTGTAGAAAAAAATAAGTTTTTTTTGCAGCCTGAATTTTGAAAGCGTTTAAAATTATGACAATTTAATGAAATCTTTTTTAAAAGGAATTTTTCATTTTTCAGAGAATTTAAATGAGAACCATGCTTTGATGCAATTTTTTGCAGCGATTTTATCCCGGCCTCTGTTTTCCTTATCAGTCTTCCTTTCCTATAGAAAGTAACACCTAGTATTAGGCAATCATTGCAAGAGTGTTACTTATGTTTATAAAAACAAATGTTAATGTGCGTGTGGATTGGCTACAGCGAGTTGTTTTTACGATTTTGTTGAAACTGGGTTTGAACTAGACGTTTGCTAAAAATGGTTATGCAGATCGTCCCTGCATTATCTCCAGTTGCCTCAATTCCAGTACATTTTAGTGCTGTTCTGGAAAAGTTTAAAAAATTTAAAATATGCACAATTGCGCAAATTGCAATTTTTGGCGTTTTCATAAGGGTCCTTCTTGTATTTCGTATATAATGGCAAGGCCCAAGCGTTGTAATCAAATAAGAGTTTCATCGATATCACAGCTTTATGTGTATTTTATATAACTTTATTTCTATAAATAAAAAAAAATATTCTTCAACATACGAGTATTAATCATGAAATTTCTGCCAGTACCCTCAAAGTACACTCTGCTGTCTTGGTGATGACCACTGACTTCCACATATCGATACTTCAGTCACACTGACGAACTTACTGGCACTCTTGAGCTTAGCATGCTATTGAATGAATATGCCTTTATTATTGATGATGGCATTTATTTTATTTGCCTAATTTCTCTTATGATTTCAAGTAATAAATTTTAATTTATGTTTAAATATTTGCTCAATCACTCACACCTTTTAAATGAAATTACTGGCCAAAAAGGAAAGAAAAAAATGTTTCCAGCAAATGTTCATTCTTTGCTCTGCAATCCTTTTGTTGTGTTGCAAATTGTGTTTCCTGTAGTTTGTTTATTTAAGTTGATACATATTTGTTTTTCATTTGCTGTTAGATTTCACTTTTTTGTTGTCGTTGTTGTTGGTGTTGTTATTTTTGATATTAAGCCCTTAAACAAAACCCTGGTGGGTATAAAATATGCAGGCATACTCTTTGCAAAAATAAGCAAAAAAACAAAAATTTGCACACCATGATTTTGATATGATTTTCCAATAGTATACTCATACATAAACATCTCACTAACACTAAAGCACTATAATATGCGTCTGCTGTTGGGCTTATAAAAGATTTGCTGGCATTTTTTTTTCCAACTATGCAGTCGAGGGGTGTACGAGACGCATGACAGCATTAAGTGTCCGATGAGGAAAAATTTAATGGGGGCAAAAATATTTAATGACTTCTTCAAAACGATATAGTTTGGGGGGCACACAATTTATAGTTGTTGCAAAATATCTTAAATAAATTATAGCCATCATTTACAAAAAATAGTCGTTCAGTGCACAGAAGGCTGGTGGGCAGGTTCTTCGATGTTTTTCTGCACCAGCATGCTGGCTTTAAACGAAGTCTAAATATCACCATCTTAAGGCGCTGCTTTGCCAAGCTGTTTCCTAAGCACAATCACTACAAAAATCGCAAAAACATACCAGCTGTCTAAGACGAAAGAAAAACTGTGGGAATCGGTTGACCTTGCAGGCCATCCCTAAAGCTTCCCGCTCAAAGCAAATTTGCAGTCGTCGACAAGGTTTTTAAGTCCAGAAAAGTTAATGCGTATCGAAAACATATTTGACAAGAAATTACGGAGTAATTGAAAACAAAAAAATTTCAAGAAAATTTTTCACATCAATATCTTGTGAATCACTTTACAGACTTTTGTGAAATTAGCGTTATCCAATAAAATAAAAACCGTGAATATATGAACCCGATTTGACGAAGACTTTTGTAGTTATTAGAGGAAAAAAAAACATTTCTATGAAATGTTACGTGAAGGATATCTCTCCAAGAGGTCAGCCGATCGATTTCAGTGAAATTAACTACAATCGACGTCTCTTTCTGAAGTTAAAAGCTGTTTAAATATTGAACTTGATCTTGAGCTTAGTAGTTTCAAATTTATTATGAAATAGTAATTTTTCACAATTTTTCGAAATATACTGCATCGAATCGGTTTATTATCTCACGACATGAACTCAATATCTATCCCAAATTTCTTAAATTATGAGATGTTTACATCCACACACAAATCATACATAAATACATATATCCATACTGACATCTTTGTGAAAATAGTCAGCATCGACCAGGACCTCAAAACGTCGAAATAAAATGAAAACTCGATTTTCAAAAATTACGGCTAAATCAGTAACAGTAACGGGAAGTTAAAAAAATCATGATATTAAGACATGAAACAAACTTATCCGCTCGTTGTCTGTCTAACTGGGAAGCACATCGGCTGACTGCCGTTCTACCTGCTCAATGTACTGCCCTCTTGAAGTTTTAGATGAGCCGTCCTTGACTCATCCATCTTTAAATAAATCTCACATATGACTTTTTTACAGTGGCAAAGCTCAAAGAGCATTTAAACACATTTTTGTTCTTAATTTCATTTCACTTTCTTATCTTTTTTTTTTGTCGTGTTATTTTAAGAACCACCCTCGCAGTTATTGTTTCTTGTTCGCTTTCCCTTTGGTTTTCTAAAAATATTAGTTGTAAAAATAAATATAAAAGAATCCGTGAGACCATTCTCTGCACTTTTTCCCACCCCCCAAAAAGGACACTTTTGCCCATATAAGCCTATAAGTTATGCTGCAACTTTTTGCTTAAATCAGCCAGGTGTAACATACGCACAAACTCATGCCTAAATGTGGAATGTCTGCATGGTTTGTAGTCAATGCAGTTTAAAGCAATTCTTGATCTCATATTGAAGGCTTAAAAACTCTTCTTCTTTTTTCTCGAAGTCCACAAAAAATTATTTAAAATTGAGTTCAGTGTTGCCATGAAGAATTCTTTTTACTACAGCACATTTAAAAATCTCACTTAAGAAATGCCACTAACCGCGATTTAGACAAGTTTGCTAATGTGGTGCTCATGATGCTGTATTTAAACAAGTCTTAGATGTAAAATGTAAATACGTAAAATTTACGTTGTATAGTCTGACGGGATGTATTCAGATGCTTCTTTTTTCACTGAACATAGATTCTAATGATTTTTTTAATAGAAATGACTAAAAGTGTAGGAGTGTTTGCTGTGACAATTACACTAGAAGTTGTCATAATTTCTTTCTAATTATAACAAAACGTCTTTTTATATGTTCTTTACTTATTTTTTTTTTTGTTTCATAAAACCATCAAATATTTATTAAATCATTTATGTTTTTCAAATAATATCCCAATAATTTTGATTTTATATTTTAAATTTAAAGACTTCTTTGTAATATTTTAAAAACTTGGTTTTTTTTTGTGAAGAATATTTAAAAATTTTATAAATTTAATCAAATTAAATTGCAAATTTCGTTCTTAAAATAGCTTAATTTCTTTCTATAAAAACCTGTACATAAATTGATGTTATTCGTGCAAAAAGGGCAACGCAGCTATTGTTTTTTAAAACACAGACGCATTCAATATTCTCAACGTGCGTTTTGGTGTGCATGTGTTTATCGTCTGTACCAACAAACACAACCGACTATGAATATTTAAAAGAAAATTTGTGTGGCCTTTTTTCATTTGTTTCAATTTTCGAAAAACCTGCAGAGTTGTGCAATGAACAAAAGTATAAGGTAGCAATATTTTTTTTTGGGACTGCATTATATTCTGTAATAAAAAAAAAAAGTTCCAAAAATTTTACAAAATCGCTACATTTGTGATTTTTTTTTTGCTGTGTTGTCTTTGGTGCTTTAGTTCGCTTTCTAATTTATGGCTTTATTTTCGCGGGCCTTATTTCGTTGCGCCAGAATTTACATTTAGAAAAAAAGTATCCTTCGAAAATGGTCACGTTTGAGAAATCTGTTTTTTTAAAATGATTTAAGAGATTTTGGTTAGAAAGTATCTTTTGAAAAAAGTATAATTTTAAAAAGTACGTTTCGAAAAAAGTACCTTTTGAAAAAAAAACTTCGAAAAATTTAATTTTATATTAACTGAATTTATTTTGGGAATATTCATTTATACATATGATTCTAATTGTGCTTTTTCCCTTATAAACTATATGTGAAATTTATTATTATGAGAATAAAAAACTAAAAATAGAAATGTGTGTATGTTATAAAAGTAAACTCATGGATTGTTATGTTTTTGTTTATAGATTTTTTGGTTTGTATGTTTAATATTCAAACAATTCTCGTTTGATTAATTGAATTTTAAACATATAGATCTTGGGTTTGTATTCAAAAATTAGGAAAAATCCACTGATGAGCTAAGTAAGCGTTAGCGAAATAGTACTATATGGAGTTGCTTTTGTAATAAAATGCTTTATGATATTTTTCATACTGTATGAGAATATCATAAGGTATGTAATAATAAATTTCACATATAGTTTATAAGGGAAAAAGCACAATTAGAATCATATGTATAAATTTAATTTTATTTTAAAATTATCTTCTCAAAACAAATAAATATAAGTAGCTTTCGAAAGCCTTGAACAAAAGTAGCTTAAAGAGAAATAGCTTTCGCTTCAAAAAAAAATTTGTTAAAAAAGAAATTTTTTTTGTAAATACATAATTAGTTTTTAAAAAAAAAAAAATACAAATTAACAAATTACCTTTTCGGTAAAAGCATCTTTACATAAAAGTGTTTTTTGAGGGTTTTTTAGCCAGTGTATCTTGAAAAATTCATGTTTCGAAAAAAGTACCTTTTGGAGTGAAGAGCAGGAGGCGACTGAAATTATTTTTTAGCCTTCAACAGCAATTATAGGATTAAGAGTATGACTTAAATGATTATTTTTACATATAAATAAGTGTGTTGCAGCATAATTTGAAGTCATTATCAATTTGTTTGCTGTGTATTTTATTAATGTTGCGTGTGTGTTTGATTGTTTGTTTGTTTTTGTTGTTTGCTGTTGTTTTGTAAACTTTTCTATATTGTTTACCTTAATTTTTGTTCTGTTGGTTTTTTATTAGAATTTTTGATTTGTTGTTTATTTGCTTAAAGTTTAATTTGTGGCTTAATAAAACAATTCCATTCCTGTGTCTTTTTTGCACCATTGTAGCCTAAGAGGATTTGAATTTTGCATTTAGATGGGAAATAAAAACAAAATTTGCAGGCAAGAAAACTGAACAACAACAAAATTATTATTTATCCAAGTTATTATTGAATTATAAATTTGAGCAACGACAAACACAATAAATATTTATTAATTAAACTAAATAGTTGAACAACTAAAGCATGTAAATTTTAGTGCAGTTCAATTGTTGAGTTTTCATTTAAGGACAGGTCGAATTTTTAATGTATTAAAAGGCACAATGTTTGGGTTATTAAAATGTACAACAAATTTGTTTTATTTGACATAAACGACCATACTTCGCAAGTGATCTTATGTGGTTGTCGCACTATCAAAATTAAACATGTTGGCGGAAGTTTTTAAAAATATGATACCAAAGCGTTTTTCACGCCACAATTATTTTTGTTTTAATTTGACATTATTGGCAGATGCTGGAAGATTACAAAAACTAAAATTATATTGAAAATGTGGGGACATTATTTGAATTACAAAGACGATGCGAGCATTTCTTAAAATAACATAAAATAAATAAATAAGTATAGAATATAATACAAGATGACAATGCTATAACGACAAAGGAGCAATTCAATTTTGTTATACGCTGTTAGCCATACTTTTCCAAAGTATTTTATTCTGCTGAATAAATGTGATTATTTTGTTCGCTTTATAAATTCAGACAAATGAAATGAAATTTCTGACATGTTGACTAAAACACCCAAAATGAAAAAGTAACTGAACACACCCCTTGATGCTAGTTATCCGATCACTGACTTTATATGTTTTCAACTAAAGTTCATTGTTAAACACATATATCTTACATAATTAGCAAGTGTTCGTACTATAATTATTGTGTTTTAGCTTGACAGATCGTCACATGCATAAACAGCTGATGTAAGTAAAAAGTTCAAAAATTATAATGCAATTGAAAATATGATGATATTCTTTGAATTACATAAACGATTCCGTAATTGTCGGATGCCATGGTTTTTTGAATAACAAAAAATATAAATAAATAAATAAAGAATAGAAGAAGATCATCTGCTACAATAAGATATGAACAATTGCAACGTTTTTATTGATATTGACAGAGTAATCATACGATATTAGCCATATCATTAGAAGGTTTTTTCTTCTAACTTTCGCAATACAAGAAGTAATTCTTTTGTTGGCTTTACAAATTCAAACAAATGAAAAAAATTGCCTAAAAACATTTCAGAGTGAAACACCAAATTCAAAAAATAACTGAACACACCCATTGTTTCTAGATATGCGACCCTTAATTTTAGTTGTTTTCAAAAGAAGTGAATTTTTCAATATGTAAATTTTACACAATAACGGCCGTTTCACACTATAATACTTTGCATTGAGACATGTAAACAATGCACATGCAATGTGTTATGAGAAAGCTGAGGCAATACATTTGACATGCCTTCAGACTTCATCCTTTTTCGAAATCTTTCTAAACGATAAGATTTTACATTTTATCAGGGTTAAAATATTACAAAAGCAAATATAGAAAATAACAAAATTACAAAAAAAATGATTTACTGCTCAACAGGTTTTATTCTTTCTACTTATATTTTTGAATTTATTTGCAGTGTGATAGTGTGAAAGCAAAATGTATTATTACTTTAGATTTATTGACAGTCGCAACAAATCTCATTAGATTTCTTTCTGACAAAGTCTTATGGAAGTCGTAAGACCTGTATTATAATCTGAAATAGCTTTTAGCAAGTGTTCACACAGCTGATATATATGTTTATATTCTTTGAATTACTTATACGATGAAATAATAATGCGAAGCGAAATTTTCTTGAAATAAAAAAATTTATAAAAAACAGGAGGCGTTTTGCTATAAAAATAAAGGAACAATTTGAACTTTTATGGTGCTTGACAGAGCAATTATGGCTCTACTAGTTTTTATTCTCCTTTTTTACCCAGCAAAAAATTTATGGAAATTTAGAACCACTAATTGCCTTCGGAAACATTGTATATTTAGGAACAAATGCTTACGAAACTTATGCCGAAATACACTAAAGTCATTGAATACACTATTTTTAGCAGTATAAATGCTTCAGAAAGTGCATTCTTTTACGTTTGTCTTTTTAGATACATGAAATAACGCTTCTAAGGGCTCAAGTGATTGCAAGTGATTCCATTATGTTGTCTCCCTTACAAAAGAAAGCTCTAATTGTTGCTGGTTATTCACATCAGCCGTGAAAAATTGCGTTAAGTGAAACACCGAAATCAATCACACCCCATGTTACAATAAATTTTTTTTATGGTGAATTTACTACAGGGCTATTTCATTTATAGAAAACATAATTTCTTCGCATTTAAAACCCCTTCTTTAAATACGTTTATACATTTGCTGGCTTTACAACTTTAAGAAAATTTCTTTTATCACACTCTTAAAACTTGTGTTTTTCCGTTCGTACTATTATTTTGTAAGTTTACAAGGACCTTCAAAGTTTAACATCAAGTAACAAAAAAAAAATGAAAATAAATACATAAATAAATAAAAATCCAAAAATTACCCCCAACTCATAAATAATTAAACATAAAAAGCAGCCAAAAATAAAAATATAAAAATAAAAACTGGTATTGAGGAAGGAGTGTCCTTACACCACCAGCAACTAACAGTTTTAATGAATCTGGAAAGTTTTAAACAATATTTTCCTATGAGTGCTGTGTATATTGTATACGAGTATACGAGTGTGTTTGTGACCCCAAAAGGTTAATATTTTTTAAGGCTTAAAAAAAACTTCGAAAAAAAATTCACTGTTTATAATCGTATAAAATAATGCCAGTTTTGGTGTCCTTGTTTCAATGTTGAAATTTCGTTTTGATGTTGTTGCTATTTTTTTTGCTTATAAATATGGTAACACTCGCGCGCCAATTAGAAGTAAACTGTCTACAAGGACATCATTGTGAACCGCAACTAGTCAAACATTTACAAACGTACATTTGAACTCGCTGAGCAAGTTTGTTACTGCTACGGGCACAGGAAAAAAAAAAAAGGAAAAACATTTTCCTTTTTAACGTTATTTTTTCTTCCGCAAAGTTTAACTAAAAAAATGACAGTATTAAAATATTGAAGAAATAAATAAACTGGTGTTTACTGCAATCCTTGCTTCAAGCTGTTTTTCTAATTGAACAATTTTCTGTTGTTGTTCGAGCAAATTCAGCAGGAAGCCCTTGAGTCAGATTAAAGGATAGGAAAAAATTTACAATTTTATTTTTTTTTTATAAAATATTTAAGGAAAAGGTAATTAAGGTATAAAAGATTAAACTTGAGGCAAGAACAACAAAATGCTTTTAAGTTAAAAATAATTTAAAACTTTTTAAGATATTGACTTCACAATGACAAAAAGAAAAACAGTTTTACTTGCATTTAAAAAAGGAAAATATTTTAATACCAAAAATTAATTTATTAAAAGCCTCAATGCCTTTCACTCCCTAAGGGCGGTCAAAGAAAACAATAAGCAATTTTAGTTTTTCCCTGCCAGCCACACCCCATCCATATACTATTGGCCAATTTCGCTGTATAAATTTCCCTACCTTTTCAGCTACACCAATAAATTTTCATAAAGTATTTTAATTTTATAGAGAAAATATTTTACCGAAACACATCACGTCAGGCGAAATATTTCTTGTTTTTTTTTTTGCTTGCAAGTTTCCAAGTGCATTATTCATTATTCATTGCAAAATGGCCAGGCAGGAGGAAACAGTTACTAAAATGAAAATAAATACAGTCTCATTGATAATGCCACGAAATCGAAGCATCATAAAATAGTAACTGCCGCCAAACAACAACGTGCAACTGTAATCCTTCTTTTTCCACATTTTGTTCTTCTTTTCATTGGTTGCCTTTATCTTATATAAGAAAACTGCTGTACAGGAAAAAAATAACATTTTATTATTGTTCTTACCACGAAACATGAGCAAGCGGTGAACCAGGATATAAAAGTAAGAAATGAAGTTTGTTGTTAATAATAGAAAATGGAGTGAGAGAGTTCAACAGGATGTAGGCAAGAAGCTGCAAAGGCTTGAAATAAAAAAAACAATTGTTGAAAAGTACTTACTGAAAGAAGCATTTGTGAAAAAAATCACCTTTTTTGAAAAAAAAAGTGCCTTTTTGGAAAAGTACCTTTTAAGAAACATGTACCTTTTCGGGAAAAATATCTTTTGAAAATAGTGGATTTTTGCAAAAAAATACTTTCGTTGGAAAAGTATAATTTAAAAAAATAAAGAATCTCTTTGAAACAAGTTATATTTGAAAAAGTACCTTTTAAAAAATGTATATTTAGAAAAAAGCGTTTTTTGAAGAAAGTACCGTTTCAAAAGGAACCTTTTAAAGAGTGTGCCTATTATAAACAGTACAGAAACAGTAAACAGTGAAGAAAGTAGCTCTTGAAAAAGAACCTTTTAAAAAAGTATCTTTTGTAGAAAGTTCTTTTAGAAATAACTGACTTCTGAATAAAGCACTTTTTGAAAAAAGTATCTTTTGAAGAAAGTAAATGCTGAAAACAGTACCTTCCTAAGTACCTTTTGGAAAAGTATATTTTTGTTAAAAGTTCATAATGAAAAAAGTACTTTCTTAAAAAAAAATTTTTTTTTTAAATTAAATTTTTGAAACAATACCTTTTTGAAAAAATACCTTTTGAAATCAGTCGCTTTTTGAAGAAAGTACCTCTCGAAAAAGAACCTTTTTGATTAATGTACCTATCGAAAAAGTGCCTTTAGTAGCAACTTCCTTTAAAATAACTCCCTTCGGCAGAAAGTACCTCTTGAACAAAGTAGCTTTTGAGGACAGTATCAGCAGAAAACAGTACCTTCCTAAAGAAATTACCTTTTCAAAAAATATCTTTTGTAAAAAGTTCTTTTTGAAAAAATTCTTTCTGAATAAAAAAAATCATTCTGAGAAAAATAACTTTCTAAAAAAATATGTTTTTGGAAAAAAAAATTAATTTTGAAAACAATACCTTTTGAAGAAAGTACCTTACCAAAAGAAAATTTTGAGGAAAGTACCTTTTTGAAGAAAGTAAAAGTATCTTTTGAAAAGATACCTTTTGAAAAAAGTACCAGAGTAAAAAAAATACATTTTTGTTAAAAAAAAATTTTAACATTTTAAACAAATTTTTAAATGAATTTTAAAATGGTCCCATCATCAGCCGACTACAATATCGTAACATAACGTTTAGTTTTCCCTTCTTTTATTTGTGAATTATCAATGATTGCTACATGCCATACAGTCCACAACATCGTGAATTTATTTCAATTGAATTTCTCGTGTAGAATAGTTTATCGCAATTCCAAAAGTGTTGGAATGTCAACTTCGCTCGTTTCAAGGCCTCTGAACTCTTTTCATACATAAATTTATGCAAAAGCTCAAATGTGCTTAAATTGTCCCAGCAAAAATCTTTAAATTTTTAATCTCAGAAAGCCCCTATAATATTTTCACTGATTGTTTTAATTGTAAAATACACTTTACAGTGAATGAGTCACTTTTTTAATTTTTTCTTTTTCTTATTTTTTTTTCTTCAAGAGAAAAAAATATTTTTCTTTATCGTGGGAATTTGTGGTTTTGTTTGAAGAATATTATTAAATATGCTCGCAAAGCATAATTAATGTCAAATTTTAAATAAAATTTGTAATAAATAAAAGAATATGTTTTTGTAAAAGAAAACGTAATCCAGTGATAAAAATAATTTATTTACATGCAGCAGGCGTGCTGATTCAAAAAGCAGTGAAATGTTGTTGTGAAATAAATTCCACATAATTTTTTGTTTCTAAATTAGAGTGTTGCAGGGAATAAGATATCTTCGGTCTTATAAACAAGCAGTTTGTTTATTTGCTGCCATCGTATCAGCATTTGGCATGTGTTCTTTTTTTTGCACTTTACCCGCCTTATTCCTTCCCTTTGAAAGCTACCGAAGGTTTACATTAACACAAGTATCATAATTCATGCAGGGCATTCACTTTCTTTTTCTTTTTTTTTTTGATACAAGTTTTATAAAAAAAACAATATAAATAAATTATTAAGTCAAGAAAAAGCAACAGATGCTTTATGCATGATTTTAGATTTCTCTTTAAATTTGAATGAATGTTCTTTATAGTTTTGCGAAGTCTTACAGAAGCTGCCCAAAAATTTATTGTATGTAAAGAAAGTCAGTTCTCGTGTTTTTTCTTAGTTTTTGATTTAGTTTGTAAATGTTTGACAAGAGCATTTGAAATGCAGTAGAAAAATTCTTTTCATATTTCAATGAGTTTTTTCTTTGGCAAGAGAAATAAAAATGTTCCTTGCACATTAAATATTAATGAGAAATGCAAAACTTAATTTAATTGAATTAGAAGAAAAATTAATATAATTTATCAAGCCACGAAGCAGGCATAACAAAAATATTTGCGTAATTTAAAATTCAGGATGTGATCTATTTAAATTTAATTATTGGTTAAAAAACAGCTATACCTCAAAATATTCTATACCGCAGATATCTTAGACCAGCACTCAGAGGATAACCCCTACCTATGGAAGGCATTGTGCTGGAACTAGGAAATTAGGTTAAGGGACGGCGGATAGAGTTTTTATGTGCATTTGATTTGAATTTTCCCACGTCAAAAGTGACAGGAAAGACCTCTGCAGGGAGTTTAGGAAGCGGCAGACTGGTTGGAGTTCCGGCGAATATTGGACAGGGAGTTCAAGTCTTTCACAGGAAGGTACACATTGGACCTCGTTCGATAGTACTTTACTTTTATAGACTGGATGGGGCAATGCTGTCATGATGCGCTGGTATCGAGAAGGCGAAAGGGGTTTGATAATGGCAACATGATGGCAGATGCTCTTCTAAATAGTGTTACGATGCTTAGGGTGGTGGTCATCGTCATTCTCGGCTGAATTACCGGACTCTTTGGTCTTGCATTAATACGGGGAATACGGAGGTTTCTCCTCTGAAATTGTGCAGGACACAAATGAAAGATCTTGTAAATTTTATTGCGGGATATTGTCCTTTTGCGGTCCAATCCAAGAGGATGGATGGGTTTCTCTTACAATGACTATTATTCTAGTTGCCAAAATGAAGAGGTTGTAGAGGGGCTGTTTCTATTCTGGTCTGGAAAACCTTTACCTTAGTTTTCTGAGGGAACTACAGCCGTGGACCTTGAATACCTACTTCCCTTCATTGGGTTGGGAACGTTTGCAGCTGTCTTATATCTTCAGTATTCCTCGTCTATCTTTCGCTTTTCTCTCTCTCTCTCTCACTTGCGCTCATCTCTATATTCCGCTTTGCTCTCCATCTCTTTGAAACCCCAAGTGGGTGTAATTTTATTTATCGTTGATCCAGATAACCCAAACTAATCTAACTGTCTCACATACACCCAAAAGCATTGAACGTTGCGGTTACAAAAGTATTTTGTGTTGTTTTCTACATTCTGCAGCAAGGTTCGCGCAGTCAAAATCGAATTTTCCAACCACTACGCATTGCCATAACGAAATTATGGTTTGCTCCATGCAACTTGTGCTGGCATAAGAATTTTTGATAGCCACACAACACGTGCTGCTTTTATTTAGATTTGATTTCAATCTTTACAAATTTTTCCACTGCCATAATAAAAGTCGCTAATCATTTTTGTTTCATTTTAGAAAATTTGCTTTTAAATTAAACTATTTTTATCTAAAACTAAATTCGTTCCATTCTTTCCTTAAAAATAACAAAAAAAAATTAATTCTTAAATATTTTTACAACAAAAAACCATATTCATGTTCCAAAATGCAACAAGAATAATTAACGCCTTATAAACTCAGCCATGGGTACGGTGTATTGGCCTATTTTACTTAAGTACTCCACTGAATCCGAACAGGGTTGGCAGCCACAAGAGGCAGGAATTTTCAATTCTTTTTCTATCTTATAGCCATCTTCGCAACTAAGTGGCACCGTGATTTGTTTGTATGATTTTATGTTGCAACAGCGACAGACTTTGTCTTGGCCCAAAGTTACTGGGGAATTAGGAAATAAAATTAAAAGCATGAATTAATCGCAAGAACTACTACTTACTTTTATTGTATTTAGAGCCTGAATTGCAAGCACCACTGCACTCGGTAAAGCCTTGAATGGTTTGTTTGTTAACACAATAGCCGTGGTTCGGGTCCAAAACCTTAACCATGTGCTTAGTTTCCATTTCAGCCAATGATACAGGCAAACAGTTCGCTAGAAAAATAAAGCGACTTGCTTCAAGTTAATATTTTCCAAGGAATTCCTCGCACTTACATAAATCTTCCTTTTGTGGTTCCTTTTTGCAGTAGCGGCAACAACTTCCATCTTTTTCCGTGAGTAACTGTTTGGGACATGTGCTGACATCGGGACATGTTTCTGTTCTTGACACCACCAGCAGCACAGCATCCTTTTTAGTGCAGGTGTAGGAAGTACAATTATCCGACGACTTCCACTCTTGCATGGGCTGAAACAATTCTCCCTCAAATATGCACTGAGTCTGCACGCATTCCCCACAACATTTGCTAACATCGTGTGTGATATACTCAAAACCAGGAGCACATTTGTTATCGCAGGTCTCCACAAGACTAGACGTTTGTAAAGTATCATTTGGGCCATAGACACATTGTTCCAGCTTGCAAGGATCTGTGGGATGTATCCATTTTTCTGCCAATTTTTTGGTAAATTTATTATTGGGCGCATACTGCACAATGCAAACGTCTTTAGGAGGAGCACAGTAGTACGTGGGACAACAATCCAAAGGATCTTGTTTCATAAACACTTCATAGAACTCTTCAACACAGGCCTGTGGCTTGGCCGGACATAAGTTTTTGTCGCATACAACTTCTTGTGTAGGACAACAACCTTCTTCAAATGTAACCAATTTCTCTCCTGGTTTCAAAGCAGGTGGTGACAGAACTTCACATTCGTCTTTGGGCTTGCACTCTAGTGGAATACAAAAAAGAATTCACAATTTGTTTTGCATATTTTCTTCTTCCTCTTAATCTACTTACCGCATATGTATTGAGGACAACCATCTGATCCTACTTTCTGTTTCTTAAATTGTCCTGGACCACATACCGGCATCAATGGTGCTAAGCAAGTTTTAGGTGGTGGCAATTTAGGTTCTGGTACGCATATATATCTGGGGCAGCACAAATCATCGGAGATTTTCTTCTGTGGCATGTAGCCTTCAGCGCAGATATTCTCTTCCACCAAACACTTGCGTTCCACACACTGAGTCTTGCCTTGCTTATCGCACAGACACTCTGTGCAATTATCTTTTTGCCATCTTTCCCCGGGCATACGATCAGGGTCTTCACACTTGACACACAAATCTTCGCTTATGCATTTGCCCTTCTCCATAACTTTTCCGAGAGGACAGAAACAGCCTTCATAACGTTCCGATTGAGGACACAGTTCGTCAGTACTGACGGTATTTACAAATGCATTCGTGTTCATATTTACAGCCTGGAATTGAAATAGAATTTCCAATATGTCGCAAGTTTTAGCACAGCCACAAGGTTCGTAAATCATATCGCTGGGACAATCGTAAGGACACAAATCAGGTGAGCGCCAGCTGAAGCAAATACCTTGCGCAACACATTCCTTGGCATAAGCCGTCAAGGTTTCGCAAGAACCCTTTTGGTTGTTGCCTGGTTTGCACATGTCCTGTTGACACGACGATATAAAAGGCAAAGGATCCACAATCATGTTGCATTTACCAAACAACTCTTCGTTGAACAATATCATGCAGGGATCTTTCTCTGGTGGCAGTGGTACGCAATCTTCTTCAGCCTCAATTTCACTTAAACACTCATCGGGATCCAGTCCCAATTTAGGCTCATCCGCTTGCCAGGAATTAACAATATCCACCAATTCCTTGCTGGGTCTCTTGCCTTTCTTCTTTGTAGGATTTTCTTGCAAATCGTTATTGGGGTTGCCATCACAATCACCACACAATCCCTCCATTTTGCTGCCATACTTAACACTAGGCACACCAATTGAAAATAGCAGATCATCAAAGGCTGCTCTTAGTTCCACATGAGTATCAGGCAAATTAAGGACTAATTCTTTGCCAGGTATTTCCTTCAAATTAATCCAAGTATCCCGGTATGGTAGTTTTTTCACTTCGAAGCCGTCAACAAAGGTTTGCAGGGCTTTGGAATTATTGGGCATTCGTTGTATGTGTATAACATGATCGCCATTGAGTATATGTAGAGACTTGGCGCAGCTAGAATTTTGTGGAGCCGAAATTTTACCCAACTTGTGACAGTCGTCCATGCTGACATAAACCTGAAGAATTAAACAAGCAGTTAATTTTTAAGCAAACCCGAGTATGATAAAAAAAAACTAAAAATTGCATGCAGAATCATGCCTACAACAGAAGTTCTATTACTACTTAGAAAGAGGTTCTTAGATTGCGTAAATGACCAACCCAAGCCAACGCAAGGTCAATCCTGAGGCATTATCTTTCTGCAATGGGTCATCGTTGAAATAATTTATTTTCTGTTTTAATGATCTGGCTGACATAGAGCTAAAGAGTTCTGAATGTCGTATTGCTTTAACTTTCGTACACCCTCTACCTCTCATTTAATTTTATTTGTCTTAGGGAAACAAGATCGTGTGTTGTCATGCTCGTCAAATAATGTGTTTTCTTATTTATATTAATACTTTTTATATACGAAATATTATATAGATCTCCATCAATAGAAAATAATATAAATATTTTTCGAACACAATACTCGTTACTCTGTCATGTCTTTCAATCATGTCGCTTCTTTTTAACCCAACTCAAATGCATTCCCCACTTACCTGGAATGTATGAACTCCTGGCAGCACAATATCTCGGGACAACAAATACGTACAATTGCCATTGAAGGTGAATTTATTACGATCATATGTGAAATATTTTGTCGAGCCAATTGTGTTGCAGACACAATCTTTGCACTCAGCAATGGGAACACAAGTCTTACCCTTGCGTACGCTTCCCTCCGGGCAATAGCAACCAGAGAAACAAGCATCTTCAATAACAGGACAGTCATCGCTATTCAGTGTATCACAAGAAGGCTCACAACGTCTCTTGTAACAATCGGAATGCACCAAGGGAGCCGGACATGAAATTTCTATATGCAAAACACACAAAAAAGAAAACAAGCCAATAAAATTCCACACAATGCAAATGTTGCAAATTTAAACTTTGGAACAGGAAGACAAACAACAACAGAAACAACAACAACAACTTACCACACTGATGTACAGCTCTCCATGTAGCCAATTGAATATTTGGATTAACTGTTAAGCATTTTTTAACAAAATCTTGCAAAATGTTACATTTGCAAGTATTTGCATCGCCACTGTTGGCTTTCAGGCATTCACAAGTGGTTTCCATGCATTTGCTAACGAATTGTTTATAATTGACCGACTTGCCACATTTCAGGAATGTGGGATGTCTGAGCAGCAACAACAACAAAAACAATAACAATAGCAGCGCAGCAGTGTTGAAAAAGTTCAAAAAGAAAGTTATGAACAAAAGTTTTCTTCCCTTTAAAAGCATGCACAGACATGTTTACACTTACCGAATGGTATTGCACAAGGCTAAAGCCTTCTTTTGCAAAGCCAATGGACAAGTTTGGGCATAACATTCATCCTTGGGTACTTTCTTGTCAAACCAACTGTCACCAAATTTCACAGTATTAGCGATAATTGTGCCATCTGGTTGCCTCTTATCGTTGCTGGCAATACCATCATAATAACCGCACAAGCCATCGACTGTCTTAATGAACTTGGACGACATGCCAATCTTAATGTAACCAATGTCATCGTAGAGAACCCAAAAGCCACGTTTAGGTGATACCACCAGTACAGTGTTGCCCGGTTGGGAGACCACAAAAGAAGCCTTGCAGATGGGTGAGTTAATTAACTGTGGCACCGAGTATTCGAAGCCATTGAAATTAATACGCATGTTGGGCATGATGGTAAGAACGGCAGGCTTCTCCAGATCTTTAATGGTTATAGTTTTGCGACAGAATTTGCGCGTATCATCGGTACATTGAAGATGAACTATAAGGCGAAATATGAAAAAAAATTCTTTTCCCTGCTGCTCCAGATTTTATTACTTACCGGACACCACCCAGCTGGAATTTATCAAATCTCTGGCCAATATATGGGAACAGGTGTCATATTTAAACTCCGTGCCATCGAAGGTGGTAAATGTTTTGCCACTTATTTCACACACGTCATCCTTATTTGGTTTTAGGACACACGCATATTTGGGACAGTCGTTTGCCTGCGCCGTAGACATATCCAATTCAATCATGTAATTGGCTGGACACTTGGGTTCCGTGCAAGTCACTGATTGATTCTTTTGAACCACAACTTCCCGTATGGGCACACAAGTGAACTCCTCGCACTCATCTTCTTGAACATGGTCGTAAGCGTCTTCGGGTTTACCCAAGTATTCCATAGAGGATGACAAAACTTTGGTTTTAGTGATCTTGTTGCCGTCATTGCTGATCGTGACACGTTTATTGAAACTAAAAGGAATTGTGAATATTAAAGGAAGCTGTTGTTGTTGCGGTATTTTAAAATCCAAAGGAGACCTACGTGGAGGTAAACATGCTGGACATTTTTCTTAGTTTCTTTTCGGTTATTTTCATTTTCATCTTGGGAGGACACTCGGGTACAGGACACGTGATGACCTCAACTTTTATAATAACGCGAAATGAAATTAAGTCTTAAATTTTTCATTCCACATAAAACCACAGACTTACTTTCATTCGTTTGCACTATGGGCTGCGGCGTAACCACAAACTTATCCTGACAGCTATCGTCCTCATCGTCAGCACAGTCTCTAATGCCATTGCACCATAATACCTCCGGTATGCAGTCACCACTGGAGGGGCACAGTTTCTGATACTTTGGACACGGTTCACATTTACAATAACAACCCGCCGCCATTAAGGGTCTCAAATCTTTGCTCTCACACGGCGGACACTTTTTGGCTTTACAACTACTATGGCCACCCAAAACACAAACACACTCCTCACAGTTTTTGTTTTCGAATTTGGAACCAATGGGATAGCTACAGGCGGTCATTAATTTTACCATGTAAACATTTTTCAACTGATAATTTGAACTTACCTTATATAGTTTTCTACACAAGGACACAAATTGCTTTGAACGCATGTAGTGCCATTCCATAAGAGTCCATTTTTGCACTTGCATTTGCCTTCAGCATCGGGCGTATCTTTCAAACCATCACAGGCCAAACAAGAATCAATCACCGGTTTATCCAATTCCACAATGCTTTCCTGTTGCAAAGCTGTAATTATTCAATGTAAATAAAAAAATACTCACAAGAAGCTTTGAAGCTTTGGCAGTTTCTATGAAATAAATATTTCATTTGCACAAAAAACGCAAATAGTTTTCAAGTCTTTTCAACTTACGATAATTTTCGAAACAGCCCAAAGGTTCCACACGCATATTAATATTTTCCTCCCATTGTGCCGGTGAGATCTTAATATATTGCGTTAGTATGGGAGTCCTGAAGTAGCGTATATTCTCCGTATTCTTATCGTGATTTGCAGAAAATATTTTCGGTTGTCCATTAAAATTTAAAACCTTGTTCCATATCAGCTTATTTTTCGAGAATAAGAGGCGATAGCCAGTGACCCAACCATCAGGGCCACCCTTGGTAATAAAGCCTGAAATATTTCTTGGTTCGAGGAAGTCGAATTCTATATATTCATTGGGAGTATTGACTACAGGTTTCCAACCCACAGGCGAGGATAATTTCAGCAGATCAATGAGTCTCGGCTTCCTGGCAGGCTTGGGTAAATGCCAAATACTGCTGGCCTTTATTTGGTTGGGTGTCATTTGACCATTTTCCACACCCATTTTATCTCTGCAATGTAAATCTTCTTCTAAAATAGCAGGATGTTCGGTAGAAGGTGTTGGTCCCGGTGTTATGTTTTCTGGAATTGTGGTAGTTGTTTGTGGCAAGCCGCAGCCTAAAAGTTCCACACGCATGGCAATGGAATTGTGCCATTTAAGGGGATATAAACGCACCGACTTGGCTTCTATGGGGATTTTGAACAGAGTCTGTACGGGTGAACGCGAATCCAAAGGTCCATTGAACATTTGAGGTTTTTCACTTTCATCTACTAAATAGTGATAGGCTTCGCCATCGTGGCTATATAGTATCTGAGAAGAAACAAACACAAATAAAAAACCTCTCGACCTCAAATAAGTTGGACTTACCTTAAACAAAGTAACATAGTTGTCAAAATCGGTATTACCCGCCACAACCACACCATACAAAGGTTCCTGCTCTGGCAGAGTGATTTGTAAATATTGCATTTGATCATTAATCATGGGCGACCAAGCACCAGTTTTGTTTTTAGAATTCTTGGTCAGACGGCCTAGATGTGGGGAATATTTAGGACTCAAAGTAGAGCTGGCACTGAAAACAGAATCGGGCAAAGGTTCTTCCCCGTCAATGACGGGTATCAAACTAAATTGAAGAAATGAAATAACACAAGTTAAAATCTTTCACAGATTATCGGCTTGAAATTGAAACCTACAGATTGGGATCACAAAGTTTGGGCGGCGTCACAGTAATTGGTATAGCCTCTGTGACATTATGCATAGCTTCAGTAACAAGGGTTATAGGAGCTCTAGTGGTTTCTTCCACTTTGTTGGGCATGCAAGTATAGGCATTGTCTATACACTGGCAAATCTCCCATTCGCCCACGAAGGGCATATGAGGTTGAACATATTTTTCAGACTTATCCATGCAGGGACATTGATCCGCTTCCACGCAAGTGTTTTCATCACGCCAATATTTACCCAATGCTGGGCAGTCGGGGCGATTCTTATCCACACAACCCGGCTTGCAATGTTCCCCAGGTTGGCACAAACCACGCCAAGTCAAACTCTGCAAAAAAAAAATTTCGGTTAAAAAAAAAGTGGCAACGTTCGCCATTAAATCGCACTTACCGTTGCATAATAATGACAGGAGTGTTCACACTGGTTAGCACACTCCGACATAACTTGACCTTCAGGACATTCTGTTAATTTTCCAAGTTCTTTATTCTCGACAGCTTTGCACATTGGTTTGATTTCTTGTACCGTAAAAATGTGATCGCAAACATTCATAATGGGATTGAACATCATTGAATCGCCACAGGTCTTCTCCACATAATGCCAGTCACCCGTAGTCTTGGGTTGGCAGTGCAAAAATTTATGACAATCTCCTGGATAATCCTTGTACTCGGCCATAACACTATCACAGGCTTTGCCGATTTCTGGCTTCTCTGTTGGTTTAGGTGTTGTCACCTCCTCCTCCTCACACTCACAAAATACCCTCAATTCATAGTCGTGACATTGCCCTATGCAGGCTAGGCCATCTTTTAAGTCACACGATACATTTTCATCCATAAAGTCCGAAGATTCATGTGTGCCCACCACACGGCATTCGATTTTCTTCATGTATTCCTTTTTACAAGACCCAAAGATACGCTCATGATAGTCATAACGTGGCAGACTTTCGTCATCGTTGAGTCGTACGATTTTGCCAGACATGTCGTGGTCTTCATCATACCATCTAGTCCAGCCTTTAGTGCACTTGGATTGCTTCTGGTCGCACGGTATGACCGTGGTGCCCACTACGACCGCCGTCTCTGTCGTTAGTTCTTCAGCACATTTTACCCCACTGCAGACTTCCTTCTTTTTCGAACATCTGCAGGTGGCACATTCATCTTGATAGGTCACTTCACCTTCATAATAGGTCTTGCCATCTCTAACCATACATATGGGTTTACATTCTGACTTGGGAACACATTCTCTATAGGTATCGTTCAAATAGATCATACCCTCATCACAGGCTTTGATGTTGCAGCCCTCAATGCAGTTCTCCGTTTTGCACATGTGCTCACCGAAGCTTTGATCCAGGAAATTATCACAAGTCTCCACAGCACAAGCGGGCGTGCACGATTTGTATTCGGAACAGTGAGGGTCACATTGCATGGCTAAAAGTAATTTTATTTCAAATTAAACATTTTTTAATAGATTACAGAATTTTCGATATCTGTAGCTTAATTCCCGTATTCATAAAATTTTTTTTTATTTATAAAAGGTTTATTAGACAAATTTTCATACAAAATTCAATCAATATTCATGCTATAAATCCATATGTTTTTTATGAATACGGCAATAAATCTATATTCGTAAAATATTGATTTGAGGCGAATAAATTTCGATTTAAATTTACTTCGTGAGAACCGAGCTAAGCTAGAATTAAAATGAATTCTTTTAAAACAATACGGTTCTGAAAAAGTAATTTTTTGCCAAAAAAAATTATGTTCGAAAATTTTTAACTTTCTAAAATTTAAGTAAGAATACAATTTGAAGAGTTACACTTTATTGCAAATGTAATGTTTCACAAAAATCACAACTTTTATTATTTAAGATAAGCAAAGTGTTATTCGCCAAAAATGTTAAATTTCTTTCAATACTAAAGACGGTTTCTCCGTAATAAATTTCGGCATTGTTTAATGCCCACCATGCCTTCTCGCACGTCAACACCAAATTGCAGCTAGTCAAACAAAATCAATTTCATTCAATTAACTCAAATTCCTTTAGCAAATAACCTTTTGGCTGATTACCTTTTCCACACACGAGATCTAAAAATCTTAATGACAAATTTCCTAAAAACCCAGCAACACTAACAACAACCTGGCAATGGGGCCAAAAAACGAAGAACATAAAATCTCTAATAACCACATAACGATTATGAGATTATACAAATCAACTAAATATACCATGGATACCCTGCAGCATAGAAGAAGTCTTTAAGAATCTATTAAATTGAATATGCGATATGAGAGAAACACAGAGTGTGACTATATGTATGGATGGATGGATGGATGTATATACATATGTACCTGTGTCTGTGTTTGTGTGGTACAACAGCCCCTTAACAAAAATAAAGTAGCAACATACAAAACTGTCAAACAATGGCAACATATTGAACAATATTCAAAGTTTTTTTTTTTTATTTTGTGAAGGAAACAACAAAAATTTTCTCGAAATGCTTGTCAGTGTATTAAAGCACACACACTTGCTTACACTTTTCGACATCCTGCTATACTTTTTTGAAAAATGTAAAAAACCCAAAAAAAAAGAAGGAAACAGCAATGAACAATGAACACATGAAGTGTACGACAAGTATGTGACGATTTTCCATAATGAATAATTGAAAACAATAGTAGAACATGAACATCATCATCTTTGTAATCGACAGCATAATGAAAGCTTTTGTACAGTGATTTGTATGGAAAAAAATTTTTGCAAATGAAAGATTTTTGCTGAATCTGCTAATCAAAGGAAAGGTTTTCAGAAAGTTTGTTTAAACTTCATAAAAGAGTTGAAAATTAATGTCAAGCGTTAAAATCTTAGAAGCTCTTGGAGTTCCTCGCAATAATAAGGTTAAGTTAGTTAACCGAAAATTTGCTTTGTATTATCTGTTACAGATAGATAGCAGACGAATAGAAGAATAGGATCTGAGAAGACATACGGATGGAGATCAGGAATGCCAGGAAATATCTGTGGCTCACACTGAGGGAGTCGAAGCCGATGATTGGGACGCACAACTGAGATTGTTTCAAGGCTCGCATTAATACTGCATCTGTTTCCCCCTGAGTTTCCAATTAATTTATTCATTCATACACAACTCTGCTGTTGTAAAGCAAAATTGTTGCAGCATCCCTAGTGTTATACGGTGTTCAAGTATACACGTTTATTGAGATTTACGCAATAAATGCCATTATTGAGCTCAATGTTGCATACAAAATGTATATTAAGTTATTGCGCAATAAGTACGAAATTGCTATAAATGTTGAGTAAAACCTGAAATGCAACACTTCTCACAAGTATGTTTACTGTAAAGTCTGTTCAGTGAAAAGGAAAAACAATTTAGAATGGCAAGCTGAATATAAAAAGAGTAAATAAAAATAAGAAAATTTACCTCAAAACTTTTGATTTTTAAGCTGTGAAATGCTGATTGAGTAAACTAAATTGACTAAATTAAATATGTGTGAACATTAATTGCTTAAATTATTTGAATGAAAAAAGCATGCCGCACATAGTATTATGTGTTCGCAAGAGTTTTTTTTTTAACCTGAAGAAAATCCATTTTGTTTTTCATTTTACTATGCCGACGCCCAGAGGAGGACATTGTGATATATGTATATTACTTTAGACACTATTGCACTTTGGGACAAGGAGCTTGAACTTATGATCAGTTGATTGTAGAGTCTAACTACTCAGTCAACAGCACCCCTCACTATAATTAAAATTTGAAGGCTTTTAAATCGACTTTCACGTTTTTTCTACTCTTTTTTTTTCTTCCTTCTACATCAATCCAATCCCCCGTGCTGCAATAATAACGATGTTACTGCTTCAAAAGACCAGGTTGTTGGATTTGCTTGCATACAATACATGTGTACAAATGTAGCTGTAGTTCAAGTATTCCATATATAAGAGTATTAAGGATGTTTAGCAACATGTTTAATTTATTTTTTTTTCTTTGCACTCTCTACAGCTGCCAAACTCTGTCGTCGAGTACTTGAGAATTGTTCACTGCATGTGCATGTGTTAGTAATAAAAAATTATACTTACGACAAAAATGTGGTGTTCGCCATCTAATGTTTATGCCTTTTTGCGAGCAGGCATGTGAATAGGCTGCCATGGCCGTACAAAGACATTCACAGTCGCCACCTTGATCGCAGGCACAGGTATCGAATATACAACGTTTCAAATACATTTCAACTGGCACTTCAGCATGACACTCCTGGAAAACAGCAACAACAATAGAAATAAATGGCAAAATATTACAGAAAAAAAATGAAAAATAACTAAGTAGAGAGCAGAAATGAAGAATTTTAATTACTTTACAATCAAATGGTACCTTTAGAAGTGTGAGTCAGTGAGTCAGTGAGTTAGTGAGTGATTGTGTGTTCATACTCCCACCACAGAGTAGCAAGCAACACAATAGAAATTCATAAAATAAGAAAGAAATGCAAGTGGAAATAAAATTATTCAATAAAACCATGAATATTAAATCTGAAATAATGGTTCGTACGTGTGTAGGCGGTGCAATTTAAGTGCATTCTAACGACAACTGGTTGCACGTAAGGAAGGATATGCCAGGAAGGAGCATTAATAATTGCTTAACATTACCAGCATAATGGTTAGCGGATTATTACAAAAATTAAATAATCTTTATGGCTGCAAAAAAAAAGAAAGAGAGGAAATTAACATGGCTGATAATTTAAAGTATAATGAAATATTTAAGAAGATTAAGGGAAGAACGCGAATACGCGTATATATTTCTGTGCCGCCCATTTGCCTTAAGAAATATTACACAAAAAAAAATATCGTTGAAAGTTTTACCCACCAGAACAGAAAAATCTTTAAAGCTACAGTCGGGAGTGGGCAAAATCATTGCAATTTTTTCAGAAATCTACTTTTTCTAACAGCACACAATCTGCGAGGCTCCTTAGCTTGGCTAAATAGTGGGAATTTAACACAACACCTCCAGATTCATACAATAATGCTCACGCATCGGTGTACGGCGGCGCCCTGAGATACCACTTAGAAACCAAATACAAATATGTATTTGAAAATTACCATCGTCTTTAAATTTGTTATCTATTCCCCACTCTCGCTCACTCGCACCCTCCCTCTCTCACACACCAATTTTCTGACAAAAGGAAAAAGCGAAACTCACCTTAAAAAGATCCGATTTAAGTACGCCACATTTCAATTGTGCCCATGTCTCACGTTGTGGATGTTCTTTGCACGCATCTATGGGTTTTTTCGGCACTTCGCAAAACTTTTGCACACGCCACGAATGACCGAATATTAATGGACTGGTTTCCAATGCTTGTGCGGGTGTCTGCATATCGTCCACGGCATTGTCATTGTAATTGCCGCACAAACCACTAACTTTATTTTTCCATTCGTTGCCAAGCTTAACATACACACGTGTGCCCTCATCCCATTTGATTTGCAAATGCAAAGGCAAAACTTCGATGACAATAAATACACCAGATTTGTACACATGGAAGGCACCATGCGACTTTGTGTTGATGGTGTCGCGCAACTCTAAATGATTGGAAATTAGGAAGCGTATATGAAAGCAAAAATTCCCCAAGCCTAAAAGTCCTTAAGCTTAAACAACTTACTATTCATAATAGATTTATTGACATCCTCCAGGTACGATGAATCGGCAGTTAGTATTAAAGTATCTTGTACACTGCCGGTAAGAGAAATCTCTACTGACTTGGAACAAGTAACACCCATGGAGCCACACAATACATTTTGTATGGTGATGGCGAAACCGTCGCCATTGTCGGCCACACCCTTGGCCAAAACGTAATCACAGGCACCTTGGAAATCAAAGTCATGCTTGTCGAATGTTGTAAAATGAGAATCACCCCAAACGGAACAAGTTGATTCGCAGCCATTTGAAGAACATTTCCAATTACCAGCTTGACAAACACTGGGCACACATGAACACATACGGAAAGCAGGAATGGAAACAATCACGTTTTATATTGAATTTTATTTCAATTTACAATTGACCAACAACAAAAAATAAATAAATGAAAAACCGATTTGCAATTCATTTTTTAAAACTCACCAGGTATTGCAGTCTTCCTTAATTTTTTCGCCATCATTATAACTTTTGCCGCCATGATGACACGAACATTTCTCTGGTAAAACACACAACTTCAAAGCGGTATCGTAGACATAATCCGGCATGCACTGGCAACCAGGCACACACTCATCCAAATCCTGCTTGTAGTCATGCATATTTTTACATGTTTTAGGTTCTTTGGCCACACACTTGGTGAACTCAGCATAAGGACGATTGGCACATTCAGCTCTCAGCTCTGAAGAAGGTGGGTACTTGACATCGTCGCCGGCCTGAGCATCCTCACAATCCCATACACCATTTAAGCAGGTGCATAAATCTAAATATTTTGAGCCCGGTCGCACTTCTTTGTAGCCCGGTTTGAAGGTGATGGCATCGTAGGTGCAATGACACTTGCTTTGGGGCACGCACTCATTGTCTTCGTTCAAGTACTGGCCATTAGGACAGCGACATCCTTCAACACATTCTTTTTTGCAAGTTTTTCTGCCAGCCAAATCTTCACAAGAGTGAGTACAACTGTCACCACACTCATCGTATACCTGCCCGATGGGACATTTAACAGCTAAAAGTCAACCACAATAACAACAACAAAAGATAAATATAAAATCAAATAAATTGCATTGCATTGCATAATCAATTTACCGCATTCCTTAACGGACATTCTCCATCCAGTTTTGATGCCCTGACGCATGCACTCCGAACCATAAGCTGACAATATGGGACAAAAGCATTTGGACAAATCTCCCTCACAAGCACACACATCATACAAACAATCTTCATAATACTGTTCTGGCTCTACCGTCCAGTGGCAGTCCTGGAAAATATCTTCCGTTATCCAGGCACAAGATTTCTCTGCTTCAGCTTTTCTATCCGGATGAGCGGTACAAGGGTGAGGTGTTGAAGGCGTTTGAGCCAAGAAATCGCAAGTATCTTTGGTACGCCATTTGTCGGCGAAAGGCTCCACTGCAGTTTCTATATCACCTTCCGGCGTTAAGAAATCGTCTTGAGTATTCGAGTTGAATGTACCACACAGACCGGCCGTTTTGTCGCGATAACTGGGCGGAGCATCTATGTAAACACGTGAAACACCATCCCACCACACCTTAATGCCACCAGGGAACTCAACCGTTATAAAGGACGAACTAGCGTAACGTATAAGCACTTCACCAGCTCCCAAGATTTTGGGGAATTTCAAAACTTCTTTGCCATTGATATGTGTGGCCATACCCTGCTCCAATTTAATAGTAGTGGGCACACCATTCTTCTGCACAAAATTTATGGTGACGGATTTCGTGCAGGAGGGATCTTCGGCAGCAGCAAATTTCAGATTTTCCGAAATCTCTCCTGAACAAGCAACATTTTCAGCTTCCACCGATAAATTTGAAGTCTGCAGCAAATAGTACGCACACTTGCCCATAAAATCAAAACGCTTGCCGTCAAATGTTTGGTAATGAGGATCGCCTACAGCGCCACAACGGGCACCGCACTTCTCATCTGTACACTTCCATTGTCCATTTTTACAAGTGCAGGTGTTACAATGTTTTCTGATGGTAACCTCTGGCTTAAACTCTTTGCCACCCATAGTGCAGGGGCATAATTCGGGATTTATGCAAACATCTTTATATTGCACCGTACCCTCCGGGCAGAAACAACCTTCATTGCATTTGCCCTTGGTGGGCAAAACAGCCGATTCGCAGGTAGGCTCCACATCTGGCCCGCAAGGCAAGTAAACCCGCCCATAGCTACAACTAATGGCTGTAAACGAGACACATGTGTAGGTAAATACTGATAAAAAAATAATTTATTTCTGACTTACGGCAAATTTCCAAATTTCTCCAACCATGTTCCAATTTAACTCCGCGGAAAGCACACTCCTTGGCCAAGACAGACAACGCATCGCAATTACAGGTCTCAGGATGCTCGCGATTATTGCAATTGCAATAGTCATCTATACAGGTCTTTAGCAGGGCCTCAAAATTAAAGGATTTTACGCATTCCTCTAGCTTTTCATTGGCCAGCAGACGTTCGCATACATTTAAGGCCTTCTTACGCTTTTCCGGCTCACATGTCTTCGAATCAAATTCCAGCTCTGCACTGTTCTCCATGACACATAAGTCGGAGGAGTCTTCCACCCGCCACGAATCAGTGAAGGATTTTACAGTTTCCACTTTAATGCCCGTCTTGGTAATGAGATCATTGCGATAGTCACCATCCAAAGAGCCACACAGCCCACCAACACGATTCCAAAGACCGGCACCAGCCCGCACACCCAAATATTGATGACGATCCCAATCGATTTGCAGACCTATGGATTCCAAATCAATTTGTAGATGTTGAGCCACTGGAACAACTTTCATGCCCATTACTTGCACGGGAATTGGCAAATTTTTGCTGGGAGTATACAAACGTACAGTACCATCTGGTGGGAGATAAACAAAAATTCAAAATCATAATCTACTATACAGAGACAAAATTTCACAATCCTACTAAACCCACTTTGATTTTCAAAAGTATATAAAACCGACTGCCAATAGATTTTCAAAGTATGTGAACAACCGTAACCGGAGCCATAGGGACAGGCTTTCAGCGTCACATCAAATGTGGCATCTTGTTTATCATTAATCAAGGTATGGGAGCAGGATAGGGGAGCCCTGTAAAACAAAAGAGGGTTTGTTTGCTGGTTAATTATTCCCCCAAAGACAGAAGAGCATAAAAACGAACTGACTTGAATACCAAACCATCAAAAGTCTTCATATTAATACCGCCCCAAGTAGTGCAGAAGGCAGATTTGGGCGTCTTATCTACGACAACATTCACATCACCGGTCATATAGAGCGAGTAACTGCCGGGCGAAATAATCACTTCTTCCGAAGACCACATTTCCTAGAAATAGTAACACAAGACAATAATAAAAAGGCAAGACAGAGAATAGCGGGTTCGATTCGCGCACAAGACTTACATTTCTAAAGTCGGATTCTTTAAATTTGGCCAATATGGCTAAAATTCTTTCGCGATCGGTCATGTATTGATAACCATGTGAACTGCCACCATGTATGGATACTTGTGTTTGCAGCTGACTGTAGTGGGAAGACTTGGAGCCCTCACGTATCGTATAACCGGGAGCTGGAAATGCAAAAAAAGAACCATTTTTCGCTTTGCAATTTTGTTTTTTTTTTTAATTTAATAAAAGGACTTACGATAAATACACTTGGGCAAAGGAGAGGGCAGAAATTGGCCATCGCTATATTTACACTTGTACTCTACATCCAGACTACCGTCCACTTTAAGACCCGGCACGGGAGCACAGGTGAATGTACATTTAGCCAATTCACTGTCATACGAGCACTTGTAGTTGCCATTGAAGTGGGCTTTGGTGACGTTACAAGCCGCTACACTATACTGGCAATGATCGCCACGATGTTTCATGGAACATTGGCAAACATTAAACGAAATACACTGGCCGCCATTTTCACAAGGTGGATCACAAATGGCTGCGAGAAAGAAAACGTCAAGGTTTTTTGTTATGATTTGAATTTTTAATTCGTCTTGTTCTACTTACGTGCACAATCTGGTGGTTTGGGCATGCCTGACTTTGTATGAATCCATTGGCCATTGCGACACTCCATATTGGTGATAGTACTGCCGTCCGGAAAACGGAAGCCACGCATGCACTCGGCATTGCAAATGCTTTAAATAAGAAAAAGAATTCGTGCTAGAAAACATTCTGGTGAAGGCTCTCTCCCTACACTTACTTATTTATGCAAGTTATTTTGGAGTTCTTGGGTATGGGCACCTTGGAGGCGCAAACCGATTTTTTATACTGACACAACGGTCCCGCAAAATTCTCTGAACACTTGCAGAGGCCAGACTCTATGCAAATGCCATTATTCTGACAGGGTGGATTACAAGCGGCCTGGCAAGGCGGCACATCCAAATACTCCGAATCCCTGACGATCCAATTACGTTCTATGCACACCAACTTCAAAGAGGTTTTGCCATCGGGAAAGGTGTACAGGGGCGGACACGATACTTCGCACTGATTATTTTGACAGGAGTATTGAACATTTGCTGGCAAAATATGCGCCTGACAGCTGCCGTACATGGGCAATTGCTTGCGGGCATTTAATAAAAAATCCAGGGTCTTTTGGCTGGTAGAATGCCTGTAAGTTTACGAAAAATATTTATAGAAAATAAATAACGTTTGAATGCGTGGTGTCTCAATAAAGAGGACAATTTAACACTACAAACTTCATATGTCATTTAATTTTTAGTGAAATAATCGAATAATAAAATTTTTGCACACAAACGACTTATGTAGCTGCATTCCGTTTGTCATCAATTTGTCCTCTTTACTTAGTTTCCACTGTTTTAGCTATTTTTTTTAATTGAAAGTGCTCTTAATTTGCCGATTCATAAAATTTTTTCAATATGACTGCCAAAAAAAACATGTGTCAGTACAATTTTGTGTAAAAATAATTGCATACTTTTAAGTTGTTAATTTTATTTATTTGTTTTGTTTATTGCAGAATTATCATCATATTTTTCGATATTTTCTGTTTACCCTTGATTCAAAACATTTTGCATATAATCGTGTGAAACAATATTATGGCCACGGTTGCCCCATCCATGATTGTGAGCATGATTGTGCCTAATTTAAAATTAAATGAATTTTTATAAAATAAAATTAATTATATTTTATTGTAAATATCTTTTGTTAAAGAGGATATTTTTCCATTGTAGCAGGAATTTATTTTTAAAACTATTAAATTTGTATGCACATGCCAAACTTTTCCATATATTTTAGACCACCAAAAAAAACTTTCATTTAGGAAAAATATATCTAATTTTAAATTTTGCTTAAAAATTTACAATTTTCTTTGAAAAGAATTTTTCAATAAAAAAATATTTTAACATACCCTGTTTTAACGCCATAGCCTGCGTTGGGATTGCCACCGTAACCACGACCTGGCGAATTGCCATAACCACCATAAGATCCAAAGCCAGCTGAACCATAACCGCCGTGATTACCATATCCACCCGAAGACCCGTATCCGCTTGCTGTCTTGAAGCCATAGCCGCTACAAATACATATATAAATTTAGTACGACAAAAAAAAATAAAAATTGCAAATCATGGCATGCAAAAGCATGCACAATTTCTATTTTTGCATATACATATTTCTATATATATAAAAAAAAATATATAAAATAGAGTGATGTTAGTCACTATATTTATAACTCAAGAACGCTGATTCGCACCAATTCGGACTGTTCTCTGACCAAACAAGAAGAATTCCAACTGGGCGTTACCATGCCCATACGAAGTAAATATTATTTTGGTATATCTTGAGAATGGTTACAGTGAAACTCTCTGAATATGGTGCAAATGACTTTGTAGTTAAAACAAATTATCAGTGAAATTCTGGGAGTGTGCATGCATTGCATGTGTAAGGGTCATCCCCTGAGTGCCGGTCCAAGAAAAAAAAACAAAAAAGGGGGCAGAATTTGACAAGTGGGCGTTGTAACTCCCATACAAACTAAATATTGATTTATCTTTATATTGAAAACTTTTAAAGCAAAATCTTCTAAATTTCGTACAAAAGATTTTGTAATCAAAAAAAAATCATAAAGTAAAAAATGGGAGGTACTGGAGAAGTGGGCGTAGTACCTCCCATACAAAATAAATATTAATTTGATTATATCTTGGGAACGATTTACAGTTAAAATTTGTGTATTTGGTGTGAGTAACTTAATGATCAGTACAAATCATTAGTCAAAAAGTGGACGGAATTGGACAAGTGGGCGTGGTACCTCTCATACAAAGTAAATAATGATTTTTGTATATCTTGAGAACTGTTAAAGCTGAGGTTTCTCATTTTGGTCTGAATGATTGATAGTAAATTTTTTTTGCTTCGAGCACTTTCATCATGACTACAGAAATTCGGCATACGGGAGAGTTAATAATGGGAAAAATATGAAAACTGGCAATTTTTATCAGGGGGACTAGGCTGATTCTTTTTTGATTCTGGTACTCCCATTTGATGTACGGGTGCGCAATTTTCGTAGAGACAGGGTATGCGGTTAGGCACTCGGAAGATAGGGAGGGAAGGTAAAATATAGGTTGCTCATCATCTAGACATAGACTCTATATTTTTTTAAACATAAGACCTCGGTGGGTGGTAGGGTGCAACTTCCGCGCCTCCGAAACAAACTCACCGATTTTAATAAAGAACACATGAGGCATATTAATTTTTTTTAAATAAAACTATTATAACAGCTACAGCAACGCGTGGCGGCTTCAGCTAGTTTACGAAATATTCAGTTGCCAAATCTATTAACTTCACTTTATAAGTTTTTCTTTAAACTGTTACTTTATTCCCCACTCTTTCAAATGTTTATACAAGAACTCCCAAAAAATATTTGAGAAATACGAAATATACAAACAAATCAAACCAAATAGCTTCTTTAAAAACGTTCTTTATAAAAAAGAGTTTTTGAAAAATTAAATATATTTAAATCGAATAATAAAATGATTGTTGCCAGTAAAAGAATGCTAAATTTTATTGCACAATAAATAATATTGTTTTTTAATGCATGGATTTCAAAACCTGCTTCTTTTTATTACAACATGTTTTTCTAACAATCTTTAAAATTACATTTTTTATTTAATGGAGTTAATTCATTTGGCACTTGAATTATTCATTTAAAAGTATATATGAAAGTGTGCATATGTATGTCACTTACTTATTGCTTCTCATGTAGTCCATGGCCTCGGGCTTTGGTTCAGTTTGAGGTTTTTTAAATAAACCAAATATACCACGTTCATCGCGTTGTTTATCGTTGGCCTCATGCAGAACTTCCAAAGGACTATATTCCAAATAAATAAAGAAATAAATGAAAAGTTTTTTTTTCGTAAATCAGTGATGTATTAAACCGGCCCGAGTTTCAATCCTGTGAGGCACTACAGGAGACTGAAAGGTTTTATAATTTTTGTCATTTCACTATAAGATTAATTATTTATTTAGTGAATGATAAGACTGGAATGAAAACCACCATAGCGAAAAATTACCCGCTGCTAGTGAGTTACAAAATCAACCAGCAGTAGAGTATTTACTTCAATCTGCTGCGGTGCCTGGCCGAATATGAAATTAACGTGGCATAAATCTTCCCTGAATTTATTTCAAAAAAAATATTTATTAATGTTAATACGATATACATATGATATAGAGGCAATACAATATTAACATTAATAAATCAACAGATTCAGCAATACAAAGTTAATTAACATTTTAAGAAATATTTAATTTAATTTCAAAATACTGCGCCTACTGTACCAACCGTTTCCCGCATGGAGGGTTATTATGACAAAGCGGTAGATACCAACGGGTATTCCAAGGCCGTGATTAACCAGAAAATCGTATGTATACTGAAAACTGAATATTTTTGTGTTCGTAAAGCAAGCCACAGACGAGTGATTTGTGCGTGTGATTTGTTCGTAGTCAACGTCTTTATGAGGCTGTGTACAAACAAATCTCAAGAAATTGGGCTTGTACGAGAACACTTGATAAATTTTTCGTTTTGTTTTATTGTTATCATTTTTTTTTTATTTTTGGGCCTAAGCAAACTATTTTTATTTATTAAAATTTTAAAAGAAGAAAATTCCTTTTCGCAAAGCATTTCTTTTTTTGTTGTTTAGTGCAAAAATAAACTATCCAAAGAGGAAAAGAGTATTATACAGCTTCACAATTCTTGTTTTTCTCTTTGACGTACGCGAACAAATCAAAAGTAGAAATCAAAATTGGAAGTTTCAAGGCTAGTTTTTTTATCAGAATTACTTAAAAGTCTTTTGGAAGAAAAGTGTTCATTACGTTTCTTTATCGTTTAGAATTCTGAAAATATTTCTTTTACCAAAGAAATTTAAAAACTTTGACAAGTTTTTATAAAATAAATTCTACAAAAAAAATACTTTATTATTTTGAATATTGTTTATGTTTTTTTTTAACAGAATAATTTCAATTATATTTTGGAAGAAATTAAATTAATTAAATCTCTTTATAAAAAATTAAAAATTTTTTCTCATTATTTTTTTAACAAGGAAATTTAAACCATTTGAAAATATTCTTGAAAAGAAGTCAATTAAAATAATTCATTAAATTTTTTTGGAAATTATTTTAAATGTTTTTTTTTAAGAATATTTTAAAATGTCTTTTAGATGAAAACTGTTCGTTACAGTCTTTTTTATTATTTTTTATATTTAAAGAAATTTTAAAACTTTGAAAATGTTATTTAAAAAAAAATCAATCAAAACACTCCTTTTGAAAATTTAACAGATAATTTTATAATTAATTTTAGAAGAAAAATATGCATTAAAGTCTCTTTTGGCTTAAATTTTTTTTTTTCATTTTGCAATCAAGAAATTTAAAAATTGTCTGTAAAAAAATAATCCTTTATCCTTTTGAAATTTTAATAGAATATTTAAAAATTAATTTTGGAAAAAAAAGTTCGTTGAACCCTCTTTTTCTTTAACATTTTTTTAATTATATATTATAAAGAAATTTAATAACTTGGGAATTTTTTTTTAAAAATGATTGAATGAAAATAATTCGTTTGCCTTTTAACCTTTTTTTTAATTGTTTCTTTTTTAATAGAATATTTTAAAATGTCTTTTAGAAAGAAATGTTTAAAATATTTAATATTTTCTAGAAAACAATTCAATCAAAATAATTCTTTATTTTTTGAAATTCGTTTTATATGTTTTTTTTTATAAAATAATGCAAACTGTCTTTTTGGAAGAAACATGTTCATTAAAGTCTATTTTTTTTAATTGATTGTTTTTTAGCAAGAAAATATCGTATTGAAATTGAGTTTCGATTAAAAGAAAAATAATTCCAATAATATTTGATCCTTTCGAATCGTTTAAATAATTAAGTTTTTGTTCTTCTTCTTCTTCTTTTTATATAAATTTTAATTCACTGTTTTAAAATTCAAGTTGAAATAAAATTTTAAGATTTTAAAGAATTTTTAAAGCGATTTGTTTTTTATTTTTATTATTTTCCTTTTATTGTATTAATTTTCTTTTTTATTTTATTTTATTCCACAGGTATTTATGGCAGCTTATATTGAACGTGAGTAGTTAATTTCCTTCCATTTCATTAGCGAATAATTTTAATTTAAATAAAAATGTTGTTGAAATGCATTCAAAGCAATTTTTCATAATTATCCTTCTTTTAATTTCATTTTTAACATTCACACATTTTTGATGTTGCATATTTCAACTTTAACGATTCTTGCTTTTTATTAAATTGAAATTTATTACAAATACTTTTTTATTAAAAATAATTTCTTTTGTGAAATTCAAATTTATAATACACAATTTAAAAAAAACAACACCAAATGCGCGCACTCACTCTATGATGTCTTCAGGCTCCACAATATCGCCAATTTCCGCTGTATTGGCGAATGCTGCAATTAGCAGGACTAACAAATATAAATATAAATTAGCCATTAATTAGTGGGAAAAAATGGCAATTATCCTTTATGAGCGAAATATTTATTTTTTTTTTAAGTTTTTTCTGTTCAATTTTCACTTTAAATTTGCATTATTTCATTCTTTTATTTATCAAAAATTATATATTTTTTTGCTTTCATAGTTGATTTGTTAAAGGATAACAGTTTACTAAATTTTATTTTAGCACAAGTTTAGTATCCTTTTAATATTATCCTTTTTTTTTGTTAATGATGTTTAATCCTTATCGTTGCACTTTATTTCCGACACTTTAAACCCGAACGTTTTTAAGAGACTTTCAAACGCGCACTGTACCTTCTGAAAGTGGTTTGGGGCTTTTTATAGAAAATCCAAGTCTTAATTATAAACTGGGGATAAGCAAGACTTTGAGAAAACAAATGAAAAGAATTCTTTTTGCTTTTATCGCTTTTATTTTTGTAATTCAAATGCAAATCGTTTTAGTTTAATGATTTAGTTTGCATTTCAATGCCAGTGTGGATTCTAAATTAATTTCTTATCAAAAAAATTTTAGTTTTTTAGCTTGAACTAAATTTAAATAAGCTCTTTGAGAATGAGAAAAAATCACCCTCTCCGATTTGGTGTTTTGCAAAAATTTTATCAGTAAAAATTTGAAACCAGAAAAAAATAAAAAAAGAACAAATTCTTTCCTCAAATGTTAGCAAAAATTTTATCGCAACTTCCTCTTTTTGTGCTTAATTTAGGTTGCGAATTTTGATTCCACATCAAATAGAAAACTGGGAACAACCCAACAAACATAGAGACCTTGGAATTTATTTTTAGGATTACTAGTAACATTATTATGGTGTTTTCTTTTCTGAGTTATATTCTGCATTTATTCTGCCTCCTATATTTTGTTCTTTTCTGCAAAATACGTTTTACTATCAAAGTGTAATACGTTCTTTTCTCATGATGTTTCCTTTAAAAAGGAAAAAAAATGCTACATGTACAACATAAAATAATTACTAAAAATGGCTACTGAAAACGAAGCTTAAAAAATTTAATGCGTGTCCTTGACATCACTAAGAAGTGTTTTAAGATAGTAAAGTTTCATCTCCTATCATTTCTCCTACTATCCCTTTCCTCTAGTCCATCACAATGCACCGTGTCGGGGTCATTTCCTGGTGCTGTTCCAAGTGAAAAAAAAACATGTGGGCATGAATGCAGCACAATATTAACAGCTGGTTTTGTTTCTCAAGAAATAAATTTTTTTTTTACCGTCTCTCGTGGTAATGCATTCCATATTTATTGTTATGGAATAATTGTCCTTTATTGTTTTATGCGAAATCATGTGTTCTTTTGTAAACGTAAAATATGCAAAACCTTTTAAAAATCAACTGAGTATTTAAAAATGTCGCCAAATCACCTGTAACACTTGTGATATACTTTTTTTTTTGGGAAAACAAAAAATCCATTATCCACATCCTGCAAATACCAGCTTCAATTAAAGCAGGTAGCATTATTGTAAACAAAAGCACCTTGTAAAAATAGTGCCTTTAAAAAAAAAGTACCTTTTAAAAGAACTGTTATTACAAAAACACCTTCGAGAAGAGCACTTTTCAAAAGCAGTACTTTTAAACAAATTTAAAAGCCTACCAAAACCTTTCTGGAGTACCTTTAGAAAAAGTGTCTTTTTTTTAGAAAAGTATCTTTTAAAAAAGTACTTTTTTTAAGTGAAGTAATACGCAGGCAAAGATTGTCTACTACTACTAGATGTGACCGTCTACAAGAAACGGGATAGTGCATGAAAATGACAGGTGGTAAAGGGAAAGACTGATGAGAGCTTCATTATCATAACCACTCTGCTTTTGCAGGTTTTTTGTTTTATAGTTTTGTTGCACCCCCTCTGATATCAAGCAGACGTATTAAATTTTTTTAAGTAGGTTTTTTTTTGAGTGGCTTGGTAAAAAGTGCATTATAAAAACATTATATTAAAAAAAAACTAGCTGTTAGGAAAATTATCTTGTCAAAAAGTACTTTTTCAAAAAGTACCTTATAATACATTACATTATGAAAACATTGTCTTACACAAAGGAACAAGCTTTTTGTTTTTTTTTTTTATCTGGGACCAGCACTCAGGAGATGACTCCTACACATGCGAAGCATTGTGCTGGAACTATAGGAAAGGTATAGTAGAAGAAACGACAGGAGGTGAAGCTTAATTAATTATTTTTGCAGCTCTGCTTTCGCACGTTCTTTTTGTTTTTATACTTGTAGCAGTGCTGAAGCTTCTAGGAAGGCGTTCTGATGCGATTGTGGATTGCTATCAGCTGAAACCGGTATTGTTCAGTGACCAGTGACTATGCCTTCGCCACTGAAACCTTCCGACAACAACTGACATACAAAGACACACTAATGCACATCAGAATAATGCGAGATGTTTATTTTTATTTTAAAATTTTAGTCTGAAACTGGGCTTCAACCCAGGTCTGGTTTTGGATTTGTAGTCAACGTGCAGACTACCATCCATCGTGCCATCGCCACCCTCTTGAAAACGGAATCTTGTTTTTAAACTTATTTGGGATGCTGAATCCAAATCTGCACTTTGGTTTTTTTCGGTCAGCTCGACTTTTCGCGATATATCGTTATGTCGAAAATTAAGGCATTTCCACCATATATATTGGAATAACTTGAAAACGGTTCAGCATATTCGGTTAAAAAATAAAATCCAAAACTCGTCAACAATATTATCTGTACGTCGTTCTTACATTGATGGCGATAGTCGAAGTAGTCTGCACGTTAACTACAAAACCAAAAATTGTCTGGGTTCAACCGCAGTTTCAGACTCATAAAAACATTATGCATTTTTTCTGATGTGTTTTTGTGTGTCTTGATGCGACAAATCCACAGGCACATTGGAATGCCCTCCTTCGTCGAAGAAAAATAGCTACCAAAAAAAAAAGCTTCAATATTTAATACGTCTCTTTGACATCAGAGACGTTACAAAACTGCTATAAAAACAAATAACGTGCAAAAAGCAGTGTTGTGTGGTAGTGAAGCTTCACCTCCTATCATTTCTCCTACTATCCCCTTCCTCTAGTTCCAGCACATTGTACTGCATGTCCAGGGCCATCTCCGGAGTGCTGGACCAATTGCCCAGTAGTTTCACAGATCTCGTTGCAGTTTTTAAAAAAAATTCTAAAAAAAAATGCAACAAAAGTCACAGTTTTTGTCCAACAACATTTAGTTAAACATATTTCGAATGAAGTGAACTTTATTTCATTGCATTCGGAGCACAACTTATGATCATCAATAAAAGAGGATTTTTAAGAAAAATAAAAATTGTTAATACATAAATATTATAATGCAATTACAACTCATCGCAAAATTTTCCTTTATAAAATTTTCTTAAATTGTCTTGTTTAGCGGGTTGGTTTTTAATGCTACAGCAATAGTCCGGCATGATATGGGTATCCCAATGACGCGTCATGACGCTGGCACCGCTCCTCTATAGTACGAATATCTTAATGGAAATGTTCACTTTATTCTGCACTGAAGTCCACCAGCTGTTCAGGGAAACAATCCAATTGACTGTGTAGGTAATGTTCTGTAATGCTCATATTGCAACCAACGTGCTAAAAATGTGACAACATGTCATCCACATAGTCCGAGTAGTGGTTGTTTGCTTCCCAGGAAATTGTGCACTATCAAAACAAATTCATTGCAAGCATTTAAATTTTGTTCCTTGGTGTTAAGAAAACCACAGCTTTTAGTAAGACTACCTTTGAAAAAAGTACCTTTTAGAAATGCCCTCTTTTAAGAATATGCCCCTTTACAAAGTCAACTTCTTTAAAATATTGAAATAAGCAATTTTATTTATCTTCTTAAACTTGTTGATACGCAACGTAAAATCACAATAGTTTTATTTCATTTTTATTAAAAAGCTTTCTTTTTTTTATTCTAGACTTATCTCTTGCACATTTAACAAGTTGGTAAATTTCTGGTAAATTAAACAATTGCTGATGATTTGATTCAATATTACTTTGCCAAGCCATTAACAATATATGGTTACTACGAATTTACCTTTTTGTATCAGCAAACCAAATTGCATTCGATGTGATAGAAAATTTAAAACAAAATTGAATAGAAAAAAAAAATATTCAATATGGATTACATTTCATTTGCAACTGTTAAGCTGCTTGTATGATATTCTGTCATTTTGATTCTATTCAAAATAGGACAAACTCCGGCACGCACATTCAAGCACAGTCACACATGTACAGCTATGAAAGCCGTTTAAAACAACCCAGCGAAAAAACCAAATCAAATACTCATTTACTTTTCAAAATATAATTGAATTTTATAATTTATTACTGGCAGAGAAATAATAATTGTTTTTTATTTAAATTAAATTGCTCGCTAACGATCCTTGCATTTTTAACATCCTGTTGGGAGTCTCAATTCCTCAATATTTCAATTCCAAGCACCTTTAAACAGTGTGTCAGCGCTGGCACAGATGCTTAATGTTGACGTTACAGAAAAGTTTCAAAATTTGCTTATAAACTGCAGAAGTCAGTGGGTATGTATGTGGAGTTATATCTCTAGGAAAACACATATCGCTGTGTTATTTTTACCTACACAGACAATAGAATTTGATAATGTCCTGCATGTCTATACCAACAAAATGCGTGTTTTTGTTGGTGCTGTAATTTTGTTGTAGGACTGGTGACATGTACCTGCTTTCAATTGGTTTCTTTTTGTTTTGCTGGGTTCGAACTCACACAAAAATCATTTTCAAATAGGAAATGTTTAGTTGTGCTAAAACTATGGCCCCAAAATTATTTCGAAAAACTTACAAATGAATAGAAAATACAAAAGAGAAAAAAAATAAATAAATAAATGAATTGTTTTTGTACATGAACATTTCAAATGCAAAATTTTTCCTGTACCAAAACAGACAGACAACAGGCAGTGTTGTTAGTTGTAGCGGAGGTGATTGTAGATTTTCGTTGTAATGTTTAGTATTTTACCAAAAAACAAAAACAAAAAATACAAATATCTGTCATTAACACATTTGTAATGGCAGGACAACAGAAACAAATAAAAAAAAAAATTATTTAAATTTAAATTTTGTTAAGAGTATTTGAATTACTGGCTTTGCAAACAGACACACACACACTCCTTGCGTTAAACGAACTTTAACAGAAAATGAAATCATAGAACGGAAATTGTTTGTCATTAAGTTTTTGATGGAGAAAGGAAATATTAAATTGTGGGTTTTTGCAGAATATAAATTTCTATATTTTAGTCTTTTTATTCCACTCTTATCTCTATATGACTCCTTTTCTGAGCAGAACAAGTACTTTAAAAAATCTAATTTCAGCTGCTGATCAGCGATCTTAAATTTCATGTTCTCAAGAAATTGTTAAAGTAAGAAGGAATTAGAAATTTCACAAAAAAAAAAGAAAATTTGCCACGTAAAGTTGCACCATGAAGCGGTAAATGTTAAAAAAAATGTGACTAAAGAAAATTTGAAATTGCATTATTGTTCTTTTATGCTGTTCAAACATACATGTTTATTGAGAGACGCAATAAATGCCATTATTGAGCTCAATGAGCAATAAGTACAAAATTGTTATAAATATTGACTAAAACTTGAAATACAACACTGTCAAAAGTGTCTTTGCTAAGCAAATTTTTCCACAATTCGCAACGACGTTGTCAAATGCTTATTGAGTTTAGGGTGGGGCGATTAGTATGGAAGGAAAAAAATCTTAATGGGCGCTTCGCGTTTCTGATTCTTGGGATTGTACTAACCAAAAAAGTCCACCATACGTCTACGGTGAAAATCGAGCTGGCGCATTTTGACTTGATCAGACTTTTGTCACGTTTTTTGGTTATTTTGGCCTATAATAGCCAAACCATTGAGATTTTCGATCCAATACTCACACAAAAATTGTAGCCAAGACAATAGTTAAGAACTCTCTAGTACATCGCAAAAGCATTGGAACGCTCTTTCAGGCAGTTTTGGCCTTGTGAAAGTGCAAATTTTTCGTGAAAATATTGATAAATTACCATTTTCAGTTGTTCATAGCGCAAAATCATAAAAATGTTCTATTTCTTACTTTTTATTCAATTTTTTTATTTATTCTATTTATTTTATTTCTTATTTTTTATTCTTCTATTGTTTTCAGTTCATTTGATGCATTTTTGTTAGTTTACTGTAAAAAACATTATATTTTTGGATAAAAAAAGTTGTGTCAATAAACTGAATATTGACTCAATAAAAAAAGCATGTCTGAACACCGTATTTGTTAAAGTCAACCATATGCTTTTGAAAATTAAACTACATTTACTCGATATTACAGAATTGTGTACCACAGGGAAGCCACTTTCGAACCGCTTCTATTTACATTCTTTATTAACGACCTACCTGATGCGATTCATTCATCCAAAATTTTGTTGTATGCTGACGATGTAAAAATTGTTCGCACTTATCGACAATTTTCTGAGCAATAACGCCTTCCAGACGTGTTATGAGCCGATTATGGATTGCAACAGAACTTCAGTTGCCTTGCCAGGCGACAACGACAAAAATAGTAATGACTGGATTATGTATTGCAACCGGAATGTTGTTCAGTTGCCAGTTGCTTAAACGGTAATGCAGTGCGAAACTGCATCAGCTCCAGTTACCTAAATACCAGTGTCCCTGAACGGCCTTCACGTTATTTTGCTCCATTGTCAGTTCAATTTTTTGGAGCTAATTATGCTAATGCTGCTGGCCCGTTGAGAAGAATGTGCAACGAGTTTAACAAATTTCATAAAACTATTGATTTCTCTTCATAAATAAATAAACAAACAAAAATTATATAAAAAATATCGATATATTTTTTGCGATATACAGTAAAACGTCTGTTAACGGACACCTCTTTTGGCCGGACATTTCACATAACCTGGCAAACTTTCTAGAACAGAGATTTTCATCAGTTTTTTTTTGTACAAAATGTATTCTCATAACCAGACACTCTATTAACCGGACGCGGACAATAAATTTAAAAAAATTTTGCTCAAAAAGTCTCTCATAAGCGGACAGTATGTTTAATTTTAAAAATTAATTCGCCTTGATTGAAACTCACCAACAATAGTTGTACTCGTATTTTCTCATTTTTCAACTCTGATTCAAATTTGTGTTAAGAGCAAAATAGACTACACGTGCCGTTTAACAAAAATTTGTTTTTCACAATTTGTGCAACCGTAGAGTTTTCATTATTTTCTAACTGTTATTTCTTATTTCTCACAATGACCAGGCTCTATGAAAATTTTGTTATAAATTAAAGAAATTAACAATACACCATACAAGCGGCTTGTTACAAAATGTCAGCCGAAATATTTAATTTATTGATTTTGGTACAAGACGTTTGACCATCACGCAAACAGGGTAATAGACTACACAACAGGCTTGTACAAACACACATTTCTCCTATGTTTGGCAAGTCGCTTTGAAATTTCTGATACCCCTGTTAACAAAAATATACAGACTCATGTGATGGCATACAAATTGCTGTTTATTTGAAGAAATAGTTTGCTTAGCTCATGTTGTCACCTTCAGAGTCACAAAATGTTACAGAAAGAAATATTTTTTCAATTGAAGAAAAAATTAAAGCTATATGTACTGATTCCATAAATATGTACTTGTGAAAAAGTATTAAAACAAATTTTCCGTTCCAAGCATTTTGCTTGAGACGACTTTGTCGCATTCCAGCACATCAAGAACATTGAAAATTATTGTGAAACTCTACGTCTCAAATTGAACCGATCTAAGTTAAAGCAGTACAATCTGAAGAAATTTTTTTAAACACTAATCTAACATTATACCATAAAGGAAATATTCAAAATTATAAATAAATATATTAATTCTTCTTTTTATTTGACCTTCTATTTTTATTGTATGAAATAAATTATTTAGCACTGCAGGTCTTTTTTCTAAAAACTTTTCAAATTATTTAATTTCGATATTTCGCTAACCCTTGGTTAGCATCATCAGGAAAATTTATGATTCGTATTTAATATTTTTTAAATTTATATTTTCTTTATAAAAAATTTCTTTTATTTATTTATTTAATTGATTTATCAGAAGTGCTTACAAAAATATTTCAAAATAAAATATAAAAAGTTCAAAAATGTAAAATATATTATTTATTTAAAAAAAAAATTAATACAAAATTAATCAATTCAATTCGATTTCTTATCTGTAATTTAACATGCTACAAACAAGTTTTACTGCCCTATTCCATATTTATAAAAATACATACAAAATTCAATCAATATACGAGTACCTTCTATATAAATCCAAAAAATGTTTTTTAATGCGGCAGTTGAACTTTTATTTAAAAAATACTGAATGCACTTCAATTCAATTAACATTGATACATTAAAAACTTAACTAATATTTAATGTTATAAAATTAACAATTAAAATTTTTTTTGCAATTCGTTATAAGATATAGCGTATTTATTAAATATTGTAATAATAGTAATCAAATTGTAAAAAAAAAATAAACTTAATAATCATTATATATTTTTCGACTTTGGCACATAATAACTGAAATAAAAATTTTTGTTAAAATTATATGTCACAATTTATACCAGTTTCTGCATTTTTATTTATTGATTTTTAATGATTAGTTTTTAATGTTTTAGAGCCAATAAGAAATAAACTTTCTTACAAGGTATGTACGTCAATGGTACGTTATGGAATTATGATGGCTACTAAATTTCAATGCCAAGTCTCTCATATTGTGAAGTTCATCAGTACATTGGATCAATGTTACATACATATACATATGATGGTCTTGGAAAATTGTGATGAATTTCGAACTATTTCGAAAAACAATGTGTTAGGCACTTAAAAACTTCAGCCCTAAACAAAAATTGTTTTTTTTTTCTTTTTTATCTTGGACCAACACTCAGGGAATGACCTCTACACAAGCGATGCATTGTGCTGGAACTAGGAAATTTGGTTATGGAAAGGAGGATAGAGGGAGTAGTGTTTATGGACATTTGATTTGAATTTTCCCAACGTCATAAGTGACAGGAAAGACCTCGGCAGGGAGTTTGTTCCACATATGCGATGTTCGGCCGAAAAATGAGTTCTCCCTGAGTTTTTTTCCTGATGATGCTAACCAAGGGTTAGCGAAATATCGAAAATGAATAATTTTAATAGTTTTTATAAAAAAGATATGCAGTGCTAAATAATTTATTGCATACAATAAATAAATATATATTTTTTTAATATTGTTATATTTTTTTCACTATCGCCTCAAAAAATAGTCTATGATAAACCTTACTGAGCAGTTTTGGCATTGCCACATGTCACGAATCTTTTTTACACTGAAAAACCCAATGCCGAAAATATCACCCACTAAATGTATGAATATATTTAAACGTTCTGTAAGGAATTTTCTTTCCATTTTTCCATGACCGAAATAAATTAAAGAAAAATAACAAATAAAATAAAGATTTTGAAGAAACGAATAGCAAACTACACGTTTTAAATAAAAATTATGCGAAGAAAACCCCATTAAATACAAGGCAATCAATTGAAACGTTGCTTGGACTGAGATATTCATTTAATAATCAGAATTATTACACACATTTCCAAAAACTTGACACTATTTTCCAGGTTACAGACAAAAGGCCTTCAAATCTTTAAATAAGCGTTTTATTATTGTGCTTTAATATTGTTTTTGTTTTGTTTATAACAAATTCTTCTTATCATTAATAATTTATTTAAGTTTGTTGCAACGCCCTCTCTCTTGACTATGCACTTTTCACAAGGAATTTCATAATGAAATTGTTGATTTTATTGACATAGAAATATATGAAACGATAAAAACTATTACGCTATTCATAAGATTTATTACAAAAGAAAAACAAAAATATTGAAATAGAAATAAATCCACGCAAACATGTGCTGGTCACACTTAAACTTTATTGAACAGAACAATAAATAAATAAATGAAACAGCACGATAACAAAAATAGAATTAACCCTGAAATATAAAAATATATCAAGATTTTTGTTCCATGAAACTAGAAAAAAAAACAAGCACCCACAATTCATTCATAAAAAAAATCCAAACCCCCTTGAACTTGAATTACAAATAGAAAAAATGAATAAGGAAAATTACAATCATTTCAAACAGAATTTTAAACAAATAAATAATAAACAAGTAAAGAAATTGAATTGTTTTATGAAAATTTCATATTAAACTGCGTCTCTAATTCCATTTTAAATAAAATTTCCATAATTCTTTTTAATGATAACCAAAAAAAAAATACTCTCCTGTTTTTCTTTTTCTTTGTTTTCTTTGCTGCTACACAACGCAAAGCGTAAAAACCTTTTGGAGAAAACTTTCTCGTTTTTCTTGTTGTTGTTTTTCAAATAATTTATGTACTGAAGTGTAGTATGCATTTCAGTAAATGTTCTTCACCAAATTATTCATCTTGGAAAAAGAAATTAAGAAGTTGAGAGCGCTCGCACATACAACACATTCATACGCAAACAGCAAAACCAAACCAAAAAAAAATCCTTAACAAACTTTTAGATATAAATGTATGAGCAAAGAGAGTACGTGTCAGTAAAACTTGTCTTTCTAATATGCAAAATAATGTCATAATTAAGGATTTACATTTTACAACGCATCACCAGCGCTAACCTACACACTCACACAGTCAACAGAGTCGTCCAAATGAAACTTATAGCAGAAGGGGTTTTAGGAAAAATAGCGGAGGAATTTGGGTGCTGCTGCGAGTGCTGTCAAAACCAAATGATTTTCAAGATATCAGTGTTAAAAAAATTTATATTTTCAAATGGTACGATTTATTGCTATCGAATTTATGTTACAACTATATTAATGCGGTGCTCTTCTTCTTTAGTTGTGCTCGTTGAAAACAAGAGGAGGAGTCCACACTCTCGGTTTTCCCCAATCGTATATAGTAGACTCACTGCAATATGCACGGGCCTTCGCAACACATGCTGAGTAAATACGCATTATTTTCAGAAGCTGTAAGGACACTCCGGAGTGGGAAACTCTTGCGCACTTTCTCTCTGATTGGCCGGGTTTGTCTAGGTCGAAGCTGAGATTTCTTGGCTGCATTTTTTGAACAACTTGGTGCTGTACCGTCGCCTTGACATCAGAAGCGCTGCAGCGCAGATATGAAACAAAAAACCTGAAAATAATGTATATTTCTTCATCTCTAGCTGTCATCTACAACTTTTCTATGGAAGTTAACACGTAGTAGTAGGCACTCATTACCCCAGTGTTGCTTTCCTTTATTGAAAAGAAAAATAGACGTTACGAAAAGCACTAAGTTGACAATACTGTTAGCAGAATATTGCAAGATTTAACTCGATCATAAAATTATAAATCTTGTTCTTTCATTCTCCTCTCTGTCCTCTTATGTCAACGTTAGTGCTTGTCATACATTACTATTCATTTGCAGTTCTCCCTACTTTTCTCTTGCTTTTTTATTTTTTTGGCAAATGAAAACTTTTTTAACATGCCTTAATAGTCAAAGCTTTTTAAAGTTCATTTGCGTTCAACACAAGAGGATCTGGAATTGTAAACCAACTGAAAACACCACTACCGCTGCTACTGGCGGCAATAATACGCACACAACGCGACTCACGCATATAAAAATAAACCCAAAAATTCTCTGTAACTAGTGGCTTTAGTGAGAACTACAAATACCCGCCAACAACAATAACAAAAACAAAAAAAATTTATATGGAGAAAAATAAAAGAAGTACGAAGGGTAGGAGTACGATTGCGATTGCGGGTGTATAACAAGTTTATGAAACACAAGTGGTTAAATCAGCAGTTGTAGTTTCAGCAACAGCACAAGTAGCATATCAATCACATGCTACAAAAACAAAAACAAAAGCAAGAACAATAATAATAACGACAACAACATCATTAGCATTAGCACTCGCAGCAGCATCAACCAAAACGACAGCAATTTCATGGGAAAAAAAGGAAGTGAAAACTTTTTCAAGTCCTTTAATTTTTTTTTTTTATTTCGTTCGTTCGTTTTTTTTTTTTTTTCAAACATATTAAGAGCGCAAGAAATGACACTGCAGGCATGAATACTAATTTAGCGCTGCATCACATTAACAACATCCGCTCAAAGTAATATTATCTAAAAATCTTTTTCACAAAAAAGATAACAAAAACAACAACAACTACATAAATTTATAGCTTGTCGCTTAAGCGAAATGGATTGGGAGAAAAAGAAGTGACTTTAAACTTTATTATAGTTTTGCAAGAAACACATATTTATGACTGCCATAACATGGAGTGGAGAGTTCTTCTTTTAATAATTTGTGGCGGGCAAATATGTATAACTATATTAAAATTAAATTAATAGCATTTTCTGTTCCGCATTTAAAACGAAATATATGAAACATTTCAAATATACAGATTGCCCGGTTGGTCTAGAGAGTAGTGCGCTAGACAGCCTTTAGCGCACTACTCTCTAGGTTCTAGCATCTCGGAAGGTTCTAGATTCTAGATAAAATTATTCACTTAGGAGACATTTTGAAAGAAAATCGTTATTCTTGTTTGTTTCAGACTTTTAAATTTAACTTCATCGACAAAGTCCTGACAGCTTTTGGAGGAATTGCTTTTATGGAGATTATTTATCATATTTTAAGCTGTGTCTCAACAAAAAGGTTCTTTACAGAGAAAAATGCTCTATAGAGAAATTCGTTATAGGAAGATGAAAATGGGAGGTAAACCTTAGCAAAATTCAGTGTTTCAAAAAAAAATAATTCTTAATAGCGAGAGAAATATTCGTTCGTGAAGTGAAATTCGTTATATGGAAAATCGACTGTACATTCAAAATTATGTTTACAAATATATTTTTATTGGTGAAGTACATATTAGCATCTTTTTTTTTTTGGTTAAAAAGGCTTGTCAACCTGCGTAATATGCAAATTTATGCAGGGACATTTTTTGGAAAAAACTTGAAAAAATTCAAAAGTATATTTTGCACGCAAAAGGCATGAAAAATAAATATTTTATTGTTTTAAATATTTTACTGCTGTTTCCGAAGACAGCTACACCTTCATCTTCAACGTTATTCCTGTTTTGTCCACCGTGTGTGGTTATCAGTAGATTTAAATTATTAGCTTTATATATATTAATTATTTTCTATTAATATAATATAATAAATGGTGATCAATGTCGTTAATGTACCTAATTATCTCATCCTTTAGCTCTTGAATTGTTCTTGGCTTATTGCCGGACACTTCCTCTTTTAAATATCCCCAAAGAAAATAGTTCAACGGTGTCAAATCATATGATCGTGACGGTCTATTTACATTGTCACGATGGGCGATAAAACGGCCATTGAATTTCTCGCGCAAAACAGCCATTGTTTCGTTGGCTGTGTGACAAGTGACAGCGCATCCTTTTGCAACCACATATCGTCAAGGTCCATATCCACAATTTCTGGCCAGAAGAAGTCCATTATCATCTCGCGTTAGCGACAAAGTCTTCTGTCACACTATCACGAACAGCAACACAAAGTGGATGAGCATGGACAGGTGTTTTCACATTTGCCACATATTTTGTGGACAATTATACTGATCAAAAAACGCGCTGAGTGCATGAAATGTATTTTGATATTTTCGCCCATTTTCGTAAACAGCTTCGACAATTTTAACGCGCTGCTCAATTGTATTCCTCTCCATGCTTGAATTTGTCAAACACCGAAACACAGAAATGCCAAATTAAGTTGGGCAAAAAACTTGACGTTAAGAAGTGACTCACGATTAAAATCTTGCATTCTGGTTGACCCACCCTTTTTATAAAAAATTAGCAATAATTTGTTTATGCATCAAAAACATGATTTCTGATTTCAATTGTTAATATCTGTATTTTTTTCATAAATTTGCTGAAATATTTGATATAAAAAAAATAATTTTTTTTTTTTAATTACATTTTTTGTCAAACAAATCCTTTGAATATTTGCAACCAGCCCCCAGAGCGTATGATTATTATTAATTGAATTAAATAAATAAATTTTCTATATTTTCTTTACTTTTTTTCGCGCATGGTAAAAAAAATGTAAATTTGCTAACTATTTAATTAAATCTTTTTGCATATAAATTTAGAATTTCCATGAAAACGACAAAATGAAAATGAAATATATACAAATGATTTCATTTCTTTATCAACGTTTTTCCACAAATTGATTTTCTAGGCTGGAAAAGGAGAAAAAAAAACCTACAAAATATTGCAAACATTTCTAGTTTTAAATAAAATTGAAATTAATTCACGTGAAAATAACTAAAAAGGCAGCCACTACAAACTAAATATATTTTGACATTTGCCTGTCATTTTCATTATTTAAACATAACAATTTGAATAGACATTCGAAAACTACTAAACCAGCAAGAATTGCAAAAAAATAAAAAACATTACACTGACTTTTTATGTATTTAATTTGTTGCTGGCAGAGCAAGAGAGAATACAATAAAAAAAGGAAAGAAAAAAAAAATAGGGAAAAGCAAAGAACAAATAGAACAAAAGTATAGTAAAGTTTAGTATATTTTAAATAGTAACTTATCATAGAGCCAGTGATTCAGATTTTTGTAGTCATTTTTTCTGCTCCACCTACAATCAAATGAGCGCATTCCACTACCGTTGAATGGATGATGGTGACGAGCCACAAACAGTTGCTAGATTAACTGACAGTCAAACAATAGACATAAAAATAAAGCACATGCACACACCATCGCACACATACACATGCACACCTACAACTACATATGACTAGAACAGTAGCAATAAAAAAAACTAAAGGCATTCAGGCCGACGATGTTTTTTTTTCTCGTTTCATTTGAAAATTTTTGTTGCTGCTGGATATTTCAACTCTCTATTCTAGTCTTCATGCACACAATGAATGGCAGACAATGTACAAATGTCAACAACATAAAAACGGTTGCAGTTAACTCAACTGACACAGTGAATGAAAATATTGTAAAATACAAATACAGACAGGACGTTCTCAGAAAAAATCAGGAACTCATTTATAAAAGTGGTACTAAGCGTACCGGCGCAAGAAAGTTAGTACAGCAGTATCTTTGCTGGAAATCGAACACGGAATAGACCACGCTCCTAATGACTTTCAAATGCCATCAAAAACTTAGAGGTCAGCTTAACAAAGTTCTTCATTAGAATATTTTCTAACATGACTTTTAAGATGGCCTACGTTACCAAAAAAGAAATAAACAATGGTTATATAGGCAGTAGGAAATGTTTGTTGGAGTGTTGTACGGCTGTATGTGAAGTTGTTGTTGCCAGTGATAGTGGCATTTCATTTCATTTTCAGTTTTTTTTTTCCTCAATTTCAATTCTGAATTTGATATTTAAATTGTATGGCTATGAGTATGAACAATAACATCAGCATCCACAACAACAATAAGAAAACATTAAACAGCAGCAGCAGGAGTAGCAGCAGCAGCAATGAAAATAATGGATGTAAATTTATATGGAAAAAGATGCAAATAAAAACACAGACTGTATTTGAATTATAACGGAAACGGAAATGAGTTCACACAAACAAAATCAAAAATAATACAAGCAAACATGTTCACTCACACTCACACACACCCACACACACACACACAACAAGGGTAGCAGTTAAAAGGGCAAGTAGCTTTTAAGCTCGTTAGAAAGAGTAAGCGGAGCGTTTCCACTGCCTAAATGTAGAAAATATTGTTGGGCAAAAAAGCAATAGAAAAAAAGAAAAGAGAAATTGTGCAATTGGGTTATAAATATTTAGCCTTTGATTGCTACAAATTAAAGGAAATTTGAAAATCAATAAAGATGTTGAAAACAAAAAAACAAAAACCAAAAACAAAATTAAAACAAACAAATAAATGAAATAGACAAGTAAAAGGAAATTGCAGAAATTAGTGATAAAAATAACAAGAAAATATTTGATTAATTTAGATTTGACGGAAAAGGAAAAACCAGTAGAGAAGAAAGAACGAAAAAAAAAGAAAACATCAGCTAAAATGTTGTAGTTCTGTTTTTTTTTCTACTAACAAAAAACAAAATCTGGCAAAGAAGTCTAGCGATTCAAGCAATTTAAATTTTATTAGAAAATTGTTTGAAATAAATTCAATAATGATTGCAAATACATATATACGTACACACATGGCATATATGGCCCTTTCCATAGAAAACTATACCGTGACCAAAATATTAAAGTTTATATAATTCTCCTAGTTTTTTTTTTAACTCCTTTTTTTAATATTAATATAACTAATTACTTAAGCTTGAAGGTCACTTGTATATAAATAATATTTATTTTATTATTTAATTATTAAGCTCGAGGTCGTTATTATTTTATAATTATAAAATTGTATTATTTGTATTTATTTTTTGATATTTCGTTAGAAGTTTCATCAGGAAATAAATGATATATTAGATATATCATACCGGAATAACGACCTTAAGCTTAATAATTAAATAATTAAATAAATTAAAGAAAAGCTCAGATAACATAAAAATATAATATATAAATATAATAATAACAAAATAATATTTATTTTTATTGTTATTTCAGTATATCTACTCCTTTGTGTAGCTTCGTCAGGAAAATTGTTTTCTTGTTTTAATTAAAAAAATTAGTTCGATTAATATTAAAATTTATGGAAAACAGTTTTTTGATAGTTTTTTTAAGTAAAATTTTATTATACTGAAAATCTTTAAATTTTCTCTTAAACACCACGATGACAAAACATACTGCACTATACTGTTCATGATTCGGACACCTTTCAAATATTCATTCCCTATTTTCTCTTTTATATTTTCTTCTGAAAAATCAATTATACTAGAGCGTTGTTGTTGTAAATTATTTGTTATAGTATTAAAGAACTTATTTTTAATAGCTAAAACCTGGCGTGAATCTCTACACCTACTTAAATTAAAATATGAATCATAAGTTTGGTTCAGTGACCAGTGACTATGCCTTCGCCACTGAAACCTTCCGACAACAACTGACACACAAATGCATAACAGAAAAATGCGAGAAGTTTTTATGAGTCTGAAACTGGGGTTGAACCCAGGAAAAATTTTCCGTTTTTTTTTTTTTGTAGTCTACGTGCAGACTACTTTGACCATGGTTTGTTTGACTGATGATTTGTTTTAAGTACAAAGTCATTTGGACCATATTCAGAAACTTTCACTTCAACCGTTCTCAAGCTATACTAATACAAACATTTACTGTGTGTGGGTGTGGTAATGCCCAGTTGGAAGTTTTTAAATTTATACAGCCGATAGTGACTTCCAAAGATATAGAGAGATACTGTAAAAATTTCCTAGGAAAATCGCTTCAGACGTTTTGTGGCACAAAAACACATACATACATATAAACATAATATTTTTATATATAAGATTGAGCCAGAAAGCACCGCGATCAAAAAGATCTATTGCGCAAAGCCCTCATATTGGACCCCCCATCTTAAGATTTCTAAGAAATCCATTATTTGGGGTCTGGTATACCACAGTTTGTATGGAACCACCGCAATTGCAAATGGAAATGAAGTTAAAAGAAATACAGAAAATAAAGATACGGAAACGAATCTCGCTTTTATTGATATTCTAATGTCACAGTCGTGACCGAAAAACATCACTTATTCCCGCAACTTGACCGATATTGATATATTAAGTGATTGAAAATCTTTATATAAATAAAGTTTATTGTGCCAAATTTAATGAAAGCAAAAAACTTCCAGATTCAAGCACAATAAAGCTCTGACGGATTAAATAGATGACATTAATGACTTTACAACTACCTTCCTGTTGACACAAAGAGTACTGATGACGTGCGTAGTGGCATAGAAAATGCGCATTATACTCAACTAGTGTTGGAGATTAACTGTTGTTTTTTTCCTTATTCAAATCCGGAATGTAATTTCTTCACAATATTGTGATAAATTAACTGTGAACTTGAACACGACAAAAATTTTTTTAATATGTTTGTATAAAATCAAATAATTTGTCACGTAACTTCACTTGGTCTAAACTATTGCAAGTAAAACTTATTGCAAACTGAAATATGCATAGTTTTGATCATACGCCATTTACTTATATGGACTCTTTAGACAAGGGAACAAAATGACAAGGTTTAAAAAATAAATTAAAAACAGACCCAATTAAGTCTTAAATAAACCGTCGTAAGAGAATATGCATTTTAGTAAGAAGTGAGTTAATTTAATTTAGATGCAAATCACATGGATTCTATAAATATACGTTAGTTATTTATTTCTCGATTTGTCGTAATTCTATGTATTCAAAGCAAACGAAAACGATTTTTTTATTTGATTACAAAGCAAAAAATGTCAGATTTGAAAATTTTATATTCATCGGGTACAAACCTTAAAAAATATATAATTTAGGAACTGTAAGGGAAAATTCAAAACATATTGATATTTAAAATTGCTTCATTAGTTTTTTTTTATAGAAATTTTAAAAGTTATAAAGCGTTATTTTTAAAATTTATCGAAAAATTACGAATAATTATAATTTAATGTAACCTAAATGAGCAAAGTTATTGGCAAAAATTTAATTTTTTTGCACACAGAAATAAAGCTTGGATACTTTTCTTTTAAATTGTTAACTCAAAAGTGAAGAAAATCGTGGTATTTGACAAACTTATGACAAAAACACAAAGGACTACTGGCGCACAAGATTTTTGGCAAAAATTCGCCTTATGCGACTTCTAAACCTTTTCCGAAAAATCTGAGAAAAAAAAACTCACTTGACTCCAAATTAAGCTTGAGCACAAAAAACATTTTTTTTGGGACACACTTGGGCGCATGTAGTATGTATATAATTTTGGCACATGTGCTGACCACTCACTCACAAATGCGTACCCTGGTAAAAAGTATAAATTGCTTTCGTATACACCCTTAAAAATAGGGAATAAACATACTCAGGGTATGGCGCCTACACATGCAATGCATTGTACTGGAACTAAGAAAGGTGGTTTTGAGAGAGCGTTGATAGAGGGAGTAGTGTTTAGGTACATTCGATTTGAATCTTCCCAAGTCAAAATTGGCAAGAAGAGCTACGCAGGGAATTTAAATCAGTTATCTCTATAGCGCGTAGTGCGATTTGCTGCCAAATCTCTTTTCGGATTGTTTGGTTTAAATTGTTAACTCAAAAGTGAAGAAAATCGTGGTTTTCGATTTTTGGCAAAAATTCGATATTTTCCGAAAAATCCCAAAAATATTTGACACTAGAAACTTTCAAATTAAGCTTGAGGCAAAAAAAATTTAAAAAATTTAGTATTAATATAAATATAGCATTCGGGAGTTATAAATAAGATTTATTATCACGTTGACTACAAAACTAAAACAGACATGGGTTTCAACCCCAGTTTCAGACTAAAATTTAAAAAAAAAAACATCTCGCATTTTTCTGATGTGCATTAGTGCGGCTTTCTGTTTCAGTTGTTGTCGAAAAGTTTCAGTGGCGAAGGCATAGTCACTGGTCACTGAACAATACCGGCTTCAGCTGATAGCAATCCACAATCACATCAGAAGACCCTCCTTCGTCGGTATTGTGTAGCACCGGCGAAGTAAAATAATAATAAAGCTGGCTACTAAACCGAAGCTTCAACAATGATATAAACTAAGAACGTGCAAAAAGCAGAGCTGTAAAGTAATGAATTAAGCTTCACCTCCTGTCGTTTCTCTAACTATCAATTTCCTATAGTTCCCGCATAATGCATCGCATGTGTAGGGGTCATCTCCTGAGTGCTGGTCCCAAATAAAAAAGCGCAGAAATGGCTAAAGCGAATGCATTTATTTAATGCGAAATGTATAGATTTATGTTCAGTGTGCACTATTTGTTCTCTATCTAAAAACATAAGCTTGGAAATGAACATATTTCTGACGTCATTCTGCCGACGTTATTTCTTATGTTCGGAAATAATTATTGCGCGTGGAGACATGCGGTTAGATATGTCACACAATGCTGTTAGCTACGTTCCGCAGCCCTGTTAAAAAAAAACTTAATTTAAAATAATTCCTTTTTTAAATAAAAAAAGAAAATCGCTATTTGTTTCATATCGCAAAAACGAAAATTCCTCGAAAGGCGCTGATTCATTTCTTTTACGATATTAAAATACTAAGAAGGAAAGAAGGAAAAGTGGCGTTGCTCTATACACCACTTTGGAGAGAGTAAGGTGGTGGCTCTCGATGCCGCCGAAGCGTTTGACAGAGTGTGGCATGGTGCACTTCTGTGAAAACTTGTTGCCCTTGGTGTCGGTTTTTCTCGATTTCTTATAACTGTGTTCCTATTGAATAAATTTAGGGCTGCAGCTATAGCAGTACCTCTCACCTCTCAAAGTACATATATTTTCTACGTGTCGTTCGAGAAGCACAAGGTTCCGTACTTTATCCTACACTATTCTACATGTTGACTATTATGAATTTTTTCAATAAATCTGCTGCCACAATATGATTTAAATGCCAAACGAAAAAGTTTTGATTAAATTAATGTAAATAAATTATGTATTAAAATGTAAAAAAAAAAATTATTTAAATCCTCAAGTGTGTATAATATTGAAGTACTTACAAAAGAAAAAAAAACAATGTTTTTTCCATTAACAAAAGAAAATTAATTTTCATAGATGATACTTACTTACATATACAAACAAAGATTCAGTTCCATGCATTGAGTTGATGAGCAGAGCATCAAGCACTTTGCATTGGCCACCATCCAGTATTTTCAATTTCAATTAATGCTCATATACAAATACAAATGCAAATGCAAATGTACCTTAAATACTATTTAAATATAAATGCACACATACATTTGAAAGTGAATTTGTATTAAAACGTGTTTTATATTACTATACATACATACATATATATTTACATATGAAGAGGTACTCGTTTTCGTTTATGCAAGTATGTGTGTGTGTGTATTTTGTTGGTGTGTATGTTTAACCTAAAGCCTTTTAAGTATTTTACAATCGCATACGAATTGCCACTCACTTCACATTTTCACGAAATAAACAAACTGAGAAATATAAATTTAAAAAATTAAATAAAAATATATAGAAAATGTTCATATATCGCCTCTACAGCCTATTCTGGCACACATAAATAAATGGCAAATAAACATATGTACACACATTCCACACTTACATCCATGCAAGTGTTCACATAAACATCTATAACAAGATCTTATATGTAAAAATTGGGATTTTTACATGTAGTAGCTGTTGGTGTCGTTTTTTTTTTACAATAAACGTTCAAAATTTAAATGCATTGTGCAAGTTGAGTGGCAGGCAGAGTGCCAAGGATTCCTTTTCTTTCACATTTTTTTATTTATTTTTTTGTAAACGGTGTATCAGAGAAAGTGTTAAACAACAATTATTTATAATTAAAAAACTTTTTAGGCAATATAAAAGAATGTTTGATGAAAAAAGAATAATAGAAAAATAATACTCGTACCTGGTAACTTTGTGTTTTTATTTAAAATCAAAAAATCAGTTTGCTGATTATCGCCTGCTGAATAGAGAAATACTGTACGATAACTTCGTTTCTTATGCAAAAGAAAAAAATGTTTGCTGAATATGATAATTGCCGGCAGCTGAATTGAAAAATATTGCATAGAAACTCGTGTTTTTTTTTGCAATATAAAAAATTTTTGCCGGCGATTCCATGACAAATTAGTGTTTTATGCAAAATAAAAAAAATGTTTAAATGTTCTGAATGCTCTGAATGTTCCAAGAAGTAGCATATTTATTTTATTAATGCATTAGTGTGTCTTTGTGTGTCTGTTGTTGTCGGAAGGTTTCAGTGGCGAAGGCACTGGTCACTGAACAATACCGGCTTCATCTGATAGCAATCCACAATCGCATCAGAACACCCTCCTTCGGCGGTATTGTGTAGCACCGGCGAAGTAAAATAATAATAAAAATGGCTACTGAACCGAAGCTTCAGCACTGCTAAGAGTATAAGCAAAGAACATGCAAAAGCAGAGCTGCAAAATAATTACTTAAGCTTCACCTCCTGTCGTTTCTCCTACTATTCTTTTCCTATAGTTCCAGCACAATGCTTCGCTTATGTAGAAGTCATCTCCTGAGTACTGGTCCCAGATAAAAAAAAATTAAACTTCCTATTACTATTATAATTCGGCTTCGTCTGCGATTATCAAAAAGTGCACTGGCTCTGAAATTTATAGCTGAATAACTATATTATTAAGATATTCTACAAAATCTATTTCACTCATATAACTTAATGGTTTTTAATAGAAAATTTTAAATTTATAGAGAAATTTAAGAGCTGAATATAGAAAACACAGCTGAATAAATAATTCACCTTGCTGCATGAGCAATTTTTAGTATTTTTGTGAAAATACTTAATATACGGCATAACTGAATGAGAAAAATTTCAGCTGAATAATTTTTTTTTCATGTTCTAACTAAAAATTTTACAAAAATGAATTCATTCATTTGTAATAATTATAGTTCAAATAAATATCACTAATTCTAAACATTTAACAAAAATTTTACAACAAATTTAGTTTTCATTACCTGAATTGTTTTTTTTTTTGGAATTGTCATTATTAACAGCTCTTTTCTTATGCAGCCTTTAACATATTACCCTGCCGTTTACAATACACAGCAAGTATTTATATTTAAAACAGCCTCCTTTTCTGTATTTTTTTACCGACGTGTTTGTGTATGTTTGTGTATTTTGAAAGTAAAAGACCGTATGGATGATATCACTTTACTCCTCGCATTCTACAGCCAGCCGCCTACAGCAAACACTAGAAAACAACAGCAGAAAACTAAACAGTTTCGCCATTCTGAATGTCTGGCTGACTGCCTGCCTGTTTCTGTTTCTGTTTACTTGAGCCACCTTCTGAAAAATATTTGCATTTGTTTTATACATAGATTTTGTTCTCTACAGTTCAAGTATTTAGAAGTTAAGCCTAAAAATCGACATCGACATTATGCACTAAAGTGAACTTTTGGCTTTAGAGTTCTTCTTACGTACTCTTAGTATCTGTTTTATGAGAGAATGTACAATGTACATGCATATGTTCGTATGTGTATGTGCCTGTGTTTAGATGTGTTATAATGCAGAAAAAGGTAATACAACTCAATTTTTAGGCTGTTTAATATTTTTAAAGGATGTACGGACAATAAATTAAAATACAGTAGATTGCCGATTTGACGAACATTCGATTTAATGAACATCAGATTTATCGAACACCAAAATTTTTCTACATTGCATTGTATAAGGAACGAAACATTTATTTTGTAGTCGGTTTAACGAACGAATGTAAAAAAAAGTTGAAATAAAAAACTTAATTTCCAAAAAAAATAACTAGAAAGGAATATCAATTAAAATATACCGTTAGTTTTATACTTCTGACATTTTTATTTGATATTGCAATTGACGAAATTAATATTCTAGAAGATGTCATTAATCATTTCGTAAGTTTTATTAAATTTGCTCAGCAAAAGAATATTAGTAGCACGAATTTAATGCTTTAAAGAAAGCTTCCAGAAGTTGCCATTAAGGAAAAAATATCTATTCCAAAAAAAAACAGCCTGTTCTTCTTCTATTTATTAAATATGTTTGTAAATTATTTTTGTATTACACTTCTGTTATGAATTTTTCCTTTTCTTATATTTTTAATTTAATATATATTTTAAACTATATTAGTCTCACTTCTATTTTTATTTTGACCTTTATTAAAACTTTTTAATTATATTTATTTTTGAGCGATGATCTTTTTTATGAAAAGTTTTTTAATAATTATTTATTTTTCAATATTTCGCTACAAAATAGGTAGCATCGTCAGGAAATAATAATTTGTATTAACAAAAATATTTTTTTTAAAATAAGGAAAAGAAAATATTTTTGAAAGGAAATGAAAATTTTTTAATAAAATATTTTAAACTATTATAATTTTCAGGAAATATAAAAAAAAAACTTTAATTAGGGCATTCTCCTTCGGGGAGGGTCCGCCACCTAACCGAACCTAACCTAAAAATATACTATAAATATTTTTATTTTTGCATAAAATAGAACATTTCTGCTTTACTTTGGTACTGGATATGACGAATAATTCACTTCGTTAAACCGGAAATCTACTGTTTTTCTCAATAATTCAACCTGTGTGTGAAAATATTGTGAAGCTAAATTGAATCATTCTAAGTTTGCTGTTACGTATACTTTATATTTAATTGCTGTTACCCAAATAATAACAATCATACGCCGTGATTAAAATTCTATATTAAAATTTTAAAGGAAAATAATTTACAGATTTACTGCCGTATTTATAAAAAATTTTTTGGATTTTCATTGAACTTTGCATGGAAATTTGTCTAATGAAACTTTTATAAGTAAAAAATGTTTTTATTTATTCCTTTATCTATTCATTGGAATTCCTGATCAGTAAATTAAAGTGTTGCAAACCCTTATTTCGTCTTGCTAAAAAAAAAATATTTTTCTAGTTGTTGTTACTTTGCTTTTCTGTTACTTTTACTAGCCATCAGTGTTCTAAACGAATTTTTTACGCCAACAAAAACCAGAAAGACCGCTCCCCCATCAAAGAGAGTAGTACATATCACAGCAGTTTTGCAGGCATTTGTTCGTTTTGTAGCTGCTGAAATATTTGAATGTATGTCATATATTTGGCTGTGAGCCAACGAAATTTTCGAGCATAAAATACAAAATATCCTGCGATTAGTTAGCAAGTAACCCAAGCCCAAACAAGCATCTGCCTAAAGACTTGCCAGCACACAATAGTTGCATGTGCATATATAAACGATAGAGAGAGAGAGGGAGAAAAAATAAATAAATAAAAATGTCTAGAAAACAAAATATACGAAGGTGGTTACAAAACAGTTTATTTTGGTATGTCGTACAGGATTTTTGTTTGAAAGACCTCCGCTTTAGAAAAATCTCCACTTGTACTACTGATGGTGAGTAGTTCGCGCCTTCATTCTGCAGTCGGAAGATCATAGGTTCGCATAATTTTTGTCTCTGTCTGTAGAAACAGCGCCATGCTTCATATCTGTATTTCAGCAGTAAAACGCCAGCGCAGTAAAGTAATATACAAAATTTGGCTCCATCTTCTGGCTTCTAAAAAAAAACGAAAGCTTCAAAATAACACCTGAGACGCAGCAATAAATTCTGCTTCAAAAACTCTCTAAAATTACGTAACTGTATACTTGTGCAAGCTCTCTATCCTTCTATCACTTCAGCGCCTGCCTCTTCTCAGCAGTGTCCTGTGCCATGTATTGCATACTCCGGAAACATTGCCTGAGTACTGCTTCAAGAAAAAAAGATAATTTCTGTTAAATTACAGACAGTATATAAACTGTAGATATTTAAATTCGATTCTTTCCATAAGCACCCTCGTATAAACAACCAAAAGTATTAAAGGAAAAAAATACAGCAACAGCAAATGAAATACAAACGATCAAAAAATATTATTTTGCAATAAACTACAACAGCAACAACTTACAGCCCTTAAACATTGCACGAGTATGAAGCCTATTTTTAGGCTACAATAAGCAGGAAAATGTTGCCTGCTGCTGTTCACCATGCAAAAAGTCATATTTTTCAAATGCATTGAAGCTGAATGTAGTAAACATTCAGGCTTGCTTGAGCCTTCTGCTAAATTTTGTTGAAAAATATATATGTTTTTTTCTTACGTACGTATTTTTCCGCTTACTTCTGATTTCTTTTTTTTTACAACTATTAGTTTTGTCGTTGCATAAATACCACTGAAATTGAAGTGTTTGTACTTGTTAAGGATTGAAGCATTTTTGTTGAGACCAATTCTTTTTTTTCCTGTTTTCTTCTCTGCTAGAATTTTTTTTCAGAAGATTAACAATTAAAAATAAAGAAAAAACTTTTTGAAAAATTACCAAAATGCAACAGAAAAGTAAATGAAAAACTGCCACGAGCATACAAAAAAAAATAACTATACAGCAAATTTGGTTTCTAAGTTCAACAGCAAATAAAATTAATCACACTCATGCGTTGCAAATGAAACAAATGTTTTGAAAGTGACAGCTTGTTTTCCATTAATCGAATGGAACAAGGAAAATATCGGTGAAAAGCATTAAATTTGCTTTAGCTTTATTCTTCTAATTCGCAACAGATATTAGAAAATAAAAAGTGTGTTATTTCCTTGAATCGCATGTCCATCAACCGCTCTGTCGCTGTTCTAATGAGTCATTGCCTCATTGGACTCGGTATTCTGTTAAATAAATTTTGTTTTTAAAGTAGTTTTGGAATTTTTTCATTTCAAATCAATTTGAATCAAAGTTGAATGCTTTTAATCTACATTTAATCATGTTTTCTGTGTGTTTCGTTTTTGGCTAAACCGTTCCTATGCTGAATAATAAACTCCCTGCAGAAGTCTTGCCTGTCAGTTGCTATGTTCAAGAATTCTGGTGCAATGCCTTGCATGCCCTCAACACTGAAGATTTCCAATCTTTTATTGCAGCTTTTTTTTCTTCATATATGTCAATAAAAAGTGCACTGTATTGTCATCTACTGTTGATAATTTCAAACCAAATTATATAAAATCTACTACTCTCTTAGTTATTTTAGATAATTAATTTCCGCATGGAAAAAAATGAAGTGCATAAATATTTCCTAAATAAACTGAACAATGTAAATTTCTGTTCTTTAATTTCAATTATTGCAGCAGCAACAACAAAAACGAATGCAACTGCAACAATTAGAAAGAATCTCCAATAACAAACATACACAGCAATAAATGTATTCACAAACAAACCCAAACGGCTGCTGCATGTTGCAAGATAAATACAATAATTTAGTAATGATGCTCTGATAACCAACACAAACACAAGCACATTTCCCAAAAATAACAAGCCGACACATTCTTAAAATCATGCACACACACAAACACATACGTCAATGCTTTAAAACAATGTAGTTACTTAGTTTTTCGGGTTCTTTTTTTTCCAAACTTTTTGGCTAAAAATTATATAAAATACACACACACACATGCATACGTGTGTGTGTTTATGCTCATTTATAAACCAAGCAATGGCACCATAAAAAAATATTATTAAACACACATACAAAATATGGTGTAAATTGTTTTAAATTTGCCACATACTTTTACTTACAGGCACTTAACAAAAAAAAAGAACAAAAAAACAAACAAACGAAAACAACAACAGTTGTAAAAACAACAGCAACATCCAAATGCACAACACATGTGCATCTTCACACATACATACATATGTATGTACATGCAGAATTATATGATATTATCACTTCCACAACGAAAACTAGGCTTTTACCACATTAAAAAACAGGAATTTAAAAAAAACCCCATTCTACACTAAAGGCAAAAATTGTTACCCAAGCAGTAAAACGAATTTTTCCGAAACTTAGTTTTACTCTGAGTTTAGACGGGGGATCATTTGGATCGGAAACACTGGATCGGATCAGTTAAAATTGAGCATGAAGTAAAAAGCTATCATCCCTCTAACGGCGCAAATTACGAATGGTTGGTTATAACTTGTATTTTTATGTAATTAAGTTCAAAATAAATAAAGTTTACAATTTTAAAACTCAATTTGATCACCCGTACGTATCTGCACTGATGTGGATCGAAACACAAGTGGCCGATAATAATGAACACATTTTTCTTAATTTTATTGATGGAGATTATGCTGAAGAGTGTTGACATTATCGGGGCAGATTTTGCGTTCTCACTACAAGATTATTTTAATCAGTTTTTAAACACTTTTTGTAATAAAATTTCATTTATTTTCTCCTTCCGCAACTATATGAAATCATGTTCAGTATGCTCGACCCAATAGCTTCTTCTTCTTTTGCACTTTTTATTGTTGTTGCTGCTGCGTCTATTGCTTTGAATTATTGTAGTGACTTTATTTACCAAATTTTCCTTATTTTTCTTTTGATTTCATTGAGCGCCATTTAAATTGCCAGCTGTTTTCAGTTTTGTAACTTGGCACCACAGCCTTTAGTACATGAAAATCAAGGTTGTATATCATTAAATCAACTTAAAACCAATTCAAAAAAGGTTTTAAGATCGTTTTAAGAAAATATTTTTATGTGTTAAAGGCAGGTTTTAATAGTTGGTTTTAACGTAAAACCAATTTTAGCTTTAAAACCAGTCAGTGTGAAAAAACTTATGTTTAACTTTGATACTTCGTTGTTCGTACAATTTCGGTGTTCATCGTCGTAATTTGAAAAATTTATGCGTTCACACTACTGGTGCATCATATACGCCGAAAAGTGATACTTTGGTAACTTGCAAATAAAAAAAATTACCATGAGTGCTACTAATCTGCCGCACTAACTAGTAAAGCTAAGTTCAGATTTGGCAAATATTTGATGAAAAAAACGTAAGCTCTGTTTTGGCGAAATAATTCGTTAATATTTCAGATATTTTATTTCAAATAAAGACCTGTTTTAAATCAAAAGTATTTTTAAATAAAATAAAAAGTGTACAGAGTTACGTTTTTCTGGTGAAATATTTGCCAAATCTTAACAATAAATTTATTTCTCGACGTTTGGTCTTTTATTATAATTATTTTTATTGTCAACTTTGGCTTAATAATATTTAATGAAAACTCTACTCCTCGCACATAAAATTTATTAACTCATTAACTGTAAAATTTACAACATTGTAATTGAACATGTAGATATTACTGTGTTAAAAATTCACCGCCTACAATTTTCCCTTTACATTTTATAATTGTATTGATAAAATTTATGTAGAAAAGCATTTATTATATAAATTTTGTGGCGTAGTTCGTTCGCTGGCGTATTTTTAATTGAAAATTTCGTCAGGAAATACAAACAATAAAAACTTGATTAATAAAATTTATTATTTCTCCACTCACTGTATTTTATGAGGGAAATATTTGAGTGTTTATGTGCTCTTAAGCTTGGATGAGTTTGTTTGAGTGTTTTGTATGAATATTAGTTGTGCATTTCTCTTCCCTCTCCATCACACTTTATCACTCACACACATTCATATTCTCTATGTAAACAAAGAAAGAAAAAACACACAATTGCATGTGCATTTAAACACATTTGTGTAGTTGGGATTTATTTGTTGTTTTGTTTTGTTTTGTTTTGTTTTTATTTCTCTAAGTATTTTTGCCGTTATTTTACTCATATTGGTGTTGTTGTTGTTTTAAGCATGATGCTCTTATTGTTTGTAAAAAATTATTAACATTATCATGTGTAGATGTAGATGAGTAAGTTGTGTCTGTTTAAGTACACTACAGCTGTTGTTGTTTTTAGATATACTACAAATGTGTGTTCATATGCATGTGTATAAACAAGATGTTGTTATTGCTGTTGCTTTGTAGACATGAGCCTAAAAGTACTAAAAATGTTACTGCGAAAAACAAAACGGAAGCTGCTGTATTGCTGTTAGTGTTGGATGTTCTTTTTTTTTTTGCTTTTAGAAATTTTCTATTTATTTTATTTTTATTTCAAACGGAGAAATATGCATATGTGTATGTGTGTGTTTTTGCATGTTTTGTATTATTATTATTATTAGTATGTGTATGTAGTTAACAATCACTTGCATGTGTATAATGCATTATTTGTGGTTGGTTTTTGCAAATGTTAAGTCTGGTTATTGTAGTTGTTAGTTTAAATCATTAAACATGATAAAAATAGTGTTATAATTCATTTCATTTATATTTGTTGTTTTCCTTCAAAAGCAACAACAACAAGAACAAAATGTAAGAAATGTTATTTAAAAATTTAAAGTTCTTTACGAAGATACTGTTAATTAACAACGTTGAGAAATGTTTTAGTTTGAATGTAACATAAATTTAATGGGAAAATGAATATAAAAAATATAATGAATACTTTTCACTAATTATTCGAATGAAAGACATACATTCATATGTATAAATGAATGAATACAGAATGATCGTAATGAATACAGAATGATCCGACTGAAATTTTTTTTGACAATTTAATAAAAAAACTATTCGTTCAAAATTAAAGCCTTTATTTTATATTATAAACATACATCAGGTGAAATGCAAAATCACGTAAGTAACAAATTTTTGAAATTGATTTTTTGACTTATTATGATGAACAATATATCAGACAAATGCATGTTCTCACAAACTTTTAGATTTTTGGAAGAAAAATAAGCTATTTTATAAACGAAAAATAAAAGAATGTAACTACAGATAAGTGTACTATACTGAAAAGTTTTTTCTTCCTTCTGTCAAAAAGTAAAAGTATTAGTTACGTGGTTTTGCATTTCGTATAACGATATATATATTATGTATGCATTATAAGAATAAAAACACTTTAAAAAATCACCTTTAAAATGTGAGATGTCAGTTCTTAAAGAAGTTCATTTAGAAGAGCAATTTTTAAAAGCGATTATGTTTTACAAAGAGTTATTTTCGCAATAAGTAGATGAAATATTTTAAAAAAAAGTTTATTTTTTTAATTATTTTTCTTTTTCGAGCGATGGTAATTTTTATAAAAATTTTTTTAATTATTTATTTTTAATATTTCGCTCGCAAATAGGTAGGTAGCATCGTCAGAAAATAATAATTTGTATTAACAAAAATTTTTTTAAAAAAGAAGAAAAAAAAAGGACATGAACATTTTTGTCATTGATATTAAAAATGTTTTTTATACACACGTATAAATGTGTGTACATGTATACATAAATAAACATGTTATCAAAATTATTTTCTTTTGTACATCTATACATGTACGTATGTAAAATAACATATTTCTACAATGTAATAATAATATATAACAACAATAGAACATAATTATTAAAAATTATTTAATAAATGAGCAATGACTATATACTATTAATTATATTTTTTGCATAAAAATATATATTTAATACATAATCTAAATCTAAATTGTTTTAACTAAATATCTATAATTTTGTGCTAAATTATCTACATCTGATTTATAGTTTATTCTATTGTCCGCAGGTATTTTAATTATCTGTAACATTTCTAACAAAAAACGTCGTTTATAATTAGTTTCTTTCTCTAATATAGTTGTGGCTTAAAATTTTAGATAATGATTTAATGTTGCACAATGTGTAGTTAATGCTATTTTTTGTGTATTTATATGTCTGTATTTTTGATCGGACTAGTGTCCTGCTAATCTAGTTTTAAGTTTGTTTTTTATTGTTCCTACATATACTTTATTACAACTTAATAAATTATATCCTCCAAAAATGTATCGTGTATATTAAATTAGATAATTCTGTGTTTTGAACTCTATCTTTCGTTTTATTAAATAATTTTCCTAAAGTATTACATGTTTTATATGTTATTTTATATTTTTCCTTATTAAATATTGTCGATCTTCCAAGTTGTTACGATATATTAGGTATATATGTCATAGATTTATAAGTTTTCAGTTCCATATTACCATTCCCATTAATATTATCCTGATTGCGGTATTTTTCCAATAATTTATTAATAACTTGTATTGGACAATCATTTTCCCGCAATATATTTATCAGGGCTGTCATAGAAACTAATCTTATCGGAATTGGATTTGAAACCGATAAAAAAAATACTTTGCTGTCATGAAATCCAATGTTATCGGTTTTATGTTCGAAATGGAAATAATGTCGGTTTTAGGTGTCACAGAAACCAATGTTATTGGATTTTTATTGGAAATAAAACACTGATGTCGGTTTTCATTTGCAATCATTTAATTTTATTAATTCCATTAGATATTTCGTTAAAATCTTGTACATTTATTTACTTAAAGTAATTAAAAACTACACTTCTCATTTTGTTTTTGTTTTTCAAGTAAATTTTTTTGCGAAAACGTAAGTAAATTTTAGTTGATAAATTTGTAAAAAAAAAAAGTATTTATCTCCATGTTTTTACCCTTAATAGGGGAAAACATAAAAATAAAAAATTTTTTATTGTTACAAATTTAATTTTAAACAGGAATTTTTTATTTTCAATAAATTCGTTTCGCATATGTATTTCCACAAACAAATTCAAACAAAAATTGCATAAAAAGTATTAAAACAAAGGAACAAAACCATAAAACAGCTGATTCGAATATCGGTTTTATTTGCATTCGATTGTTATCTTTGACACGTTTTCATGACACCAAATGAAACCAATATCGGTTTACAAAAGTGACAACCTACAAAACCGACTTGGATTCTATGACACCCCTGTATAATTATTTTCTTATTTTTCGTATGAAATTGTCTATTACTATGTTTTATAACTCTTTTAATTAAATTGCTTGCCGAATTCATTATAACTTCCTTTGGAAGTTTTGAAAAATAGTTTATTATTTTATCCGATGATGTTTTTTTTTTGGAAAAAGTACCTTCTAGAAAAAAAAAACATTTGGAAAAAAGTACATTTTTAGAAAAGTAACTTTTTGAAAAAAGTAGATACCTTTTAGAAAAAAATACCTTGTGGAAGAAGTACATTATGGAAAAAATAACTTTTTGAAGAAGTACTTTGTTGTTTTAAATTCGTAGCAAAATTACAAGAAGAAATTGTTAATTTGTGAGTACTTACATTAAAGAAACGTTGAAAAATATTACAAAGAATCCTATTGTTTCTTCAGTTCTGTCTTACAAAATATGCATAACCAGTTTTAATAGTAAAATTTATATATATTTTTTAAAGTTCCCAAAATTAACAAGAAATAAAGTAAAAATAGAGAAAAAAAAAATATTGCAGAACTGCAATTATAGAACCATCAAGTATTAATGTTTGACAATTTTTAAGAATAACATTAAATTTCAAGTGCAGTTCAATGTTTCAAGTGTTTTCGTATTTATTTAAAACGAAAGAAAACTAAAGAACCAAAACATAAGCGGTACGATTTAAAAAATCTGTGTATTTTCACTTTCAAAAATTTTCTGATTACGTATGATTTTTGATGAAAATAACTTTTTGACAAATTAATTTTTTGTTTTAAAATTCAATTTTTTATAAATATTTTTATTTTTTTTATTATAGAAATTCTATACACAAGACTCAAAGACTCTTATTACGGTACAGAATGCTTAAGTATCAAGCATAATAAATTAAATATTAACTGATTTTATTTTGGGAATATTTTTTTATATATATGATTCTAATTGTGCTTTTTCCCTTATAAACTATATGTGAAATTTATTATTACATACCCTATGATATTCTCATACAGTATGAAAAATATCATAAAGCATTTTATTACAAAAGCAACTCAATAATTGAGGAGGAAAGCATATCCATATAGTACTATTTCGCTAACGCTTACTTAGCTCATCAGTGGATTTTCCTAATTTCTGAATACAAACCCAAGATCTATATGTTTAAAATTCAATTAATCAAACGAGAATTGTTTGAAGGGTATGTAATAATAAATTTCACATATAGTTTATAAGGGAAAAAGCACAATTAGAATCATATATATAATAAATTAAAGTTTAATAATAAATAATCTACAATATATTTTTCTTAATACTTGTTTTTTTAACCTTTTTTATTATTTGAACAATCTATTTAATTAAGCTTTAAGGTTTTTTATTTCTTATTTTTATATAATCTTGATATTTCGTTAACCTTCGGTTAACATCTTCATGTACTTTTTATTTTTAAAATTTTTCTCTTTGAAAGAAAAATTTTTAAAAGAGGTTATATGAAAATAAGAAATAAAAAACCTTAAAGCTTAATTAAATAGATTGTTCAAATCTACAATATATTTTTCTTTATTATTCAAATCTATTAAGAAAAAAATTTTTATATAATTTTGGGTTTAAAGTATTTTTTTAAAGCCACATGCTATACGTGTGTGAAAAAAAATCCGAAGTTTTACTAAATTCAACTAAAAAATTCTTCTAAAAAAAAGAAAATAAAAAGAAAAACGTATTATTTTCATTGGCCAGCTTTAAGGCAGCCACTTAAAGAATATTGTTTTTAAACAACATAAAAAGTTTACTGACCTTGAAAGCTTGTGAAAAGATGTGAATTCAGCAAACGTTCAAAATCAAAACTAAAATTGTAATCCTGCTTTTAAACTTTTCTAGCAGAAGCATATTCTTTTGATGTAAAAAAAAAATTCAAAAGTTTAAGTGGTCAGTTCAAAAACCTTTAAAATTCCTTTGTCTGCTCTTGTTCAGAAATTTCCATATTTTTCGTATTATTATTTGAGGCTTTAAATTATAAACGAAAGGGCTGGCTGTGGATGTTGTTGTTTTACATAAATGTTTATTTTATGATTTTTGTAGACGTTGTTGTTGTTGTTTTTATTACTGTTTGCTGGCTTGTTTTTTTTCTAACAATTTTTGAGAACCTTGTGTAGCATTGTTGAACAAAAACTGAAAGCGACTTAAAGTTTTAAAAGTCAAATAAGGTTTTTGGTTTTAATCTTTTTTTTTATCTTTGTTTTTTGTTTTTTTCTTGCTCCAACAAATAAGATTTCTTGAATTTAAATTTGTTAATGCAGCAAAAGAATGGGTTGGTTTAAGCAATAATACGAGACGGAAACCAAAAGGAGGGTGGAAATTGTTTCAAATGTTTTATTTATAACTTTAAGTTCGTATATATTCAATATTTCAATTTGAATTTTGTGCTGGCTGGGCGTATTGTTTGGTTTGGCTGGAAGACATTTCATCTTTCCTTTGCATTACCATCTTCATGTATTGTACTCGTACTGTTGTATTTGAAAGACACTTTTGCTGTTTGTTGTACAAAAGCCTCTTATAGTCATAAACGGAAATTAATTAAATATTTACAAGGTTCTTATTTAAAAACCATTGCTTTTTTTTGGACGACGGTATTTACAATTGCTGGGAAGTGTAAGCTGTCTTTGCGTTTAATAACAACAACAGTAATTCCGGGAAAATAACTATTTCATTCCAAGAATATTCACAGTGTATTGTTTAACTAACATTCTCAGTATAACCAAAGAATGGTAACCATAAAAATCTTTTAATTTTCAATATTGGCAGCACTGTTATAGCATATGGTTTTTGTTTACATTTGTTGTATTATTTCTTTAAAATGGATAAACCAAGAGCGCGCTCATCGAACTTCACCGCGCAAAATATTGAATTGCTGCTGAAATTAGTTCGGGAAAACCAAAATATTATCGAAAATAAAAAACGCTGATAGTATTTATTATATATTATGTTATAATAGATGATATCAAAACAAATATACTAATAATAATTTACTAATCAGCTGTTGCCTAACTATTTGTTAATCAGTGACATTTGGCGGTTTAACTAATAGTAAACATTAAGCTGTGAATCAAATATTATTGATTAAACTATTGCTATTAGCTAACTAATGACTGTGAATTTAGGCAGAAGTCATCCATTTTAAAGCATTCAACACATAGAGCACAGCAGGCTACACAGCTGCTTAAGTTTGTTGACGAAAAATTGCACAATTATATTGCAAGTGTGTGTGGGCTGCTTAACTTGGCGATAGCAAAATAATCATTTCCAAATAACTCTGTGTATTCGGGAATGTTTGCGAAGGTAAATTCAAGGAGTTAAATATATTTCTAAAATATATCGCGTGCAATATTTTATTTTCTCTTTACAATGTGTACATTTTGTATTGAATTTCATACTTTTTTTATAAAAGAGTTTACTATAACTGAACGATTACTAAATAGTATTTGTGAAATGAAGAGTATAAAAAAGTATTTACAGAATTTCCGACTTGTATTTGTGAAATTCCTTAGAAGCTTGACTTAGCAAAAACATCTCTTATGCCTGAATTCCCTTCTTCTTAAGTGAATCAAACTTATTGTGAAATGAAGAGGATATACACGGGGCTATAAAATTCCGTTTATCTAAATTATATTCGTGAAATTTTTACAAGGTTGACTTGAACTTAAAATAATAGCTCCCACTACAATATAAAATATTCCCCCCCAGAACTGATATTTCAACAAAATTTTTTGTTCCACAAAATGTAGTTTTTGGTAAAAGATGTTATTAATTACGGCAAATAAGTTAATGATCTTCAAAGTATTATCAACTGATTGTTAAAAATAAATTTTCATCACAAAAGTCAATGAGCTGTTATTTAAAGCGAAGATTAAATTCAAATTATATTTGATTTATAGATTAACCGGATCCGTAGTCGTTGTTCAATATAGTTTTGCTCCTTAAAATTTTATTCTTGATTAATAAACTAAATGCAATAAAAATACATACGTACCATAAATTGGTGAAATGGAAAAAAGTCATGAAATTTGTTCAATTAAAAAAAATTCTAAAATTGTTCGTGATGGGTTGAAATATAATTATTATTTTAAATGTCTTTTCTGATACAAATTTATTTTTGATAATCAGGTGATAATGTTCTGACGAGCAACAAACTTCAATACTTCGATTGTAGCAATTCAACTTTCACTGTAGTCGTTGTAGGCGAATTATGTTCACTCTTCTTTAAAACAGCCGTTTTTAAGTTGTGATAGCTTGCAGCGCCATTTGTTACGTAGTACTACAGCGACAATTCTGTTGCCCTCTTTAATTTATCTTTTTAAAGCAACAAAATGCTGCACACTTTTTTAGAAAAGCAAACACTATTGAAGGCAATAATTGTGACTGTTTTAGCCAAATATACTACTTTATTTTCATTTTAATAATTTTCTTCTCCTTATTCAACTTCTTCTTACCCCTCCTATACTTTGATAACTTTGATAATGTGTTGGCAATTATACCCACTAAAAGCCCGATAACCAGCTGTGAGAAAAGTATGTGTATCTGGATTTTATATTAAATATTATTTCAATAATCTGACTTAAATTGTACCTCATTAAAAGCACACAACAATTGAAAAAGATTTGCTTTTTTGTAAAGGAGAATGATATTTTTCTTTTTGGCAGTAAAAAACAAGCATGAAAAAATTCAGTGCCAAACACACACACATTACACACTTGTACAAATAAATATAACACTTTCATATTCAATAAAAATAAAAGAAAAGAAAAAAATATTGCAGGGGACGAGTATAAAAGGTGGTGGTTGGGGGAGCGGTTCATGCGAAAAGTTGCCAAAAGTAAGACACACACAATCTTGTTAAAAGCAAATAAACACACGTATGAATACAAACTGCCATTTGTGTTCTCACAAACACACACACACACACACTGCTTCTTCTTTTTATTTAGCCGGAAGGCTTACACGAGCATTCTTTATCATTTATAAAATTACATGAGCGATGTGTTTGTAATTGTAACCTTAATAGCAATAATAACAATACCAGCAACAAACGAAAAAAAAAAAAAACAAAAAAAAAAGTAAAACAAAACACGAAGAATGTTCTCTTTATTGTTTTTGTTTTTGTGAACTTAAAATTGAACCGAAAACTTCATAAATAACCATGAGCAGCATGGAGTTTCGTTTGTGTGTGGCCCCATCATGCAACAAACATGATATGTGGTTTGCCAAATGAGATAAGAAACAAGACAATACATGTTTAAACTGTGTGTGTATGTGTGAGTGTGAATATGTTTAAACAACAACATGTGTAGCAAGGAAATGAATGTGACAGCAGTGTAGAACAATTTTTGCTGGCATTTGCCTTTGCTTTTTGTCACTGGGTATGATGTGTTTTATGCTTCTTTCTTATGCAAACAGCAAATATGTATTTCTTTTTATATTTATATGGTTGTACATATATGTATGTATGGTTACGGTTATGTGTGTGCTCAAGTTTGGCTACTGGCGTATATCCAAAAGTATGGATTTTTTCTCAATGTTTCTCGATTCGAACAGACAGTGAACAAGTAGCAAAAACTTGAAAAAAAGCAAAAGCAACAATTTTCGCAGCTTTCTTTTCTTTTTTATATACAAAATAATTTTCTTTTTTTTTTGCTTTGCTTTGCTTTGCTTTGTCTTTCGCTCGCTTTTTGTATTTAACTGTAAGAAATGCGTTTTTGTGATTGTGTAACTGTATGGGCTAAGCAAGTATATGTATGTATGTGTATGTAAGTATATACATATTTATATGTGTGTGTGTGTGTGTGTGTGGAGATGATTGTTGTTTATATTAACTTGTAAACAATGTTAATAAACATGCATGAAAAGACATGCAAAATTGAAAGCAATGAAAACAGTTGCACAAAACCAAAGAAAACAATAAATTCGCGGAAGAAAATTCAAAACGTAATGGAAATAAAAATAAAGATATAAACGAATGAAATGGTCACTACGAAAAATTTTCCACTAATCCAAACGTTTAAATTATTTTTTAAACTCTATTAGAATTTCAATTCTTGATATTTGCCAGTATTTATCTCTCTATCTCTCTCTCTCTCGTACTCTCTTAGACTCGGACTTAAACCTAAAAATAAAAAATAAAAAAGCCAGCCTTGTTCGTCTGTCAAAAATACTCCTGCCAATTTATAACATTTATATGGAGCAAATCATGACAGCGGGCGTCAACGCTAAGCGTTTGGTAGATACGAAGTGAAGTTGGTTGCAGAAAGTAGAAAAAATCTTAAATAAATATGCATAATAAGTCAGGAAAAAAACTAATTACATATGTTTTTATCAACGCACTGCCGCTTTTGCTTAGGTATAGCTCTCAGAGTTAGCCAAAATGAACCGCATTGCTCAACGGTCTTGTTTAGGTTTGTGTGTAATCAAGGCTACAGACAATGCAAGGACTTTATGCAAAACGTTTCTCATTCATGTTGCATATTTTGACACAAACTGTGCAACCAACAAATAAACCATCAACATCAATTCTTAATTGGATATCGCTCGAGAAACACGGTTAAAAAATATAAATTTACATCTTGCTTGTTTCCTTCGATGTGAATCAGTGAAATCACTAAACAATGATTCATACTATGCAACCTAAATAATCAAAACATTTTGATGTTTTTGAAACCTCGAATGCAATACGAATTGAAACCATAAACATGACCACAGACTATGAGATCAACAATGAAACTTGCCTGATTGATAAACAAGTTGCATCGTCTGTAGCCGCCATACAAATACTTTTGTGGGCATCGCAAGCATTGTGAGAAGTGGTCAGCTGATAGTGACAGCCAGAGATGGAATAATTATATTTTATTTTATTATATCGTTCCAAATTTCTAAATTACAAACGACAGAAGAAAATTATAAATTCTTAATTCATTTTGACCTTTTTGTTCTTTCTTTAAAAAAAACCTCAGAGGAATGTGAGCAATTTTTTTAACGATTCCTTTTTGTGACTTGTTGCGCCTCTTTTTACATTTTATGGAAAACTTTTTCTTGCGGTTTTTTGAGTAAAATTTGTTAAGGGATTTGAGGTTTGGTGAAAAATCAATCAATCAAAAAAAAATCGACAGCTGTCTAAATGGAAGCAAAATCAATGAATAAATTAATTAATGTCCCTCGAAGTAGCATTCGACTATATTTGTTGTAACAAAAACCCATAAAATTGCACATGTTTGTTTTATCTTATTTATTCATATGCGAAACATCAAAAACATTATTGTTACACATTCGCTTCATTTGGTTTTGGGTTTTTAGCCAAAAAAAAAAAAAACAGAGAGGAAAAAAAACAGAATGAAATAAATGAAACTCTTAAAAAGGCATTAAAAGGCCTACAGAAAAAAAACATACAGGACATTTATTTTAACTAAATATGACACATTCACATACAGCACACAGTACAAAACTAAATTGTTTATTTCTTTTTATGTTGTGTAAAATTATTTTTTTATTCCACTTTCAGCAAAATTTTCTGTTCATTTTCTTTTTCACTGTTTTTGTATTTGTTGCTGCTGGTTCGCAATGAAAGTTGTGTTGTTGGTATCGTTGCCAGTGACTGGTATTGCTGTTGCTTCTTAAATGGGATTATTTTGTGCAACGTTAAATTGTTGCTAGATACTAACAAAGGCAAAACCATTTAGAGATTATGGTTTAAAATTAGAGACAACACACAGATTTTAAATGCCAACCTCAATTATAGTTGGACCCATTGTATTACTTTAGTTACAGTTCCAGCAATTACGCCATAAATTAATAATAATTAGACTAATGCCCTGCAAATAACCAGCAGACAGCATGTGTTCCATTACCACCTTTCTCTCTCTCTCTCTCTCACTCGCTCGCTCTCTGGTAATTTTCTATTAGCAAATTATATTTTTTGTGTAAATTTACTGGGGCTTTAACGAGGATTTATTAAGTATTTAAAAATGTAATGGAGTGATAAATATAAAATATAAAAAAAGATAATTAAGTTGAAAGTAAAACATATTCTTTCTTTAATTTCAAATAAGGAATTTATGTTTCTTTTTTTTTTTTGCTTAAACTAAAAGGGAATTTTCGGCATCAAGCTTTAACAGGACTCACAATTAATTAAGCAACATAAGAATTTTTAATAGATATTCGAATTCTAGGTATCGAGTTGATTTTGTGAATATGACAACTTCAGCTGGTGTATGTGTGCTATTGATTGAAAAAGTTAAGCACGTTGGATCTCGTAGTGATTTAAAACTCTACTCCAATCATCAAAAAATTGTAAAACGCAACCATCGGTGATATTTGAGCAATGCAATACGTTCAATACCCTGTTATGGTGGAAACACAATTGGAACGATCAGTGGATTGGAATCAGTGACCAGTGACTATGCTGTCGGCACTGAAATATTCCAACAACAACTGATACAAAAATACACTAATACATATTAGAAAAAATGCGACATATTTTTATGAACTAGTCCGAAACTGGGCTCGAACCCAGGACTATTGGTTTTGCAGTCAACGTGCTAATTACTTCACACATCGCCACCCTCAATTAATATGCAATTGCAGAGCTGTGCCAGAATTTAGCTCTATTTTTCTACTTATTTCACCACATGTCTATTCTCTACACTATCTCTCTCTCTCTCTCTCTCTCTCTCTCTCTCTCTCTCAATCTAGTTCCAGTGCAATGCATTGCCTTTGTAAATGATTCCCGTGAGCACTGGTTCAAGATAAAATACTCCAGATTAAAATATATGATACTTTTTCATGAATAAAAAAGCTGATGGGGAAGAAAAGAAGAGGGCAATTTTGCCCGACTGCGATGAAACTTGAAACACAGAAGATAACGAAACGTAGGCCTAATGTTTTTCTGATAATATAATATACATATATGAAATCTTTGCAAACGCAATAAGATGAAGGGCCCAAAATGGCTGACATAATTGTGGAAGGGGGGGTAGCGCCGCGGACCGGATTAATATAGTATTTTATAAAATTATTCTTATTTTTATATTTTATTTTAAGCTTAAAGGTTTATTTTTATGTGTATTTGTTCTACTCCGATATTTCGTTAACCATCGGTTAACATCTTTAAAAACAATTTTTTTTTTAACTTAAGCTTAAAATCTAATAAAAAAAAAATTCTCGTGTAGCGGTCTTTGTAGTTAAACTCTTCCGAATCGGCTTGACCGATTCCCATGAAATTTTGTGTGCATATTGGGTAGGTCTGAGAATCGGACAACATCTATTTTTCATCCCCTAAAGTTAACCACGCTCACTGTACTCCCACTTTTTTTCCTATTTTTTCCTATTTTGCAATATGGGTATCAAAGGAAAGGGTATGATGAGGATATTTTGAAAAATTTATCATCAACCTAAATCCAATATGGCGACGGGCCCTAAAACTACAAAAACCTATTTTTAATGCTTATTTGCAATATGGGTATGAAAGGAAAGGGTATGATGAGGAGATTTTAAAAAGTTTATCATCAACGTAAGTCCAATAAGGCGACTGACCCTAAAGGGATGAGAACGACCCGGTCTGCTGTCTTATTCACTATACAGTTGATAGTAAAAATATTAATAATTATTTTTAATGTTTAGATAGCTATCGAGAATTGTAATTTAAGATATATTTGTTACTTTGATAAAGATTAAGTTATTAACCTAAATAAAGCATACTTTCATTGTGTACAACGCTTCCGATTATAAGTAAATCCCCGCACACTTATAGTAGATAGTTATTTTTATTGAACTAAAAAAATGTTTCCTAGATATAATCTACAAGGCAAAACAAGGTTTGCCGGGTCAGCTAAAAAAATTTTTTTCTCATTAGTAAACAGATTCCGTGCGAAGCCGGGACGGTCATCTAGTATAATATAAAAATTGTTGTTAAAATAAAAAAGGTGAAAAAATAAGTATTAAATAATTATTCTTATTTTAGGAAATACAAGCTTTATGTAAATTTTTGCATTTTTATATAAATTTATTTCATTATTTGTGTAGCTACTTCAAGAAATAAATATATGTATGTATATTTAATAAAAAAAAATAATAATAGACCTAGACCTTGTAGTAAGTACATTAAAATAATTATATAAAATGAAATCAAAAAGATCGAATACTTTATATTAATAAATTTTTAAAAAGTTATGAACATTTCAAACCATTCAGCTCATTCTGCGCCATCTTGCATTATCGCCGGCCTTTTAAATGTTTTTTTTTTTTTCAAAGTTCTCTATGCATTTATACTGCATAACGATTACTTTCCTTTAATGTGCTGACAGTAGTACTGTTTGATTAAGGAAGTTGCTTTTTTATAAAAACTGAAAAAGTCCCATTCATAAACTTTAAAGAAAATTTTTTAACATGAAACGGTGAGGGAAAATAATGCATTTTTTTCCTTTTACGAAAACTTTACATTTATTTCATACAATAGTAAATAAAACTTTTTACAAAAGCAAAATATATTTTCTTATGCACTTGCCCAACAATAATAATTTTTCTTTATAGTTTTTTGTTTTTATTATTGGCCGCAATATATTTCCATCAATTCCATTTATAAGCAAAAACCCACTACTCATTCACAATAAAAAGAATATATATTTTCCACATAATCAAATGGTTTTCTTTGTATTTGTTGTTGTTGTTTTTGCTGTTCTAAAGTTTAAACGTGCGTTTATAATGGATTTTATCTATTTTTTTCTTTATTATCTTTGAGGCATTTTTGCATTGTTTGAAGTGATTTTTTTTCTTTCATTCTTTATTTAAAAAGATGTATTTTTTATTCAAATGTTTGTGGTATGCGTAGGCCATGTTTAGCATAACAAAGGAACGCAGTGAGCCAGGAACCGTGATAGTAGGAGAGGGAGAGGGCGAGATAGCGTGTGTGCCTGTGCTCTAATGAATAAAGAGTTTACCGTTATTTTTTATGGCATTGTTAGACAGATCATTGTGCTGTTGAAGTTATTTCACTCTGTCAGCTGAGCTGTTGGTTGGCTCTCGTCAAGTTTGTTTGCAAAATATGATAAATGACTTTGTTGGCGTTGAAAAGGGTCTTAAGACAACCAGCAAAGTAATAAAATAATCATTAATTTAAAATTCTAAATTATCGTCGGCAGTTACAAGTATAAAATATATAATACTAGTTGCTGGGTTAAAACCAAGAAAAAAAAGTTAGACGACTCTGTCTTAACCCTTAAGTGGTGGCAGACTTAATCCTTTTGACGGGGAAGTTTACAGGGCAAGAGAGGCATTAAAAGCTCGGAACATTTTCTTGTCGATTGTCCCGCACTGGGCATTCATTCCAAGCAATATTATATTGTCAACCATTTTTACCATGGCATTAAATGTAATTAAAATTGTATTTATATGCTTATTACTTTAGAAGATAAATGGTGTACAAAAAGGTACCAAAAAGGGGACCAATTTTACCCCTTACAATTATGTTGAAATATCCAAGAAAATTCAAACTTTAAACAATGGCTTTTTTTTGGTCGCAGTGCTTTCTGGGCCGTGTAATACTATATCAATATATATTTTGCACGGGCATGGCACAGCCTAATTCGATTATTTACATAACATCAGTTTACTTTTAGGTGACTTAATGAACCTGAGTTTTCAATTAGCCCAAAAAAAATATTGTTTTCGCTTATTTACCCTTCTTGGTGCATTTCTGTCCCCCTTTCTTTCGGGTGGTAGGACCCCATGATAAAATATTCCTGTAAAATATTCAATGTACATAAAAAGTTTTTTTATATAGCAAAGTACCCAAAAGGGCACCAAATTTACCCCTTTTATGATTAAATTTTTAAATGTCACAGAGTTTGTAGGATTTTTTTTTTATCTTGGACCAGTGCTCAGAGGGGCTATCCCCTACATATGCAATGCATTGCACTGGAACTAGAGAGAAGGATAGGGAAGAAACAGACAGATGGTGAAAGTGGTAGAAAGATAGAGATTAATTCTTGCGCAACTTTGCAGTTGCGTGTAAATTATAAAGCAAAGTTGCGGCGTCTCTGATGTTCTTTGACGCATTATTTTTATGCTAATGGAGCCATTTTATTTATTATTTTACTTCGCCGACGTTATATTGCTCAAATACCGACGAAGGAGGGTGCTGTAGCGCAGAAAACTCAGAAAAAACTTTTCTGATTTGACCAGGCTGGGAATCGAACCTGGGTCTTTCTGGTTGCAGAGCCAACACGCTGACTACTCGCCATCAGCACCCCTTAAGAAGAGTAGATTGTATTTATATGTTAATTATAATTAATGTTAAATGCCATTTTTCCGTTTGACATTTTCCGTTTCTGTACTATAAATATAAGACAGAGTCTCGTTGTACAAGAAATAAACTAATAATAATGTTAATAATAATAATAATAATAATTGTTTTGGTGCCTTCGTAGCGTAGTGCATGAGCATTAGTCTTATCAATCGGGTGGTGCGGGTTCGATTCCCCCTTAGACCCTGGATGTTTCTTTTGCTATCACAATGGATCTAAGCTCTGGCCTAAATGGGAGTTCCGCTGCGGAGATGGTCTGCCTCATAACCTATATGTTAATTACTTTAGAAACTTGGTGCGTACAAAAAAGTACCAAAATTCAGTTTTATCCCCTAAAACGTATAAATATCAAAAAAGTCCATTTATTTTTTTTAATTTCAGTTATGACTATCTAAATATTAGATTACTAACTTTGCCCATTTTTACTTTTTACCCGTTTTTACAAGGTTTAATTTCTATTAATATGACGCATACCCAAGGGAAGTACAATTTACGACCATTTTCACAACGTCCGATTAGAAGCTAATTTAGAAAAAAATTTTGGAAAAAAAAACTTATGAAGAACATTTCAATAATATTTCATTTCTTTTACTTTAAATAAGCAAAAAGAAATTTATGTCCCAGTTAGTTTATAACATTTGTATGCTTTTTGCCAACTTTTTCCTTATTTCGAATAACATTTGCCGTGTTTTTCTTCCAACTTTACGAAATTAGATTTCAATAACTTTGCAATAAAAATAGTTTGAATAAAACACTACCAAAAGTCTCTTAAGGAAACTAATGAAATAAATAACATACACAGCTAAAGCAATTGAAAATAATAATAGAAGAAGAAAAAAACATACAGAAGCAATATTGTACAAATGGCAGAATAAATGCACTCAATATGAGTGGCATCCTGGAAATATTTTTCTAGTTTTTTTTTTTTTTTAATACATAAAAACAAAACTGCAACAGCCATAATAAATGCTAGAAATAAATAAATATATAACGATATGAACAAATGTTTATTTGTTTCAAGCAACAAACAAACAAAAAAATATATAAAAAAAAATTCAAGTCAAAAGAATGATGTTAGAAGAAAGTGAAGACAGTATTGGAAACTTTTTCGCAAATGAAATAAAATAAAACAGAGTTTACATCTCCAAAAAGTACGTGCAGTCAATTTTAAAATCGTTTCAACCGATATCAAAATATATACATACATGTGTATGTATGTATATGTATCGTATCTGTAACAGCAGCTCTACCCAACAGACAAAATTAAAAAAAAATAATGCAACAGGATACACAGTTATACAATACGAATCAGAGATCAGCAATGAATCATTTTCTCACTTGCCGTAGATGAGGTTGGTTTAAAAGGCAGCCAACCAGGAGCTGTTCAGTCAAGTAACCACGTAAACGCCAAAGGACCCCGTGCTGTTCATGTACTCCAATAAGTCTGTCAGGTGCAACTTAGAGCACAGTCCCACGATATTCAAAAAAAAATTTCAGCATTGCCGTGACCAGAACGAGGCATTAACAGAGAAAATTTGCAACAGTCTCCCCCTCCGAAGGGCTCACAAAACTTCGACACCGGGCAGTGAAAGAAATACTCATTTTCTAAGCATTTTTTTTTATCTAGGACCAGCACTCAGGAGATGACTCCTACACATGCCAAGTATTATGCTGGGAACTATAGGAAAGGGATAGTAGGAGAACCGACAGGAGGTGAAGCTTAATTAATTATTTTACAGGTCTGCTTTCGCACGTTCTTTGTTTATACTCGTAGCAGTGCCACCCTCCCTCCGCACCGTTTATTACTTTTTGAAATAATCGTATTTAAAAATATAAGTTAAGCCACCAGGCACCCTGTATTTTTCTATTAATAAGAAAATAAATGCTGAATTAAAAAATTGATCGTGCTTATTTCAAGGAGTGTTCTTGGTTATTTAAGTACTTAGAACAGTTAGAACAGTCATCTATTTACCACTTCGCGACGCATAGTCACTTATGAAATGTTAAATATAAATGAGTAGACGTCATTGAAATTCATACTCATAATGAGATGAGTTCTTCGCTATTTACAGTATGAATGCGTATAAGTGCAAGAAATTATGAATCATGATGCAACTCTACTCCCTTTTTCAGTACTCATTGCTGACCTCTGATGCGAATGCAAAAACTGTATTCAATAAAATAACTTTGTATTGAATAAGCATGAAGAGCAACAGCTGCACTTACAAAACTCTCTGCACAAACTCACGTACACACACACACATACACACACACCCTTCCAATCAAACTTCAATAAGAACTACTGACGAGACTCTCCCAGTTGGCCGTGTATTGAAACAGTAAAGGCCAGGGCGCATAGAATCCGTCATCCGTTATACGTTGCCTTTTTCAACTGACAAGTAAGTTGAAATGCATGTCGATCATTTATTTCAACAACGTCATAATTCAAAAAAAAACTAATTTTGTAAAAAACGTACTTCAAAGTTTTCAATTTACATGCCTCTTTATTGGGGAATGAAAAAATATTCTTCTGTCACGAGCTGAAGCTTTTTAGCATAAATTTTTTTACACAAGATAAAGGCCGATATGAAGAATTATTTTGCATTATTTACTCAAAATGTGTATTTTGGATTATGACGTTATTTCTTTTTTTTTTATCTGGGACCAGTACTCAGGAAATGACTCCTAAACATGCGAAGCATTGTGCTGCAACTATAGGAAAGGGATAGTAGGAGAAACGACAGGAGGTGAAGCTAAATTAATTATTTTTGCAGCTCTGCTTTCGCAAGTTCTTTGTTTTTACTCGTAGAAGTGCTGAAGCTTCGGTGCAGTAGCCATTTTTATTATTGTTTTACTTTGTCGGTGCTACACAATACCGACGAAGGACGGCGTTCTGATGCAATTGTGGATTGCTATCAGCTGAAGCCGGTATTGTTCAGTGACCAGTGACCAGTGACTATGCCTTCGCCACTGAAACCTTCCGACAACAACTGACACACAAAGACACACTAATGCACATCACAAAAATGCGAGATGTTTATTTTTATTTTAAAATTTTATTCTGAAACTGGGGTTGAACTGAGGTCTGTTTTTGGATTTGTAGTCAACGTGCAGACTACCATCCATCGTGCCATCGCCATCCTCATGAAGAATTATTTTGCATTATTTACTCCAAAAGTGTATTTTGGATTATGACGTTATTGAAGTAAATGAGCGATGTGCTCTTATGAGCGTTGTCACATTCAATAGTTCTCCGTCAACAATTAGTACAAAAGTTTATCAATTTCATACTGGGCGCCTGTAGCCGCCAATCTGAAGGCATATTGACGACAGCTGAAGCAAAGGGTAGACGAAATTTTGTTACAAAATTCATACAAAACCACACAAAGGACAATTCTCTGTAGCTTATCGTCGACGATTATAACAACGACAGTTTCCTCACCTGTAACCAACAACCAAACGACTAGATTCAGGACATTGTCGCGAAAATAGTGCGGCAGTTTTATCACGACTAGTTGTCATAGAACTTCGTTAAAAATAGAAACGATTATGTTGCTTGAGCTGTCGTTATTTTATCGTTACTATAATGCGATGTGATCTAATGGAATCAGGAAACCCGCTTCTTTTTGTACACAACGCGTTGATCATCAAGAACGCATCGATTTGTGATCGATTTGGCAACGAATCGCGCTCGTATTACAGAGATAACTAATTTTTTAGGCCGCACTTATGTGGAATGAACTCTTCGCAGAATTATTTCTTGTCACATTTGGCGTGAGAGGATTCAAAAAAAAAAACCCATAAACCTACTTCGTGTGACCAGGTAGTCTAGTGAGTAGTGTGCTAGTGTATCAGTTGGGGGTTCTAGGTTCGATTCCTGGTCTGTATCACCACAATACGTGAAATTTTTTTCATAGCGGATATCACAACGCCAGCATAATAAATTTGACTCAAGTATGCTGGGACCTTTCTTTACCTATAAATTCAGCTACCTGCCGACCTAACCTAATCGAAACACTACGCCCCGCCCCCCCCCCTCTCCCAAAACCTCATTGCCTAGCTGTAGCACATACCCTGACGCGTGTAGGCGTCATACCCTGAGTGGCGGCCCAAGAAAAACAATATTGTCGCTCAACTTGTTGCGAACATAGTGCGTCTGATGGCAATTTTAACAAGTCTATTTGTCAAAGAACTTCATTAAATGTATAAACGAATATTTTGCATGCGCTGTCTCCATAAAAGCTTCAAGGATTTTCTATTTTCTTGCACCCATCGTTAGAGATGTCTCAAATGCATGGCCAACTGGGCGGCTGCTTGAAACACATTTGTAGCCAAGTGTGTGTGCATTAGTTTATGTGAAAGAGAGTTATAAAGAGATATTGCTTGATTGTGTACAGTGACGTTAACTGTATGGTAATTTAGATATCCGAACGGTAGGCAGGCAATTTCTATATTTGTACGGTAATTTTTCAAAGTTTTTATTTTTCCCTATTAAAAGCCAAAAGTTTTTTTTTCCACAATTTGTCTACACAGAATGTACATATTTCTCATAAATACTAATCACAAAAAATACGGTTTCATTACAACTTTGCAAAATGACACCATTTGTAGTTAAATTCGGTCATAAATGTCTAAAGGCCGTGATTCCGTATCCTAAAAAATATTATCATGGTGAATTTGTGAAGAGTGCAGAGGAAAAAATTGAGTAATTCGCCAACCACCTGGAAAATGTATTTACACCAAATGTAACCGCTTCCCGTATTGCGCCGATTGTCATAAACGAAAGAGTCCAACGTCTACTTAAATTCCGCTTTGCTGAAGTCGAATTTTCCATAAAAACGTTAAAAGCCGGGAAAGCTCCAGGCAGTGACAAAATCACAGGAGCAATGATAACTAATCTGCCACAATCTGCTTTGCGGCTGATTCTCTTTATTTTCAATTCTATGTTGCGGTTGGGTACGTTTCCGAAAGCATTAAAGCACTCAGAAATCGTAATGATTCCTAAGCCAGGTAAAGACCTTACGCAACTACCTTCTTATCGGCCAATAAGCTTATTGCCGATACTGTCCAAACTTTATGAAAAATTGTTTCTCGAGAAACTACGGCATCACGTTGACACTAATTCTATTATCCCACATCACCAATTTGGATTTAGAAAAATGCACAGAATAACAAACCTTGTCCGAACGGCTTTCGAGAATAAGGAATACTGTTCGGCACTTTTTATTGATATATCTCAAGCGTTCGAGAAAGTCTGGCACGACGGTCTGTTGCACAAGATTGTAAACTTGCTACCGGAAAACGTTCACAAATTGTTAAAAAATTACATAACAAATATGTAGATCTTTTCATATAAGGTCGAAAACTGTGATATCTTCCACTAAAAATACCATGCTGGTGTACAACAGGGAAGTATCCTCGGTTCTTTTCTGTACATTTTATTTACTGCGGATATGCCTACAAGTCAATTGACGCATACATCAACTTTCGCGGATGATACTGCTTTTCTAAGCATACACAAGAATGCAGCAGTAGCAAGTCAACATCTTCAGGCGCATTTGAACCGATTGGAAAAATGGTTATCAAAGTGGAAGATAAAAGTAAATGCTTCTAAGTGCGTCCACATTACGTTTACTTTGAGAAGCGACAATTATCCTCCCATCACGATAAACGGTGTTACAATACCTGAGGGAAAGCACGTAAAATATCTTGGTATTCATCTCGATAGACGTCTTACATGGACTAGTCATATAGCCGCGAAAATCACTCAACTGAAGTTGAAAACTGCTCAGCTCTACTGGCTTATAGGACGATACTCTGCACTAGGCCTACATATGAAGTTGCTGTTGTATAAGGCGATTTTAAAGCCCATATGGCTATATGGCGTTCAGCTGTGGGGAACTGCTTCCGCATCAAATGTTGCAAAATTACAAAGAAGACAGTCGAAAATTTTACGAATAATCACAGGTGCTCCGTGGTACATGAAAAATGCAAATATCGACAGGGACCTAAAAATTCCATCCATTAAAGATGAAATCAAAAAAGTTTGTACGAGGCATAGGACGAAGATCACGGTGCATCCCAATCCACTTGGTAGAGACTTGCTGGTCTTCAAGGGTCACAGAAGACTCAAAAGAACCCAAACATTTGATCTAATGGGATGAAAATTCTGTGTGACCGTCGGGTTGAAATTGCACTGGCAATAGAAACTATTTTTTTTTTATATTATATTTTAAGATTAAGATTTGAACACATTTTGTAAATTTCATATTGAAAAATCCAAAATTAAAAATAACATGAAAAAAAAATATGTTTTACCTCCACTTTTATGCACGTCTCGACTGAACTATACAATAAATATCATTAATTTTCATTTTGCATTAAAAGAAATATCAAGGCAAAGTCATGCAAATTAGATACGTCTGTATGAAATCAGTTAGAAATTTGTCAACAATATCAGTCTGACAGAAATCAGTTCGAAGTCTCTACGAGAAAAGTCAGTGATTTGTTAGAATTTATCTGAATCAGGCAACGTCTTACTATTTTCTTGGCTGCCAATATTTGGAATTACAAATACATATAAACTTGTTTAATAAGAAATAATTATTAAGTTTTACAAGACTTTGCGTACGGTAATTTTTTTTAGGGCTTTCCGCAAATCGAATTAAAAAAATTAACATCACTGCTGGTGTGTGTGTGTTTGTGTTTTTTTTTTCTTCTACAATTCACATTTATTTGTTGCTCGTACAGCATTTTAAAATTATTCAACAAAATGAAACATGAAAGTAAATTGAACACGCTCGAAAGGTGAAGCATGTAACTGCAACCGAAACAGCAACAGCAGGAGCATGAATTGTAGAAAGAAAAGAATGTAGACAATTTACCCCTGGGTAGATAAACACAAAATAATGACAATTGTTGCTGTTCAATATCAATACGATTTAGAAAAATATTTCGATTTTCTTTCATTTAAGATCGAAAAGCCAAAAAAAGAAAACTAAACGTTTGCAGGAGCATTCGTCAGTAGAAGCAATTTAACACTGTCGGATTTAACTTGCGTTTCAGCAACATTGTTAAATTAATTTTGTAAATTCACAATTATTTTTATTATATACTGTTTCATTTATAAAATTAACAAATATTTAAACAAAAATTATAGAGATATTTTTTTATAATTTTTGCTTAAATTTTTTGGCTGCCCAACTCTTGAATACGCAACATACGGCTGCCCGTGCGAAAAACAACGATTTTCGAAATTACAGGCGCACGGCTATAGTGACGGTCCCTGAGATGGTTCTTGCAAGGGGTCGTATGGACAACTGTTCATAACCTACGGGACATTTTCACTCCCGCATTACCTAACTAATTATATGAAGAATTTCCTCATCGTTCTTTAAAGTCTTTAAAGTCTTTAAATTAATGTATATCTCGATCATTTGATTTATGTGATACGAAAGAAAAGAATAATTATGAATGAGGAAGGTGATGCATCGCCTTGAACTTTCTTTGAGTTTGAAGATGATAGAAGAGGTGACTCTTGCAAATTCAACTAGAGATTTGATCGTGGACTACTATTATTGTAGCTTCCTTCACAGTCGTGGTCTTCACAGAAACAATAATAATTAATTTTTCCCAATTAAGTCCTGCACAGAAAAATGTTTTTTCTTAATTAATAATTTAATTGAATCCGTGTTTATTTTAATTGATTTTGTAATTTTCTCAAGAAAGTGCACTCAAAAATGCCAAGTTTTAAAATATTTTTTTTATTAAAACTGTTAATCGTTCTGCGTTTTTCGTGATAGTTTGAAATCTAATTATTATTTTAATTGAATCTCCGTTTTTTTTTTAACTGAACCTTGGTTTTACTTTTCTCTGTATTGTCTAGAACTACGAGCAGTTAGTGAGCCCCACTGCTCTGACGCTAAGTAAGGATTTAACGACTGATGTGCTGCCTGTGAGTACTTCGCGTCAACCCTGAAAAGTTTAAGTTAGTGTGCTGGCATGAGTTTGGATTCCTAGTGGCTGTGGTTAATACCTCAGGTCACGCTGCGGGATTAGTTATTGGTCAATTCTGAACATATTTTGTATACACATATGTTTTTCATATGGTGCTGTTGCCATTCAACAGTAGTCAGCGGAGAGTGTCTAGATCTGTATGGAAAGAAATTCATAATGCTCTGTCCTGTGATACATTGATTAAAGAATGTAAGTGTGCACTAAAGATTCTTGGCGTTAAACTTTTAGATGTGCCACCCCGCAACACGACAGCAAGTCGTAATATGATAGGTAAAGGAAAACTCTGATACTTGGAGTGCAACCTATGTGTACCTGGTAAGTCACACGGTCTCTTTCTATGTGCCCGTGGTGGCGGTGCTGGACATCAGAATTCATCCACTGTTGGGAGCACCGTGGAGTTAGAAGCTATGCGCAGGTACCCACGTTAATCTTGAACACACATCTGTCCCTGAGACGTCCCCGCTTGAGGCATTGGATTTTAAAGGGCTATAGCTCTGTGCATCTACATGTGTAGCAACCCCGCGGTTAACCCAGCTAACATTGAATTTCAGGAATTGCTCTATTCTTATCTTATCTGCATACAATTTGACATAAACTTGGACCTAATGGTCAATGGAAAAAGATTTGGGAAAAGTGCTGCATCGCCTTGAACCTCCCTGTATTTCAAGATGACAGAAGAGCTTACGCTTCCAGATCCCACCAGACATTTAATTTAGATTTAGATTAAGTTCGGCTTGTGGGCTGTTTTAAAACGGTCTTGATCTAGTCTGGTTCCACCGGCAGCTAGTATCTTTTATATATCTACAGAAAAGTAGTCCAATAACAGCAAGCTCAAGTTTTCCTTCGTCGATTGTACAATCAACTACGTATTCATTATAAATAACTTTAATAACAGATTTAGCGTCATCGTTGCTGCGATATTCATAAGACCATTTTGGCTTATAAGGCTTTTCTATTCCATTTTTTTTTCTATTTTTTTTTTCTCTATTTTAATCTCTTAATATAAATTTAATATGTTTCTTTCGGAAAAGCCAAAGAAGAAATGCAAAAACCACAAACTATATTTTGCAATATGAGCTTTGAATATTGCAACATTATTACAACTAACAAGCAAATCATTCAGCACTTAACATGCTCTTTAAATATGAATAAACTTACCCATTCCAAATACAATCAACAGAATGCAAAAATAAATAATGTAAAAAAAACATTGTGAAATCCCTGACTTGGTATGCAATTTTGGCAAAATGTTGAAATAATTTTAGGCTTGAGGTGGTATATGAGCCAAAATATAGAAATAGAAAATAAAACCAGCCAACAGAAAGGAACGAAACCCGTAATGCAAGCAGAAGAAGAACAAGAAGAAGAAGATGGGGGGGCAACCAGTATAAGAAATCTAAACAAGAAACTTGTTAAAAATTTAACATGCAGTAAATTGAGGAAATAATGTATTAAGGTCAGGATATGAAATTGCAAACAAAAAAAAAGCCCAACGAAATTATAAAAAAAAATAAAAATTATAAGAAACATAAACACAGCCATAGACAAGCTTAAATGACTAAACACCGATTATTTGGAAGAAAATATTTGCAGGTATTTTTTTAATTTCATTTTTCAATTAAATTTAAAAAAAAAACAAAACCAATTGGCTTTGTAAATAAAATAATAATTTTCGTTTGGGTTTTCACATTTAAACAGCAGTAAAAACAAACTCTAATTTGCTTTTGTTTTCAATTCAAAACGAAATTTTACTTAAAAGATGTTTTACGAATGCTAAATGTAGAGTTAAGTGAGTGTGTGTGAAGTTTTGGGTGACATGTGCGTCCAAAAAGAAAACGTTTGTCATTAATTTCTGGTAGTCGGTAGGTATGTTTCTTTAGTCTAAATAAGGCAGTCGCAATTCAATAGAAAACCCAATTTGGCAATTTTTGTTTGCATCGTTTTACATCTTATAGGACGATATTCTTTTTTTTGTTTATTCAATAAAAATAGTTTTTAGGATTTTAAATTTCTCAATTAAATTTGCAACATTAGTTTAGTTATTTACATCAAGTTTAAGTCCTGGATGTGTGCTTGTGTGCTTGTGTGCGATGTGCCTAAATTGGCAAGTGAACATTTTAAGGTCTTGCGATTTGCGAACACGCGATTTTAATATTACAAAGAGAATTTATAAACAAATAAAAATAATCAACGAATAGCACTCGTGATAAAGCTAAACATAACACAAACTGCTACAAATCAACATTAAAAACACTTTAATAAAACAAAAATGTTTGTAAATGAACACGTCGCAACATGCTAAATGAGTATATTTTTGAGCATACTTTTAGGCTTTGCTCCTGTTAAATTAGAATTTAAACCGAGAACTTTAAATGTGCAGTAACATGCTTTAAAGAGTTATTAAATTGTAATGTTTTTTTTGTTTTAGAAAAAAGAAATAAACAAGAAAACAATGTTTTATTACAATTAAATGTGTATACAGGGATATGGAAGAAAATATCAGACGCCATTTAGGCCTAACGCAACAAACATTAAAGCATGGAGTTTATTATAAATTTCCGTTTTGTTCTAAAAGTAATTAAAAAAAGTAAAGTAAATAAAATAAAGAAACAACAGCAGTTGCAGTACAACTGTAAACCGGAAGTTGGTCATAATACAATGTGTTATTTGCGAATGCAATTGTTAAGACTCGCAGAGGGTGAATAAAATCGAGTCAAATGTTGTAAAGCAATAACATGCATATGAATTTTCATATTGAATGAAGTTTTTCGAAAATTAAAAACGCACGAATACGTTTTTTAATGACTCTTTAATGAACATTATAAAAAAATAAAATGCTTGACTAAATGACGGCTTAATAAATCATGGTAGCAGTAGAGCGGTAAAAGCTGTGACAGTTGTTTAAACACCCTATAAAATTTCCACAAAGATTTTTCAAGAAAAATTGTATTAATTTGTTTTTTATTAATTAAATTTTCAACGCATATATTTGTCGATTTTTGATAAACTTGGGAAAAATTCTGCTTCAAAAAAAAAATTGTATATTTTCTTTTCTAGAACAAGTCGAAGTATTTGAATTTGAACTACTTGATTCCCTATATTTGCATTAATTCCCTTCATTTAAATTTTTTATAACAAATTTACTGCCGTATTCATAAAAAAATTTATATGAAATTTTATAAGAAAATTTTTCTATTGAAACTTTTATAAATTTAAAAAATTTTTATGAATACAGCTGTTATTATATATATATATATTGATTGAATTTTGTATGGAAATTTGTCTAATAAAACTTTTATAAATAAAATTTTTTTTTTTTTTAATACAGGAGAAAATCATTATTGTGTTCTTAGTTGCCAATTCAAGCCCCATTTTCTTAGTCAGAAAATAAATAGAATTAAATTAAAGAAAACCTCACACCATGAGCTGGCCTTTCGTCCTTCATGTATTATTTTATACTTAACGGAAATCTAACAATAGGAAAAATGTTGCGTTTTTAATGTCACTGTGTGCATTTCCTCTTTGGCTTTTGTTTTTGCCATTTATAAAGTTTTGTTATTGTAACTGTTAGCAAAATACACTCGAATATAAACGTACAAATATTTCATAAGAAAAAACAGAGGGAACAATACAAAATATTTATGTGAAAGGGTGAACTGAAAATGTAAATTTTTTTTAAGGTTTTTCTTCTTTAATTACATAGAGCTAATTAAAACAAGTCAGTTATCATTTCATGTATTGAATAAATTTAAATTTTTAAAACGGAATATAGAAAAATTTTTAAACTTTTTAATTTTGAATCGTACATTTACTTTGTTAAAAGAAGTTAAAATAAGTTCAGCCTATAAATTTTCACAACATATTTTTGCAAGTTTACATCTTGCTGAATGTCAATAATAATATAAACTTTTTTGTAAGTTTCATGTTTGTCTTTTATTTAAAGTTTTCTTTTTTCCAACACCCTGTTGACAAATATAAAGGCAAAAAGATTAACTTTGCACGAGTAATAATTTTAATTCTTGTTTCTCTACTTCAGGTTCCTTTTTCCTTCGCTTTATATTCATTTATGTTACACATACTGAATTTTCCATAAAACAAAACGCATTCTTTGCATATAATGTAGTATGTATGCTTATGTTTATGCATGCATACAAATTTACCTACACACACAGGAACAAGTGCAAATATGCTGTTGCATGTTTGTAGATAAAAAGGCATTAGCATAAATTATTATTGAATTTATGCAACATCATACACAATTCAACATGTTATTTTTATTCTTTCAATACTCGTACAAAACAAATTCACCAACACCGACAACTAAGCAAAAAAAATATGTAGAAAAAATCGTTTAATGGTTTTTTATATTGAGTTGTAAAAAGTGCTTTTAATTAGAAACTCCTTTCATTACATTAAAAAAAATTGTTAAATTTATATTTCTTACATATTAAAGTGGTTTTTAACTATTCATTTTGTGATGATTAATAAATAAAAATATGTGGACTAAATGAGTGTGCATGCAAATGTAAAGTTTAAATAATTGCATGTCTACACATAAATAACTCCCAGTTCATCTAAAAACTCAGAATTACTGAAAAAAAATTCATAGTGGGAAATGGGAGTAAAATGTGTTTTGAAATTGCAAAAACAAAGTTCTAATTTATCAAAAATTGTATTTTAGTTTTTTTATATTACATGTATGGATCAATATCATTGTTTTGCCTGGACGCTTCCGATTCCGCGCTAACCGCACAAGCCATCAAAGCGTTAACACTTTGCTCTTCTCCCGCTTTATAAATGTAACCATTCGCCTTATCAATATGATTGCGTAAGCGCAACATACTTTGTGTGTTGCGAGAGTCTAGCAATTGAAAAGATACCAATGCATAATCTTCTACCATGGAACAAATTGCGGCATTTAATTTTTTGTATTTTCTTAAAGCTGGTGTATCATCTAAGGCTTCTAGTAAATATTTTAAATCCAAAACATCTGTGTAATAATCTAGATTGAAATGTAATTTATCTTCATGCCTTTTTAATAAATCGGCTTTAGACAAAACGTTAACATGTGGTAAACCCATGCGTAGCATCATATTTAAAGCCAACAATAGGGTCGCAACAAACTTGGCAGGTTCACTACAGTAATGTGAATCAATTAGATTGATTGTAACCAAGTGATAGCCTTGCTTTTCTAATTTTTCAAATATTTTCGACATTGAGGTATGATGTGTATATAATTCCACCTGTCCGGGACAATCGAATAAAAAGTAATTACATGACTGTGATTGTTTGCGCAAATTAGGCAAAAGCCAATCATCAAAATGTTTTTCCAAAAATTCAGCACAATACATAAGAGCTCCATTAGGGCCTAAGTGCATGCTCTCCATTACGTCTTGCACTGTTATAAGTTCCATTACATCTATATTGGCACTATATTCCATATTCTCGTTTGCAGGATCCAAGTTAACAATTGCCAATTTGCGTCCTAATTCCTTGTAAAACTTATATGCATTGCGACAGTATGTTGTTTTGCCGCTAGCAGGAGGTCCCACAATCAGTTGGCCATACAACGGGTTGACAAATTTTAATTTAGCTGGTTCTAACATTTGTTAATTCAATATTTTTATATTTTATATAAAATACAAATGTGAACAAAACTGTTTTGATAGTTTAGGAAACAGCTGTGGAGTAATGGAAGTGCACAGAAAAAAATTCAATTTTTAGTGTTACCATATTAAAACTTAATTAATGTTGAACATCAGCCTTGAGTTTTGGAAGTGTTTTTAATTATGTGTGGCCAGACCGTGTTTTATGTTCTATTTACCTCCTTATATGGTCATATAAGTGCGGCGAATTGAGTAGCACAAAAAAGAACACAAAAACAAAAATTATTATATATTATCTTCAGTCGGCAGCGAGACGTTAAAGTGTTGAAATTTGTTTAGTGTGTTGATAGTGTTTAATATAAATCAAAATAAGCAGTTATATATATTTACATAATTTATTTATTTTTTAAAATAATCTTATACAAAGCTCAATAGAAGCGTTAGAAAGTAAAAACTAACTTAAAACAAAACAAGAAGAAAGTTGAGCATGGCCCAGCAACAACAACCAGCCTACGTTAATAGTAAGGTTTATTTTTATCTTGTGTAAATTTTTTTAAAATATGCTATCTTATTTTTTGTATATTTCAATTCAAATTAGTCATAATGCAAAAACACAACTTTAGAAAAGATATTTTGTGGATACCTTTTAAATGTCCATAAATAGCCAGAAAGAATTTGTTTTCTCGTATGTGTACAATTGGCTTTTAATAATTTAAATTTTTTCTGCGTTTTGTTATCTGATATTAAACCCAGCCAAGCAAGGCAAATAAATTTATATACACACATACAACAATTTGCATTAGATAGTATTGTTAAATAGCCGGCATTTTATCTCCCTGTTAAAGTCGGCAGCATAGCAAGAAAAATAAAAACTTGGTGTCTTCCTTTCTGCATTTAATCCCTTTCTACACTTTTGAACCGTAACCGCACCCTGAATGAAAATGCTTTAGACTTACAATAAAAAGAAATCAAATCGTGGATATTTTTTAAGAAAGTATTTATAATAAAACAGTAATAATGGTAATATTTATTTCGTTTTATTAGTATTAATTAGATAAGTTTGTTTTATTTTTAATAGTTCTACATTTTAACATACATACCTACATATGTATACGCTTTGTTTATTGTAGAGTTCATTTATGGCACTTTACCTCGCACTCAACGTGGGCAACCAATTGTTTTGGGTTCCGATCCCAAAGGCAAAAATTTCCTGTATACCAATGGCAATTCCGTCATTATACGTAATATAGAGGTAAGTTTTTTTTTTTAATTTACTGAAAATATTCTGCAATTTTTTTTAGATATTAGTTTTCTATCTAAAATGATATTTTTATACCATCTGCATTTGTTGTAGCTTTTTACTTGGCTATTTTTTATTTTATAAAATTTCGTTCACAATTTTAAACATTTGTGTTCTATTTTTCATTTATTTGTATTGCTTTTTCAAAAGCATTAATTTTGTTTATGAATATGTATATGGACACACATATGAATACGTATGCATGTATGTATTTTGCCTGTATTTATATACATACATATGTACATAATTATGTATATAACATACATATGTATATATATGCATTTTCGAAACACCCACAATTTTTGTGCGCCTGATGATGGAAATAAATATTTGTCTTCAACCAATTTGAGCATTGAATATGTAAACAATATTTTAAATTACAATAAATAAATACTATTTTTTAATCAAAAATATCCAATCACATTTAGAAACCAAAAAGAAATTTGCTAGTGTTATTGGAAAAATCTTAAATAATCAAGAAAGTACGCCATCTACATAATATATAAGCGTCATTCCCAAATTTCAAATATTGTTTTTTTTTACTCTCATATCATGAATCGTACTCGAAATATTACATTGTCCTTTAAAGTCGGTACGTTCTAATTCTCCAAGTTATACTGTTCGGATACTACGTATTTTACAACTAAAGCAAAATTACTTTTGAATTAATTCGAAAATCATATCTCATAAATGCTTATAAGAATATTTATGGTTTCCCCTCTATTTCTTTCGCTTTGTAGAATCCAGCAATCGCTGATGTTTACACGGAACATTCGTGTGCTGTGAATGTAGCCAAATATTCGCCGAGTGGATTTTATATTGCATCGGGAGGTGAGTAATATAAAATAATTTATATCAAAAACATAAATCAGTGATAACTTGAAAATAATTGTCGAAACAGCTACTCCTTTATCGAAATAAAATCATTACACTTTTGTTTTTCTTTTTAAACAACTCCATTTTCAATACCTTTTCATTTTATAGGGTATACGAAAATGAAGGCTATTTCATAAAATAAATACAATAATTTGTTTGCTTTCCAAAATAACAAACAAATAAAACAAACAAATTTTCTAAATTTCAATAAAATATACAAACTGATAGCCTTGCAATTATTTAGTAACTGAACCTACTATTCTGGTTGGCATCGATACCAAAATTAAAATTGTGTCCAAGCGATATGCTATAGCTTTCATTTTGAAGATTAATAGATTATTATTAGAAATGTTTATTTTTTATGTTGAACCGGCACTCAGCCGGTAACCCATACGCATGCGATGTATTGTGCTGAAACTAAGAAATGGGAGGGTGGTAAATGTCAATTTAAATTTGAAACGAGAGCCGCAGCATATCGACGTTAGACTTTGTCATGTAGAATTAGGTCGAATATTTCCAAATAGTTTTAGGCTCTTGTTATCATCTGCAATATATGTACATACATACTCACTCATAAATACTTGAATTCGAAATAAAACTTTCATTCACATTTAGAAGAACAAACAGTAAATTAACGAGTTTTTAAAGAATTCTAAATGAAAGTTCATTAGAATTTTTATTAGCTTTTAAGTGACTCATCATCTCCCATCTGATAAAATATATTTAACTGTGTTTTAGACTCTAGTAATTGGTTTAAAATAAAAAGATGCAGAACAAACAAAAACAATAGTAATGTTACTGCATCATATAGTAACTAAAATGATGTGTATCTGTATGTATGTGTATGTACATATAAAAGTCTAGTCAGCGAAGTGTGAAAGTAGAAATTTAATAAGTGGCATACATTTCTGTTCTTTTTTAATCATAATTTAGAATGTATTTTAAATGCAGACTCATGGTTTTCTATGATAAATGCAAAATGAAAGGTTGAAAATTAAAAAGAAAAAATAACGGACGTTTTAGTGTTTTCATTATATTTCTGTATTTGAACGTGGTAAATGTAAACTTACATGTGTATTTTGAACAAAGATAATTGGAAAAAGAAATATGTATTATGGCCAAAAATTTATATTGAAGCAACTTAAAACTAGCATTCTTGTTTTCAGATCAATCTGGTAAAATACGCATTTGGGATACCGTTAATAAGGAACATATATTGAAAAATGAATTTCAACCTATTGGTGGTCCCATAAAGGATATTGCCTGGTCACAGGACAATCAACGTATAGTTGTGGTAGGTGAAGGGCGTGAGCGTTTCGGTCATGTCTTCATGGCTGACACTGGTACGTCTGTGGGAGAAATTAGTGGGCAATCAAAGCCTATTAATTCTTGTGATTTCCGACCTGCAAGACCCTTCCGTATAGTAACAGGTAAGCCTTTCTATTTTTGAATACTGAAACTGTCTAGTTAAATAATTAATAACATCGTTTTGTGTTGCAGGTAGTGAAGACAATACCATTGGAGTCTTCGAAGGACCGCCATTCAAATTTAAAATGACCAAGCAAGAACATTCACGCTTTGTTCAAGCTGTACGCTATTCACCCGATGGCAAATACTTTGCCTCAGCTGGCTTTGATGGTAAAGTATTTTTGTATGATGGTGCGACCTCTGATTTGGTGGGTGAATTCGGCAGTCCAGCACATAAGGGTGGTGTGTATGCAGTAGCATGGAAACCCGATTGTACGCAATTGTTAACTTGTTCAGGGGATAAGACTTGCCGCCTTTGGAATGTTGAAAGTAAGGAATTAATCGCCGAATTTGTAATGGGCACGACTGTAGATGATCAGCAGGTGTCTTGTTTGTGGCAAGGGGAACATATTTTAACTGTCTCCTTGTCCGGTCACATTACCTATCTGGATATTAATGATCCTTCGAAGCCATTACGTGTTGTTAAGGGGCATAATAAGCCTATTACAGTGTTGGGTTTGAGTGATGATCGCAGTACTATTTATACAGGTAGTCACGATGGCGTAGTTACTAATTGGAATTCGGGTAGTGGAGTCAATGATCGTGTCCAAGGTACGGGACATGGTAATCAGGTAAGTGTTTCCTTCGTCATCAAAGTTCGAATATAATAATAAAAAATGTATTTTATTTCTTTATATAGATGAATGGAATTGCTGCTTGGGGTGATTTTGTCTACACTTGCGGTATTGATGATAGTTTACGTCAATTCAACATCGAATCGAATACTTATACCGACTATGTTGTTAAATTAAATTGTCAACCGAGAGGTTTGGCTATTCTACGAAATGAAAATGTTATTGCCTTAGCCTGTGTTAAGGAAATAACTTTGGTCCAAGATCAACAGAAAGTCTTCTCTTTGCCTATTAAGTATGAGGCTAGTAGTATTTCAGCAAATCCTGAAACTTTGGAAATTGCTGTGGGTGGTGATGATCAAAAACTGCATGTTTACTCTTTAAAAGGAAACAGCTTGGAACTTAAATGTGAATTAGAACATTTAGGTGCAGTAACTGACTGCATTTACTCACCGGACAATAAGTATTTGGTGGCATGTGATGCTCACCGCAAAGTAGTTCTGTATTCCGTAGAAGAATACAAACCAGCTCATAATAAGGAATGGGGTTTCCATAATGCTAGAGTAAATACGGTGGCCTGGTCTCCCAACTCTTTGTTGGTAGCCAGTGGTTCATTGGATACCACTATTATTATTTGGTCGGTATCTGCTCCCGCCAAACACACCATTATTAAAAGTAAGTGATTTTTTTTTTATTACATTTGAAGTTCTTATTTATTTAAATTAAATTTTTTTAGACGCTCATCCTCAATCACAAATTACTCGTTTAATTTGGTTGGACAATAACACTGTGATCTCTACTGGTCAGGATTGTAATACCAAAGTGTGGCATATTGAGACTATTTAATTCGTTTTCATTAAATTAAGTTTCAACATCCTTACCTGTGCATTTGAAAACAATTTTTCTTTTTTAAAGCTTTGCGGTTTTCTACAAAAACATACAAAAAACAAAACCTTCACAGTTTTCATCTAACAGCATTTCAATTGTAACATTATTACTACCCCTACTCCTACAGCTGTTACTATCCCTTGCCACATAACTTATCCTCTATTGCATTTCTTCTTAAGTTCCCATCTAGTATTCAAAACAAAAAATGTTTGTATCTATGCTTTTTATTAAATTATTTATTATACACTTTTAATAATTTTTATGTCTATCATTGTAGATTTTTATTTCGCTTAATATTTAAATACATTTTGTTTCTTATTCTAACTGCGTGTGTTTGGAAGCGTAATTTTATAACTTGAAAGTAAATAAACAAACATATTTTCCAATAATTTGTTTTTCAAGAAACCTATATTGAATGAAGAAAACAACAATTCCAGCAGGTATAATAATGAGTGAAATTTCTTTAAAAGTTTTTAAAAATTTTATCATATTTTATAGATCTAATCAAGATATGCGCATACATACTATGTATGTAGATATATTCAAGTCTTTAATCAAGACATTTCAAGAATTATTAAATAACTCAAGACTTAAAAAGAAAAAACATGATCAAGTACACAGTATTTACAACTCAATCGCAAGACGGCCTTCAAAATTCATTTATAATTTAAAATGTCATCTACTAAAAATACATAATTTCAGAGAAATTAAATTCAAGATTGCAGGTATGTACATATACATATTTTATTTAATTACATATGAAATTGTAGAAAACTGCGTGAAATAAAATAAATACTGAAAGTAAATCAATAAACACGTCAGCGCCGCAAGTTTTCAATAAACATCCAATTATAAAGAACAGTTTCGGTTTTGGTTTTGCACTTATTATGAATAGAATTGCCTGCAGAAATTTTTCTTGCGAACAATTTCCTAATTGGGAAGAATATAGTCTCGCGAATTATTTTTATTCATATTTCCCTATTGATAATTTATGCTTAGCTACGCTAAAAAAAAGTGAATGCGTTCACTATGAATTAGTATTTTCATGACTTCTTAATCACTTCTTTACCTGAAATCATTTTAATTGTCATCTTAAACATTAACGAGGGTTTCACTTTTAAACTCACCGCGTAGTAGTCACTAATTATTTTAAGGCGTTATGTAAAAGCAATGTACGTGCATATGTGCATACATATAACTGTTGTTAGGCTTGATTAAAAATATCCTTATCGTCAGCGGAAAGGAGCTAATTTCACATATTTGTTTTCTAGTTTAAAATATGTAACATTTTTCCTATTTCTGCAAAATTTATTAAATTGGACTTGGTTCTTTTAAGCTAGATTCTCTCATTCGTTCTGTCAAAATTTTTGTCTGAACAAAATTTTTATATGTAGTTGGACATCTCTCTTTTAGAGAGAAAGAGAGAGAAACAATTTTACGAACAACTCCCAGCTTGATTTGGTTTAATTTTATGTAATAAGTTTGTTTTTTTACTTTTCTGATAAAGTTCGGTAAAATGAGAGTACAGTATAATTTATCTCAATAAAACACAAAAATGTACAAAAGTAAGAAAACGCCAAAAACCATAAAATTCACGACAAAATGGAAATGGCAATGCATGTATATGACCATGTGCGTATAATAAAAATCTACACGCATGCATATACAAATATAAATCCGCATACATATGTACATACATCCGTACATCAAAAAAAACACAATAATTTGGTTTATACATCTCAATTAAAGAAAACCCAAATAATTTTTAACTAAATCATGATATATAAGTATACATATATAAATATAACTTTCCACCATTTTTCACTGTTGGGAAATCTTTATTTTTACTTCATTATGGTTTATTTATGAAACAGCTGACTGCTTGTTCTTTTTGCCCAAATTAGCCGGCAGAAAAAGTACGGGCTGTTTCGTGCAAGAAAAACAAGAAAATTACTCTCTCAAAACCAATTTTTGTGTAAGAAACGCTTTCTGGTAAGATTAAAATCCCGCGGGTTCCCAATTTAGAATGAAAAAACAGATCTAATGTCTGGTCAAAATTAAACTGAGTTCACAATTAGTTAAACTTTTTAACAAAAAGTTTAATTGATTTGCATAGTCATTTGCTGTTTGGAAATTAAATTGTGTGCAATTTTCTTCTTTTACAGTATTACAGTACAGTATTACGCACACAATCTTTGGATATAATTTAAAAAAATGTAGTTTCACGCTAGGAAACATAGCAAAGATCATTACACGCTGCAATACTACCACCTTGGGAAATTAATAGATTATAGTTTAATAATTCAGCTTTTGTTTTCACAACATATTTTTCGAAATGAGTGAATCGTTGCTGCAGAAAACAAATGGGTGGTGACTTCTGCTTTACTAAGCACATACCGCCATTAAAGACATTCCGCACAACAGTCACTCAAAATTAAAATGTACAGACTTATATCGTTTGTTCCAAGTAAAAAGGCCCTAATTCAAATAATTGTAACTGTACGGGAGAAAGAAAAAACATAACAGAACGTGTTTTTATTACAATACAATTATCAAAATGTAAATGCCTTTAGAACTGTAATTTTGAAACTATCGCACTAAATTTTCTTGATAAGGTGTATTTGTGTGAAATGAATAGGAATTACAAAAAAAAAATCCAATTTCGTAAAAAATACGAGTCATGAACCAAATTAATATTCGTGTTTGCAAATTTTTTTGTGAGCAGGAAAAAAACGAGAGTAACAAAGAGAAAATAATTACATGACACTCCTTCTAGACGATGAAAATTTCCTTGCTAACGGCGAGTACTTTCGCTACTTTCAATATAAATTTCCGCCATAAAATTGAGGGTGGCGATGGTCGAAGTAGTCTTCACGTTGACTACAAAACGAATAATTTGTTCTGGGTTCAACCCCAGTTTCAGACTCATAAAAAAAAACATCTCGCATTTTTCCTGATGTGCATTTCTGTGTCTTTGTGTCAGTTGTTGTCGCAAGGTTTCAGTGGCGAAGGCATAGTCACTGGTCACTGAACAGTAACGGCTTCAGCTGTATCCAATCCGCAGGCACATCAGAACGCCCTCCTTCGTCGGTATTGTGTAGCACCGACGAAGTAAAATAACTACTAAAAATGGCTACTAAAAACGACGCTTCAGCATTTAATACGTCTTGACATCAGAGACGTTACAACACTGCTATAAAAAAAAACAACGTGCAAAAAAAAGCAGTGTTGTACGATAGTGAAGCTTCACCTCCTATCATTTCTCCTACTATCCATTTCCTCTAGTTCCAGCATAATGCATCGCATGTGTAGGGGTCATATCCTGAGTGCTTGTCCAAGAAGATAAAAAAATTGTTTGACGTGCTCTATGCGCCGGCAGTTTAAAACGTTTGTAGAAGAATTGTGACTGGTAAAAATAAAATTTTAAATGTACAGTCCGTCAAGTAAATGTTTGCACAGAATTTGAGTAAATTATACAATGGCGGGCTAATTTATTGTTTTATTTTCCTTTTCGTAATATTTTTATACCATTTTAAAAATAATTTTCGATCCTATACCTTGTTTTAAATCCTTGAAGATTCTATTGTAAAGTTGAAAGATAAAACTTAGATTTTGTAATTTCCAAACATTTGTTTTAAATTTATTAAAAAAAGTTTAATTAAGAAGTATAAATTTGTCTTTTGTGTGCATAGTGTATGTAGTTTTATGTGTATAAAATTTGTCTTAAATTAAGCTAAACTAAGAGTGTAGACAAGTGTAAAAGTGAATGAGTAGTAAAACGTTTTCATAACGAAATTTTAAAACCATTTCCGCTCATTTACTCAAATAACTTTATTCACTGGCAAAAATCTGTTACTTTTCTGTTACAAATCAAGTTTGCTTTTATAGTCGTCAGTTTCATCAATTCTCTTTCTAAACTGCCTGATTGTTTATACGCGACCAATAAGTCTGTTACTTAAACTTTCCAAAAAAATATATGATGCCAACAAAGGCGAATTGAATTAACTTTTTGGTACCCTGTTCTTTCTTCACTCCAATGCAAACTCAGACGTGCTTCAAGAAAAATTGACAAATCTTAAAGCCGATATGAAGAAGACTTGTCTTATTCTGTACTTTTTGGAATTATAACGTTATTTGAGTAAATGATGGACATGAATGTATGCTTGTAATGAACTAAGGGCTAGAAAACTATAAACACAAAGTACTAAAATTAATATAAAGTATTTAAATTTAAAAAAATAACAAAAAACAAAAATCAACTAGAACTTTAAAACTAATAAAATAAGCCTCCAATAGTTAAAATATAATAAAAAGGAATTTTAAACAAGACATTAGAGAAGAAACTAGAGCCTTTTTTGGAAGTTTGACTTCCTTTTCTAATGCAATAGTTTCCTGGGAAAGTTTTTTTTTTCAAGGATGACTTTTTCAAATATATCACAGTTGGGACTAGAGACAATGGGATGATGGTTTAAAATTATTTGGTATTAAACTAATATTTTGTGATTGTGCAAAAGCTGTGAGCAAATCCATTTTAGATTTCCAATAATTCTCAAAATTTTAGGATTGCGAGTTGGGACTTATTATTGCTTCTGTATGGTTATTATTATTATTATTATTATTATTATTATTATTATTATTATTATTATTATTATTATTGCTATTCGTGGACGTTTGTAGGTCGTTGGGATTATTAGAAGGTGTTGTGTTGGTGTTGATGTTGGCATTGGCATTGGTGGTTGGCAATGGTGAATTATTCAAATTGAATTTGGTGCCTGCGGTAGTTGGACTAGTTAGTGTGGCATTCGTTTGGTTAGATGAATTATTGAAATCTTTATTTGTTATTTGATGTTGGTCATGTTGTTCATTCGCCTGTTGCTGTTGTTGTGCAACATTAACAGCTGCAGCTGCTAAATGAAATTGATTTGGCATAAACATTTGATAAGCTGAACTTAGTTGGGCCGCTGTTAACGTTGGACTTTCATTGCAGTTTAAATCGTTGTTTGTGGCTGTTGTTGGTGCTGCCGTATTTTGAAAATGTAGTAGAGTATTTGGTGAAGTGGGCGTAACTTCTACCGATGATTGTGAACTGTGAGCAATATTTGCGGCGTTTAATTGTGTAGCCAGTACTTTATTGGCTCGTTTTCTTCTAGCTTCTGTCTCACAAGGCGAAGGTGCTCCGGGATGTCTGTAGGAGACATGCTTGCGCAAAGCATCCTTACTGCGTGACACATGCGAGCAAACATTACAAGCATATCTGGCAGTAAAAAAAAAATTAAAAGAGATTTATTTGCAAACAAACATTACCTACACTTACAACTCACCTTACATTTTGATGTGTCTCCAAGTGAACTCTCAAATTGTATTGATTACTCAGTTGTTTGTGGCATATAAAACAAGTGGCATACAATTTTGAGTTTGAAGGTGCTTTGGCTTGAGAATTTGCCGGTGGTGCGTTGAGTTTTTCATTCGACATCATTCTGGCAGCTTCGTTCTTAAGATTTTCATTGGCTGCTTCCATGCTACGTACACACGATTGTGCATATTTATCTAAATGTTGCTGCAGTTTCATTTGATCCTCGGGTGATATATTGTAAGGTAATTGAGAGTGAAGTTGTGCTGCAGTTTCCGTATTTGAGGGAGGGGTAAACAGTGGGGATTTCGACGCTAATACAGGTGAGGTATTCGAATTATAATTGTCCATTGAAGTTTTAATATTAAGAGGCGTTAATGGATTGTGCATGTGTGTGGGCAAAGGAGGACTGACTAAATTATCTTGATTTTTCTCATACTTTATGTTGGAACCACTAACACTGTTCACTCTGCCGCCTCTGAGATTTTCAACAATTTTATCTATACGCTTGATCTCTTTTTGCTGTGAAAATGTCATTTGATTTTGTTGTAGCTGTGACGGACTCATTATAGATTTCTTCTCTAAACCGGTACAATATCTTTTGGCTAAGTGGGCGTCCTCCTCCGAGTTAATTAAGGAAGGCATTAAGTCTTTTGTCGCTATACCCAAGTTGGCTTGGTATAAATTGCATTGTTGTTGATATTTGGCCAAAATCTCCGAAGTCTTGTTTAAGGCAGTTTGAGAAAAATTTAAAGGTTGATGCATCAAGTTGGGATAAAACTGCAGAGACTTTAGGAAGAAATTCTCGAGAGGAGAGGAAAATTTTGTATTCAAACTGGAACTCAATAAAGGATTGAAGGTACTTGAAGATAAATTTGTATTTAAATTGGTAGCAATTGGTGTCTGCGGTAAAGAAAAGTTGCCGCATGTTGTTTGCGTCGTAGGTGAAGAAGCTGGTGGTGTGTGTGATTTTTCCAGCTCTTCTTTTTGACACTCTACTGCGTCCCTTTCAGTTGAAGATTTTGTGCATTTCTGTAACTAATGAAAACAATTTTGAAGGAATATACATACCTACTATGTTCATGTACTTTTGTTTCGTGTTACTTACATTATTATGTACATCTGCCAAACCCTTTATGCCCAATGTTTCCGCCAAACTTAAAAGCATAGGTATTTGTTCCTCATAAACATTCACCTCTCCCGAATACATAAATGTCAATAAAGCTACTATGGCACTAAACGAAGCTCCGGGTATTATGATGACCGGATGATGAGTGGTTTCTAATGTGCGAAAAATTTCCAAAAAGAAAGAGCTGCAAGCACTTAATACTACACGATGTGCTCGCAATGTACGACCTTCCGCAGAGATGGTAACATCAGTTAGATGACTTTGGTCAAGTAAAATTGGCAGTGTACTGAGTAGACTAGTCTGTAAAATAAGACAATTTTAATTGCATTTTAAGCTCATTTCTATCAGCAGCTTCAATTATGTGCATAACCATATACTTTGCAGTCTATTATTAATCTTACTTAAACAAAAATAAAAATGTCTGCTTCCCTTTTTCTGAAGATTATAAAAAAAATCAGGAAAATTCTTAAATATATATTGTGTGTGTGCGTGTGTGTGTGTGTTTCCAAATATATATTAATAAATCTCATTTCATTAAAACTGTCCAAATATTATTTTACACGCATTTCAAAATATTGTAGCAAGTAGTTTTCTTTTTGCATTAGGTTTTAGTATTTGAAAACTTTTTTTATTTCGAATATTTTTTTGGACTTTTTTTTATTTTTTGGCAAATTGCTTGCTTGCACAAAAATTTCATTTGTATTTTAAACTACGAGTAAAGCAAAAAAAAGAAACATTTTTTCTGCTTCAACAGTTTTTCTTAATTTTATCTTACAGACAAAATTTTGGATTGTCAAACAAACACACAGATTTTGTTAAAGGGTTTCACATCAGTGGGTGGTATTAGAAAATTTAAATCTGAATACTAGATTTGTTTCTATACTCAAAATTATTTGCCTGCGTAATCTCAATTCAACCAAAACGCGTTCGTTCCCAAATTGGGTAAATGAGAGAAATGCATGAAATTGCCCATACTTTTTCTTCGGGCTAGTTTGAGCAAGATAACAAGCAATCAGATATTTCATAAAGAAATAATAACAAAGTAAAACTAAATATCTTCCAAAAAAGAAAAAAAAAATTTAAAGTTGTAGCAACCTCATAACCAATATTCTATTTTCATCTGAACCAAGCCTCCTATGTGGCACCTGGCTCTTATTATCGCAACATTCACCAGAGTACCCCATCCACGATATATAAAGCTCTACAATTTGCTTCTAAAATGGGAATCCAACCAAAACCACAAAGAATATAACCACAATGGAAACTAACGATGAATGGCTTCATTGAAAATATATTTCATTTACCCAGATATAGAATTCCCAATACAGTATACACCCTACTTATCAATGCAGTATAATCTCTCCACAAAAATATAAATAAGAACTTTATATACTACATATGTACATATATACTGATATCTCAAAAACTATATTCTGCACCTCCTTTGCAGTTATAAATAATAAACGTAAAAATTGATTTTCTAAAGTTCAAATTTAGTTGTGACATTTATCAAAACACGAAATGAACTTTTTCTTTTTTTAATTAAAAAATCATAAAACCAATGCATTAAAATTTTACTGCAATATTACATATTAAATTTTACAATTCTAAATTTATTTGCAAGTATTTGCTCTTGTATCAGACACCCTTTAAATAATATTTATTTCTGCGCTGAAGCTCACTAATTCGATGGTTTTTATTTTAAAAATAAATTCTTGTCCCATAAGCAAAATTTCCTAGTTAAAATCCATTGCTTATGGATACTCTTCTTATAAAATGCGACTAAGAAAAAAAAACAAATTAATTTGTATGTGTGTAAAAATAGTATTTTTGGATTTTTATTTATTTTAATTTTATAGCAAATGACATTTCGAACATTTTCAGCGAGTGCAAATGTCCAGTTATTTGACAACTTTTTAAGTTTTTATATACATACATATGTATGGATGTATGTATATGAATGAACATAAATACATACATATATAGCATGTATTTTATGTACGTGCCTATACGTTTCAAAATATATTAGATTTTAATTAAAATAAAACACGATTTTGAAAACAGTAATTTTGTTAAGACATTCTACGAATTCGAAATTGTTTTGTCTGCAGGTATATTAATGAAAAAAAAACCTTCACACAGATATAATTCGAAATTTAGCGCAATTTCTTCATAACAAATTCTTAGTTTTGAAATTTTGCAATTCATAATAAAAATAATTCTTTTACAGCGGTCGTTCTATACAAGAAATACACGTTGATATACAGCTACTTCCGACATAGGCAGCTTTATGATTATTGATAAACCTAATTGTTAAAGATACAAAAATAAATATGAAAATCTGTTTTTACAAAAGCATCTATTCCTAACGCAGTTTTTCCTAAAAGTACCCATTCCACTTTATTTTGGTTTTCTTCTCAAAAATGCCTGTCATTTGATAAACATATCATGGGAGTGTGTAAAAAATAGTCGTCCGGCTTTTGTGGCGTCTGCCAGAGATTTCATTATATTTTATGCTCCCTTTAAAAATCCTTTTATTTCGATATCCATATCTTGGGGGTTTATAAAAATAGTAAAAAAAAAAATTACTATTTAAATGTCATAAAAGTACAAAGGTTCAATTTTACCGCATATATTTTCGAATGTTTAAAAAAGTAAGAAAATACATACGAGATTTGTACTAGAAGAAAAGATTACGGATAAAAGCTTTGTTCTATGTGCAATAATTTTGGTGATATATGGTTGTAAGATAAGTTACCAAGATTCAGTTTTTGTCCTTTTTACCCACTAAAAGTACATATCGGTCATTTACTTCAATAACGTCATAATACAAAAAATACACTTTTTGAGTTAATAATGCGGAATAATTCTTTATATCGGCCTTTAGCTGGTGTAAAAAATTCATGCAAATAGCTGCAGAACTCAACTCATGACAGAAGAATAATTTTTCATTTCCCCATTAAGAGGCATGTAAATTGAAAGCTTTTAAGTGCGCGTTTTAAAAAACTAGTTTTTTTTAAATATGACGTTGTTGAAGTAAATGGGTCATTTTGTACATACATATATGGAAAGAATACTAACACGTGTTCGCTTATTTTTCAGCAGCATTATATGCTTTTGTAATTTTTATTTATCTGCCTTAGTTTCTGAGATATTAGGTTACCGATTTTACCCGTTTGTACCCACTTCGCATTAGATCCTTGTTAGTGGATCTAAATACCGAATTTCAACTCTCTAGCTTTAGGCGTTTGGACTGGATCAGTCAGTCACGTTACTCATCTATATATACATATACATATATATGTATATACAGTTTGTAAAAAATATGTTTACAAAGCTTAGAAAAATTAAAAAGTTTAAGGGAAACTCTTATTTGCAAGTAAATTATATAACTTTTATTAAATTTTTTTCTTCATGTATTCAATTGAAGATGTTTATAAACACTTTGCACAAAAAAAAACCAAATTAAATTAAATAACAAAATAATAATCGTAACTTAAAAAATACTTCCAGTTTCTACGCTGTAAAATAAATGTTTTCAAAATTGTGTTAAATTTCATTAAATTTATTCTAAATGGTAAAAAAAAAGATTTGAGGGTGCTAATACTTGGTGTGCCCTCCTTTAGCTTTAATTACAGCTTCTAAGCGTCTAGACATTGAATGGATAAGCTTTGGTATATCGTAATTTTCAGGTATTTTTTCCCACTCTTCTTTAATAAATGTTATTAACTGTTGTTTGTTTTTTGGTGACCTTTTTCCAACTTTTTTCTTTAGGTGGACCCACAAATTTTCTATAGGGTTTAAGTCTGGGCTTTGTGCTGGGGTATCTATCACTTTTGTACAATTATATAACAACCAGGATCTACAAATATATGCCTTATGCTTCGGGTCATTATCCTGGTAAAATTTATACTTGAGCGTTTCTGGGTTTTCTGGGTCAACAAAACCGAATTTGCGAACACTTGTACTCAATTCCTTTTTTTAAAATGTTTAGATAGACTTCCTTGGTCATTATATCCTCTAATATTCTTATTTCGCCAACACCCTTGCTCGAAATACAACCCCACACCATAACGGATAGTTTACCGAACTTTACAGTGGGTATTATATTTTTATTTTCTAAAGCCGTCAGGGGTTTTCGCCAAACTTTTTGAGGTCCATCATGGCATCACTTTCGTTTCGTCACAAAAAATAACATCATCCCAGTGCTCCGGAGGAAAAGAAATGTGTTCAATGGCAAACTTATACCTTTTTTCTATGTTTGCCGCTGATAGCAAAGGTTTTTTCCTCGCAACTCTTGAAGAGTATTTATGGTTTTGTAGCACATTTCTAACAGTCTGATGAGAGATACTTACTCCACATTCATTACTGATGTTAAGTGCAATTCCTCTAGTACTAAAATGTGGATTCTCATCAATCATTTTCAAAATTTTCTTTTCAATTCGCCGAGTTACTTTTTTTCGTCTGCCTGGTGATACATTTGGTTCCAGTCTTCCTTCTTTTTCAGCACGGTTAATAACATTATATACCGTCTTTAGGTTAAGAGACAACATTTCAGCAATTTCTCTGTGAGATTTTCCTTTATAGTAATTAAAATACACCAGTTGGGTAATGTCTTTGTTCAGTCGCTTGCCTGGCATAGTTTATATATAATTGGATAATCGCTTGGTTGTTCTATGAGCTCAATTTAAGAATAAAAGACAACAGCTACTCTTAGCGTCCGTATAAAACTCTTACACGCAATACATGTGCAAAAAACCAACGGTTCTTTCTTGACTTTGCATTTTTGTAAACATTTTTTTTACACTGTTGAAAGTATACAAAATTATTTTGTAGCGTTGTTGTTGTAATATATTCATAAATTTGCCAAAGTTTCGACGCCTGCTTGTCGTCAACATACAAAACAACAGTTATAAAAAAAAAATTTACAAATTTAATGATATTGTTGTTGTAAATATTTATTTAAACTTAAATTCTTAAAAAATTTTTGTTTTGTAAACATATTTTTTACAAACTGTATATAGATTATTATGAATACTTATTGCGAAAAGTGAATTGCACTTGCCACTTTATTCAAAATATTTCCACTTTTAAAATGGCTTTAAAGCGTAACAATAAAGTGCAAATATTTTAAAAAAATAAGCAAAATCGAGCATTAAATCCAATGCACTTTTGTCTAAAAAGAAAACAACACAATTAAGTCAATGTATAAACTCGTCTTACCTGATGATTGTGCCATCTTAAACAAAATTGTTGTTGGTTTTCATTGTTATTATTGTTTGGTTGTTGTTGTTGGTGCTGCTGATCTTGTAATTTTTGTGATAAATGTTGGTCACGGGACTGCTGCTGCTGCTGCTGTTGACGTAAATTCGTTGTATTGCTGGTTGCATTGTTCAGTTCCATAATTTTTTTTACAAGTTAATACGTTCATAAATTAATTTATTTAAATTTTTTCAAATCATAAAATCTGCTTGAAGAATTTAACTTCGAAAATGTTTTTAAGTTTTTTAAGAAATTGGCGCGCACAAACACATTTGCAGACGCACTTAAAAAAACAACAACACTTTAAAAACAAATCAACCATTGTTGTTTATTTCGTTCCCCATGGGGTGTTAAATGTGTGCGTTTGTGCATGTGTTTTCTTTTCCTCATCAAAACAAATGATAATCAGAAGGAAGAGTACTAATATTTTCTCTCTTATCATAATTGTTTATTGTTTTGTTTTTATTTCCTTTGTAAAATTTACAATGTAAACAAACATGGTGGAATTTATTTTCTTTTCCGATTTTATTAATAAGAGGGATATAGGTTATTTTGAAACAATAATAAGGAAATCGGTAGGAGTAAAGTAATCAGTTAAAGTTCACGATAAGTTTAAATCGTACATTGTGACAAGGGCCGTTAGTCAAAGTAAATTTATTATTGTTTATTGTAATGTAATTAAGCACATATGTATGTACATGATATGATATACATACATTTATACATATAAATATATATATATATGTACATATATGAATATGAGAAAAAAAAATTCTGTGCAAAAGTTTGCTCTTATTTTAATTAAATGGGTATAATCTGTTAAATATTTTGTAAAATTTTAGTAAATCTTTTTTTTTTAATTTCTTTGTCCACCAAATCTTTTCTTTATGTACCATATACATATGTTCATATATTATCTTCTATTAAAATTCGTACATACATATGCATGTATGTATATTTTTAATGCATGTGTTTAGTTTTTTTTTTTTTTCTTTTTGTCCGAGGGCTGCTATTTTTACCGGTTCATCCAACAACAACAATAATTCTATATAGTAGCCAATTTGAATTTAGCGAATGCATTTTTGTTTTTCCTTCAGAAAAAAAAAACTTTTCTAATGGCTACACAATAAGTCGTAAAATACTTGGAGACACCTCAATATTTTTTTTAAATTTAAATAAAAATAAAGGCGTATTGGAAAAGAGGGTTGATACCCTGTAGTATGTTGTTGTATTTGAAATTTTTGCTGAATAGATAAAATAGTAATTAAATGTATTCGTCGCCTAGGGCAGAGTCGTTTATTATATGCGTATGTATTAAAATTTAAACGCTCTTATGACTCTTTTTTTTTTTTTTGATTCGTAATTTCAGGTTGAAAATTATTTTTACTTTAATTTGTTAGTACGTCGAAGTAAAATGACTTTGCTTAGGTTTTCCTCTCCAATTAACTAATGGTTAGAATATGGATGGCAACTCGCCTGACGTTCGGTTGCCAGTAGAAAATTGTGGTTTACGGAAGACAACAAAAATAAAATTTTAATTAATTTTTTCAGTATACATTTTTTAAAACTGTTTAACTTCCTAACATTTTTATACTTCTTGGTTTTTCTTTTCCCCCAACCATTACGCCTTTGATAATGAACTGCATATGTACATACTTATTTATACAGATGCATGTTCAATTGTATGTACTACATCAAGTAAACGTGTGTATATGGCCGAAACTGTATGTGTATCTTAACAAATGTATCATCATCTCATGAATAAAGGAATTTTTTTCATTCCAATATATTTTATTCGAAAACTGCTAGATTCAGCTGAAAGGTACAACTACTACAATTATTGCATTTTTGTAATTTGAATTGTTTAGCTGGCTGAATGGGTGACATTAGATGGATGCTTTTTTGCTGGTTTGCTTGGCTAGGTTTTTTTCTATTTGGTATTGTTTTGTTGTTGTAAATTTTATTTATTTTTAAAAATTTGTGCTATTTCGTAAATATACATAATCACATTAGCCAAAATCACATTGACAAGAATGAAGCAAAAACTAAAAAAAGTGTAAAAAAAAAGTCTTAAATAAAGCGCGATAAGTCCCCCATCAAAGGTAATACATATTGACATTAACTACACACAAACAACTGCTTTAAATATGTACATAGTATGTATCTGAGCATTTGCTACACATCGTTACTGGTTCACTTCCAGTTTAGTACGTAATTTAGTACATATAGCATTTGCTTTTATGAGATCGTTAGCAACTTTTGTATTTTCACTTAGGTTTTGTACAATATTTAAAAATTGATTCATAATGTCCAGGTTTTTTAAACATTTTTTTCAGTTTTAGTGTACTTTTTCAGTCGTATTAGTCATAAAAATAGCTACATATGCATAGACATACATACATACATACAATATATAAAATAATTATTAATTTTGGTATTTTTGGAAAATGAAGAAATTTTTCTTACATTTGTTTTGAATACGTATTTAATAAAAATTTTAAACAAACTCAAGTTTAAAAGAAACTACGCTCAATGTTAAATTTGTTGCATTTGTATGTATGTATTTATGTACATATGTACATATAAATGTTTTTCTAAGTCCGGGTCCACGTCAATTGAAAATAGAATGATTTGTTTTAATTTTTCGTTCGAAACTTATAAAGAAGCTTAATCTACGTTACAACTCTACAGGCGCGTTTCATTTGGGACCTTATGACTGGAGAGAAATGCGAATAGTCAGGTCAGCTTAGCTTAGCTCCTAATCATCAAGGAAAAGGTCAGGCGTATGTCAAACGTAAGGCTTCTGCTGCGCACAAAAAATTTAGAAAAAGGAATTTAACACAAATTCAACAAAAAGAGAAAAAGATTAAAAATGTTTTCTCACTCGGAATCAAAATTAAATTTTTGCTCTCACCACGCACAGAATAATCAATATCCAAAATTAAAGATTTGGGCTAAAAACCGGCGCGGCAACAACTGAAGGATGTACATTCCATAAAATTAAATGTTTATACGCCACTGTGGGCAGGCAGTACCGACGTTTGTGGCATATAACGACCTAAGGAATTTTTAGTGCAGATTATTGTCCAATTATTACTGCTCTGCCTAGCTGAGACTGAAGGAAAATACTTATTATATCTGCAGAAAAAAAGTTATCTGCACAAGACTACAGAATTAATTTTCCGTGTGAAAATCTACAAAGGGATATTCATGAGTGTACCATAAATTCATTTAGCTCTCGGACTTGGTAAATGCGTACATACATACAGAATTTTAATTTTGGAATAAAAGTTTTCCCGTGCGAATGCAGGTAAAACTTTAATAAAAATAAATCAATTTCAGCAAATCTTTTTAAGGATGTCGAAAAAACTTCAAGAACACAGTATGTACTCGTATGTCTTTAATATGATGCTTTATTTTTCTCTTCCATCGAAATAAAACATGTTAAATTTGAACTTGTTTAGTCTGCATGAAAACTAGCATTCTCGTAGCAAGTCGCGTTCAGTTCTAAAACCATGGATCGATTGATAATGTGGAATGCACTGTTTAATATCCAGGAATAAAATTACGCCATATTCCAGTACAATTTTAATGGATATTTCGATCGATAGCGTAGGATGTAATTTATACCCTGGAGCTAGTTCACTATTCACAAGAATTTTCTAATTCGCATAAATCCTTCAATTGATTAGCTTCATTTTACGCTGTAGTCAGTAATAATTACAAATTTAAAAAGACATTTCATGAAAATTATGTCAAAATTTTAATTTAATCGCATGTTACCCAAATCTTTTATAAAGCATTGACATATTTTGAAACCTTAAAAGAAATTTTTTTTAACAATAACAAAGTTTTAAATAAAATTTTTTCAAGATCCTTTATATAATCTTTTTTACTTGTGATATTTTTGTTTTTAAATTGAGTTAGATTTTAAAAACTTTTTAAAAGTGCGTTATATTCCGTAAAAGTTTACAGCATATTATACGCTGTTTTCGCACTAACTAAAGTAACATCATTCTCAGATAATTTTTAAATATATTGTTTTCTTTTTATTATATTTTCTTATAAAGAACTTGCAGTGTTTCGAATAATTTATTTTTCATATGTCCGTACTATGCCATTAATTTTCTTCACCGGTGTAAATTAATAATTTATTAAAAATTATTCTCTTTAATATTTGCTACCATTATCATAAAAATCATTACTTTAATTAATTGAAATAAATCTTTTTTATTTATTTTATTATATGTATATATTATTTTTATTTTATTATTCATAAAATTTGTTGTTTCTTTTTAAATAAATTTTGCTTTGCGTCGCTTAATTCGGATTTTCTGCGTGTCCACCACCTTGGTATCGTGTATGCTCACTTCTAATTTGCCAAAATTTCTAGTTTGTCTGAGGTTGGAGATTTTTTCCCAAATGTCCAATACATTCGTGCCCCTTTTATCTGTTAATTCTGACAAAAAAATAAGAAAACTAAAATAAAAGACAACAACAAAATCCGATCATTATTTGTTTTTATTATGCCGAGTATTCTGGTAGTGCTTTCTACTTTCAACAGCGAGACATTTGGTCGTTCAGTCGGTCACACTTTCTTTTCAATATTTATGTCTTGGTCTCATATAATGCTTAATGACTGAAAATTAAAAAAAAAAAAAACTTAAACAAGAAAAAAGGGAAATCATAGACATTATTAACGTGTAGTTTGTTGTTGAAGGAAAATTTTTAATAAACATTCATTTGCACATGTTAATGAAATGTGTTAAATCATATTTAGGGATTGAGAATATTTATTTTTTTTTATTAGTTTTTCCAGTTTGAATAAAGCAGTGGTGATATCCATACATACTACATATATTCATACATATGTATGTATGTGCATATGTATGCATATGATTTTTATTAACTTAAAATTATATATATGTATTTTCCTTTTGTCCCTAATTTAAATAATAATAAATGAGAATCTCCGAAACATTTCCACCTTTCTCTTGCTCCAAAGGATGTAATGATGAGCACAGAACTATTAATCTGTGAGTTGTGGGTTCAATTCTCACTAAACACTTTTATTCAAAACCTTGCCTTGTTTTAATTACGATTCTTATACTGCAATTTAAAGAAAGTAAGTCTTGCTTCTTGCGGCTACGAGTATAGATTGAATTTCTTTTTTCACATTTTGTTCTTATTCTCTATTCATTTCTCTTATATCGTAAATTACTATAGCAGCATTAGCTTTATAATACGAACATCCATTATTTGTATTTCTTAATTAATTTCTGGTAAATTTCTTTTTCCAATTTCGGATAAAATTCAAACTACAATTTGTGCAATTAGCCAAATATGTGAAACTATTTTAATGAAGCCTTTTTTTAAACTGAGGTGCATTTTTCAACATTTAGTGAAAAAATATAAAATTAAAAATTTAAATTTGTGTCTTGAAAAGTTTAATTTGGTTTTTAAAATGCATAAAGAAATCCAACAGTATTTTAACTTGCTTGGATTATTTCGAGAAGTTGTCTGCGATATGTTAACTTGATGGCAAGCTGGTCCAAGAAAAATAAAATAAAAAAATTAATTATTAAACATTGGCTGAATAGTTTCTTATACATATTAGTAGGGGGCAAGGATTGAAATTGAAATTTTATTCTCCCTTTTGTTTTTTTTTTTAACTTTAAATGTTTAATTCGATTCTTCAAGAGGCGCAAAACCAACTGAATATATTCTCGGGATTTTCACATATAATTGTGTAAGTGGATTTTTAGTTGCACTTTCCGCTGTGGCTGCTTAACCAGACGGACCATGTGCATGTCATGACTAATGACAAGAAATACCTTCAGATTTTTTTATTTAAAAATATTAAGTCGAAATAATCCACAATAAAAATTCGAACATACAAACAAACTTTTATATTACATACATACATACATACTTATGTATATGTAAGTATTTGAGATAGATAGAGAGTAAAAGCCCGAAATTGCTAACATCTTAAATGCTAAAAACAAATGACAACAATAAATTGTATACTTTCCACAGACCCCAAAATAATACAATAAATAAATTCAGAATGCATGAAATAAAACACACCAAGAACAACAACAACACTGCAGCAACATTCAATTAAATTTTTACATGCGATTACAAAATGTTTGAAAAAGAAAAAACATAAAAAAATTGCAAGAAATTTAAATAAATAAGTGACAATATGTACTTTAAGGCAAAATGCAAAAAAAAAAAATAGCAAAAACGCATTTATTTATAAGACCCAGAAAGCATGAATAACCAGGCAAGAGCCTGACAAACCCAAAATAAAAAAGCCACCTCCCTCCATACAAAAATCTATCCTCCAAGTTGAAAATTTATTTGAATTAAATAATGTTGGGTCTTTATAGTTTCTTTATACCCTTCTTTTAAAGTCGTAATATGTATGTATATATGTATTTACATATGTAGAAGTATGTACCACCACCCTAAAGCCGACACCCCTACTGGCGGATGCTGTTGCTTGGTCCCGAAAACGTTCTCTTTGGAATTGACTGTAGTAATACAGTCTTGATTTTGTTTACTGCCACGGGCAGTTATCGAGGCGCATTGCTCTAACATTAAGTAATGGTTTAATGACTGATGTGCTCCTTGTGAGTACTTCGATGTGCTCCTTGGATAGTTCGTGTCAACTCTGAAAAGTTGGAGTTAGTGTGCTGGCATGGATTTGGAATCGTGGTGGGTGTGGTTAATATCTAAAATCAGGCGGTGAGAGTAGTTTTTTGTCTGTTGGGGACATGTTAGTCGTACTAAATTACACATATCGAGCCTTTGGTGGAATACCGTAGTAATTCAAAAAATCGTGAACTGAGAAAAATGCATTTGAAGTTTTGAGCCATCTTTTTGATAGTATTTTCGTTTACTAAAGTTATTTTTTTACAAGTTTTTAAATAAAGACGCATGTTTTGTAATGTTTTCTGTTTGTAAATTTCTTGTCATAAAGGAAATATTTCATTCTTGCAAATAAATATTGTTGATAATAGCTGGAGGCAATAAAGACATTTGTAGCTGTAGAATGTGAACAGTTAGGGATAGAACCATTATCTTTTTTTCTTTAGATATATATTTCCCCAAAGATCATTTCTGCATACCCAGTAAAGAAATTCAAATTTTGAGTTACTACGGTATTGCACCAAAGGCTCGATATGTATGTATGTTCTGATATGACTTTTACAAATCTAGGTGCTGTTGCCATTCAACAGTAATCACAGAAGGTGTCTTGGTCTATGTACGTGGAACTTCATTGTGCTCTATTAATGGAAGCCTGTATTAAAGGCGTTAAAGCCTCGGATGTGACATGGGCGTTACGTAGCCCAAAACACCTCAGCAAGGTGTAATATCATAGACAAAGGAAAACTATAATACTTGGATTGCAACCTATGTGTACCTGATCACTCACTAGTTGTCTTTCCATTTACCAATGGGGACGGTGGTGGACGTTAACAATTCACTCCGTATTTAGAGCACCGTCAGATCAGTCCTTAAAGGCTGATACTGACGTTAAGCTTGAACACCATTTGTGGTCTTTTCCATGCCCGGTCTTGAAGCATACCACTGTATATTTTTTTTTTAATAATTTATAGGTCCAGTTGATTAATTACTTATCACGTGATAGAAATACAAATAATATTCCAAGTTATTTATGTAAAATACGATAAGAAGTTATTCCATGGGACTGAATCGAGATTTGATGGGATTTGAGTACCGTCGAGCACACTGACCATAAGTTTTTGCGGCCAATATTTACTTTCTTCGGTACAAAGAAGTAACGAAGAAACTCCTTTTATATTTCTCTCTCGTTTTTTAACAAATTCTACAGACGCTCCTCAACACATCATTCAAAGTTCATGACATTTGCTGTAGAGTGGCCACTATAAATTACAACAAATTATTTTTTGTAATCTCAACAATATGCTTAATATTAAATATTTTATAGAGATTTAAAAAAATTACAATGATAATTAAAATAAGAAGAATATTGTAGAATCTCAAGATGTGTAAGAAATATAGTACATACAAATTTGTTATGTGTTCCCATACGCCAAAATTTATTTGTGGAATTTAAGTACATTAATTTTGCATATAAAAATCATTTATTTACTAAAAACATTTGCAATTTTGAATGCAGCAGTAGATTTCATTTAATCAACGAAAATATGTAATTTTGTCTGTTTGTTGATTTTAATTTGACGAAATATCATCGCAATCAAATTTAATTAAACAAATAAAAAATTTCTTTTGGCAATTCGTTTCAATAGGGTTTATTGTTAAAAAAAATTATTTAATATAGTATATGTATGGATGTGTAAATGTCGGCAAAGCTTACATGAGAAGAATAACTACTATTAGGTGTATTTTGGACTTCATTGACGTGATCGTGCGTGAGTGAAAAAGAATCGACTTGAGTGGGCTTGCCCTGTAGGAAATCTCAATAGTGAAACAGTACTGATATATATAGATAATGGTATTGACTTGCTGTATCTTTTAGAATAGGAGTTTTCCAGCTGTCAAAAGTTTCTCTACCAACAAACAGCAAAGTAAAAAATGTAGACTGTTTGTCGACAATGTCACCAATTTATGCGACAAAAGTGGTGACTAGGAAATACTTCTCTTGTAATTTGTTTATTAAAGTGGCAGTAAGCCACTTTGTATGTGTATAATCTTTGCTTGAAATATATCTAAATATTAGTCGATAAAAAAGTAAATTTTGAAAGGCTGAAGAAGGCTAAATTTAGCTGAACCGCATACAGATTTTTTAATTGATTTAAATTTTTTAGATTCACTTCCTGTAATTAAAAAAGGCCATTAAAATTAATTTTTGTATGCTTTGAATTTTAAATATACAGGTGACGGTCGATATCAATCAAACTAATGTTTTCTGAAATGTATTAAAATTTTAATCGATATGAAATGCTGCAATTTGGCTTTCATAATTAAAAAACAAAAACTTTATACGAATTAAGAAATTATTTTTATTACAGTACTAAGTGATGCTTGAAAAAATAAACATTTTTCAATTTGGTTTTTGAAATAATTAAAACTTTATTTGTTATAAAGAAATAATGAAAATATATGTTTTTAATCAGAAAGATATTATATTACAAGGTCATAGAGTTGTGAATTTCAACAAGTGCGCCTCCTTATCATGCAAAAACCCAATAAAATATAAATTTTAAATTGTTATATTTGTTCGCACTTTCATATTGAATTATTATTAAAGTAGTATAACTTATTATTAATAAGTATTTTATAAAATTATTTATGCTTGCAGCATGGGCCGTTTCTCCTTTCCCTCCAAATTTTCGTTTGTCAGAGCATAACCAGTGCCGCCCTGAAAATTTGACAATTATTCACAATAAAAATTTTGTAATTATTACTAATGTTACCCTTTGTAATGGTATTATATCCTTTTCCCTAAGTTTTTGACTTGTTAAAGGATGTATCATATCCTTTTTAATTAATTTTTCTACACATTCCAGTGTAACAACGTCACCACTAAAAAAGGCTTTTATTATTAATACAAAAAAGATGTACGTTATAAAAAGTGGACTTACGATGGCTTTAAAACAGCACATGGTACTGCATTGCTTAAAATGTCGTGCGTCACTGGACACATATATCTGGCTTCCTTGGCTATTAAAGATTTCTTAGTGTCACCATCTTTGACTAAAGTAAACTTAACATCTATTAAATCCTTTGCCTTGAGCACTCTCTGTGAAACAGGACAGTATATAGTTGGATCTGGTTTTTGAGCTTTAGCCAAACCAGCATTGGGGCACTCAGAAGGTAACCAAAAACTGGGCAATTTCTTTTCATGACCATTAGTCATATTTGATATGGAGCTTTCGTCCTTCGCCTCTCTGGAAGTTGAAGGCTTTTCAACAGTTCCATTTACTGGTTTACCTGACTTAACGAATTGTTCCACACATTTTTGTTGCTTGCGATTTAATTCTTGATTAGCATCACTCTCTTGTAATTTTTGCAACCGTTCGTACTCTTTTAACTTCCGACTGTATTCATTTTTCTTGGTGATAATGTATTGTAGTATAACCTCTTTGTCAAACAAATAGCCATCTTTAGTTACGACAGGATTACGACATGGTTGCAGAGTAAGAGAACAACAATCAAAGGATTTTACTGAATCTTTACCTAAGCGTTGAGCATTTGTGCCATAGCCTGATTCGGCGGCATCTTTTTTCTTCTCGTTGTAGGTATACACAGCACCGGCTGTACAATTTCTAGCGTGACGAGTCATTGCTCTTAAAATTATTTAATAATGATTACTTCAATATTTTGCTTTTTTAATTTAGTATTCTCAAAAAGTTTGCAGGAATTGTTTGCAATTTACACAGCTGATTCTCTTCTTCTTTTTGATGTTTTTCAATGTTGAATAAGTCTTTATTAGAAAGTGCTGCCAAATTTAGGGCAGTTTTTTATTTTGAATATACCAAGTTGAATTCAGGTATGAATTCGCCTTGGAATATAGATTATACAATAAAAAAATAACCATTCGTACGTAAAATTCTAATAAAAAACCTTGTTTGTTTAATTTTAAACATTTATATGTTTATTAATATAATTTTGTTAATGATATTTTTTATATATATTTAATATTCTTTCCCTATATTAACAATGGTAACAGATTCCTTTTAATTTTATATCTATGTATATACATAATTATTTCCATCATATATGTATATTTGTTTTAATTGTAAACATTTTTTACCATTTATTAATTTATGTTTTTATTTCCTCAAATTGCGATCTTAACTACTAAACTGAATGATGAAAAATTTCATTGTTCACATGATATGTATATCACAGAACATAAATGATATTTTTCTTTTACATTAAACCAAAGGAATGTGAAATGGAAGAGTAGCATTGATCATTAATTATTATAAATTTTGGCAAATTTATTTAATTTTTTCATTATACATAATTATGTATATGTACATATATACGGTTTTTCCCAATATTTCTATAAAAATGAAGCAAGTTGTAAAAAATTACTATTTTACTTTAAGTATAGGTTTTTAGTTTTAGAAAAATAGAGCATTATAAAGATATAGATTACTAAATTTAAGAAAAAGATTTGTATGTGTCTAATGTGATTTGTTTCTTTCAAAAAGTCATATATGTACATACATCTGCTTTTCATATATGTACATACATACATATATATATTTTTCCGCATTACTGATCGAAGTGTATATTATATTAAAAACTACGAGTAATTATTATAATTAATTTGAGCTGTACAATCTTAGATTGTTTTGTTAAAAATACTACTTATTTATGTTTTTCCTTTTTTTCTTCTTATATTATTTCTTAGTAAAATTTACGAACTTAAATTTTAATGCTTTTACAGCAAATGGAAGATAACAGAAAGAAATGTACATACATATGTACATATCGTACATGTTTGTACTGTTATTTCTACTTAATTTACATATAAACTATTTCTATATAAATGAAAGATATTGAATTTCGAAAATATAGTAAAATCAATAAACTATAGTGAAATGTTTGAAGTATTATACTACTTTATAAATTGCTATTATACTAAAATTTTATTTTATGTATGTACGTCCAAAATTGCAATCTTGTTTGAGTTAATATGTTTGCAGTTTTGGATTTTTTAAATGTAATCAAATTAAAAAAAGTCACCTTTATTTATATAATTCGCCATCAAAATAGATTGATACAATATGCAGTGCATTTCATATTTAAATAAAACATTAACAGAAAAAACACACTTTTTCATAAATTAAAGTCAAACAGTTAACCCTATGAAGGGCATATAAAAACTAAACGAAATTTTACGTTCTTATATATAATATCCTAATCATCAAAATTAAGAAAAGATTGGATTGTAATAAGTTGTTGAAATTCATCGGGTGTATTCAATTTATTAAATGCCCTTAAGTCGTTGCATCTAATGAATTTTTTATTATTTGTAATCAAGTAGAAATTTTTTATTCGTAGCAATATACATACGATTACACACATATATGTAAATTGTCGAATTATAATACATTTTATGAATCGTTTTTTCTTTTTATTTTATTACTATTTCATAGAAAAGTGTGCCTTTTTTTATTATGGTCAGACCATTCAACTAAATATTCTTACGTGACACAAAGTTGAAATAAAGAGAAGCCATGCTATAGTGAAATTTGTGTAACCTTAAGCATTCTCGATTTATAACTATATATTATTGTTATTAACAATTAAATTTCATTATCGTCTGATTCGCGTTAAAATATCTTCATAAATATGTTTACATTATTTTGCCTTTCCTTATTTATTGTATTTTAATGACGTCCTGGTGCGCTTATATCAATATCTTGTCATAGGACGGCGGTGGCGATTCTTCCATTGTGGTTATATCTTCTTTAGCTTTTGTATCTGGCAGCAGTATAGCTATATGATACGGTGGAGGGCCAGTTTGGGCATTTATATTAATGCTTTGTATTTGCTCTTGTTGAAACTCGTGCAAACCAGTCATAACAGCGTCTTCTATGGAATTAACCATCGAACCCCGCCCTCCTATTTCATCCATACTACAACGATCTCTTGTCTGATCACGTGAATTAGAACGGGATGAAGTTGTTGAGGCAAAAAGCACTCTAGGTACTTTACATATGGAGACAAAACAAAATGCAAACACAAAAGTTGCTGTTAAGAGCCAAAAGAGGCCAACTTCAAACTTTGTGCCATGATTATCAAAATATACTTTAATGCCCACAATAAAGGCAATAGCTAAAACTAGGGAAGCAAAAATACCACATTTGAGATGTAAAGGAAGAAACTGCAAGTCTGTACTTTCAATAGAACGAGTAGTGCGCCGTTGTCGGGAATGTTGTTGCTGGTGATGATGGTGATGATATTGTTGATTGCTGGTTGTGGTCGTAGAAGTGAGTGTAGAATTTGTATAAGTTGTGCGTAGGTTGGATGATACATTGTTATAGTCGCAAATGGCCGCTGACATTCCGCTGGCCGTTACGTTTCCATTGAATGTGTTGACAATTCTGGGTGAAATTTCTTGCTGATATAACTCAACAGCGAGATTGGCAGTTTGATTGGGACTATATAAAAAGAAATAAAAGAAAATGAGCAGAGATATTCTATGAAATATAATTTACTTATATTAATGTAATGTGAACTTAGCACTATTCTCAAAATAAATTTCCTGCGAAAATTCTTCCAATTTTAAATTTAATTAACTAACAAATTGATAAAATCGTACGGCGATACTATTTATTTGTAAACATCGATGTTATTGAAGTAGGGTTCGAATGATATATTTATTTATTAAATTTAGTTTATCCAAATAAATAACAATTTAATAAATAGGTAATCTGAGTAATTATATTATGGTAAAAAATTAATTTTCCTGAAGCTTTTCGCAGAAATAAAAACCCGCTTACTTGGAAAATTTTAATCATTTCATATGTCGCACTCGTTCCCCTAATGGGGCTAACTCAAAATTTAAAAATTTTCAATAGAGACATAAAGTATATGTTCAATACGCCGTTTATATACGAAAAAAATTTACTGTGCAAACTCTTCAAAAATTTCTTTGAATCTTCACTTCTAGACACGTATTTTACTATACTGTATTTTCTCCTTTTCCTCTTCTTCCACACACCGAGAAACACCAGACATTGTAAAATAAACTTTCCTCGTCTAGAAGAGCCGGTGATACTCTTATATAACTAGCAGACATACATATAACTGTATTTTTTTTTTGTGAAAGAGTAGAGAAAATGAGGTAACATTTTTACAGTGGGTAGATAAAATATATAATACTGTATATCGTTTTTCAGTATAAGTGAAAATTGCAGAAATTTTAGAGGAACAAATGCGATTTATTTATTAATTTTTCTCACAATTTTTATTATTGCTTTCTTTAGCATGCACTCTATTTCAACATACCTTTGATGTATTCCATGTTCGTTTAATGTATTCAAATGTGCATCTAAAGACATTTGTAACTGATTTGTGGTTTCTGTTTCTGTTGCTGTTGCCACAGAATTAATTGGCAGAGTGTTGGCGGTGCTGGTGGTAATATTAGTTGTTGATTGCTGTAACTGTATTTGTGCTTGGTGTTGCTGTTGTATATGTGGGAGCGTGGGTGTTGTAGTTGAAGTATCTTGTTGTTGTATAGTGGGGTGGTAAGTTCTAACCGACATATTGCCAAATTGTGGGTGGCGATAACGTTGAGCATGTTGATGCATGCCTGTTGTAGTTGTGGAATTTGCAATTGTGATATTATTCAGGGTATTGCTCACAGTGTTGCCAGTAGGTGACAAAATATTTTGAGAAGTTCCAGATAAATTTGAGTGGTTGTTATTGCTAGAATTTGGCGTACCACAGTTGACGGTTTGTTGTTGACGATTATTGTTGTGATAGAGATGGGAAGCAGTTGTATTAGATCTTACAAAATTGCGATTTACTGCGTGATTGACGGCATTATTGCTATTGTTGTTATTATTGCTGGTTGTATTACTACTGCTACCAGTGGGATAATTTGCTGAACGATATTGTGTACTACTGCTTGTGGTAGATGCATGTGTATGATATTGTGCTGCAGACGGCTGTTGTTGTTGCTGCTGTTGGTGGTGGTGATGTTGATGTCGGTGTATTTGTACACCGGTATTGCTTGTGGATGATAATGAACTGTTCACTGCGGACATTGAGGACGGTTTATAACCTCCACTACGTCGTGGTGGATGGCCAAAACTTAGGCCTGAACCGCCCGTATGTAAAGAGGCAGCCACACGAGATCTGCCAAAACCACATTGTGGCGAGCGTTTATCGATCCAAAAATGCATAATTCTTGTCTTTATTTATATGAGTATTTGCTTTTTACGAATATTGGCTTAAAAAAATCATTTTATTGCTATTTTACTACAAGATATGAATAAATTTTAAGTATAAAAAGTTTGACTGAATTATAAGTGTTTCGGTGAATTGCTGAAGCATGCCGGAATTTTAAACTTTCTAAGGTCATTTCAATAAGTCCTCTCTATTAAAACTCCAATAAAAATAAACAAACAGAACTAAAATTAAACAAATTAAGAATCCTACAGATATTTTTGTAAGTAAAACTCGTATATTTTTAAACGATGTGGGTCTAAGAATTTGTTGACATTTTAAATGTTAGCTAGATTTTTTTAACTTTTTCATTTTTATTTTGAGGTTTATTTATTATAAAAAAATAACGTAGGCATCCTAACATCCTACATTTTTTTAAGAATCTATAAAGAAACACTTTAAAAACCCCAATTGTTTCGCGATTTAAATAAAGAAAAATGTTTTTGAACTGATAACGCGGACACGTGTTTTAAAAAATCAGCAATAAGTGGTTAGAAAAGTGACCTCCAAAACTGCTGAAAACATTTTTGAGCCTGTTGCTCACTCCAAAGATGTGAAATATTATTCGTATATAATAAATGACTTTTACTTTAAGTTTAATCCGACCATTTATTTAGCTTATATTGATTTCTGATTTTCAATTCTTGTACAACTGTGTTTGTCGTGACAATGGACACATACATATATTTTTTTCATGGAATTATTAAGAAGAAATGTAAAATGAATTCTTTTTTTCTTGAGCGTTTTGATAATATTTTAAGGAAAAAAAGTTGTTCCATGGTACTTTCTTATTCTTTTGTTCATTGTTTGTTTTCGAGAAAGGGGTCAACTAACTTTTTCTAAGGACGAGGACATGTTAAATTAACTTAGTTACTTTGCTAGAAATCAAATCAATATTCCGTAGACAGTTGGTGAAATTATAGAAGGACTAGAACACAATAAAAGTATGCCATGTTGAAATGCATTGGTTTGCTTGCATGCAAATGCAAGTAAAATTGATGAATACCAGTATTTTTCTTTCCTTTTTCACGTACATGTCATATATGCATATATGTATGAGAATGTACACTGAAACGTATACATATTATTTATATTTTTTATATATAAAGTATACGTGTAGACACATTCATTTGTTCACATACAATTATAATTGTACTCTTATACTTAACACAAGGATATTTTTCATATATATAGTATGTATATAAATCTTTTTTTTAATGAAAAAATAATGAAAATAAAATATTTCTTACCTTTTTAAAGTTACAGATTTTTTCTTTTTCTAACGTTAAAATAATAGTTTAAAAAAATGATCACTAATTGTAGTATATCATGTATGGTTTCTGATGCCCTTAGCAAATATTTCTAGTGCAATGACTTTGCTGTATTTTTTTTCTTTTTTTTTTTTGCCTAACAATATAATTTTCTATGTAATTTTTTATGGCAGCTTTAATTTTACTTATTGTTTACATACTTATTCAATTTCACTCCACAATTTACTTTTATTTATTTAATTTTTAAGTAATTTTTGAGTTTTCACTTTTCATTTAGTTTTATCACATGTTTTCCTGGCATTTAGCTAGGGAGCCAAGGACGTATTAACAATTATTTTATACCATTGATAAATTACTTAGGCCCAGAAAAATTCTATATAATGAAAATATATGTAGTTATATTGCTATAAGCATGTTACTGGAACTTTAAAAATTTTAAAACTTTTTGCTTCTTCTTTATTATAAAAATGTATATTTTAATTGCATTTTGTTTTGATTTGTTACAATACATACTTATGTATGTATATATTGCTCTGAGCTCTGATATAAAGCAATCACCTAAACATTTATTGTTTTTGTTTCAGTATGTGCTATTTAATGTAAGAACGAAATGATTTTCTTTTAAAGTCCTTTACAAATTTGTAAGAATAATCATACAAGAGAGGGAGAGATTCTCTAGTGAGATTGTCTATTTTTGCTCATGCGTTTTAAATGACTGTCATCTGAAATCAGCGTTGCCAAATTTATTTTATTTAATTTTTTTTTTGCAAAAGTGCATTACAATAATTGTGTATCCAACAAGAAACACTTATAAACATTTTACTGACTTGGTAACATATTATTTTAGAAGCTATTAGAATTGAATTCAGAAAAAACAATATTTATGAGCTTAATTAAAAGTGCGGCAGCAATTGATTTGATTGTCCTTATAATTTGTATTTTTAATAAATAAATTTTAACACAAAAGACCTTTTTAAAAATATTTCCTGTTTAATTTATGAATACGTTTATAAAAAGTTAGTGGCAACGCAGTTTTACACAGACGCATATGGAAACTGTGTGTTCAAATTTTTGTTTCAGTGTTTTTCTTGTCTTTGAGCCAATTCACACTAGCACAATTCTGCTGGCATAACATGGCACCTTGTAGACAAATTTGGTGAAAGGAATGGTTATTAGTTGGCATAGTTTTTCAACCAGCTACAAACCCTCATTAGCAGCACAAAACTAATACATATACACATCGAAAACACGGGTTCTGTGTTTCTTTTTTTACAGAGCATATTTAGATTTTACTTGGCCATCGTCGTGCTAACATGAACTTGAAAGAAGAAGGATGTTGGCAGCGCCAACAAACTTTAAAACTAATAACTAAAGGCTGGACCGAACAATATCTGCTTTTCTTTTCTTTCTCATCTTCTAGAAGTAATGTTACAGCTTCGAAATTACAGGCACTTTAAAGTCCTCCTAAATTAATTCCCAATTCCGTATCATTTAATCCCTTCATACTTCCGCCAAGTATGTTCCGAAATATGTATAACGAAAAACAAACATCAAATGAATAAATACATATACATTTGATGCCAGATGAATTAGTCTAGTGTGTTTACACAAAGAAAAATGAAATCATGTCGTTATAGTCAAATTAATAATTCTGCACACGATTCGGCCATTGATGAATGGAGACCAGTCGTTTTAGATGAATTAGCAGACATCTTATGCCCTTCGGTAGGAACAATGAAATAAGCTCATAAGCAGAAAAATACATTTTATGTATGCTTCGATGATATGGGCTCTGTTTTGTCTTGTGCCGAAGGTACATTCTTTGAACGCCAAATGTGGATGAAAAACTTTCCAACAAATTTCATATCTTGGGATTAGAAACGTAGTCACATACAAGTTTAATATTATGATATGTGGCAGCGTCATTTCCATTTGAACTTTCTGACGCATTATTATAGAAATGTTCATTCAATTGACAAAATGTTATACGAAATTTAATTTATGTCTGGCAAAGGCAAGATTTGTTCCTTATATATTTATTTAAAAAAAATACGGTGTACTTGAGTTCCCAAAAATTCAATTGAAATCATTTCTTGCCAAAAATTCATTGATGATCGATAATATTATCTATTGAAAAAAGAAAAAGAAATATTTTTTATCTTATTTAAAGTAAAATGTTTTACATACTAAAGAATCAATTTATGAATCAGATAAAAATTTAATTATTTTAATAGCGAAATCATGTATATATATACATATATATCGCACATGCTAATGTGGAGCTATAAAAGACTGAAATTTGCAAATTTTGTCATACAGGTGGAAATCTGAGTTGAAAGTAAGTCTAATTATTTATTTATTTATTTAAATTTTATTTAATAACTTTTTTCATATTCTAGTGAAAGTTTTAATATTAATTGTTGCCATTTTTATATCCGGCTCTGCTGCAGCCCGTGAAAATATAAATATTTGTCACCGTGTAGCTAATAATGCCTTCTTACCGGTGCTTAATAATTGTTCAGCTTATTATGTATGCATGGATCAGACACCAGTTGAAAGAGCTTGTGAACGTGGTTTCCTATTTGATGCCAAGTCACAATCTTGTCGTTCTCCTGCTGAAGTCCAATGCGTAAAGAATTGCACCTCTGCCTTCTCATCATTCTGTTATGATCGTACCTGCACGAAATATGTATTGTGTTATGGTGGTAATCCCGTGCTTCGTGAATGTTGTGATGGTCTACAGTACAATGCTGAAACAGATCGTTGTGATTTTCCCCAATACGTCGACTGTGTAGATAACATGTGTACAGTATTCAATGATCCCAACAATATTACATTCATAAGTAGCAAAGCGGCGTGTGATAAATATTATATATGCATGGATGGCTTAGCTATTGCCAGAAACTGTTCAAGTGGCTTACAATTTAATAAAGAATGCAATTGTTGTGATTTTCAGTCGAAAGTAAATTGTACGGTGGGTGGAAAAAACAAATTTTCTTTTTCATGTCTAATGCAAATGTAAAATTTATTTTAATTGCAGATTCCTGCCTTGAAACGTAATATAAAGCCGCTTTCAAAAGCTCCCCCGAAAGCTGCTAATATGAAATGTCCGCAAGAAGGAATTTACTTTTATCCCCATACCAAAGAAGATCAATATTATTTTTGCATGAAAGGTCGCGGAGTTATCATGGACTGTACACCAGGTTTGGTCTATGATAGCAAAATGGAGACATGTCGTGAGAAGAAACATATTTTAAACAATTAAGAAAGATTGATAATTTTAAAAAACTTTTAAGTTCCAATTAATTATCAGGGTCGTTGATCTTTAATTTAACTCGAATGGACAACTATTAGAATTTATCTATTATATACAATACATTGCTATTTGAAAACATTTTCTTTCGATTCGAATTACAGAGTAAGGCCCGAGATTTAATAAGCTCAAAAAATAAATCCCCCAATGCTTACATGGAAAAATATGATATAATTGCGTATTTATTTTTTAGTTTAAAATTTAAAATAATATTTATTAATTTTAATTTCTTGCATTTTAAAATTTTATGCGAATATGCTGCAACATTTTTGTTGCACAACTTAACATCACTGAAATATTTTGTGAAAAAAAATATTTTCACAAATAATTATTTAGTATTTCGCTGTACGCTACGTGCATGAAACGAAATTGCCCAAAATTCTTGCAAAAGTACTAATTTGAATACGCAGTTTTAAATAATTTAAATAAAAGGTAATTGTCTATTTATTTATTAAAACAAAATATTTGTAGTATTTTCTTTAATAAATTACAAAGTATTGGAAGAAAATCTCAAATATTAAATATTGTATTTTCAATGAAAAAGAAAAATTATATTTTTAGATTTAATTTTATAATATTGCGTATTGCAATAAAAAGAGAAACCCCAAAAAGAAATCTAAAATGCTCTTAATATTTTTGAGTATGAAAAATAGTTGATACTCTTTGTAAATTAAGAATCTAACAGCAATATTTGTAGAAGTGTAGTGCAAGTGCAGTGAAAAGAAAACTTATTATAAATAATATATAATTATTGTGTATTATAAATTAATATACAATATTTATTTTAGAAATGGTAAACGAAACAAACAAACCCCAAGAAAGTCTGGAGAATGAGCGGTTGATACAACGCTTGTCAGACTCTAATCAAGCTTTGGCTAGTATGCAAGCAGAACACCGGCAGCTCGTAGAAGAAATGGAACAATTGCGAAAACGTGCTGAAGACTTACAGCGGATGAGGGAGCTACAGGAACGTGAGGAAGAAAAAAAAATACTGGAGTACCAACAGAATTTAGCTAGTTCTACTGCAATTTTACAATCGAATGAAGAAACTGGAAGTTCAGTGCAAAATACCGAAGAGCCAAATGAAGAAGGCAATCCAGAAGAAGCAGATTATATCAAAGAAAAATTAGCTGAAATAGCGCGTCTAAAATCACAATTTAAGCGTGTGCAACATATGATCAATACAACGGAATTGATTGAAAATCATATAAGTGCAAATCAGCCTGCAAAAAAACAATTAGAACTAGTAACAGATAGTTCAGAAACTACAGCAAATAATATAGTAAAATCTGAAATTACTTCAGCAGTTCCTATTGCTGGGATCCCAGTCACCGATCCGGAGCTAATAGTTCTGCCAAATATGCCTAGCACGTCTGATTTAAATGCTGCCGCAACACCAGATGAGAAAGAGCAGCTTATTCAAACAATGCTCAATATGTTTCAGGATTTCTCTTCTGATTTAAAAGCTCAAGCTAGCAATTTAATATCTGAAAGAGAACGTATAAAAGAACTTAAAGAAAGCATTATACGCTCAAGACAGGAACCACCTAAATAAAATCTATTACAATTCAATTTTTCATACGTACATATGCATGTTTTTTAAAAAGATATTTATTTATGTCATCATATGTAATCATATTTGGGAAGAAACTGTAACTGCAATAAAATTTTAAATACACTTTTTAAGGTGTTAATCAAAGCTTTTTTTATGTGAATTATTATAAAACTTGCAGAAAAAAATTCAACGGATTTCTTTAGCATTGGCAACGCATCAACAAATCTATTTGATATGTATGGCAGTATTTTTTCCACTGAATTGTCAGCCGGAATAAATTAATTTTTGGGGATAGAATTGCACTAAATTTGTTTTTAATTAGATCTTATTTAATCATCAATTAAAATTTGTAATGTTGTTTAAAAATTAATACATATTATTCCACTTTTAAATTACATATAACACATAACTTAAATACCTTATCATAACACAAAAAACTATATGTGAAAATTTTTCAGACAGATGGGCGTGCAATAAAATCGATTAGAATTTAAAATACAATATAGGAGCAACTAAGAAAGAAAAATGGCACCTGTAAAAAATCCAAGCACAGCAAATAAATTTTCTGCAAATAACAACAACCGTAACCATAACAGTATGGCCTCGTCGGCTTCTACGACAAGTAGTGGATCAAATTCTCATTCCATAAATGCCACCTCTCAATGTAAACAAACGGGAACGGTACCTAAATCAACAACAAAATCATCTACCAACACAAGTACAAAACCGATTATGCATCCTCCATCTAGTACTCAAAAGGCCAATCGCTGTAGTCCTTTAAATATAGTTGCTTCAATACAACAACAGCATCATCCTCGTACACAACAGCATAAAAATACTGAAATTGTTGCACCCATACGAAGGGAACTTAAAGACTTGAATGTAAGATTTCTTTTTTTGAAGGATTATATATTTTAATTAAAACACTTAAGAATTGTATTACATATAATAGCAATTCGTTTAATTCTAATCAATATTACGCTTTCTCATTTTAACTTTTAAGGAACACTAATATGTACTTCTCTGTAAGAGAATTAATACAAAATTTATCCCAAATTGCTTAGAAATTTTCTTCAACATTTATTTCTCTTTAATAATTTCAAAATACTCTTAATGACTAGAACTGACAGAAAAATATTGTAATTTTTGTATTCCGGTGGCAGTTGTACTTTAATATCGGCCGATAACGAACGAAACGAAGATAAATTAAAAATTAACTTATAGACCTTTAAATAAATATTTCACCATTACCGGTTTGATAATATTTTTTATAATTTCGTTGATATTCTTGCATTATTTTAAGGATTATTTGTTAACTACAGTGGTAACAACTACGGCAAATAGTAATAATAATTTAAATAATACTGAACAACAGCAATTGCAGCATTTACAAAATACAATAGTGCAGCAGCAACAAAATAATCAAAGTAACATTAATACAACTGCTGGTAATAGTGATCTTGGTAAGTTCTAATATTAAATTATACTTTATATAACAACTCTTCTATTTTAAAAAAAATAATTTTGGGTTTTAAAAGTTTATCTAGTTTCGTTGACTATAATCACATTTATTTGTGTATGTATCTACGTTATTTTGTACCTTTAGTATTTGAAAGAATTTAAATTATCTAAATTTAGAAATTGTCTGTTTTTTTATTGCACACTACATCATCAATGTATATAAAATGAGAAATTCTTAGTCATGCGAAGAATTGCTTTTAGTATTTCAAATTTTGTTTAAAAATAAATAGTAAATTCGCATTATTCATTTAATAAAAAATTTATTATAAATTTTTCAATAATACGGGAACTATATAGTAGAAGCACAACACAAATAATTAATATTTATTCAAAGTTAAAGTTAAAAAACGAAGTTTTTCAACAAAACTATAATATATTTAAACTTTATCTTCACATTTTTCAATTTATAGAGACATTGCAAGAAAATCAACAAAGATTTTGTTATCCCGTACGACCAATCCCAAGACGTAATCAACAACAAGCACAACACAATAATCAACAAACACAAAGTGATCCTTTGAATTCTATTCAAAACACCAATTTAAACACCGCTATTGGTGTGGTTATACCGACAACACCTGGTTTACCAACAACCTCAAGTACTGTTCAGCCGATATCTTCAAATACAATCACAACTCTAAACGATAATCCATTGCTAGGGCCACAGTTTGAACAACATTTGCAGCTTTTAGTGGTGCAACACTTGAAACAATTATTTGAAAATTCCCAAAGCCAACCGTTTTTTAATTTAACCACTAATTTATTGCCCAACATACAATCGTCGTCATCGGCTAATTTGGTGAATGCAGTTTTAAACCACAATAATAACGACTTTAACCAAACAGCTCAACGTTTTCAGCAAACTTTAAATTCTAACAGCAATAGCGATCATCAAAGTTATTTAGAAAACTATTTACACGCGACGAAAAAAAAGGTATAAAATGTCAAAATCAAAATCATAATAAAATTATTAGAAAATATGAAATTGATTCGTGGCATTAATATGCTTTATATAAAATACATATAATGAAGTTTTTAATAAAAATGTTTAAAATTTCAAGGCATTAAAATCATCTACCATGGTTCATGAAATAACGCCAAATTCCACAGGACGGGATGTCGTTGTCAATTCAAACAGTCTTGAGGACGTACCTCTCAGTGAAGTATGTTTAGTTTATCAACTTGAAAAATAAGAATTATATACTATATAGTGATTTCATTTCATGCCTTTAATTTTTTTTTTGCAATATGCGTCATAAATTTTTTAAATATTGAAAATATAAAGTACAAATGTGTAAAGAATACAATGCAAAATATTCCATAAAAAGTCAAGAAACCTAAGGCATAAAATAAAACCAACAAACAACATATCGCTGTTCTCTTGTAGAACGGATGTAACTGGCATTTTTTCAAAATTTACTTTTTAGTCTCAAAAATAACGATTTTACAAGCATTTACATTTTGGTAATTGCATTCTAATAATAACAGTTGCTATTATGTTTTTTCCTTCTTCTTTATATTAGTTAGGGCCTTTCCATATGAAACATGCGATATACAAGATATATACATACATACGTACGAATGTATATTACAATAAAAATTATTAAAACATACATGAAAACAATATAGAAATTGTTTCTATACTTTTAGGCAAGTGATCGCGCTCAGTCTATACAATCGTTGCATAGTAACATAGAAACTCCAACACCTGACAATACACCATCCTATGAAGAACTACAACAGCGCTTAGAGGCATCTAATCGTAATATACAAAACATGCAAGAACAACAACAACAACTTCTAAAATTAAAAAATGCTGCAAAACAACATTTAAGTGACATGGAAAAATTACGACAACAAACGCAAACATTGACTTTTCCTGCAGGCTCGCAAGCTGGAGCTGATGGTGGCGATGGCACTCCAGATTATCAGTCAATTGATCAAGTTCACTCAGATATGACTGCTTTGGTGGGACGTATGAAAAATCTTACTACTTTTATACATAATCAAAATGAATTGTCGTCTCTAATGGGCGATGATGGTCCGGAAATTTTAGATGAGCAGGAGCTTTTGCAAAATAAACTTGAGGCCTTAAGAGTCCAACGTGATGAAATGCGAAATTTAGTTAGTGAACTTCAAAGTGTTAATCGATCAGCTGAAGAGACAGCTAAAGAAGCCAGACAGAGACAGTACGAACAAGAAAAAGATGTAGAAGAAAATGAACATCAGAGTTCACCCAAAATTTCAGACTTTGACAAAAAAACACCGAATGTAGAACGTGAAAGAGAAGTACCAATAGAATACAGTCGCAATGTGCCCATTGAATTACTGCAGGAAGCCCAAAGATCGCCGACAACTATTATTAATGGTCACGGACCATTAGAATCGGATGCTGAAACCGAAAAAGATGAAGAACAGCGTAAAACAGCAGCTGTTTTAATACAACAAAAAGTGGCTGATATCGATGCCATGAAAGCTCAACTTAAACGTTTGAAAGATATGATGGAAACTGTTAATATAATAGAAGCGCATACAGCAAAAGATCCAAAGCTTATCGGTCGTACATCACCGCGAGAAGTGCCTATTAAATTCGATCGCGAACGCACACCTGTAGCTGTACCCAGCTGCTATCAAGATAATAACAACACCGACGAATTCCTAGCGCGCAAAGTGCGTATGTTAAATGATGTTACCACTGACCTAAGAACGCAAGCTCAATATTTGCAATCGCTAAAAAAGGAAATTGAGACACGCAAACAACAGGCAGCTGCTGCGGCCCAAATGGGAGAAGAAGCCTTAAAGAGAAATAGTTTAACACCCACGCCAATACCACGTATTAACGAAAATCGTTGGGAAGAGCATGTTAAAAGCCAACATGAAAGAGATCAATTGAAAGAAGAATATGAACTCAAGAAAAAAGAATTTGAAATGCTTTGCAAACGATTGGACCAAGAAGAAGAACAGCCAACACCCACCAGGAGGCAAGACATTGTATCCGAAGCAGATGATGAGGCTGAAGAAGATATCAATGATTCTGACTATGCAGCCAGCACTAAATTCGTGCCAACATCAACAACCTCTGCAATACGGTCTAATGATCAAACAAGCAGAAATGTCAAAGATTCATTGAATTCAACAGGCGTATCATCTAATGCGCCTACTCACGTAGCGCAGGCAGCAAGTAGTACTCATGACGGCGCATCACTTGAAGCAGCCAGTATGCAATCGGGTAGTTCGAGATCTTATTCAATACCACCTCCAATGTCTGCAATGGCCATGAATTTCCGTAAGATTGTCATCCGAACTTTTTTCTTATTTTTTATAAATTAAATTGTTCTTAAATAAATTTCAGCCGGCCCTATACCACCACCCTTACCAACAGCTTGGAATCCACATCAATATTACTATGCCACTGGTATTCCACCGCCACCGCCACCACCTCAAACTTCATTTGGCTTAAATCAAACTTCGACAAATGCGACTAACTTAAGTACTAATGAATGCATTTGTAATGCCAATAATTTGGGAGCACCGACTTCGTCATCTACTGCTACCAGTGCTACTACAAATATTCCTCTATCCAACAACGATACCATGTTGCAACAATTTATACAAACTCAACAAATGCTAATAAGTTCGGTATGTCAATGCAATCAAATGTTATGGCATCAGCAGAGAGAAATCGATAGTCTGAATCAGACCATTCACATGCTGCAAGAAAGATTGCTAACAATTACCGCAGGAAATATAAGTACAAGTAATAATGGTAATGATGTAGGTTATGGCTTACGCTCAGAATCGGTACCCCCATCCAGTTTGGGTGGCATACCAACCAATCAGGCTTTGCCCAATAACTTGTACGGCGGTATGAACAGATCACAGTCTGAGCAACCAATACCTTTCATACCTGGACAAAATCGTAATAGTGCATTTAGTAACTATCAACAACAACAGCAGCATATATATCGTCACCAACGTATGGCACAGCCACAAAGTGCTTTGAATTTCACATCTGAAACCCAACAGCACAATACATCAGCTACAGCATCGTCTAGTATGTATGCCACACTTAATAACGCAGTGCCGCAACCACCTCCAGCGTCATCAACACATTTTAATAATGAAATAACTACCCCACAATCACCAGTTGTCGGCTCAGGTCCAGCACCCATTTTTATGTCACATCACAACAATGCCATTTATCAAAATAATGCCAATTTACGTACACAAAACCAACAGCAGCAGCACCATCATCACAGTAATATATCACATACACTTAATAACCAAGTACCACCAGGCAATCGGGCAAATAACTATTGGGATAATTTTAGAAGGTAAATTCAACTTTATTTATAAGTATATACAATATGTGCATACATTCGTATGTATCTGGCTTTGAATCTTTGATTTTCCTTAAGGATTCAAACTACTTTTTCTACAAATTGGTCTTAGATGACATCAAACTAAAGCGTCCTTAATTATTTTAATTTATTCATTATCACAATAAACCTAATTTATAGATTTTTCTCTTATTAAGTTTTTCTAGATAAAACTTATACACACAAATATGTAGAATACAAATTAATAAAGTTTTCGTTTGGTCAGTAGTTAAAATAAGTTTTATTAAAACATACATATATGTACATATGTCAATATGTACATAAAAATGTGTATGTTCTGTAAGTAAATTTTTTTTTATTTTTTTATGTTTCATGTTTTTAGTTCTTATTAACTGCTGGCTTGTTGAACTAAATTTTTTGTTATTGTGTTCGTTCTAACTAATCTCTAAAACTGTCCAAATGATTTTATGTAATTATATCTACATAGAAGATGAAAGATTTTCCAATCCCTCAATGAAAAATTGACAAAGAATTGAACATTTATTCCTCCCCCAACTATGCTACTTTTGAGGCAGGAATATTTCCGACCGAATTCCGTAACTTTACTATATTAAATAAATGTTTTAATATGTACATATAATGATTGTTTCAAGCATGCTATAAATTTTTGCTTAATATCTAACTAACTATTTTTTTTTGCTGTACATTTCTTGTACTTTCTTTATTGTTATGGCTAAAATTGTTGTTGTTGGTGGTGTTTGTTATGTACTACATGTTAAATGTATAGCTATTCTCGACAAAATTTGCTTTCAACTAATTCAGCTAAAAGTAATGAAGAACAACAAATACAACAACAACCGCAGGAAACACCCTACGTTAGGGCAACATCTATGCCGCATGAACAGCCGCAACATACCAGTTATAATTTTCATCACCAAAATCAAAATCTAGAAGAATGCAGCAATAATTTAAATTATACTGCTAATAATGAAACAGCTCAAAACAAATACTTGCGCATAATGCAGAGATCGCGTATAAACCAACAACATCAACAGCAACAATATCAACAGAACGTCTATCAGCAGCAGAGGGACTTTTTGCAGCAACTTAATTGGCTGGAACATGAAAATGCAACAAATAATACTACAGCCAGCACTAATGCTGGCTCAAACTCGGGTGACTTGATGTATCATAACTATAATATACATCAGCGAAATAAAGTGGGCCCGAAAACGAATTGGCGTTTTCGTAATATAAACGACGCATATAATACCCCTACAGGCATACAAAGTGGCCGTCATTCGGCGCAGCCGTTTCGAAGATATCAAAATTCTTTGAGATTTCGACCACAGCATTCCCATCAGGCGTTACAACATTTTCTAAACCCTTCTCAACAGCACCAGCAAACAAGCACACCAACTCAAGCCAGAAATCAGGATTTTTTATTACGGCCAGCTGTGGATATCGATATAGGGGAAGCAAATTATAATTTTCTTAATACACAACAACAATTGCCTTTGGATTTTTCCAATCCTCAGCAGGCGCATAACAATGAAAATATGCTGTTGAATGGCAATGAAAATGAAGATGAAGATGAGGAGGAAGAAGATGATACGACTTCGGAAGAAATCAAACGTAATCTCTTGGTGAATGCTTTAAAAAATGATAAATTTACTACAAAGTTTTATGAATCTATTAAGGAAGATGTTTTTCGTCGATTGGAAAGCATGTTGTTGGATAAAGGCAATATATATAACGAGACAACATCCTGTAATACTGGACAACAAAACCTATTGTTTAATAATGTTTCCAACACATCTTTACGCAAATTAAATTTGAACGAACTTTTGCAGCAGCAGCAACAACATCAACAACTTCAGACCCATTTAGAGCACACTGCAAATCAAAATTTTAACGAAGTAGCTCACATTGCTACTGCAATCATAGTTAATAATGAAAGTGAACAACTTTTATCCTCGTCAAATAATGATAACGACAATGAAAATGAGAACCCTGAGGAAGATACCAATTGGCGACAAAATGGAATGAACAATTGCAACAATCCGAATGAAATGTTCACTAACAGCACTTCAGTCTCCAACACTGCTGTAAAAGAAATTTTAGCCAAAAAGCGTAAAAATCTACGTAAGCAGTCATTAAATCAAGCCAATTCTAATAGCGCAAACACAAACGATGTAAACGAAGAAGAGCCTAGTGATAACTTGAGAGGTGCCTGCAGTTTGGCAGCCCAACAACATCAGAAAATGCATCAGGAACCAAAAGAGAAAGTAAGTAAACACGACTTTGAAATCGGTTAAAAATTTATATTAACTGCATATAAAATCCAACCGAAAAATTCTCTCGTCAAATTATAATAAGTTTTTTTCCTTACGTACATAATTGTTAAAGTTATTATTTTAGTAAAATCGAAATTAAGTTCGATTAGAAATAAAACTCTTTAGCATAAATATGTAGTAAACAAGTTTCTATTTGATTGTAGCGAAATGAGAACAAAGCCGAAACAAATGATGATGTCTCTGCAGTAACAAGCTCCCCAAAATCAGCAACGTGTGGCGCGGCATCAATTTCAAGACAACAGCATTCCACGGAATGTGATCTTATAAACTATATAATTAATCGTATACACAATCAAACTCACACTAATACATTAATCAACGATGCTTTATTAGCGGATGTTGCTAAACTAACAGCTACTGTAGCTCAAAACGCCCATAATTTAGCATACAATATCAATCTAGCTAATAACGCCAACAATATTTCACCTAAAAAAATCTATTCAAAAATCAAAAAACTATCATTGCCCAAAGAAAGAGATGAATTTCTGCGATGGTATCAAAAATATTTGGAAAATACATTGTTTGGCAATCAGTGTCAGCTGCATTCAAAGGATAAAGGTAAGTCACCCACCACCAAAGTCTCTAATAATCAGCAGCAACAACAAAAAGATTTGCAACCACCAACAACCGATGATGGCGACTTAGCTGAAGCAGATCAAAATTGTTCATTAAATAACAGTGGTGGTAGTTGCATTTTAACTAACAACAGTATAAGTTCTGAATATCAGCAGGTATTGGCTGAAAATGAAACGCAATCATTGAGTAAATCTGAAGGACCCAATGGGAGCATTGAATATGAAAATAATGAAAACCCTGATGAATCTCATTTTCAAAATATTGAAAATAATCGACAGTCCTCTAATTCAAAGACTTCAAAAAATATTTCAGAATCTGTCAACGATAAAACAAACTCGGCAACTACGCTACAAACTGTTATGAACTTAAAAACAAAAGAATCATTAATGGCACCCACAAAAGAAACTTCAGACTTAAAATGTGAAAAACCAGAATTTGACGAAAAAGAATAATTATACTTTAATGTAGATATACATACATACATAAATTTTTTATAGAATTTACGGTCTTGCAAACTTTGCATTTTTCGATAGGCTTTTGAAAATTCGGTACGTTTCTTTATGAAACATTCCCCATTTATTACTTTTACTTTCACTTTTCAGATACATACATATATAGTAGATGTTTTACTTATGTATATGTTCATATGTATACTATACCGCAACACACGCAAACAAATAAAAAATAAAAGCATAGATTTTACGTAAACATTACGAAATGCCTAAACTTCGGCTTAAATTTAATCATATATTCATAAGTTAAAAAATGGTTCGAGCCATTAGTCTTTAATTTTTGATATATACAGAGGAAATCTTGTTTTTATAACTCTTTTTTTATCAATCACAACGACCCAATTAAATGAAATATTAGAAAATCTGCTAATATATTTACTCGTCGGAAATACAATTTCACACTGAAGTGATTTCAAAAATTACATAATTATTTGCATTTTAAACCAAGACAGAAAATCTGCGCTCCTAAACATTATTCAGAAAAAGAAACTTTTCATCTTGAACTCTGATTTTCTTTGACTAACTCTTGCAACATTCTGTAGTAACAATAGCGACTGTCATAATCCATGTCATACCAGAAATTAATAGCAATACATTTATGGCTTTGCCTAACATGATGATACCAATAATTCGGTAAATAAAGCAAGTCACCGGCATGAACTCGAATCCTCAATGGCTTAATTTTGGCATATTGAGGATAAGTGAATAAATCCGGTGCTAATGGATCTATGCTTATCCACTCAGTAAGCATGGGATTCTCATCGTTGTCATCATCAGGGCACATTATGGGATCTATGTGGTATTTATTTGTGTCCAAATTAAGTGAATATACACCAGTGGGATATAATTTCCTTGGTATCCAAGGCAAACAATGTGGTGGTAATAGAATAAAGTCCTTGTAGCCATGTATAACGCAATATAAATTATCATATGGATCCTTATGCATTGATGTTATAGACCTTTCATCACCCATCCAAAAATTAACAGCATCTGGTGATTTGTTAAAACTTTTCTCAGCGAATTCTAAAACTGAGCAATCGATGTCGTTTTTAAGTTCAGGAAAATTCAAGGAAAAATTTGAATTTTGTTTTTGTATGTAGTATACTGCACCCGTGGGATCGTCAAGTTTTCGCAAAAAATTTTCCATAGTGCATTTTTCTTCTCTAGGTAAAACAAAATATTCCTTCTTGTCTTCATATCTAACAGCTAACCCATCAGCATAACCGTTCGGTGTTACTGCAACATCCACTATTTTTTCGCCAAGTATTTGTTTGAAATATTTTGCATTCCACTTCTTTACTGCAGGCCATTCAGCTACAGCATTTCTTATTACCAGTGGTTGCTGTTTTGAATAATAGTCACGGGTGAACCCAATGGCATCAGGAATGGCGTCCAGTTCCTCAATTTGAGTCCCAATACATAAGTCATTAGCTTCATTTAGTAATATATCTAAGGCCGTGTATATTCTACTGTCCATTTCAAGTTCACAAAAATGCTCGTCGGTGTTATAGCCATAGTATATTTATCAAGTAGACTCGACTAATCAGGTGACTGCTCGTTTATGTTTTACAAAACGTGAATGTCAAAATTTGTTTACATTTTGTGGGCGCTAATATCATTTTTACTCATTTGTTTAATTTGAGAAACCGCGTAATTTGTCGTAATGTTGCCATATCAATAATAGTCATGCAGTTGATTTCAATAAAAATGTCATAATTAAAAAAATTAATGGTGGTTTCTTTTCTGCGAAATATTCTGTATTTGTTCTGCCTTTTAGATTTATTTAAGTTCGTTTCTGAAAATATGTGTTATTTTAAAAGTACAACCCAACCTTTTCTGATGATGTTTTCCTTAAAAGAACAAAAAAATGCTACGTGTTTAACACTCATTTTAAAAAAAGGAGCATGAGTGCAGCACTATATTAAAAGCTGATAATTGTATTGTTTTTGTATTTTAAAATCGGTGTTACAGAATAGTTGTACTTTATTGTTTTAAACGTGTTTTTATTTGTAAACATAAAATATGCAATACTTCTTAAAAATTAAGTGAACATTTACAATGTTGCCAAATCACAACTTATGATACACTTTTTTTTAGAAAAGAAAACACCATGAGTTTCCAAATACTACTACATACCAAAGTATTTTTATTATTAAATGTGAAAGTGAAAGCAATGAAAGTCCAAAGTTTTTCGTTTGAATAAATAAATAAAATCTGGTAAGATTGACAGTGTCATAATTTGCTTAATGTTTGTTTTTGATAAATTAAAAAAAGAGAATACACTGAAATTGTCATGTTGCTGTATCATCTTCTTGATGTACATTAATTGACATTTGGTTTTTAACAGGTTTGAAAAGCAGTAGTAAATTTCTATTTTTTTTTAACAGTTCGAAGTGCTGCTTGTTTAAAACCATAGAATACCTTTGAAACCATAAAATTAAAAATTGTGCATTAAAAAGATAACCTGTTTTGAATTTGTTCCTTAAAACTATGAACAGTGAAACCAATTGTCCACCGCCATCGATATCGGAAAACGCAACTTGCGCTATAGAAATTGATAACGGTGACCGAATTATAAATTGGGTAGAGGAGGCCATAGCAATTATAAAAGATGTGCGAACGCATGTTGCGGAAATAGATATATCTAAAAAGCTAACTAGTAACGAATCGCACATTTACCTTAACATACGAACGTTTGAAGGAGCTGCTTACTGTGTACATGTATCAAGTTTAGGATTTAAAATTGTTTCTGAAATCTACGACACAATAAATACGGATAAGACCGATGCAGATGGAGAGGAGGAAGTGTTTGAAACGCCATATGCTCTACTAGATAAAATAAGTCCGCGTTATGTGGAATCATTTGGAAATCAACTTTGTAAACAGCTATTGCATTTGCAACAAATGAGAACTGAATTCAATGAAGAAGATGAAGAAGGGTTGGATGAAGAAGATGATGACAAAGAAACTGTGAAAGTTTTAGTGTAACATAGTATAGAAATATAGTGTAAGAACTGCAACTACATATCGTCATATGATTTTAAAAAAGCCGTAAGTTACAAAAAATTCGAAATCGAAAATTATACCTAAAATTTCGAGTTCTTTGTTTAAAAGGTTTTATTTTATAAGAGCATGTAGACTATGGAACACATTGCCTCTATCTTTAAAAAGATTTAACTTGTCCAAAACAAAATTTAAACGTCATCTTGACTTTTACGAGAATTAATACTCTCAAAGTTCTTCTAAGATAAATTTCAATTTTACCTATCTATTTTAAACAAATATAAAATTCTTGTTCAATGTATTAATAACTAAACATTATTAAATATGTAATTTTATTTAAACGTACTCCTTTGTTATAAAATTATCAATTTATTACAATTATTATTAACTACTTCTGTTAATCATATATGGCCCCTAGGGCTCGATTAATAAATAAAAGCAAAATGAAATGATTGATAATGAGCCATAGTATCAAAATACATGTGTCTGCAAAATTGTACACGAATGCAATTAGAAATAATGTTCTTATCAAAATATTTCTGAAATGCCCAAGCGCAGAAGTTAGTTTGTAATTATTTTGCTTCTCCTGTAAAATTTGTTTAATGTAACTTAGGGCTTTTGTGAATTCATATGACGATATGTACACCTGCACATACTCAGTTCTGAAGTACACAAATCATCACTCGCAATTAATATTTAAATGGAATTTTTTAACAAGATGCTGAATGACCTCCAAATTAATATTTATGTTATAAATGGGGGTCAATTCTTTTGAATGGTATATGTGAATGAATTCTATGATGCCAAGTATGTGTGGGTTTTTATGCATTTTTTTTATTTATTGATAGGTATGTAATTGAAATGTAATATTATTTGAAAATGTTAATAGTAATGCGTATTTCAAAGCCAAGCTGATTATATTTCGTTGCGATTAAGCTTAATCCCATTGCTGCATTTTAGAATTTTAGACGTTTTAAAAATAACGACTGTGATTGCAATTCCAAATCTGTTAACTTTCGTACTGTCGGTATCAACTGTTCAACGTGATCTTTGTATCCTGTGCCCGTGTTGAGATTTTTTTCTCCATACACCACCTTCCCATCAAAATCATTTTGTGGTACGGACATATTTTTATCGACTTGCTGTATTGTAACATTTAAATGCTCTTCCACTTCTGCTAAAAGCTATACCACATCAATAAAGGACCGTTATTTGTGAGCATACAAAAACCATACATATTATAAATGTACTTACATTCTTCTCATTATACCAAATGCAACATCCTCGAACATCAGTCAAGTTGGTGTTGTTGCAATTGCGGCCCCGGCTTTTACACCATTCACCGTGATACCAAACCTTTTCTGGTACTGTAGCCACCAAACTAATGGCTAACCCCATACGTTCAGCACGACCTACACGGCCAACGCGATGAACATAATTAGATTTTTCATCAGGCAATGTAACATTGATCACTAAATAATAATTGAAAAAAAAAATTAAATCTATATATATAAACGAACACGGATGAAATCATACTGTAGGGTAGTCCGGTTATATCCAAACCTCTTGCTGCAACATCAGTACATATTAAAAATTTTACTTCTCCTCTCTTAAAACGTTCTAAATTTTGTTTACGTTCTTGAGGCTTGCGATCTCCATGCAGGCAAACACATGAACAACGTTGGCCACCTCTCAGTTTTAAGTATTGTTCCAGATTGTCACAATCTAATTTTGTGCGACAAAATATTATGCAACGATCCATTTTGTGCTCCTCTATTGCTTTAATGCAATATTCTCCCTTTAATATTTTAATCGCTTCTGAATAGCATTCTGGAGTCAAATTGTTTGCATGAACATTATCGCGAGTGTGAACACCATCTGTTCGTATACTTTGGCGTATATTGTGCCAAAGAGTATCTTTTTGGGGATCAACCAAACAGACAACATGATGTACAGTTTCCGGGACGGCATCTTCGCCTTTAAGATCCACCCATGTGGGAAAATGCATTAAACGATCGGCCATTTTTTTCACTTCAAAAGCATGAAGAGTTGCCGAACATACCACCATTTGTAATCTTCGGCCATCTGATGTCATTTTTGGTATTTGCTTATGTAACCGATCAATAAGATCTGTATAGCCTTGCTTTAGAAGAGCATCAGCTTCATCTAAAACAAAGAATCTAAAAAAATAAACCACAATTACTTTGAAGAATATATTAAAAATGATGTATGCTGACCCCTCTTACCTACAATGCGTCAATTGTACAAAACCGCTACTAATCATTTCTTCTAAACGGCCGGGAGTGCCCACTACTATATGGACACCTTTCTGCAATGAACTTTTTTGCTGTTCCAATTTAACACCCCCAATTAAAAGTAGAGTTTGAACATCTGGATTTGACAGATGTACTTTAAACTTTTCGATCTGATTATAAGTTTGTTCAGCCAGCTCCCGGCTAGGTTCTATAATTATGGCCTGCGGTGCATTGGGTACTGGCTTATTAGCTGCCGCATTAGTAGAGGGACTGGCTAAAGGATTAGCTTTAATATGTTGTGCTCCCGCTTGTGAAACGGCTACAAAACTGTTTTGAGGTGGATATTTTAGTTCCGTTTTTCCAAAATTAAACGCCATTTCAGCATTTTTCAAAACTACAGCAGGATAAAATATTTCATTGCGCAAATTATCAGCGATACGAAAAGCTACACCCAAATTTTTTCCATTTTTGCTGAAGAATACTTCCATCTTATCCAAGTCCAAAAGACATCCTATAACATCGCTTTTACCAAATGCTTCTCCATAATCGTCAAATTGTCGATTATTAGATTTTTTACCAGTGCCACCAAAACCAAACCCATTACGGCAAGTACCTAAATCCAAATTTGCTTTTTCTGTTGACCATCCTACTCTACATAACCCCTCATCAGTTACTGTAGCCTCATAGTAGAATTTGCCCTTGCCGTTTACACCAGTAGTGCAGCGACATCCATGCCATTCCTTGAATTCCCGAGACTGGCAACGTAAACCATCAGGTGTCACAGCCATAGCCGATCCCCGGTCAAAAAAAGACATAGTCCAAGCTGCTACATTGACACCACCTCCCCCTCCACTTTTATCCGCCTTACCATCTTCGAAATCTTTTAAGGTTTCCCATACAATCTGTAAAATTGGCAAGCAAAATGCTCCAGTTTTTCCAGAACCTGTTTCGGCGGCCATTAACACATCACCACCACCCAAAATTAATGGTATAGCTTCTGCCTGTACATCAGTAGGTAGTCTGCACAGAGAATTATATATCAGAAATTATATCTAGTTAAAATACTTTTTATCACTAACTTACGTCCATTCCATTTCATCAATGGCTTTGCCAATTTCCGGTAAAACTCCAAATTCTGAAAAATATTTGTAGCATATAAATTTTGAATTAATCGAATAAAATATTACTAAAATTTTACCCTCAAATGCAGTCATTTCGAGGAGATTTCTGAATTTATATGGATTTTACAATTCTTGCTGGAAAAAATTACGGCGGGTGCTGTAGTACACAAAATGTAGTGGTTGTTCAGTGTATACCTCCGACTCAAATAAATAACGTAAAGTTGGATGCGGTTAATATCGTTATGATTAGGAGATAGTTGCATGGACTAAAATTGTTAGCTGAGATACACTCTACTGTCAAAAGTTATTTTTCTTGAAGTAGAAAAAATTCAAATGTTACACAAAACAGATTTAAAAATTAAAGAAATTGAAATAATAAAGTTTCACTACTTCTTGACCATTAAATTTTGCATACAACGCAATAACGAGAGCATTAGAGGATTTGTAAGCTGATGCCAATTTTATCTAATGCTGCCATATGGTTATCAATTCGCCATGGTAATGTGTATACCCGACATGCCCTCACTGACTTCTTCAATTGGAATGTCAAAAAATATAAGCACAAATCGTCCATTTTCGTCACAGACGTCAACTCGTTACAACGTACAATCTTTGGTTGGTATAAATTTTGTTGTATAAAATCATGAGATTTTAATCTAAGATTTTTAGAGTCATCATTCAATAATTTAAAATGTTTTTTTCATATATAATTTTATTATTGTTAATTATATTGTTTTGTTATAATATTTTTCTTCTTTTTTGCAGTTCTTAAATTCATTTTTCACGAGTCCCTAATTTCACATTTTGAATAAAGATGGTTAGGGAGAACAAAGCCGCCTGGAAAGCCCAATATTTCCTAAAAGTAGTAGTAAGTACATAATTTTATATAAAATATAGAATAAATGAAGTGATGAAATAAATTAATGTCTAAATGTCGTTCCGTACGAATACCCCGCTTGAATAAAGCTGAACCCAGGTATTCTGGTCGACTGAAAGTTGAAATAAGCTCTTGCAGCTGTCTGATGATAATGATAATAATAAAAATGTTTTGTAATTGATGACAGTGATGAATAGTGTATCGTTTTTTTAGGAACTTTTCAACGAATACCCCAAGTGCTTCATTGTAGGTGCTGACAATGTCGGTTCCCGTCAAATGCAAACAATTCGTACCAGCCTTCGTGGTATGGGCGTTGTTCTTATGGGTAAGAACACTATGATGCGTAAAGCCATCCGTGGTCATTTGGAACAGAATGCGCAATTGGAAAAATTGTTGCCTCATATCAAAGGTAATGTAGGTTTCGTTTTTACCAAGGGTGATTTGGCGGAAATTCGCGACAAATTGTTGGAATCAAAAGTACGTGCTCCAGCTCGTGCTGGTGCTATTGCACCTTTGCCTGTTATCATCCCTGCTCAGAACACCGGTTTGGGACCAGAAAAGACATCTTTCTTCCAGGCTTTGTCTATTCCAACAAAAATTTCTAAGGGTACAATTGAAATTATAAATGATGTGCCCATCTTAAAGCCTGGTGATAAAGTCGGTGCTTCCGAAGCCACCTTGCTTAATATGTTGAACATCTCTCCGTTCTCATACGGTTTGATTGTTACCCAAGTTTACGATTCTGGATCTATATTCTCTCCTGAGATTTTAGACATCAAACCCGAGGATTTGCGCGCCAAATTCCAAGCTGGTGTTGCTAATTTGGCAGCTATCTCTTTGGAAATTGGTTATCCCACAATTGCTTCTGTTCCGCACAGCATTGCCAATGGTTTCAAAAACTTGTTGGGTATTGCTGCCACCACCGAGGTGGAGTTCAAGGAAGCCGCTACTATCAAGGAGTACATCAAGGATCCCACCAAATTCGCTGCTGCTGCTGCCGCTACCACACCTGCACCCGGTGCCGTTGCTGCTGAAAAGAAAGAGGAAGCCAAAAAGGAAGAATCCGAAGAAGAGGAAGACGACGACATGGGTTTCGGTCTCTTCGACTAAACAACATGTTTTACTACACGTGTTTGGTTGGAAAGATTACGATATATTTTAATGTTATTTATCGAAAGCAAATGTAGCAAATTATTGTCGTGGTTTGACAAACCCAATGGCAAGTTGTTGCATTCGTTGTATTGTATAAAAACTACATAATAAAGATCGTAGTCTCAAAAATTGTGCAACTCATGTAATAAGTGAGAAAATTTTATCTTGGGCGCAATTATTGCATAAAGTAGATGAGAAAAAAAATAGGGCTTGGAGCTAGTTGAAGATGAACTTTTTAAATGCGTCATCGGCTAAAATTTTACTCGAATTTATAAACTCTTACATCAATTTTAGCTTTTTACTAGTCAACGACGAACATTTTGCCGGCATTAATTCCTCTAAAAATTGTAGTATCGTTTATTCCATATAATTTAAAGAATTTCGCAAACAAAAAGTGACGATGGCTGGTGTTCAACCACAGTTAACCTAAATGCATTTCGCATTCTTCTGATATACCTTCGTGTCTGAACAGTGCCGGCTACAACTGATAGCAATCCAGAGGCTGTTTTTAGAATGCAATTTCATTTCTCATTTTTAACGAAGTTTTTTTTTTTGCATTTCTGATACTTCACTCTTATCAAGTTTACCTGATCAGTTATCATTAAATTTTGTTTTGTACTCATGACGCTACCGTCAAGTCTACCCCTTTCCATGCACTTTTCCCCGCTCTATCAAATACCCTGGACTTAGTCAAACTTGGTGTGTGAATCATGAGTTATATTTCAGCTAATTATGCCAGTATTGCATTGGCTCGAAAATTATTTTTTGTAGATTATGCTGAGATATATAATGTACACTTCATATTTCATGAAAATATATTGTAAAAACTTATCGTCTTTGAATAATTTATTAACACATTTTTTAAACACAATAATGTGTTTTTAACGTTTAAATTTACATAAAATATTTAAATTATCTTCAAAAACTATACAGTTGTACGTATAGATTTGTGCTTTTAAAATTAAGGTCAGTTCTAGTTGTAAATTTAAGGCACACGATGGAATTTTTAAACAAAGGAAACGGAATACAAATAATACAACAGAACGAAAATATTTTATAATGTAAAAAATAAAATATGGTTCCCAGCCCTTGACTTGAAGATTTTAGTAATAGGTGATGTCGATAGTGTCTTTGATTTCATTACCCCACTCACGAGCGATTATCATAATTTCGTTTTTTGTTAGTTTCGGTCCTATTAAAGGATTCATTTGAGTCATGTAGCAGCAGAGCCAACTGAAAAGACGTCCAGTTTGGGATATTAAAAATATTCTGAAAGTTTTTTGTAAGAATAATCAAATACTCACAAAAGCCAACAAGTTGCTGCCGTCAACATTAAACAACATTGGGTAATTCTATGAAAAGGAGAATATTATTAATTGAATTTTTTTATTGTTAAAAAAATTACCCTTTGTTGGATCCCCTGGCTAAGAAGGGACAAATGATTCCAATAAATCCCCAAAAGCAAGTTATAACTAGGGGTGCTACATAAGCTTCAACCATCTTTTTAAATTTTTATAATGAAAAAAACTGGAAAATTTAAGTAGTCAATATTATTAAACACTATGCTGAAAGAAAAATTTTTGCTATGTAGGATTATTTTTGTTATATGTCACATGACGATGGCCATATGACATGCACAGGAAGTTGCCATATAATTTTTCGTCCCACTACAAATCACAGAACAAACGCATTCTGTTAAAATACAACTCGGTATTATAATTTGTTTTTCTGATAACTGGACACAGCTATTAAAATTGTCAATTAAATAAATAGCAATTACTGTTCAGTGGCAAAGTGACAAGCAAAATTATTAAAAATGGTTTTGGAAAGTACAATGATTTGGTAAGAATTTTAATGAAAATCCAGAAGTAATTGAAAATTTAAAAATATTTAAAACATCTATGATTGAGTTTTAAAATATAGAAGTAACTTGCTTAAATTTAGCGATAGATATTCTATACAAAAAATATGTTATGCGAAAAGTGTTTTCGTTTTATTAAATAAAAAAATTCTAGTTTTGATAACAGTGATTATCAGCGCAATGGTGATTACTTCCCAACTCGTCTTAACGTACAGAAGGACGGTATTAATTTAGTGTGTCTTACCAAAGTACGGTCTAATCCTGAGAACAATGTGGGTCTTATGACCATATCCAAGTATGTGAATAGCGGAGTGAATGTATAAGTAATATTTTGTTTATATATGCAAATATATTTCTTTTAGCACCGTAGAGGTGTTGGCTACTTTAACAAGTGATGTTGGGCGTATATTTTCTAAAATGCATTTGGTACAACCAAAGGGAGAAATTAATCTTTTAACTGGTGTACGCATCGCTCATGTAAGTGTATATTTATTTATTAAATTGAATTTTATTAAATTAAATACGAAATCTCTGTCCCAGTTGGTTTTAAAACATCGACAGGGTAAAAACCACAAAATGCGAATTGTTGCTTTTGTTGGCTCACCCATTAAAAGTGAAGAAGGAGATTTGGTAAAGTTGGCTAAACGCTTGAAGAAAGAAAAAGTTAATGTTGATGTTGTTAGCTTTGGTGATCATGATTCAAATAATGAAATTTTGCAAGCCTTCATTAATACATTGAATGGTAAAGATGGTACTGGCTCACATCTCGTGTGTGTTCCTCGAGGCTCTGGTTTATCCGATGCTTTATTGTCATCACCTATCATACAGGGTGAAGATGGAATGGGTGGTGCGGGTTTAGGTGGAGCTGGTTATGAATTTGGCGTTGATCCAAATGAAGATCCTGAATTAGCATTAGCTTTACGGGTTTCTATGGAGGAACAACGGCAGCGCCAAGAAGATGAGCAACGGCGCGCTGCTGGCGCTGGAAGTGAATCAGAAACTGTTAACAATGGGGAAAGTACTACTGGTGGGACTCCATCAGTAACAGCACCTGTTGATGAACCTAATTCTGAAGAAGCAATGCTACAACGAGCTTTGGCCATGTCGACAGAGCAGGTAAATAAATTTAAAATTAATTTTCCAATATGAATTTATTTATTTGATTTTTGTAGAGTGACGATAATTTGCCAGATTTTGCAAATATGACTGAAGAGGAACAAATAGCATTCGCCATGCAAATGTCAATGCAGGATGCTGGTAAGTTTATATATTTTACAAGGATTACTGTTTATTTTGTGAGCTTTTGGAACTCTTATCAAAATTTTGGATCATATCCATAGATTTATTTGTCGTTTGAGTAATTGAAAATTTCAAACCAATAATTTATTTATTTCAAATTCAATTAATATCAAAGTCTATATATAGTCCAATAAATCTATATTGCAACATAATACATAGATGGATCTCCAGACAAAAACACCATAAAATTTATAATAACAGAATAACAACAGCCCAAACTGGGTATTGTTACAGTTAAGTCGTAGGAAAAAAACAACATCCACAGATTGTTTCAAACAATTTCAAAGAAATTATGTTGAATGCCTCATAAAACATTTATTAGATATAGGCAATCGTCGAGCTTTACCCAATACTAACAGATTTGTTTGCATTTTGCGCAATAGTATATTTTAATGTCATTTTCTGAGAAAGAAATATACTCAGGTATGTGATGGAAATGGATCGATTTGAAAAGTAAATCGTCTTTTGATGATTTCGATTTCATATTCCATATTTGTCTCGTTTGCACATATCTTCTCTAAATACAACTGTATAAAATCTAATAATACAACTGTAAAATATGTAAACATATGTGTATGTGAGTGACATTTGTAAAATATTTAAACAATAACAAAATAAAATTTGTATCGACATATTTTATAATTATAATTTTTCTAGTTTGTTGTCCTCTTTTTATATAAATAACACTAATTATTTAAGCTTTAGGTCTTTTTAATATATTTAATATTTATCTCTTGGAAGAAAGCAATAGGATGAATAGCGAAAATATTCTAAGAAAACGTCTAAGAGATAAATCGGATTCCTTAAATTTGCCAGATGAAATGTGGGTATTTAAATTTTTAAATTTCACTCCTATATTAACTAGTATTTATTTAAATAGATTTTTTGAATATTTTCGTTTAAATAAGGACGGATTTATACTAATTTTTTAATTATTTTTTTACTTTTTTTTGTATATTTCCTTACATTTTGTTCAAGTAAAATTAAACGATTTGAAAACGAATTTAAACTGGCATTGTCGAAATGCGTCACATGTTAAAACGTCTTTTGTTCAATGAAACAAGATGGAATATGAAATCGTCACATACAAATTCATCACACTATTTGTCGATTTCAAAACGTTTTAACGCCGAAAACGATTTTCATCACAAAGCTGAATATTGGTTTGGCGCATATTTCAAAAATTTAGAAAACAGTTTTACAGTATTTCTTTACAAGACTGTGAGAAAAACGGGAAAACTAATAAAGTGGATAATAGGTTAACATTACTATTGCTTAGTATTGTGTGGAAAAAATTCGTCGTTAGGCTCATAATATGATAAGTTGCCAATTATGTTTGTTTGATAATGTTAATTCCATATCAATACAATTTTTGTTCTTCAAAATTTCAATCTTATAAAATCTTTTTAAGATGATACTGTTACACAACATGCTAAGCGCCCAAAAACGGAAGAAACTGCTCCAATGGATGTTGATGAAGATTATTCTGAGGTAATTGGCGACCCAGATTTCTTACAGTGTGTTTTAGAAAACCTACCTGGTGTAGATCCACAATCTGAAGCTGTTCGCGATGCTGTTGGATCTCTTAGCAAGGATAAGGATAAAAAGAATGACAGTGACAAACCCGATAAACAACAATAAAAGAAAATGGTATTATATTAACATAATCATCTATATGCTAAAATTTACAACTTTTATTAAATTCAAAATATCCAAAAAGTGACGTAAAAATTCACTCTGGAAAACCTGAATTGTTTTGTCCAACTTTGAACTATTAATAAATTGTTCTTTTAAAAATCATTCTCTGAAAATTGACTTTTAATTCATTACATTCAATACATAAAAAATAAAAAAAACTTCAATTGTAGTAATAAATGTTCCATTTATGTTAAAATGGTTGAATGGAGTGATTAATAGGCACTCATAAAGCGCAACCTACATAATAAGGTTTTGTTGAGTGTGTATAAGCAAAAAAATATGTGGATTTCGGGGTTTTAAAATCAACTACAAAAATACGTTGGTTGAAAAGGAATGTACTGCCAACGATTCACTCGCATACAAGAACCGATGAAGGCATTATTGTCCTCACGTACAATTAAGTACGTCATAAATCAACGATAAAAATACCATGTTTATAATGTTGGTTTAAAACGAATGCCATATGTCAATGATTCACTCCCATACAATTCCATATGTAGCCAATATTGTCCTGACGCACAACTTTATTTAAACAGATTTTTTGACAGCCTAATGTGCTGTTATCTATTATACAATTGCAGAAATAATTTCGAACACATAAATATCAATAAACTGCAGTAGGTGACAGTTGCATATTTTGGAGAAGAGGTCAAAATAATTTTTTTGTATATTGGACCAGCACTCAGGGGATGACTCCTACACATACGATGTTTTGTGCTGGAAATAGATAGTGCTAGAGAAGATAGATGGTAAAACTTCACCATCTGATTTTGCATATTTCTTTGTTTATAGCATTGTTGCGTGCCTCTGATGCCAAGGAGACGTACCCAATTTTGAAGCTTTGTTTAGTAGCCATTTTCAGTAATTATTTCTGATGTGCCTACGGATTCATTGAAGTAGGTATTGTTCAGTGACCAGCGACTATGCCTTCGCCACTGACAGGCACATCATAAAAAATTAGAAATGTTTTTATGACTTAGTTCGTCTGAAACTGGGGTCGAACACAAGACATTTTGCTTTTGTACCTTATTGTATTTTAATAAAAAATTTATTTTCATCTGGTTTTATAAACTATATTTTCCACCAACGTTTACACTATAAATTTAAAACATTGATGGATTAAATAACTGATGTAAACCACCGAGAAATTATTTCGCACCTCCACGGTAATCCTTCATGTGAACCAAAACCCAAGCAGGAATTATCATAGTAGCCAAGATCATACCACCACCTAGGAACACTCTTTCCTGCAAAATACGAGAATGAAATTTTTCATTGTTCATCTTCCTTTTTTAACTTACGTAACATCTCAGAAATATAAGTATTGAAGTTAGGAATGGAATTGTATGTACTTACAGCCATAGAACCTTTTCGTAAGGGTGGTCCAGCAACTACGGATTGACACCGACTCTGAATTCCATTACGTATGGCAGGAACCAATAGCTGGGCAGCGGATTTTTGCAACATTTTTACTAAAAAATATTTTATAGTTACCCGTCGAGCAAAGAAAATTATATGCAGAAATTTTCCAAGAAATAAAATAGTGATGACAAGTTACTTATTTTGACGTTTACTGCAGCACTTATTTTATATGGTTGCATAATTTATTGACTTTTTAAAGGTGTAAATAACGGTTTATTTATTACAAATAATAATTTTACCTAAATAGTATTCTATGTATATCAAAATACATAAATAATATTTATTGTTTTTATTTAAAGGAGAAACCCGATAAACACGACTCTACCTACAAATACTTTGTTCTATTCACTAGTAATCTGTTTTTTATTGTATTCCTTTTTCTTGTCAGAAATTTTACAGTGGTTGAAAATATAAATTATTACGCAGGAAAAATTCTTTTTATAAAGCTAATGTCAATCAAAAGTATTCTTAGGTAAATGATATTAGCGCGCATAAAATATAAAATTTTAACGTTCACGTTATGTAACACATAAACGAGAAAAAAAAGATATTGATTAATTGAATACTTGATAAATATACTATGGGTATTGTCCAAGGCGAATTCATATCAGCTGCTTTGTCTTCAAGAAAAGGTATATTAATACGTAAACTGTTTTTGACAACTCGAATAAAATTGGTGTATTTGTAAACAAAAAATGCTGTTGTTGAATTCCGCTTGCCTATCATGATGCTATGGCTAGCATAAAAACAAAACAGATTTCACCACCCTAACTTAATTCACCATAGTTTTCAATCGCTTCTCTTCATGTGTGCCCAAGGTCTAATTATTAGGTAAGTTTTAGTCGCCATGTGTTTTACAATAATTTTAATCTCGATTGTCAAAATTTGTTGACATTTTACTCATTTGTTTATTTTGTGACAGGGTTGTAAAAGCAAATGAGGCATACATAAATTAATTTAATGTTTTTCTTGTTATTGTAGCCTCTGTGTGTTACTTTTGAGAGAGTAGTAGTCTCTTGTTTGACATCCCTAAGCTGATTTACACAAACAAAATGCCTGTTGTTTTTTGTGTTGTTTATTGTAATCGAGCTGCATAGACCTAATATATAGACCTTGCATGCGCTTTTTTATCAGACGCAATTTGGAAGAAAACGTAATTGACGGAAAGCGTAAAAATCCATTTTGTAATTCAACAATTTCCAATTAAATCATAAAAAAGGTAGGAAAATAGATAATTTAAAGATGAAAACATTATTAATATAAAATAATAGATAAAGTGGCGTTATTAATGTTTGTAAAGCTTCTTTTTAATAGTGCTTAAAAGATTAAACAAGAATAAGTGTAAAAGAGAATAGAAATTGAAAAAAATTAATTTATTGGAGAGAGGTCATGGCAAAAATGGTAGGCCAGATATGAACGTAATTTTCAATAATTTTTTTTTCTATATAGTTTCCACACGTTGATGCAGCGGGGCATCAAATAAGTCGATTTCGAAGCAAACCAGAAGCAATTATTTTATCCGCTTCCTTAGCACTATTCAGTCGAAAAACTTGAATATTTCGGTACGTAAGTGAAGTTTGTGAACAAAGACGAACAAGGACATCTTTGTTTCTTTGCAAATAAAAGAAAAGAATACCAAATAGAGAAGAACAACAACAACCACCACGAAACTACAATGAGCACTGCAACACTAACGGCAACTACAGCAGATCTGTCTTTAGAACCATCAAGTTCAAATGATGCTTCTGCTTCACCCAACACCAACATAATAAAATCAAAGAAAACTGAGAATGGAGTATTAAATGTTAATGCCTCTACTTCTTCATCTATGTTACACCTGCCTTTAAATCCCGCCATTTGCCGTTATTTTGCGAAAGGTATCTGTCGTTTCGGTTCAATGTGTCGCTTTTCTCATGATTTAAATGATGGTGATGTAAATAAGAATTCAACAACAGCTGCATCGACCATGTCTCATGAGGGTCCCAGCACTAGCCGTCACAATTGGGTGAATGCTCCGGTATTTATACCTAAATCGGAACACAGCGGCGGAGAGATTCTGGACACATATACGAAACGTACTTGGGCTGATGTTGTCAGCGATACTGCTTTACGCACTGATGTGGATTGTTCTGCATCAACCATTTTGAATGACAGTGAGTATGGTTCTACAAATGAAATTTGTCCATTCGAAGGCAATTGTCCCTACGGTATTATCTGTGCCTATCCTATTCATTTGGAACTTTGTGAAATGTGTGATCACTTTTGCCTACATCCTTCAGACGAAACACAACGTAAAAAACATAAAAAAGAATGTTTGCAACAACATGAACAAGCCATGGAGCTTTCATTTGCCATAGCACGATCAAAAGATAAAACCTGTGGCATTTGTTTCGATACCATCATGGAAAAGGCTGGCCGAGAAAAGCGCTTCGGCATATTGCCCAATTGCAATCACATCTTTTGCTTAGAATGTATTCGTAAATGGCGCCAAGCAAAACAATTCGAACATAAAATTATCAGGTGAGTTAATGGAATACTGATGGTGAAGAATTTATTCTAATTTTTTTTCTTTGTCATAGATCATGCCCAGAGTGCCGTGTAGCTTCGGATTTTGTTTGTCCTAGTGCCTTTTGGGTTGAAACAAAAGAAGAAAAAGACAAACTTTTAGGTGATTACCGTAAAGCTCTTGGCATAAAAGACTGCAAATACTTTAAAAAGGTATGTGTTTCTTCTTACCGAAGTGAAAGAATTTTATATTAAATATTTGTCCAAATAATGTATATGATTTTCTATGGCGGAAATAAAATAAATGCATAAAACCATAATGATAATAAATATTAATTACTAAATAATTCCAAATTGCAGGGTAATGGCAAATGTCCCTTTGGTAATAAATGTTTCTACAAACATGCCTTACCCAATGGAGATTTGGTAGATGTTGGATGTCCTAAAAAAGGTCGCAAAATGCATCGCAGTAATAATGAACTCATTAATTTTATTGATGTGAGTATAATTAAAATTTTTATTATAATATAAATAAGCTATTTTTAATTATAAATAAACTAAGTTGAAAGCGCTTCTCAGATAGATTATTCTGAATATTAATCCCATTCCGTACTATTTCGTTTTGTGTGAAAAGTAAACTTTGCTGCTGATAACTTATGACAACATAAGGTTTTATTATTATTTATAGTATGTATATACAGCCATGGACATATAAATAAGACACTTGTATGTAATAGAGTAGAATTATCGATATTTTCCAAAGCAAAACTAAAATTTTTATTTCATACATCCAAAGTGAAGTTCATAATTCAATATTAATTACAAATAAGATTTCATTTATTTAAAAGAAAACTAAAAAAAATTCAGAACATGCTTTTAAGGGTGGGCAAATAAATAAGATATATATTATTTGGCCAATCTAAAAAATTATTCTTTGCAATTAGCAATTGTTGATGAGTGTTTTTTTTATCTTAGACCCTACAAATGCGGTGCAATGTGCTGGAACTAGCGTAAAGGTATAGTAGGAGAAATGATACGAGGTGAAGCTTCAATACCTTACAACACTGCTTTTTGCATGTTATTTGTTTTTATAGCAGTATTGTATCGTCTCTGATGTCGAGGAGACGTATTAATTTTTGAAGCTTCGTTTTAGTAGGCTTTTTTTTTTTAATTTACTTCGCCGGTGCTACACAATACCGACGAAAGAGGGCGTTCTGATGTACGTGTGGATTGGATACAGCTGCAGCCGTTACTGTTCAGTGACTAATGACTTATCCTTCGGCTCTGAAACCTTGCGAGAACACCTGACACAAAGCAACACAAATGCACATCAGAAAAAAATGCGTGATGTTTTTATGAGCCTAAAACGGGTTGAACCCAGGAAAATTTTTCGTTTTATAGTGAACGTACAGATTACTTCGACCATCGCCACCTGTCTGTTATCATGCATAAAAGTCCAGGTTATTGACATATTTTCGAAAACAAAGAGAAATCACTCGAGTGCGACTAAATTTAATGTAATAGTGAAAAAAATTTATGAAATGAAGTTTTCATGGGTTTTAATGGAAAAAATTACAAAAGAGTGTTAAAAGGTGTAGGAAAATATACATGCATAAAAAATTATATGTAGAAAAACTTGCAAATATTTTAATGTTTAATTTTGTTAATTTATTATTAGTTAAAAACAATAATATAATGGCATTAAATTTCTATGAAAAAAAAGAAAGATACTCACGACTAAGGTTTTAGACCTACTTATAGTTAGATTAATTAAGCTTAAAACTTTGTTACCGATTTTAATTATATTTTGCAATATGCAGTTCTTATAAAAATGAATTTTGTCAGTGACGCTTCTCCAAATAACAAAGGAATATATGGGGTGAAAGGAAATTTAAAATTGTAATCTATATACAGCTATTGACATATAAATGGCACATTTTACCTTTAGTTCTTTCTTGTGCTACAATATCGGAAATATTAATAATAAACAACAAATTTTTGGTTTTTTGCAAAGTTGTATTACTAATATTTAATATTAAATAAGCTTACACTAAAATTTATTAATATAAAAACTAAAAAAATTCATTAAGTCTAAACACTCCTGAAATCAGTTGGACACATAAATGGCACAATCTTGAAAAAGTATAAAAAATTTGCTTTCCTCGATTTTTTTCTGTGTACCAGCATTTTATTGTTAATATTTAGTGCTAAACCCTTTGTTTCTGATGACAGCTTCGCACCTCCTGCCCATACTTTCAACGTGTTTTTCGCATTTTGCTTCAGGTAAATCATACCAAGCGTTTTGCGCTGCTGACCACAGTTCGTTCATATTTTTATAATTATGTGCATGCATTAGTATGTTTTTGTGTCAGTTGTTGTCGGAACGTTTCAGTGGCAAAGGCGTAGTCACTGTTCATACAACAGTTAATATTATTAATAATATAAAATGTTTGTCATTTCTAAAAAAAAATGTTATTAAATGACGAAAGAGGTATTTTGAAAATGTTTCGATTGCTAGTGGCTTGCAATCAGTGGCATGTGTAAAAAAGTCATTATTCTGTCGTAACTTATCAGATGCAAGGAAAATGTATTTTTCGCACAAAAAGTTTCTGTATTTTTACTTATGTTTAGTATTTTAAAAGAAATGCGTTTTTATTTTATAATATTTTTTTTTGTGTATGAAATAAATTGGAAATAGCACACTAAATGATCAGTCATATTTTTCATGTTATTATTTTAAAACATATGACATGACTACCTTGGGACAATGAATATATTTACTTTTTTCAATACTTACGTTCTTGGCCATAATAAATATATGCATTTATGTACTATACACTAAATATGTTCCTTAACTTAATAAATTTGGCAAATGACCCTTTAATACATATCACGAAATTTATATAACACACGGTTGCAGCGTGGGAGTAGTTGTAACTAATTTTCTTGAGAAAATATTTTTTTTTAAAACAAATTTCTCGTTTTTATTATTAAATTTTATACTCTTTTTTTTTTTTTTTTTTTTTTTTTTTTCAAAATATGTAATGATTTTATTAATCGGTTTTTTAACTTCGACGGTTTACATACTATTACTTGACCGTTTTTTATTTGAAACTAAATTATAATATTTTTCCAGCTTAGGTCAGTAATGTTCTTCTAATGTTTATTTGTTAAATATTTCTTCACTTCTATCTGTAGCTTCTTCAGGAAATTGGTTCTTGTTTCAAATTATTATTCACAATAATTATAAATTTTTTTTATCTGGGACCAGCACTCAGGAGATGACTCCTACACATGCGAGGCATTGTGCTGGAACTATAGGAAAGGGATAGTAGGAGAAACGAAAGGAGGTGAAGCTAATTAATTATTTTACAGCTCTGCTTTGGCACGTTCTTTGTTTTGTTTATACTCATAGCAGTGCTCAAGCTTCGGTTTAGTAGCCATTTTTATTATTATTTTACTTCGCCGGTGCTACACAATACCGACGAAGGAGGGCGTTCTGATGTGATTGTGGACTGCTATCAGCTGAAGCCGGTATTGTTCAGTGACAAGTGACTATGCCTTCGCCACTGATACCTTCCGACAACAACTGACACACAAAGACACACTAATTAATGCACATCATATTTTTTTTACAGCTATTAGAAGCTTTCATAGATTATATAAATAGTTTATGTTTTCTGCAAAAAATAACATATGTATATAAAATATTTTTTTAACTTTTAACATCGTCACGCATACGTTACATTTATCACGCATAATTACACCGTACTTTTATAATACATACTCGTTTGTTTCGAGCGTTCTAAATAATAGCATGTAAATGAATAAACTTTACTAATTTTGGTATATTTGGGTTATTATTAAATCCAAATTAGAGGAAAGTTCATATCGATTTTAGTCGGAAAGAATTAGACATGAGGCAGCATTCCAAGGGAACAACGGATAAGTCAAAGTCAATCAATTCCATCCTACACAGGCTACACAGTCGATGGAACATCCGGTCGAAATTGTGACTGACGGTATTGACCTTAAATACTTTGAAAAGAAATTGTAAAATATATCCAAATATCCCCAACTATCAAAAAAACATTCCTGCTATAATTAAATATACAATTTTTATTGAATTTTCTGTGCTTTTTTTTCTTGATTAAATAAAAAACAAAAAGCTGACACAGCAATAAGGAGAACACAGAGACTTGTATTTGCTGATCGCAAGCAAGTTCAAAAATTAATTAGCCAACAATTCATAGACTTTTCTGTCATTACTACAACAATTATACAACATATCATACAAGGTGGGTGCCTCGGTAGTATATCGGGCCAAGCTTTGACCCAAGTCTGTTGGATGTGAATGTATGGCGCCCTGTGCAACCAATCAACTACAAAGCCAATGCAACTTGTAAAACACTAATGAAAATGGAACCAAAAACTAATTTTAGAGTATGAAAAAACGAACATACATACAATGTACATCCAATATTTTTGCGGCAAACGACAGATTTGTCCAAGTAGAAATTGTTTTAAAATGTGACTAGTAGTTAGATCGTTAGGAAATATTTATCTGTCGGAAACATACATATCTACATTCATACATCATAATACATAACTGAGTTTGCTTCATTATTGTTTCACTATAAAATTTTAAATTAATTCCAATGTACTAAGTTTTTTTTACAGTATTATTTTGCTATTTTGACACAATACACTTTCACCGTCACCTAAAATACAATGTTCAGTCGGTTGATAACGATAGCGGAACCAATTTGGTATTTGACTATATTTTCAAAAGTGGAGATATTCAAGAATTCCTTTTTTTGTTCCTACGAGTGTATTTACAACAATATAACATTTAAGAATATCTCTTCGGTGCAAACAAATGTCTATCACTATTTCTTTTTTTTCTGCTTTTAATGTATCACGTCTTCTTTGTATTTTAGGTAACGTTACATATAAATTTATATGATCGCAATGCGCTACATATTAAAATAGGTTATAAATTATTCTTATTATACATATGTTTATCAAGAGATTTCCAAAAATTATATTCGTTACATTAGCAGCTTTTCTGTTTTTTATAGTTTATTCGAACTTTTAGTATTATTTATTTATTATTATTTGATTAATTTACAGTTTTTGGAAATTGCTCGATATACAGAATAATACTGAAAATATTAAATTTTATCATTGTTTTTAATACATTTTTTCCTTTTCTTTATTTTTAATTTCTATTGTGAACATTTTTGTTTTAAATTTATGGAATGACAAATACAGGTGTGATATCCTTCAGTGTATGTTAAAAAAGTCAGTCACGCACCCTCCAATAAAAATATGGGTTTCAAAACTTATGTGTAGAATGGCCACCTCAGAATTAATAATTAAGTGCAATTGGTCTTAAATTTAAAATGTAAGAAATAAAATAGATAATCTTAAGTAATATTTTCCTAGTAGTAATAATTAAACAAAAATTGTTTTATTACACAATTAGAATTAGAATTTACCTATTCTAAATTTTAATTCTTAAATTAAATTCCTCAGCATTTACATACATAATTGGTTCATTACCTCACGACATCTAAGTGAGCTCAATATTTCTTGACCCGTTGACCTGTTTTAAAGTTATGAGATAAGATTTTATCGAAAAACTTCGTCAACGATATCTCTGGAAAGAATCCCCTGATTTTAGTAAAATTAGCAGCAATCAGCGCCCCTTTCTGATATTAAAAATTAATTAGATTTTGAACTTGATCGGTTTAGTAGTTTAACACTTATTTCGAAACAAAAATTTTTTTAAAATTTTATTTTCCAAATCTTCCGCTCCGAATCGGTTCATTATCTCACGACATCTAAGTGAGCGCAATATCTTTCGAACGCGACAAATTTAGTTCCGATGCATTGCTGCGTTTTTAAGTTATGAGATGTTTACATATACACACACACATCCACACACACTCGCATATACATTCATACTGGCATATCGCAATAATAGTCGGAATCGACTCCCAGAAGCTTAAAAAGTCGAAATATGATGAAAATTCGATTTTGGAAATTTGGGGTACAATCAGTAACTCCCAAGAACGGGAAGTTAAAAAAAGTTTATATATGTTCAAAAGTTGTTAGGAGGAAGAAAGACTGCGGCACTGCGGGTATAAGTAAGGCTTAAATTTCCGTCTGCATAAATCTTGTTCGTTTGCAATGGCATTATTGAAATAATAAATTGAAATAATATCAAAGAAAAAATTCAAAATATTCAGAGTTTTTAAGCACGTTCAACAGCTTTAATGTTTTACTTTCCATTTTAAAACTTCATTGTAAAAAGTAATTTCATTATACAGAGACGCATTCGTTTTGCATTCTGTTCCGTACTTTTAAAACTAATTATAATTTTATAATTTCCTTATTTGAATTGTTTTACATTTTAAGAGAAAAGCATTTCCAACTTCTTTAAAAATAATCTTCAAAAGTATTCGAAATATAAATGTTCAAAACGATTCGTTTTAAAGTCAATCGATTTGCATTACATACATACATGATACTTTATTTTTATTTATTTCCAAGAGTCGCAAGCCTTTGAAGGCCTAATTGGCCTTACTAGAATATTTTATAATTTTTATATATATTGTATAATTATACGTCAATAAAAATAAATGCAGATTAACTTATTATTTAATTATGTTCAACATTCTGTATCCCCAAACCATTTTGCATCGTTAATCCAAGAAAAATGTTAATTTTAAATTAGCGACCAGTTAATCGAGTTTCGAGCTCAGTTTTTGTCCATTTTATATATTTGATTTTATTTATTGTTTATTTCTTTCACTCTTTCAATTTTCTTTTTCTCATTGTAGATCTATTTGTATGAATTTCTTGAACAGCGGGGGGAACTCAATTTCCTTGATTATATAGCAAGCACAAGTGATGATAGCGATGATGATGATTATTTTGATGATGATGATGATTTTGATGATTATGATATCTAAATGATATACATATAAAAAATAAAAAAAGGTTTTTATGTTTTTCATAACACACAAGCTACACTTAAACATTTACAAAAAACTAAATTATTATTGCATAAATTATATTGAAAAAGTATTCAAAGTAATTAAAAATAACCAAAAAATATCAGTTAAAAAAAGATCAAAACAAGAACTTTATAAAAAAGTGAAGAAATTGAAAAAAACATACATATATGTATATATATATATAAAATTCCCCAGCTTTGAGAAAATATTCATACCTACATAAATATTTAAAGGAAAAACTAAACAAAAAGATGCAAATAATGAAGCCTATGAGTTCTTTCTGACCATGGCCGTCTCTCACACACTCGTTCACTTAAAAGCTCTTTTTAGTTCTTGGAAAAATCCACTTAATACAACGAACTTTTAAAAGAAATATTAAATTGATAATAACATTAAATAATAGTTTGAATTTAAAATAATTATACATTTGTTTTTGTTCTTTATGAATTTATAAATTTATTATATATTTTTAAGTTTCTTTTTCCTTTTAGGAGAAGTGAGAGAGAGCCAAATTGTTTTGAAAATTGTAATTTTGTATCACTTTTTTAACTTTAGTTTCATATGTATTTTTTTAACAAGGAAATTGAAACAGTTCAATAATTGCAATAGTTATGGCTTTATATAATTCACTTTTTTTGTTCTTTCTCTTTTAGTAATAATTTTATTTAATTATTTTGGATTAAAACTAATTCATATTATATTTTATAACTTTCATTAGTATATAATTTGTTCCTTCAAGCCAGTATCCAGAAAATATATTTTAAAGAATTTGGAAATACAGAACTTGTTTTTCTCGAATGAAAATTATGATATTTTTCTTCATGTGTGAATTTCAATCGAAATAAATATATACTATTTAACTTGGTCTATTCTTGTTTTTTCTTCATATGGCTTTATTTGTAGTTTTCAATAGGAAAATTAAATAAAATTTTTTATATTTACTAAAGAACAGTCAATAAAATATTTTCAACAATAAAAAAAACAAAAGTTGCCCAAAATAGCTCAATGCAATTCTTCTGCTCATTAGAAATTCTCTAACTAAAGCCAAGTATGTGCGTACTTTAATGCAAGAATTGTTAAAATTAAATTTCCTTGTTAATGAGTATTTTTTCTGTTCTGTTTTTCAAAATTTTAAACTTTATGGTTTTTTAATTATTTAATATTCTCCACAAGTAAATGAAAAATCTTAAGTTAATTTAATAGTGTTGTAAAAAGATCTACATGGATATAACAAAAATATTAATACATATTTAAAGTTTTTTTCTAATTTAAATTTCTTTATTTGTTATAAAAAGTTTAGCTCGAATCTATTAAATTGATTCAATATTGTGTTTTACATTTTGAGTCAAATTATTGTATTTATTCTCTAACTTCCCAGAAAGAATTTGTTTAAAATTATTATGTTTTTCCTATTGGTTTTCTGCGTAATTTTTGTTATCTATAAGTATGAAAATAAATATATATACTAAAATATTATATCTAGTATCACAAATAATAAATGTAAACTAAACAGTCAATATAAATTTAATATATATATATATATAAATAATAATAAAAAAACAATCAACAAACTAAATGCTAACATTTCAAAATACCTCCAATTAAAACAAAATAATGAACCTAAATGTGTACTAAAACAATTTATTTAATATATAAATTTGTTAAATTTACTTCATAAACTAAAAACAAAAACAAAATCAATACTTACTTACATATACATACATATATTTAGTAATCATAATTATCAGTTTTTATAGTTTTATTTAGACTTTTTATATTATCATACACAAATACATACATAAACACATACTATAGTAAATATGAAAGCAAAATGTAAAGAAAACAAAACAAAAACAAATTATTAATTCGAAAGTAGAGAACTTCTTTTTTAAATTATTTTTAAAACTCTGGTTAGGCTTAGCTTTATATTAAAATAATATGACATTACTATTATAATACAAAATAATAATAATAATGTATTATTATAATTATTACACATACGAACATATGTACGTACACCACAAACTTGCCTGCTTTGAAATGTATGTCCCAGCTGGTTTTCTTACCCATATACACACACAAACACATTAACAACTTGAAACAGCTTTATGATAAATTATACGCATGCATAATTAATACTTTATTCATATTTAACGTCCAAGGTAGCAAGAGAAACAATAATCAGCGTTGCTCTGGAATATATTTAACAGAATTGAGAATCAATCCTGATTTCAATAGGTATCATGAAGCTTTGATTCGATAATAATCAAAATCGGAATATTTCGTAAAAAAAGAAACGATGATATTGAATTCTATGACAGACAGCACCCATATAATTTTTGTTTGTCGATTTCAATTCTGATTCTAATAGATTGCATAACATTCTTGAATTTTTGAGATTAAGTTATATTTATAGTTTTTTTTAGCAACAGCAATCAAGTAGAGTGTCGAAAGCTAATTTTGAAATATTGAGTTGATAATTAAAAACTTTTGTTCAAAAGTATATAACTCCAGTAGACGATTTCGGAAGGCACTACTTATAAGTAGGTATAGGTTGATTTCAGGAATTGCTGGAGATTTGCAGTATCACTACATTTGAAAGTAATACCTTGGTGGATGGCATTAAAAATACCAATTGTGATAAATAGTTATCAATTCCCTTCCCGCATGGGGTATTCTCTTTGAGGATAACGGGTGTGACAATCCCGCGGACCCCAGTTAAGGGTAATCAAAGTTTGCCAGACATTACCTTATGCTGTTTACCCGTAAAGCTTAAAACGTTACTATTTAATTTCCAACGCTCAATTAGCTTATGGCCAACAGTGTGCTAAATAAGTATCTCGGTGTGAAGCCATCCATGCGAATGGATAAAGTTTAACCCATGCTTATAAATATATCGTCTATGGAGTGTCTTTACTACTTAGCATGTCGACTCCTCTCCATTCTACTGTTGATGTTGCACTTTCTGCTGAAATACGCATCTTAACTGCCAGGCAGTAAGTTTTCCAAGTCGTATAAAACTGAATCACTAAATGCTGAAACAGTAGTGAGTTGCGGACTAATTTAAATTTTTTTGCGGTTTTAACTTCTTATATCTTTGGTCAATTATGTATTAATGTTTTGGTTGAAACTATTTTAAAACTTTTTCAAGCAATCAAAAAATTTTATATGTTAGAATATGAAAATCCTCACGTATTTGCCAACTTAATGTTATAAATTCTTAATGAAAAGTAAAGTGATAAAATTAAATTTAATATAATTAACAATTTATTAAATATTAAATGGCGTAGTTCATTTTGGAAGAGTTTTGGACATAAAAAAAAACAAAAAAAAAATTATTTTATTGGAATATATTCAGATTTGTAGCATATACATTAAACACAATATAATCAGTTGATTGTTTTTGTTCACTGTATTGACAGTTCTTTAAATTTTTTTATGCGTATTTTTTGTTAGGTGCCATTTTCCAAATAAATATTGTATTCAAAATATATTTACGAGGACTATATTTTAGTTGATAGTTTCTATTAAAAATTTAATTAATTGTTTTATTTAGTGGCATTTTTAAGGAAATATGAAATCAGAAATCAAAACTATAAATTCTAAATGAATTAAAAAA